>JAPNXP010000001.1:12822404-14042309 GCA_028753945.1 Hexactinellida sp. DTS-2022
AGTGTGTGCAGGTACACACTGCTGTATGACCGCACACAATCAGTGTATTAGTGTGTGCGGGCACACACTGGTACCTGCCACAATTAATGACTAGACTACATTGTCTCAATAAACACTAAGGAGTTTGTGTAATTGCGAAAGAGATCGAATGCCGGCTGCTATCCTCGTGTATTCGGTACATACAAACTATAATTTTTTATTCCGTAATAATAATTATTTAATTATAAACAGGAATGTTAGAAATGTTGTAATAGCCTATTTTTCTGTTAACTATTAACAGCATTACTCTTGCTGTTTACAGCTTATTTTTACACTCCTTCTTTTTTATCAAGCCAATTTTCAGTAAATTTTTCAAGTATAGAGTATCTGGAAACACTTACGATGGGTGTAGATAAGGGGGGTAGAGGAGTTTTAATCACTCCAGATATTATACAAACTGTGAACTATATGCCCATACTATACATATTACATATAGTATATTACTCTGCTTGCGGTGTAAGCGCCACACTACTTAAAATTTATCTATTCACCTGCTTACACAAAAGTACACTTGACAATTGTCAGTATATTTAAGCCACATAAGCTAAAATTGTATTTAGCAGCTTTTTTTTAGTTTCTAGAAATAAGAAACTATTCGCTTTTAATTAAGAGGGCCCAGTAATTGCAAATCGTTCTTTCACAGTTGAATTTCGATCCCAATTATTATAGAATGTCTCCTATGAGATACAAAAGGAGATTAATGTAAATATCAGACCCTTAATATGCTGTTAATGACGCATTTAATGTTACTAGTTAAACTACAGTTGGCTGTTATATTTGCTGTTAACTGTAACAGCTCCTTCCCGCCCTGATTATAAATTACATCATTTTTCAGGCTGGAAATTCAGCTTTATAGATCAGCCCGTGACCAGCCTAACTACACAGTTGATGTTAGTTAAATCATACTACAAGTCAATAATACATAATATATAATACAAAACAGCTCACAGACAGGATGGATGACACATTCTTTCGTATGCTTCCAAATTTATGAATACTTTGGAACATGTTTTCGTTTTATTAAATAGAATTTCTTATTCTTTACATGACCCCGCAGCAAAGAGCATTCCCATAGGATTTCAACTCGCGGGAATTAACATAGCATGAAAATTTTCCCCATTCCCATCATATGGAAATGCTGTGGGTATTCCCATATCGACGGCAACACTGCCACCCAGTAGTAAACACTTTGAAATACATAATGCAGTAAGCAATATTCGTGTCGGTTCGCTATCCATGGAGACCCATGGAGTCTACCTAGTACCTACATGAAAACCCTAAGCAACTCTTTAAACATACTTTGATTTTAATTCAATGTAGTAAAGTTTAAATGGAAAAATAACAAATACACTAAGTTCGATGTAATACTGGAATTGAATGAAAAATTGAGAATTCGAAGTTCGATTCTCTTTCTCCTGCCTAAATTTTATACCCCTATCATAAATGGTCTAGTTAGGCTTATCTGTAAGGCAGAAAGGCCACCCAGAAAATAAGCGAACAATTTTGAAACTTTGCTGCTTAGAGTAGTATTAAATAGTTGTAGTATCCTACTATAGTCTATGATTAAATAATCATTATTACGGATTAAAAAATTATAGTTTGTATCAGGGAATGAAAGGTTCACGAACGGACTGAATAAACCAAATTCAGTTCATTTCAAATTAACGCACGTTCAGTTCGTTCACGTTCACCTCCTAACTTCAACACCACCAGCGTTCGTTCAGTTCGTTCAACTGCCGTTCAGGCAACCGTTGACGTTCGTTCAGTTCGTCCAGCGTAAATGCCATCAAAGTCTTGCGTTCAGTTCGTTCAGTTCAAGTTCAATAAGTTCGTTCGTGAACCTTTCATTCCCTGGTTTGTATGTACCGAATACACGAGGATAGCAGCCGGCATTCGATCTCTTTCGCAATTACACAAACTCCTTAGTGTTTATTGAGACAATGTAGTCTAGTCATTAATTGTGGCAGGTACCAGTGTGTGCCCGCACACACTAATACACTGATTGTGTGCGGTCATACAGCAGTGTGTACCTGCACACACTAACATGACAGTGTGTGTGGTACACACCGCAACATAAATACATGTAAAAATTTACTTGTTTACCATCCAGATTTTTTAGAAAATAAGGACGGCGGACGGGATTTTCTTTTTCTTTTTTATTCCATTAATATGAAACAACATATCCAATATCAAATAAAATACATATTCTGATTTAATTTAATTAGAAAAACACAAGGCAATGCCCAAAATATAAAAGTAATGCTCTAAAATTCTTGACTTATTAAAATTGATACATTAGGAATATTTAACATCAGTCAATAGCTAATATTTTGCACTATTAAGTTCATAAGTTAATAGTAAATGAATCCGGACGGAGTGTAAAAATTGGGACGGGCGGGAATATTAAACAAGTAATTTATTTGATAGGGCCTAACTTTTGTAGTATTAGGTTTCAGATATTCGAATTTTTCGAGTAAATGCTCAAAGTTCGAGAGGTTCTATTAATGCTAGCATAAAATGGGTGGTTCTAAACAATTCCTTATTCCAAAATACACCATATAAATTGATTTTAATGAAAAAAAAAAAGGTAAAAATATCGGCGATTTTTGGCCCCTGGTCCCCAGGTTTGAAGGGGTGTAAAAAATTTTCCTCACAGCTTTGGGCTTGCAACTTTTTTTCTATGTTTATTCGGACACAGAAGAAGACGCTAGTGTAGAAATTGTTTGGTAACAATTTTTTTCGAGGTTGACCTATAATTTGGGCTAAAATTCCCTAACTACATGCCGAAAATAATTCGGGTCCGAAGGCATTAAATAAATAACTCTTATGAAACTCGCTTTAATTAACTGCTAGAGAAGCTTAATTTATGAGTTTCAAACGCGAGACCAGCTGTAATTATAATATACTCTGTTAATAGGAACACCAGGGAACCGTCTTAATATGTTCGTGTTATCCGGAATTCGTATTAACCGGAGTCACTTGCATGCATTTGTTTAGACTAGGGCAGTATTTCCCAACCTGGGGTCCACAGAATGCAGGGCCATAGCCACCAAAATCAAAGTGGTCAGGTTAATTTGACCAACCTTACCGAGTTGTAAGGTTAATCTGGCCACAGGACAGAGTGGTGCCATATTGGGAAATTAATCAACCAAAAGTGGTCAGGTTGAAACCTGACCAACCTGACCAGTGGCTACGGCCCTGGAATGTCTAATATTTGTTATAGGGGGTCCACGGTTGAAAAAGGTTGGGAATCGCTTTATTAACCGATAAGATTATGAGGTCATTTTTTTGCATAAAAATAGTTGAACAGAAGTGTATAGTTCGGTTATATAACTGGAATTATAATTGGAACTAAGATTAGCTAAGTTCTTAATATATTAATAACCGATATACTTATTCCCATCGAGCTCAATAAAAAGAATAAAGCATAAACAAACAAATAAACAAACAAGTAAACATTTTAATCAGTCTACAATATAATTTTTTTTGATAAAAATGAACAACCAAAGTACTGAGTACGTGTTAATATACAGTCTTCTCCGCTTAATAGAGTTACCTCGGGACCAGGTCGCTTTGACCCGATTAAGCGGAGAAATCTATTAACCGAAGATATTTAAGCCAAACTGTCATTCCGTCCTATAAATCCTGTGAAATTTTGATCCCATTAAGCGGAGAAATCTATTAACCGGTGGCTCTATTAGTCGGAGTCGACTGTATCTAGCTTTCAAACAATGAGTACAAATAGAATAATACAGCTAAGAGAATCATATCTTTTCCCACAAACTAAATAGAGTTATGTTCAGAGTCTTCAGATTCACCTATTCTTATATAAAAATATTGTTTATTTAAGTCTTTGTAACGCTGTTCGGACTCCACATAAAAATCTTCTAACTGGTATCTCAAATTCTCAAAAGTAGGCCTAGCGTTCGCATTTACGTTCCAGCAGTCTAACATTATCTGGTAGAGGTAGTCCGTACAATTTGGGATTTTCGACATTCGGTAGCTTCTCGGCGCGGGGACTTCCAGGGTGTGATACAGAGGGGGGGAGGGGGGCCTGGGATCCCCCCCCCAAGGAAAGATGCCCTCATCCCAGGAATTGTCTTATTTTTGCCTATACATGTATATGCTGCTCCTTTATCCAAGGGAATAATCTGTTTCTAGGAAAGTTTTCCCCCCCCCCCAAAGGAAAAATTTCTGTATCAAACCCTGACTTCTAATAGAACCTACATATATAGTGGTAACTAAGGAGCAGCGAATGGAATTCAAATAATTTATTCGAGTAGAGAATGTGTTCTACGTATATTGGCATTTAAAACGTGATCAACCAATGTGCGATATACAAAAATATGTGTATCACAAGTGGTTAAAACGTGACATACGTGTAGGAAGGGAAATCAAAGAATTTTCTTCTATATGGGCATTTCGAACACATCAACCGATGTGTGATAAACCAAGTTTTGTAACACGAATGGTTAAAAACATTAAAAATGTGAATAATCTTCCTGAATTTTCAAAAACTTTTGTCGCAAGTATAAGTTCGGTAAAAAGCAAGAAGGTTTTTCGTGGTAATATTTATAAGCATAATTTTCCTTCCCCTGCACCAAGTAGCCAAGTGAGATTTGGAAGGTTGGAATTTGTCCTACAAATATTCAAGGGTGGAAGTTGTCCTACGATTTCGTTTTACGATTCTTGTCTGAATTTATGTGTAATCTTGTAATCAATTAACCAAAAAGATTATTTCTTATAAATAGCATAATCCAATGATTAATTCAATAACTTAAAACTTTTCTGACACTGTGTGGTCTTTTCATAACGCTCTTTATTATCTTTATCAATGGAATATACTATTGTTGAAGGAAAAAAATATTTAACGAATTACGGATGCAGCGGGTTTCGTTATGTGAAAGCTCGCGAATCTGATTGTTCCATATATTTAAATGTGCGTTATTTAGAACTCACACCACTTGCAAATGAACTGGTAAAATTAATAAACTTACAAATTTACTTGAAATTTCAAGTGTTCACAACCATGAAAGTAATGCAAATAACGATGAGAAAATTACCTTAAGTAATCAAATCAAGCGGAAAGCAGAAATATCTTCGTCAAACCTTCGAGAATTATTTAATGAAAACCTCTCAGTATTCTATTAAGAAAATGGAACAAACAATGGCCCGAATCTTATCATAAATCACTAAAGTCCTATATTAAAACTCCACATCCAAACATATGGAAATTTATGGCCTACTTGAACAACATCATTACAGATAATGACATTAATTTTCAGCGATTGCTGGAAAACAAAGAAATAACTAGAGAAGCGAATTCCTGTACAAAGGCCAAAAAAGCATTACGAAATGAATGTAAAGAGAAATACCTGAATGGCTTTTATAGTGCGGGTGAATACCTAGATGCAATTTCATTAACAATTAGCCGTGAACGTTTCAAATCTGATATTTCATCGAAAGTTTCAGATATAACCATAAATGAAAATGAAACTGACGAAGATAAATTTACACCCGATCCCGATCAGTGCCACGTATGTCTAATGCCAAGACAGTCAAATTTTGCACTATTGCATGGTGATGGTGTACATGGTGGGTTTTGTGAAGCTTGTGCTAATCAACACTCGAATATGGGTACCAATTGTCCAATTTGTCGGAACCAATTAATGGAATAGTAAGGATTTTCTATAAATTTCATCTCATTACGTATTCACATTTATTCTGTAATTTAATTAATTACTTTATTATTTGTATTGCTCATTATCACATTAATAAATTCAAAGTCACTTGATCCATTATATCGAGAAACTTAGGAGTAATTTTACACTTCAATATCAAATGGTCTGCAAAGTTTTTATTTTATGATTCATTATTCTCTTATATTCAGGATACATTTTCTGGACAACTTCCAACCTTTGAATATTTGTAGGACAAATTCCAACCTTTGAATATTTGTAGGACAAATTCCAAAATAGTAGTAAGACAAATTCCAACCTTTGAAAATCGGTAGGACAATTCCAATATTTTGCATATAGGAAAATTCCGAGAGTTTTGTAGGACAAAATCCAGCAACGATTACAAGTTTCCTCTCGAGGAGATTAAGATACCTTGTCTCTGTTACTCCAAGAAATGTAAGAAATATATGAACTGATCATAACACATCTTATTTGCAAACGTGATCACTTACCACAGGCGTAGCACGCAGTCCGGCAGGTCCGGCTTTTTTTTGGCCGGACCACTTTAACTGTTGGGCCGGAGACTTTTCAGAGCCGTGCGACGCCCCTGCTTACATATAATTTTATTTTTTCAAACGCTTTTGCAATATCTTATTAGCAGAGTTGCCATGGGAATGGGAAAGATTTTTCCCTGTGGGAATCCCTATGGGAATCCCCATGGGAATCTCCATAGGAATCTCCATGGGAATCTCCATAGGAATCCCCATAGGAATCCCCAGGGATATTCGAATATGGTTTCATTAGGTCATCCAGACTCACCCTTAATTAATATAGGCTTTACTATTGATACGAATCTGCTTTAGTAATTAAATTCGTTTTCATCAGACATGTATATATATATATACTCCCCTATTCAGTTTGAATAATTTAAATCTAAATCTGTAGTTGACACTATCTGAAAACAGATTCTTATATGGAGCTCAGTTACTGGTAACTGGACTGCCATATAAGGTAGTTTTTGAATTCTAAAAGACCCATAACCTCAGAAATGAAATTTAGACATAAATTTAAACCACTTCAGTTACCACTAACTCAGCTTCATTTAAGTCTTTTGATCTGAAAATTGTCTTTATTACATTTTCTGATTTATATTAGTCTAATTTGTATTACGTATCATGGGGCACAGTTTTACTGATATTGACAAAGCGTCGCTTAAGCGTAAGCTGGATAATCAAGAAGCAGAGCTCGTGGCGGTTCCGGCTAAATTTACTCGGCAAATGGAGGTAGATGAAAGAATTCGAGCAATTGAGATAGATGGAGAGATTACGCCTTTCCTTGCCTGTAATTTGTGTAAGTCAATTTACATTTGGTTCAAACATGATCATTCAAAGAATTCATGGGTGAATCAAAGCGGTTTGAAATCACTGAAACATCATCTTGCATATTCTTGTACAAAGTTAGAGCCTAAGGAAGTACAGTCGAAGGACATAAGGAATATCATGCAGACGCAAAAACCCGTCGCAAAACGAAAACCTCTCGGCTTAATTAAGCAAGAGCTCGAACTAGACAATTGTTTTGACCCACACGAAGTATACCCCCAACTACAGGATACAGATCCCCTCACTGCTCTCGATTATAACTTAACAGTTCGCAAAAATGAGATGGAAAGTGTATTCGCGAATTTTCACAACCTGATTGACATGAAGTTGAAACTCTTGTTAGAAGAATTAGATCAGACTTATCAGAACCAGAAGGAGGAGATTCAACTTAAAACTACTCAAAAAGATCAACTCGACAAGTCCAAAGCTCATCTGAGACATGCTAATATAGAATCATTGGAGCCTACACTGATCCAAATAAACAATGAAATAGTTAACATAGAGCAGAGTATATTTCAGATGAAGGATATCAAAATGACATGGTACACAGATTCCTTTGCGGTAGCATTATCCAACATACTCGTTATTGAAACAGAAAAGCTATTAAATATCAAACAGGTTTGCTATCTCCCCAACACCACTCCCACTCTGGGCACACTCTCCTATTCGCACAGCGGCGAGGACACGCGCGTAATTAAAAACATAACTCAGGGTCAGGGAGATAACCAGATATCCACTCCAAACGATATGGTCATAGATAAGTTAAGCGGCTACATATACGTTGCGGATAGGTTCAACCATAGAGTGCAAGTGTATGATCCCTCAGGATCGCACCTGTACGAAATAGTGGACAGAGACCTGCGCAGTCCGAATAGGCTCTGTATGAGCAGTAGGTACCTGTACGTCACGTGTATAATGGAACCGCAGCGTAGGGCTAATGTAAGCATATCCTCTCACGTTATAAAGTTTGATAAAGTTGATCGAGTGCCTGTCTCCATTCTTAAATTGGAAGAAAAGCTGATACGCATTTGTACTATTGACTCTGGCATTCTATGCACTGACTACCTGAGTCATTATGTGCGTCATTACGATTCTGCGCTCAGAGTACTGAATACTAACAAGCTGTCTTCTCCCTATTTCACAAAAGACACTAAGATATACGATATTATTCTTGTCGATAAGGAGTTATACGTCCTATCGCAAGGCTCCGAGTATTCTCTGCAGGTTTTCAGTCCCTGCTGTACCTTAATAAGGTGTATCAGCCTCTCCAGCCCTCTCCTGGGGGCATACTACTTCTGTCTAGACAGAGAGAAAGAGACTGTCATCATCAGCGACACCGAGGGGCACTCGGTTAAGATCTTTAACAGATCTGGAGAGTGTGTTTGCGTGATTGGGGAGGGGGGAGATATTCCCTGTCGCCTCGCTTCTCCTAGAGGCGTCGATATCGATCTACACGGAAATATTGTTGTTTGTGATACCAAAGACAATTTCATTATTCAAAGTTTTTAGAAATGAGTTTGTCACTTGGTTATTCATTGTTGTATCTATTCAATCATTCAATCACACTTTTGCATCATAGCTTTCATTCTATTTTTGGTCATTGCAACTCAAATTCCATTTTCTCCTTCCGATAAGTTGAAATTTTTGTTTATGCTGCTCGCATACACAAAGATACTCGCTATTGCGACTTTATGCGATTTCTTACATGGTGTAAATCAGCATGTTATAAGGTTCTTTATGATTTCATTTTTAGCACATGTCTGTACAGTTCTATTTATATAAACCTCTAGTTAGTTAATTTTTAAGGTTTGTTTCAGGGGCGTATTTGACGGGGGCTCCAGGGGCTCCATGGAGCCCCCAGTCGGTGCTACACTGGATCTCGTCGGAGGAAATAGAGTAAGAAAGAAGCATAGTCGCCAATTTTGGGGTTTTGGGGGGGGCCGCCCCCCCCCATGATTTTATTTGGGGGGGGGGCCAGCCCCCCCCCATATTGCTTATTGGGGGGTGCTGGGAGCAACACCCGGACCTGTCGGTCGATTTAATTTTTATATGAAAATGGTCCTTTTGATCGACCAAGGGATGATAGAAGGTGAGAATCACGTTTGTTACCCAATATATCCTAATTTTGTTTCTAAAGAAACAAATCTGGAAATATTTAGTAAAGATCCCAGTGGCCCCCCCAGAACCCCCCCAAGTGCCCCCCCCCATCTTTGATTATATTTTCCAAAACTTGACGCCTATGGAAAGAAGGAAGGAAAATAATAGTTAAGTTCAGGGGGGAAAGTTAGAAAGGGTGGAAAAAGTTAGAATGATCAATTTGATCTTTTTGATAAATAGTCTAAACACTGCAATTCTGAATATTGAATGGAATATAACTGAATTCATAACTGAATTCATAATTGAATTCGAATAGATGACCTCATCAACTCATTTTCGCATCATAAAAACCGTGAAAATATGTTAATGTATTAAAAGTTTATATCATTTGAAATGTGTTAAGTACAGAATATATTTTGAGTAGTTTTGGTTAGTAAAACTCGATTATGTAACCTTTATTAATGATTATGATTTTTAGTAATCATTAATTAGGTTGGATTAATATAAACTCGCCGGAGCTGAAGTTGTGGAGCCCCCACCTTTTCTTGGGGCCCTACGCCCCTGGTTTGTTGTCTTGTGTTTCAACAATGCAATGGCACGCAACTCCATGATCTGTTCAAGTTCAATTCCTGCTAGTCACTCGTGGAAGAAGAAGCATGATTTAATTAGTACATTAGTTAATGCCTAACTAGTTATAACAGAGATCCCGAGCTCGCTCACGAGGTAACTCGTGTGATGCAATGCTTGGCGTGTCTTGTGTAGATTTATACTTTATTGCAAGTAAATCATGAGCATATACGTTTATTACGGTATATAAACTCATTTACCAGAATGCTTGTAAAGACCGAATTAATATATTCTTGGTTCTAGATTCTAGAAAGTGCGGTTTACTAAAGCTTAGTTTTAAGATGACTCACGAATTAGTGATTAAGCAAGAAGACCCTTTCGAGGTAATAGAATCTAACTTGCAAATAAAAACATAAGAAAAGCATTCAACGACTTCCAGAGGATACTCGATGAAAAACAAAAAGCCATCCTAGTCGAGGTAAATGGCCTCTACAATCAACAGCGACAAGAAGTTGAAGTTAGGCGTAGCCAAATCGATGAACTTAACAATTCTAAAAAAATTATATCTGACCCAACCCTCCGGAACATATTAGTTCATATAGACCAACAGATTTATGAATTACAACATGACATAAATATGACGAAGAACCATTACTCAACTGGTACATTAATCCGTTACAGACAGCTATTGACAGCATACTAGATATCTCCATGCCAGGTGAACATCAAATAGCAAGGACTCTCGGTATTTCCTCCATTGAAATGAAACCTACCTCAAGCATGCCTATGTCTAAGGCTAACTTCAAAGAGATTCGGCGGGGCTATTTTAATATCCTTTTCATTTGCCAATTAAATCTTGTTCGAACATTCATACGAAATGGGTTGATATTCTTTAATTTTGTAAGCTACATTCTTCCAAACGACCGATTTATTTCAATATATTTTCAAGTTTACTTAGATCTTTGTTGATTATTCTATTTTCGAGACACTCCTTAATTATGTTTCAAATTCATACTTGCTTTGTGAGCTAATTTTAGAGCCCATGGATATGACCTGCCAGTTCTTCTGGGGTATTCCTCCTTCAAAAGTTGTATCAATATTTGAGGGCTGAAACGAATATACCGAAAATTCGAATATTCGTTCGAAATGATTGAACGAATATTCGTTTGGACGAATATTAAATTGAAACGGATATTCGTTGACTACTTTTGGACAACAACATGACCTTTGTTTAGCTTGGAGAGATCGTAAATATAAATTCCTACCTAAACTAGCTGATTATTAGTTAACTTGTGTCTAATACACTTTGTACCTATTATTAAACCAATGTAACATTAATAAAAACCTATTTTCCAATGTATTTTGTGTCTTGAAATTGATTTAATGCTTAGTCATAGAAACGAACGAATATTCGAATATTCGTTTGTTTAGAAAAAGGGTAATTCTTTACATTTCTAATATTCGTTTCAGCCCTAAATGTTTTCATTGATAATGGCTCTGCGAATTATATATTTTCTTGAGAGACACATGACCTTCGAACTTTAATTGCTATCGCTATTAGGTCCGGACGGTTCATGCTATTTAATGCCTGGTATAACGAATGCGGTTTAAACCCTTCCCAATTCAAAATGGAAAACAAGGAGGATGTTCCGTCACAATCTTCATGACCAGTGTTTTTTTGATGTGCATGACCAGTGTTTTTCCTCCCGCGGGTACTATCATTTGTATTCTTAGCTTGGCCACGTCGCTTGTCGTTAATTCCTTCGCCAGCTCATTGATATTTTCGGTGTCGATAATGACTTGCTCCATCTCGTTAGATCCCTTGGGAAAATGTTTATTAAATACTCCTTATTAATCAACATTATTTACACTTGATTGTTGTTTGTTTGTGTATTTGTTTGGCGATTTGTCTGAAAGTGATGGGGAATAAAAGTATCTTATATAATTGATATAGAGACTAACTTTCCCTCCAGGGGTGTATTTATGATTTATCCCATTCACCTGAGATTGTGATACACCCAGGATTTTGTCTGATGGCTAGGGCTATATTTGTAATCATAATCGCTATCATATTTCATCCAATATTCTAGAGTTAGGTCTGCTTATTGTGAACAAGGTTTATTTTGCTTAATATAAAGGTTTTCATTAGGAATAAGCCGTTTGGTCCCAATTTTACAACTTACATTGGGTTTTGCGTTAAGTTGAGTTAGCTTATTATGAAGTCTTTATTATGAACACACTGTTAATTATATAAATTTCACTATTTAATATTTCATTTTATGAGCCATAATTAGTTAAAATAGGTGTTAAAATTATTTTGCGCCTAAACAGCTTAACCACAAATCTAAGATTCTCAAAAATGGTTCAATTGGACTCGCAATCGTAGATTACCCATACACAATGCAAATTATGCCAATAGGAAGCATAGTTTAGTTTAGAATAAATCACAAAACTGGACTCATATTTTCTACTATGATTCGGCAGCATGTATAGCCGTATTATAGTAGGCCATGGATCGAGCTACAAGTACTCACGCTTCTTCCTATTTCTGTTTTTGTGAATCTTCTCAGGAAGGTACGAGTGTTAGTTTATTAGTTACTAGCCCTTCGGTCTCGGTCACTTTGCGACAGATCGGTGCTACGCACCTCAAGTTAACAGCCGCTGTGCGGCCTTACTCCTCACACTTTCTACCATGAAAATGGTAGAAAGGGACGTTATGATTTTGAATTTTCATTAATTAGTTGACCTATTTGTGTAAACAACAACAACAACAACAACAACAAATACTCAAATTAGAATTTTATAAATGCGAAATTCGTGTTCAGCATACTTGTTTACCTATAATACCCGTTGAAAGCTAACTTCTAGGTTGATTTTGAATTTCATTAATTTGTTTACCTATTTTGTGTAAACAACAACAACAAATATTCATATTATAAATTTATAAATGCGAAATTCGTGTTCAGCATAATTGTTTACCTATAATTCCCGTTGAGAGCAAACTTCTAGGTTGATTTTGAATTTTCATTAATTTGTTTACTTATTTGTGTCAACAACAACAAATATTAATATTATAAATTTATAAATGCGAAATTCGTGTTCAGCATAATTGTTTACCTATAATACCCGTTGAAAGGTAACTTCTAGGTTGATTTTGAATTTTCATTAATTTGTTTACCTTTTTTGTGTAAACAACAACAAATATTCATATTAGAAATTTATAAATGCGAAATTCGTGTTCAGCATATTTGTTTACCTATTATATCATTTGTTTACCAATTTTACATTTGACAGTTAGTTTATATCTCATATATTAATGCGGTTTCTATTCCCCCATCACTTTAATACAATCCGGACAAACACACACACACACACACACACAACAATCGAGATTTAATAATACGAGCCCTTCGGTCTCGGTCGCTTCGCGACGGATCACTCTCTCACAAAAGTCGCTTCGCGACTTTTGTTTGTTCGTGTTAGGCACTACGCGTTACAATTAACGGCCGCTTCGCGGCCTTTCCCTCCCCAAAAGCAATCACATTAATACTGAGTTTTAATAGCTCAATAAATTTCAGTTGCACGATAAGAAAGCTCGAATCAAAATAATACTAAAAGAAAAACAGGCAATAGAATAGACTAATGATTGATTGGTTAAATGAATTTATTTTCAATCAATCAAATTGGAGCCTCAGAATATATTTCTATTATGCACAATCTATTTATACTAATTGAATAAGTTAGTAATCCATACTAACAAACGCTCGAATTTAATTGGCTAACATATTTTGTCACCTTTAAATGTGAATATTTCTCTTCAAAAACCAATAGATCGTTGTCGCAGTACAAAATTACCCCTGTATACAAATTTTCAGCTTTCTGGGACTCGTAGTCTTTCCAATCAATTCTGGACAAACACACACACAAACAAACAAACAAACAAACAAACACACAACAATTCCTCTTTTTATATACGAGCCCTTCGGTCTCGGTCGCTTCGCGACGGATCACTCTCTCACGAAAGTCGCTTCGCGACTTTTGTTCGTTCGTGTTAGGCACTACGCGATACAATTAACGGCCGCTTCGCGACCTTTCCCTCCCCAAAAAGCAATCACATTAATAATGAGTTTTAATAGCTCAATAAATTTTAGTTGCACGATAAGAAAGCTCGAATCAAAATAATCTAAAAGAAAAACAGGCAATAGAATAGACAAATGATTGATTGGTTAAATGAATTTATTTTCAATCAATCAAATTGGAGCCTCAGAAAATATTTCTATTATGCACAATCTATTTATACTAATTGATGAAATCTGCTAATCCATACTTACAAACCCTCGAATTTAATTGGCTAACATATTTTGTCACCTTCAAATGTGAATATTTCTCTTCAAAAACCAATAGATCGTTGTCGCAGTACAAAATTACCCCTGTATACAAATTTTCAGCTTTCTAGGACTCGTAGTCTTTCCAATCAATTCTGGACAAACACACACACAAACAAACAAACAAACAAACACACAACAATTGCGCTTTTAATATAGAGATAGATAGATAGATAGATGCTGTGTGTGTGTTGACTCGGTCTCAACTCTTTCAGATCCAATACCAGAATGAAGATATGTGCCCAGGGTATTATACAGGAGTATAATTGAACACTCCTAAGGTCACTAGAGTATGAATTTTGTACGCCTAAAGGTTACTTTTGTATAAATTAATATATGGGGACTTTCGGCAGTTTTCGTAAACTGCCGACCCTATATGTTCCCACAGACGGTGTTGCAACACCCATGGACAACAATATAATGCTATGGAATGCTCTTATGTTAGGACCCGTTCGAAAATGGGACTTTGAAATTAATTCTAGAATTTTCTGATGAAAACTCGAATAAACCTCCTAAAGTTAGGTTTCTTTCCCACAGAAAACATACGGCACATACGGACAGTTTCCGACTTGAACGGAGGGGCTTCAGTGCCAGCGATCGCATATGTTAAAGTTATCAGCAACAACGAGCGTCCCAGGTTAGATTTACATGTGGGAGCCTCAGGTAATGTACAGTGGATGCCGGTATAAGAACATCGTCGGGAACTGTATGTAATGTTCTTATAATCGACATACACTTATATAGGGTATATGGCAAATTATATAGAAATATTAGAAGGTCCTACAGTATGAAAATATAATCATAAAATTTAAACTAAGTATACTATGTAAATGTTCAATTTTAGAAGTGTTTCAAACAATACACTGGCCGTATTTGTTAGACAGCTAACTAGATTCTCTCAATATAGATAGAGCAAACAGAACAATGTAAAAGAGCAACTTTTCAAGATGTGAACTTCTCTTTTATTTTATTTAACATAATTAGAAGTGTAAATATTAATTCCAAACAAACCACAATGTAAACAATTTTGAATTTGTACATGTAAAATTTAGGCGTCCACAAACCCCAAAAATCACTTGCAAATCTCTACAGTTCATTTTTTATACCAAAGCGCTACTTGTATGTATAATGCAGTCTATTGATGATACTAATGAGCTGCTATACGTGAAAGGAACAGAATTAGGTGCTTCAATAGCCCCAGAGTATCTCGGCTATAGGAAGGACTATCTCCTAAAGAACCTAACAGAACTAGAAGATAGTTATGTGATATGTCCCAAGTGTAGAGGTATAATGAGAGAGGCAGTATTGTTCCAGTCTAGCATAACTTGCAGACTGTGCACTGATTACAAAGATGCTGAGTCGTTTCATAAAGTCAGATGCTCCATATCGAGTCTGCAGATAAGATGCCCACTGCAGAGGGAATGCGACTGGAAAGGAATCCTCTCTCAAGCTGAAATACACCTAAACATATGCGAATACCTTCTCGTAAGATGCCCCATAATGTGTGAAAAGGTAATGATGCAATCAGAAGTACTAATTCATTTGCGTACTCAATGTCCAATGCGTAAAGTTTTTTGTGGTTATTGTAGAAGAACTGGAATAGGTAAAGATATACCAGCGCACTGGGTAGTGTGTCACGAATACCCTATTTTGTGTCCCAACGAATGTCGGAGTATAATAGCAAGAGGAGATATTTGGAAGCACAACAAAACTTGTCCCATGTTCGATTTGTTATGTCCATTTGAAGATCTATTAAAGGATGAGAATGAACTAATGTTATTTTGTAGTGACGATATACTCTACAGAGAAGTAATACCGGAACACAATGAGGATGAATTTATAATACATTTGGATATGCTACACTTAAAGGTGCTCTTGTTAGAACAACGTTTAAACGAAATGGAATTAAAACTAAAATGCAAGAAAGATCTGGATGGTTGTGAATGGGAAATCGAAAATCCATTTACTGTCAACACTGAGTACAGACAAGGACCAGAATTCTACGTCCATGGGTGCAAGTTAGGAATAAACGCTCGTATCAAACAAGCAAGAAGTATATCCTTCTGTTTATGCAGAATAGAAGGAGACAATGACAATAGATTAAGAGGAAATATAATTACAGAATGCAGAATAGTACTAATCGACAGACACACGCCTAGTAAGTCCAAATTCAATTCATTCCCTCTCGATTACGACTTGGAAATTGAAACTGAAAGTGACTTCTTTGGTGCCACAAACGTTTCTAATTTTGGAAATACTGATATACCAGAAAACAATCCTCTATTCAGATTCTACTTCGACATAAACAGCTCTCCTTTGAAAGATATGGAGAGTTCCTATGAGATAGAAGTGGAACCAGTACCTACAACATTCTAGTTAGTAATTGGTCCTATAGGTTAGTTAGCCCTCTAGGAGTAATAAGTATTTGTATTGAGGCAACTCTCTGTAACAGCCTCTAATAGAATTGTGCATAGAAATATTCCTACAATATCTACACTAATAATTCATTGAAACCGTTCTTTTCTAACCAATTATTTGCATGGAAATAGATGAAGTAAGAAAATTTATAGCTAGAATAAACCGATTTAAATAAAACAAAATTTGCAATTTCTTACACATTGAGAATATATAGTTAGAAAAAACCGGCTTCGACTGTAATAGATATTAAAGGAGTACAGTATTAACAAAAAATGCTTAACAAAAATAAATACAGTTTTTCCCCGAATAAGCGTCCCGGAGCTTATTATTTTCGTGGCCCAAATTTACCCTCAAATTTTGTTTGAAAACTTCAGAAATGGTTTTCGCGGACAGTAAACATACCGAATATGTATAAATTTAATATAATTACATCTAAGTTATCAACTAATGGGTATTATGAGCAAGCACTATGGTTCCCAGTTTAATTAACACTTACATAGGGTTTGTATTAAGTTGAGTTAGCCAGGGACTTCTTTAATATAGGGACTGTAAACTTCGTTTTACGGTAAAATTAGCGTAGGCCTAAAACAGTATTGTTACTTATTGATATCCCGTAATCCGCTAATGCTAGACATAGGAAATGTATTATTGTCGTATAGTAAGTCATATTTTGGGAGTCCAACGGTAATATTGGTTTATCGAAAATATTTGTGGAATGTAAGTTATGCGATTTTCATACCCTTCCATATATGGTAATTTTGTTAAAATCTCGAGATTACTTAACTTTATACATATGAAATGTATCTTTTCGTACAGGAAATCATATTTTTGGAGTCCAACGGTAATATTGGTTTATCGAAAATATTTGTGGAATGTAAGTTATACGATTCTCACACCTTTCCATATATGGTAATATTGTTAAAATCTCGAGATTAGTTAGTTTTATACATATGAAATATATTATTGGCGAAAGGGAAATGGGAATTCATATTTAGGGACTCAGTAGATCACATTGATTTACCTAAGGCGTTCCCATTAGCCTATATTATTATTTTGGCACTCTCCATAGGAGGATTGCCCCGACCCTATTTTGTAGTTTAGCTAATTCTTACATTATTAAAAAATCTTGATAAGTTCTTTCAAATCTATATTTAAATCAATGTTGCCCAATAAAATGTATTAAGTGGTGATGAGAAATGGATTTAGGACTACATATTCAGATAAAATTCAAAAAAAATTAATACTTTATACATTAATTTCTCAAAAACTCTACTGTTATTCAACAGACCGGCTAACTGGTTAATAAAATCTCTAACCGGTAACCGATGTCAGCAACGGTTAACCGGTTAACCGAATCCAGCCTTGTTGTTTTTTAATAAACAACATAATGACAGATATCTGATATGTAAGTATTAGCTAAACTACAAAACAGGGTCGGGGCAATCCTCCTATGGAGAGTGCCAAAATAATAATATAGGCTAAGGGAACGCCTTAGGTAAATCAATGTGATCTACTGAGTCCCTAAATATGAATTCCCATTTCCCATTCGCCAATAATATATTTCATATGTATAAAACTAACTAATCTCGAGATTTTAACAATATTACCATATATGGAAAGGTGTGAGAATCGTATAACTTACATTCCACAAATATTTTCGATAAACCAATATGACCGTTGGACTCCCAAAATATGATTTCCTGTACGAAAATGATACATTTCATATGTATAAAGTTAAGTAATCTCGAGATTTTAACAAAATTACCATATATGGAAGGGTGTGAAAATCGCATAACTTACATTCAACAAATATTTTCGATAAACCAATATTACCGTTGGACTCCCAAAATATGACTTCCTATACGACAATAATACATTTCCTATGTCTAGCATTAGCGGATTACGGGATATCAATAAGTAACAATACTGTTTTAGGCCTACGCTAATTTTACCGTAAAACGAAGTTTACAGTCCCTATATTAAAGAAGTCCCTGAGTTAGCTTATATGATGCTCTCTTTTATGAACACAAATTTTGGTCTCACGAAAGATCATAATAAAAGAACTTGACTGTACTACTACCATAGAAAACTTTAATTTGGTTTAAAGATTTTCTAAGCGAAATTCGGAACCAGGGTATATTATAAGCCCATTTTTTATTCCTAGCCCATTTTTTATTCCTATTTTCATTTTTTTACTCCCTTGAATAGTGAGTTTTTATCGTCTGATATCCATTTCAAGATTCCATTTCTACCGAAAATCCATTTTTTTATTCCACGAAAACAATAAAAAACATTTTTTTATTCCTTATAAAATACACTGTTCGGAACCCGTTGGAAACTAGAATCTAGATTAACGCCCCATAAGGATATTATAGTAGCATATCCCAGTAGTAACACATTCTAGTAGACTATCTTAGACCTTAGTTAATTAAAGTACCGTATTACCTCGAATAGTAGCCTAGGCGATTATTGTTTTTTTCGCCATATTGGGGCCAAAGGTTTTTTGGGAATTTTCGAGAATATCACATTTTATTACAATTTATTTATCACAAGCTGCTCGTTATGGGATTTATGGGGCTACTTTATTCGAGGGGGGGCTACTATTCGAGGTAATACAGTATGTGTTGTTCATCTTATATATTGTACTTATATCTGGTTTATTTGATATACTAGTTTATTTGTTACACATCTATATTATTTATTTGAATGTCTCGTAAACAAATCGAATGCTTATTTGTATTGTCTATCATTTGCGCTGTCAGTACCATCAATGTGAATGTTATTCCAGAGTACCTTAATGATCACCATTTCGCACATGTTGCAAATTGTGAAATTCCTTGTGAATATTTTGAAAACCATGAAAATCCAGATGCAGAATTTTACATTGTAATGAATGATGCCAATGTGCAAGCAGCTGTGGCCAGGAATTCCAAAGTACCAATACGCATCGTAGGATCCCAGGAACCTCAGCATTATTATCACTTGTTGAAACTGGAATATCTAAAGCATCATTTCCAGGGCTCAGCTCTGTTGGACAGAAGGTCAGACATTCCTTTTTTGATGACCCCAAATGTGGACAAAGTGAAAGAATCGAAAATTTCTAAAGATGCACAGCCAAAAGTAACTTACGTGGCTCGTAATTGCAATCCAAAGAATATAAGGAATGATTATGTAAAAGCAATTAATGCTAAAATCGGCATGGTGGCACTAGGTGGTTGTCTGAATAATGCAAAATGGCCAATTTGTAATGGCATACCCTGTTCTAAAGTGGAAGCAATACGACCGTACAAAATCCATCTCGCATTTGAGAATGGAGATTCTCCTGGATTTGTAACAGACAAAATATACCATGCATTCGAGGCTGGAGTATTACCAGTGTGGATGGGGACGACTGACATAGCAGAAGCCGTTCCCAAAGGCTCTTATATTGATGTGGCTGAGTTCAATACTCCAGACGATGTGGCTAGTTATCTACAACTAGTACTGGAGAATGAAACTCTGTACAACAGCTACTTTGAATGGAAGTATAAGCCATTCGACCCAGAATACGTTAGAATTAACAGAGTACTATGGAGTGAATCTGTATTTTGTCGTATTTGCTATTATGTTGATACACTACAGAGAGGATTAGAATGGGACCATCTGAAACAGAGAGCTAAGTCTCTTGGTACAAATAATAGTATCTCTACAACAATCGTTTCAGATTCATCTATGAATATCTCCCATTCTAAACTCATTAACAAACAAGTACATATCATTTACCAACATTCGAATTTGATACTCCTAGTGGCTATATCACTTGTTTTCAACTGCATATTACTATTCCTCGTTTTTCGTCGAAAGTGGATAACTCGATTTTATTAATAAGCCCTTTTTTCATAATTTATTTTATCGTTTCATTAATGACTACGTTATTCATCTAGGTAGGTCTCTCTATACTATTTCTATGTAAACAATTATAAATTCTCTCTTTTTGAATAAGTTCATCAAAATGGGGGTTGGTTAGTTAGATTGGAGGATATATGTTTGCTAATGTTTGTAAAAAATACTGGAAAGAAATTTTACAATTAAATTTATCAAATATCTATAAGCCATTATTGAAAATTCTGGTGACTGAATTGTCTTCCTGAATCTCTTAATGATTGTCTTACACATTCATTAAGATTTTCATAATTCAACCTCAAAACATTAATTAACTATAAAAAGAAGGAATTAAGTCCTTCGTAAGATGTTTATTCTCTTTATTGAATGATATTAATGTATATATCCCCCAAATCACTTTTGAATTCCTAAACAACACAAATTAGACACCTCTAAGGCAACTAGTCTGGGCTATTCTTTCTAAAACTCTCTAAAATATCAGCACCTGTTAATAAGTATATCTCCCCTACACTTTCTTATCCATAAATACATCAACTCATCATTCATAATACGTATAGTTAATCTAGTAACAATGTTAGGGAAAATATAATGTTGAGAATTGGATATAGATTATTTATTCTAACAATTATCTTTTATACAAGTGTGAAGAAAGGTTAATTTATGAAGCCTTAGGTAATTCAATTCATTCCGCAAATTAGTACTGGTACAGTCAACTCCGCTTAATAGAGCCACATGTTAATCGGTTTCTCCCCTTAATCGGGTCATAACAACCTGGTCCCGAGGTGGCTCTATTAAGCGGAGTCGACTGTATTTATATCTCTTAACTCTAGCTGTATGTTGCTAATTCTGAGGTATATTTCTCCATAACTTAAGTGTACAGTTGACTCCGCTTAATAAAGTCACCCCGGGATCAGGTCGCTTTGACCCGATTAAGCGGATAAATCTATTAACCGAAAACATTTTAAGCCAAAATGTAATTCCGTCCTATAAATCCTGTGAAATTTTACCCGATTAATTAATTAAGCAGTGAAATCTATTATCCGGTGGCTCTATTAAGCGGAGTTTACTGTAATTAATTGTTCATTACGAGTTGGTTACGTAACATAAATATAACTCATTCTATGGCAGAAGGAATATCGGTACCCGCCCTGAATAGGGGTGAGAGAATTGAAGATTGGCAGTCGTTATTTGAAGGAGCTACTGTGAGAAGGAACCAAGAAGGCTCTTCAAATGCTACCTAGTTTTATTTGTCGATCTTTTTTGCAGAAAGGAAGCTCGTGTTGGAGGTGATTAACGAAACACTAGAGAACGCCATCTTGCTAAAGCATTCGAGATCTTAAAGGAGCAAATTGATCCTCCGAAAAACCAACATTGATCCCTAAGGTATTTACGCAAGGTAGAATGGAGGTAGGAGAGTATGTGGATGATTTATTTTATCGTAACGAAGTAAGGTGGTATACGTGTTTCGGCTGAGCTGCTCTTGAAGGGTAGATTACATTCCTCTCAGTTACTGTATTTCACTCTGGTGCCTCTTCTGCGAAGAAGACAGCATCCCTTCCTGTTCTGTGAATTCCAACTCTGCATGCAGTCCATGTTTAATCGGTCTTGTAGGAAGTTGGCTTATTCTATTCTTATTGACAGCTGTTTATCACCCCGTCCGTCCCAATTTTACCCTCCGTCCGGATATATTTATTACGAGCCTTTCGGTGCCTTCGTACTGGCCTTCCACATCCTTGTTGTTGTGCTCAGAAACTCTGTACTTCCCTTCTAGGTTGGATATTTTTTACTCTTGAGAATATTTCCTGTCCTGGAGAGAAGTTTGGTAATTGTACGAGGCTCTCAGGTCTGCTTGCACTCTCTTTAGCCGCTCCTTCATCAAATTAGCTTGGTGGTAGGCCGAGTATCGTTCTCGTACTGGCGTGCTCTGCTTGTCAGTTATGTTAACATCTCTTCATTTTTTATCGACTTATGCTGTTTTTTTGTCAGGCATTGCTATGTGACGTATGTGTGGATGTATCGCATTTTGCATTCTCCTGCTTTCTTTTTGCTTAATTTTTGCTCTCTCTAATATGAGCGTGCTCAGTTACCAGGTCCTGTTGCATTGAGTTTAGAGATTTTTCAACGTCTCAAATTCATTTTCTCTTTTCGAGAGAGAAGTTTTATATCAGTGTTTCTCAACGCGGGCGATTTAGGTGCCGGATTGGTACTCAATTTTGTGCCAGGTCTTTGACAAGATTTTTTGGCCATATAAATTCCCGGATAAATCCCTGTTTGGGTACCGTACATATTTTACCTCCCTCAAATAATGCCTCATATTGAATTATACCGATTATGTATTTGCTTGACACCTTTAGGGTGCTATAAAAATTTAACTTCTATAAAATAAATGCCTGTCAAGAAGATCATACATAAACCCCTGCTTCTTCTGTATGTTGTAAATCTGATTCTGTTTGGTTTCTACGTGCAAGTTGATTTGAGAGATTTCACTCTTCAGTTCTTTCTTCTTCCTCTCGCTTTCTTATAGTCTTTGTTTGCATCTGTTAGCTGCTTGTGATCATCTTTAAGTTGGTTTCTAGTTCTTCCCTCGCGCTATCCTGTTCTAACAACAATAAATATTCGTAATATAAATTTGTAAATGCAAAATTAATAATAATCATACTTGTTTACCTATTACAGTGGATGCCGGTTACTGTATAACATTTGGAAGTTAGTCTCTGTCTCAATTATATATGCGGTATCTATTCCCCATCACTTTAATACAATCCGGACAACAAACAAACAAACAACAATCGATTATTAATATAGATTTATGAGCACTTTAAACAGTTAGGCTAACATTAGTTGAACTCTTGTGCCACTTGTACAATAAATAGAGTCAACTCCATTTATTGTACAATCTACAGAATCAATGCAATGTATACCTATAAATCATAACTGATATTCGTTTCAGCCCTAAAATAATAGCAAATAATAATATGGTTTAATTGGATAAATTATGAATACAAATGTGAAATAAATGGAAAAAGAATTCAAAGAAATTGTAGTATATGAGATTCCTTCCAGTCAACAACAACAACAAGTCCCTCCTTGTTAATATCGATCCCATGAGGAAATAGGAATTCTCCAGGTCCTGTCCCTTCGTGTCCCATGGTACCGACAAGCTGTCCCTCTCTGTTGAACACTTTAACAATATTACCTCTCCCGTCACTAATTATAATATTCCTGTGTCTGTCCAGACAGAAATACCGCATCAATCAGCTGTTCCTGTGACACAATCGAATGCATTAGGTTCCCTTCTCTGGTAAATGATTGGACAGGATAGGGGCACTCATCAAATAAGACTATAAAAAGATAGGGAGCTAATTTTAGGTCCCATAGCCTAGTGTCCTCTGTTATATGTGGAGAGTTAAGTGGATTCACATCGACAGTGTTCAATTCCTCAACACTTAAATGAGATATGCTATTAGAATCATACATTCCTACGTACAGTGTGTCTGTGTCAACTGACAGACCACGCATAAGATACTCTGTTTCAACACGACACAGAATGTTCCCAGACACTTTATCTAGCTTGCAGATGCTACGTGGATAGTCACAGCTGACGAACAGGTGATGGACGAGCTTCTACTGTATTGTTTCTCAAACTTTTTGGGACAGCACCCTTGTCAACAATTTACCCTCGATACCGCCCCCCCTCCATAAAGTCTCAATATTTTGATACATCTGTGTTTGTTTAACAAATCCGTATTTGATTTAATGAATCAGACTATACACTCTACATTCTATTTACTATTCATTTATTCGATCGAATTATCAATTCTATTCGGTTTTGATTTGTACGTATTTATATTGAAATTAAAGAGATCACTGACTATTGTGAAGTCAACACTGGTTTGAAAGAAGAACATTGTGCTTTATTTCGATTGGGAAAGCAAGTGACAGTGTAAAAATTGTATTGGTCGTTCATTTTTAAAGGACTGGCTTTTGTTAAATGATCACTAATACAATAGTAATTAATTACCACTGTTAATGGCTTTGATCCTAAGTTTTTGTTAGCACCTATTGTTAATTAATAATTAGGAATATGTTAGCGCTGTTTTGACGTGAGGTTGTATTTATGTTTCGCTTCTAAAATCCCATAGCGCCCCCTTGCTGCATGGCCGCCCCCCAACAACCTTTCAGCGCCCCCCGGGGGGCTCTACGGCCCACTTTGATAAACACTGCTACGTATACAGTATAGTGTAACAGTGTAAGATTAATGAAGGGAATAAAATATAACAGTGCTGCCAACCCTCCCGCTTTCGGCGGGAGGGTCCCGCTTTTTTATGTTTCCTCCCGCTCTCCCGCCTCCCCTCTCAAACCTCCCGCTTTTTGGATGATTGTATATGTAAATATTAGAATCTGAATTTTATAAGTACAAGCAATATATTTTAGAAGTCTTCACTTAACTAATTTACTCTAACCCCAGAAACAAATTTGTATCTTTTAAAATACCATAATTCTGTATATTATCTTGTATTTCCAATTTTCCATTCTGACACATCATTTAGGAAATTTTTACAACACATCATTAGGAAATTTTTATTTATTTATATATATTTTATAATAATAATAAAATGCCCACTGCTACCTTATATTTCAATATGAGAGGGTAGAAACTAATTGATAGGTAGATAAATGTTTTTATAATGCATTTTATTCAGGTATTCTTGCTAATTTAACTAAAATACTGACCTCCCGATTTTTCTCCCGCTTTTAAAGTATCAACCTCCCGCATTTAGATGAAACTCCCGCCACAGGTCCCACTTTTTGGATATTTAGGTTGGCAGCACTGATATAACGAAGAGCCGTATATACAGAATATGAGTGAACTGAAAATGAGCTGTAAAGATTATTTCAAAAGATTACTTAGCAAAACAGGACTTAGTTTTGACTGAATTTAAGATTAAGAAATGTTAGTGACTAAGGCTCTACAGATATAAGTTCGCACTTACTTATGTCTGCCATACAATCGATAATGAATACAGTAGACAATGGGTCGGTAACCCCGGCCCGCGCGGCGAAATTATCCTTCCCGAGACTCTCAATAAATATGCTTATATGACCTTCGATTGGATCATTCAATTGATATCCAAAATATTAAAAAATAACTAGTATACTAACACTATTAAAGATAAGTCAATACATATTGGGTAGCCATAATTAACAGTTTTACATTACGAGTAAACCAAAGGACGGTAGATCGCTTGGCCCGAGTAATGGGGTAATGCCTCAATCTGGCCCGCAGACTCGAAAGGTTTCCGACTTCTCAGTAGACCCTCGCTAATCCGAACAGCGGTCTTCTGATTCAAAAATTTCCGTTCCAATTAGCGAAGTAATACATTTTATATAGGCATGTGTAAAATGAGAACCTAGATTATAAGAACCAAAGTTATCCAAACCTTTTTAATTCGTTGTATAGTTATTACTACTTTGTCTGATATTTATTTATATACTCCATCCTACTATATTTAAGATTTTTGTCCCGCTTTTATTGAAATACATTTTTAAATCTCCGATTCGGATTAGCGAGGCTTTACGTAATATTAGTTACTCTACTTATAGAATAGGTATTATGTGACGTCACTTCGCCGCATAAATAATTTGCTTGCGTAGTTAGTTAATGCTATTCAACTGAACATGGTGAAACAACAACAGTAGCGGATACAGGATCGGGAGAGGGTTGGAAATTTATTATTTACGAGCCCTTCGGTCTCGGTCGCTTTGCGACGGATCGGTGCTACGCACCTCAAGTTAACGGCCGCTGTGCGGCCTTACTCCTCACCCTTTCTATCATGGAAAATGGCAGAAAGGGACTTATATACATCCCTTTAGAAAATTTCCATAGTTTTAACTTGTTTTTCATATTCTAAATTCTAAATGCGAAATTCGTGTTCAGCATACTTGTTTACCTATAATACCTGTTGAAAGCTAACTTCTAGGGTGATTTTGAATTTTCATCAATTTGTTTACCTATTTTGTGTCAACAACAACAACAAATATTTATATTATAAATTTATAAATGCGAAATTCGTGTTCAGCATACTTGTTTACCTATAATACCCGTTGAAAGCTAACTTCTAGGTTGATTTTGAATTTCATTAATTTGTTTACCTATTTTGTGTCAACAACAACAACAAATATTTATATTATAAATTTATAAATGCGAAATTCGAAATCAGCACAATTGTTAACCTATATATCCGTTGAAAGCTAACTTCTAGGTTGATTTTGAATTTTCATAAATTTGTTTACCTATTTTGTGTCAACAACAACAACAAATATTTATATTATAAATTTATAAATGCGAAATTCGTGTTCAGCATACTTGTTTACCAATTATAACATTTGAAAGTTAGTTTATATCTCATATATTAATGCGGTTTCTATCCCCCCATCACTTTATTACAATCCGGACAAACAAACAAACAAACAAACACACACACACACACACACACACACACACACACACACACACACACACACACACACACACACACACACACACACACACACACACACACACACACACACACACACACACACACACACACACACACACACACACACACACACACACACACACACACACACACACACACACACACACACACACACACACACACACACACACACACACACAACAATCGAGATTTAATAATATAGATTTGATTTTTCGGGAATTTTAAGGATTACTTGAGTAGGCAGATTATATACCTTTTTAGAGATCAACTTAGTTATAATAAATAATTAACTTTTGATAAGTATATGGTTACTGGAATATGCATAGAGACTTTCCTATAATTAGTCTCATATAGTATCCTATAAATAAGCTGATTTAGTGGCTTTATACAATTCTACTCAACGTATACTATTTTCATATTAACAGTATTCATTGAAAATATTTGTATCAGAAATAAACTAATTTCTACAATTGTTAATTTGTCCATTTATCAGGTTAGTATTTCGGAATTTAACAAATAATTTATTCTATGTTATTAGTTTAATAAAATTTATCTTAATATCCGTTGATAGGAAACTTACCATAATTAAAGATTTCTATCACAAAAAGGAATTTGTTAGAATCACAAATACTTCAATTCTCATCAAATTACAGTGAGTTGTCTTATTTATACATTTCATTGCCTCCTTGCTAATACTGCTAATCATACAATGTATTTATTTGTGTTTACTTGTGTTTATAGATTGTATTACAATTATTTACAACATAACGTCATCAACCAATTGAAACTCAGATACCAAGTAAGTTATTTTAATTTAAACCTTAATAGCATTTAATAATTCTATTTTTCCCTTAATTGAGACACCAGTCTATAGCTAGGTTTAATTGGATAATACTGCCCTCAGGCCAAAGTGCCCAATTAATAAGCGGAACTACTGTATTTACAAAATAACGAGCCCTTCGGTCTCGGTCGCTTTGCGACGGATCGGTGCTACGCACCTCAAGTTAACGGCCGCTGTGCGGCCTTACTCCTCACCCTTTCCACCATGGAAAATGGTGGAAAGGGACATCCCTTTATAAGATTTCCATGTTTAACTTGTTTTTCATATTTTAAATTTATAAAAGCGAAATTCGTGTTCAGCATACTCGTTTACCTACAATCCCCGTTGAAAGCTAACTTCTGAGTTGATTTTGAATTTTCATTAATTTGTTCACTTATTTGTGTCAACAACGACAACAAATATTCATATTATAAATTTATAAACGCGAGATTCGTGTACAGCATAATTGTTTACCTATTATACCCGTTGAAAGCTAACTTCTAGGTTGATTTTGAATTTTAATTAATTTGTTCACTTATTTGTGTCAACAACAACAACAAATATTCATATTATAAATTTATAAATGCGAAATTCGTGTTCAGCATACTTGTTTACCTATTATACCCGTTGAAAGCTAACTTCTAGGTTGATTTTGAATTTTAATTAATTTGTTCACTTATTTGTGTCAACAACAACAACAAATATTCATATTATAAATTTATAAATGCGAAATTCGTGTTCAGCATACTTGTTTACCTATTATACCCGTTGAAAGCTAACTTCTAGGTTGATTTTGAATTTTAATTAATTTGTTTACTTATTTGTGTCAACAACAACAACAAATATTCATATTAAAAATTTATAAATGCGAAATTCGTGTTCAGCATACTTGTTTACCTATAATACTCGTTGAAAGCTAACTTCTAGGTTGATTTTGAATTTTAATTAATTTGTTTACCTATTTTGTGTAAACAACAACAACAAATATTAATATGAGAAATTTATAAACGCGAAATTCGTGTTTAGCATACTTGTTTACCTATTATAACATTTGAAAGTTAGTTTATATCCCAATATTAATTGCGGTTTCTATTCCCCCATCACTTTAATACAATCCGGACAAACACACACACACACAAACACACACACAAACAACAATCGAGATTTAATAATATAGATATTGTTATTTACATTCATAACTTTAAGCAATTTACAACTGTGTTGTTGTTAAAATGATCCCGCTTAATTCTCTAAACCTATAATGATTATTTGTATAGACTCTATGGGAGTAGAGTATTATCCTACTGTGTGCCAGGGTTCTAAAAAATGAGTGTAAAAATTAAGGCGCCTTAATTATGGTCATTCATATTTACTCGCCTTAGTTTTTTTTCGGTCATATCCCAATGGTATACTCATCATATAGCAACCTTTAATCCAGTTAAGTATAAATAAATGTTGATTAGCCACAATTTTTCAAATTATACTTTGCACAATTACTGTTTACTATATGTAAATCACCATAATTAACATTTTTCGATATTAGAGATTTTTATTAATATATTACACCTTTGCCACTAATTGGGTTAATTAATTAAGACTTCAAAAAGTGTTTAGATACTTTAGAATATCTATTGTTCAACAAATATTTACACGCCTTAATTTACTTCCCTTAAGTTTACACGCCTTAATTTTTAACCATCTAATAAATTTATTTACTAGCCTTAATTTTTTTTTGGCACCCATGAATATTTTTAGTCGCCTTAATTTGTATATTTCCCTTTTTTAATTTATCATACTTGCCATACTATTTTTTCTTAAAACAAAAAAAAAACAAGGCTTATGGCGAGTAAAATTAAGGCTTGTAAAACCCTACTATGTGCTAACAATGAATATCAATGAATCCAAACTTTTCAAAATGTTTGTATTAGTGTAGGTATTAACCGGAAATTCGTAATACGAGGTTTTATTGTATATATACTTTCACAATAGATCTACTGTGTACTAACCGAACGATCAATTCATAGAAAAACATGTCTTATATAGAACCACAATTATTTGTTTGTTTGTTTGTTTGTTTGGAACATCTAGAAATTAGTTCAAATAATTAAGAAAAATATTACATCTTCCCGGTCACAAAAGGTGACAAAACCTTTAGCCAATTAAATTCGAGGGTTGTCCCAGTATGAATTAGCAGATAGCATTAAATTAGTATAAATTGATTTTCCAAATTTGATTGTTCTGTTAGTATCTATAGATTTTAAATAGATTGTAGAATATGGTTGTACCAACCATATTGTGCAATTGTTGGAATTGTAGGCAATATTGAACAGATGTTAATCCCATAAATTATTCAATGAGAATACTTATAGTGCCTAGTTCCATGATATACTGTTTGTAATTGTAGCTAAATTATTAATTATTTGTGGAATTATCTCTTGGAAGATTCTCAATAAATAACTAAGATTTATACAGACCCACCGCAAACATATCATTATAAATGAGAAATATTAAATTGATTAATATGATTGTTTGGAATAAATCTAAAGTGAGATCAAGACATCTGAACTCGGTTAATAATGTACCTGCCTACCTTAAAGGGATTCCCTATACAGTACAGGGATTTTAACCATTTTGGCAGTTATGTACAGGCGTACTGGGATTTATCAATTTGTAGAGGGATTTTTAGTTGGAAAAATTACTAATTGTGAGACAAATAAAACCTATTAAAATGTAGCATTTTGTTGTGTAAATTAACAGTTCCTTTCAATCGTCAGGGATTCTATACAGTCTCTAAAATTCAATTTTTTCTCCTTTCAAAGTAATTAATTTGATTTAAGTCAACTAACATGATAAATAACATGATAGTATATCTTTCCATGCATTAAATACATAAATTAATGCAATGTCTTGGTTGGTGTAATTCCTCTTAGTATAAGTGTACAGGGATTCGGTAGACGAGCGACCGCAGTGCGCGATAAAATTTTGGGGCTGTCCAGGGATTTTGAGAAAAGTACAGGGGGAAATTGGAGCCCTGTACAGGGATATGAGCCAAATAGGTTGGCAGGTATGGTTAGTAAGCTCAGCCCTGACGAGAGTAAGTTCAGCTTGGCTGTTGACAGGGCTCCACAACCAAAGGGACCCATTTTGATGGAAATAAATAATACATTTTGCTAATTTGTTATAACTGATATAATATATTCACCAAGTATAGGCGGGGCCAAGTGGGGCCTGTGCCCACTTGAATTTGAGCGTGATCCACCTCTTTAATGTAACGAGATGGTTTAATAGTCTGTTTAACATCCCAGTATAATAGTCAGTGCCCCACCTATAATTTTATCACACTCCATATCTAATCTTGTTATCACCAGATCTTTTGAGAGTTCATAATGAACTTGAAACTAAATCTATAAACTAAGTTTGTAATGGATATCCCTATAAATAGGGGTGGTACACCTGAAGGGTTAGGGGATGGTTGTTTTTTTAATTTGGCACCAAAGATTTTTGGAGTTACACCACGATTCGGGTCGGCCGCGGCCGCTCCAGTGTTGAGTTACACCAAAGCCTCAACCTTAAAAAATCCTGGGTTAGAGGGCTCATAAAATAGGACCAAAGTTTCACTTGACGGCCCTGAGTATGCTGCTGTGTTGAAGTGTCTTGCACTTAATAAAGATTGAATATCTTTGTTATCTAAAATTAGCAAACTATAAGTACTTCTATGTAAAATCTACGAAATATCATACGGGGATATCCTTATAAAAGTGCTATTGAGTCCTTAAGATATTTACAGTGGTACGACGACTCAGAAACATCCAACAATGTATATACAGTATAACCTCGTTAGTACGAACACGGTTAATACAAAATTCCGGTTAATATGAACACTATTTCAGTCCCTTCAAAGCCTTTATAATACAAATTACTCCGGTTAATACGAATTCCGGATGAGGCGAAAGAACACATTTTGACCGTCCCCTGGTGTTCGTACTAACGAGGTTCTACTGTACAGGATAACTTCGTTAGTATGAAAATGAGGAGACAGTGTAAATATGTTTGTATTATTCGGAAATTGCTAAAAAAATCCGTTGTCACATGCATTTCAGAGGCGTAGACTCGTTTTGCAGATTGGTATGTCGCTTATAGGCTGGGTATTAGGATTGGTAGGGTCATCTTGGCATATTTGTGCTAATTAGCTTCTATTGAGAAAAGACAATTATTGGTAGGGCCATGGTCCTACCGGAGCCTACGCCTATGCATTTATTTGTATCTCGGTAGCAGGCGTCCACAGATCTCAAAGATTTGTATTACAGTCAATGGGAGGGGTCCACAGAATGTCTAATATTTGGTATAGGGGGTCCACGGTTGAAAAAGGTTAGGAAATCGCTGATCTAGGCTTAGGGAATCATACTTTGTTTACTCAATCGAAATTTCGCCATTATGCCTTGCCCGTGTTGGTGACAATTCATGCACCATTGTTTGTTTGTTGAAAGTTTTACTTTATTTCGAGACGTTATCCTATCAGCCATACATAATTATTTTTGAACAGTGGAGTTTATTTTAAGATTGTCTCACAAAGCGTCCGAAATATAAGATCAATTAGAAAATAATATTTCCCCAACCCCCAAATTTTGTTAAATAGTAAAGTAAGATCTCAGAATTAATACACACAAATTTCCGATATCCGGACCTCTCAAATACGGGCACACTTATTGGGTAAAGCCAAGCTAAATGTGTATTCATTTAGTATCCAAAAATGAAGTTTAATGACAAAATTATATAATAAGCACATATGAATCCAGAAAATATGGATTTGGGGTTGCACATGTACTAGCCATTGTATTTCTGATATTCGGGCAAATTCCCAGTTACGGGCATCCTCCGGACGACAGTGCCCGGATAAGGGAAATTTGAGTATATTTAATAAATACGTATATATAATACAGTCGACTCCGCTTAATCACCTCGGGACCAGGTTACTTTGACCCGATTAAGCGGAGAAATCTATTAACCGAAAATAATTTAAGCCGAACTGTCATTCCGTCCTATCTATTAACCGGATGGCTCTATTAAGCGGAGTCGACTGTAATTTACCCCATATATTGCTAATTCGGGGTAAAAAGTATAAATTCGCTTCTCCCCCTGACAGTAACTTTCCGGGGCCGTCAAACCTAAAGTAATTCGCACCCAACATTTTGACAAAACATTGCTCCTGCCCCCATGTGGTACAATATTAATCTGAGGGAGAAATGTCCCCATTACACCCCACTGGGCTCTACCAAAGGGATAAAATAAGGATATAGCATCTATTATGCATTATCCGAGTTATCTATATATATATTTGTGGTATGGTGGAAATTGTTCGCAACACCAAAACCGGAAATTGTTCGCAACACCAAAACCGGAAATTGTTCGAAAAACCAAAATAGGAAATAGTTCGAATTTTTTAATGTTGCTACACCATGGATATGAGGAAAACCCGGCTTGAATCCATGGTCCAACAATACAAAAATGAAAGTCGAACTATTCCTTGTTCGAACTATTTCCTATTTTGAAAAATCGAACCCATTTCCGCATTACCATGTACCGTGACCTTCGATATAAAAGGCCTGAGTGCTGGTTTGAACCATGGATCACTTAAAGTGCATTAAAAAATGGAGAATTGATCTTTATTCCAATAATTAGCAATGATAGAGCTGAAAAGTGTATTATAGCTATATAGGAATATGGTATCCAGGTATACATAGCACCCTCCAGAATTGTGATATGTCATCATCTGATGACGTTATGGTAATTTTGGTTGCGAATTATCTTGTTTTTCTAGCATACTTTTAACATAGTTAAACGCGTTACAAATGTTCAAAATTGGAACATGGTTATACCCAGAAATAGTTGAATAAAATATATCGAAATTATAAATGGAATGTTGACACATTCCTCGGTTGCCATGGAAAATTTATATTTCCTAAAATGTGCCATAACTCAAAAAAACGAATGTAAAGTAAACTAGGCTGATCTATCCGGAATAGGTAACTTCCTATTCATCGATAATACATTTTCAATGCCTAACTTCAATAATTTTTGAGATAGTGAGTCATTACTTAATAATGAATTAAGTGTTAATTATCTCATTGGGCGATATTTAACATATAGTCAACATCCGTTAGTTAAATACTCGTTAGTTCGACAAATATATTTTCCCTTGAGAATTCCCTGCCATTGTAACAGAGTTACTGAATCTTCGCTTGTACTCCCAATTTGGAAGTTGTAACTTTCTCGTTCGCTCAGCGGAAACATTCTTTCACTCTATTCATAACGTGTTTTTTCGACATATTATGAATAGAGTGTTTTTTAGCGAATTTTAATGTATTATTACAATTTATACTGTGGTATTTTGAGGCGCTAGTGGTGAAACAATTTTCCACTTCCAGATATATCTAATTACAGTCAACTCCCGTTATAACCAAGTCGGATATAACGAAGTACCTGCTTATAACGAAGTCATTCAATTGTCCGGAAATCCTTCTATCTTATTACATTATTAAAACTTCGGTTATAACGAAATGGATATAACGAAATTCCGCTTATAACGAATTCATTTATGATAACTCCCATATAGCTTATAAGCTATTGATTTTATTCCGGTTATAACAAACTCCAGTTATAACGAACTCCGTTTATAATGAAATGATACTACGGTCCCGAGCACTTCGTTATAACGGGAGTTGACTGTATATTAATATATATTTATATTTAACGAGCCCTTCGGTCTCGGTCGCTTTGCGACAGATCGGTGCTACGCACCTCAAGTTAACGGCCGCTATGCGGCCTTACTCCTCACACTTTCTACCATGGAAATGGTAGAAAGGGACGTTATGATTTTGAATTTTCATTAATTTGTTTACCTATCTGTGTAAACAACAACAACAACAACAAATACTCATATTAGAATTTTATAAATGCGAAAATCGTGTTCAGCATACTTGTTTACCTATAATACCCGTTGGAAGCTAACTTCTAGGTTGATTTTGAATTTTAATTAATTTGTTTACCTATTTTGTGTAAACAACAACAACAAATATTAATATTATAAATTTATAAATGCGAAATTCGTGTTCAGCATACTTGTTTACCTATAATACCCGTTGAAAGCTAACTTCTAGGTTGATTTTGAATTTCATTAATTTGTTTACCTATTTTGTGTAAACAACAACAACAAATATTCATATTATAAATTTATAAATGCGAAATTCGTGTTCAGCATACTTGTTTACCTATAATACCCGTTGAAAGCTAACTTCTAGGTTGATTTTGAATTTCATTAATTTGTTTACCTATTTTGTGTAAACAACAACAACAAATATTCATATTATAAATTTATAAATGCGAAATTCGTGTTCAGCATACTTGTTTACCTATAATACCCGTTGAAAGCTAACTTCTAGGTTGAGTTTGAATTTCACTAATTTGTTTACCTATTTTGTGTAAACAACAACAACAAATATTCATATGAGAAATTTATAAACGCGAAATTCGTGTCCAGCATACTTGTTCACCTATTATAACATTTGGAAGCTAACTTCTAGGTTGATTTTAAATTTTCATTTATTTGTTTACCTATTTTGTGTAAACAACAACAACAAATATTAATATGAGAAATTTATAAACGCGAAATTCGTGTTCAGCATACTTGTTTACCTATTATAACATTTGAAAGTTAGTTTATATGCGACGCCGGAATTTGACCTACATCGAAGTAGGAATTTGACCTACTCTAAGATTATAGGAATTTGACCTACGCATTTTTTGAATCAGGAATATGACCTACATAAGGAGTAGGAATATGACCTACATATATTCCGGTGTAGGAATATGACCTACATAAGGAGTAGGAATATGACCTACATATATTCCGGTGTAGGAATATGACCTACATAAGGGAGTAGGAATATGACCTACATATATACTGGTGTAGGAATTTGACCTACATAAGGAGTAGGAATATGACCTACATATATACTGGTGTAGGAATATGACCTACATAAGGAGTAGGAATAAGACCTACATATATTCCGATGTTGGAATTTGACCAACGTGGGAATTTGATCTAAGTATTGAGAAACCTTTGCACTTTTGAGGTACGAATTTATTCTCACACAATTGTTAAAAGTAGATAGCGAACAACAATGCATTAAACAAATCGAGAAGAGTGATAAAAAATACTTCAATTGTTCAAGTGAAGTGGGAAATAATAACATTTAACCACTTCTTTGAATGGCTGCATGTCATATTTATATATATATATGCGATATATATATACGTATATAGTATACTCATATTCAACGGAAAAAATATTGGATATTTATTGTTTACTATTGTTTGCCAAATGGAATATTCTATGGTTGAAGGGAAAAAGGTTAATTCTCTTAATTACGAATCAGGAGGTTATTTATACGTGAAAGTTCGCTCCTCCCAAAGTTGCTCCTACGTTAAATGCACACTCAATAGAGCCTCAGGATGTCCAGGATATGCTCATATTGATCATGTTGCTAATACTTTAAGGTTAACACGGGAACACCACCATGATGAGAATGCATACAAACGTCCCGAAATCGCTTTACGGAATCAGTTGAAAAGAGCCGCTGAATGTGACTCAGAAAAATTACGCGAAGTTTTCAATAATACATGTCGGGGAGATCCTGCTAGCACATTGGTATCATTTCAAGAAATAGAAAGTAGCATGTGCAAAAGAAGAAGAAAATTACTCCCACCTCTCCCAAAGGATATTCAAGATTTCTGCCAACTAATTATTGAAACTCCATATTCTCATTTGTATAAGGCAACTGTTAATATTAATGGAGGGTCAGCAGTTATTCTAGCATCAGACTTCATGCTCGAGAAGCTAAAGGTAGCTCAACAAATTCAATTTGATGGCACATTCTACACAGTACCGCGTTTATTTTACCAGCTATTCACAATTTTCATATCATTTAATCGACACAGTGTTCCTGCTGTTCACATTTTGATGCAAAATAAGACCGAAGAGCTATACTTTACAGTTCTCGTGAAATTACTCGAAATAATTCCTGAATTTTCTCCAAAAATGGCCATCAGCGATTTCGAAAAGGCACCTAGGAATGTTTTCAAACGATTATTCCCAGGAATACAGATCACTGGCTGCTGGTTTCATTTCACCCAGGCAATCTGGAAGAAAGCGCAAGTTTTAGGACTTTCAACTGTTTACAAAAGGGATTCTGAATTTTCCAGCTGGCTCAGAAAGTTGATGACATTACCCTGGTTACCTGAGAGTGAGATCATAGAAATATTTTCTCAATTGGAAGCACAAAATTTTGAAATGGGTGAAATTGTAAACAATCTAATCAACACTTTTAAAAGATATTACAAAAAGACTTGGATTCTTGGAGAAAAGAATTTATCTATATTTTCTTCTGAACATGCAACAAACAATGGTGCAGAATCTTTCCATAAAACATTGAAATCCGTTGTTAAAGTTCATCACCCAAACTCATGGAAATTCGTATCAGATATGAAGAAGATAATAATTGATTTTGAAAGTGAGTACCAGAGGTTAGAACAAGGGCTCAATATTACCCGAAACCCAAAGAGAAAGCATATTGTAAATGCTCAATTTAGGAAGGAATGTAAAGATAAATTAATGAATGGAATATATTCGAATCAGCAATACCTCAATTCTATATCACTCACAGTCGGCTACATAGGGAAACAGAATTCGGCACAGTACATCACCATAAATAATACAGAGACTGAGAATGAGGACTCGAGATATGATGAAAATGATGCAAATGAAGGAATTAATAATCTTTGCTTAATATGTTGCAAAACTAAACAAGTAACGTTCGCGCTAGTTCCATGTGGTCACGCGAATTTATGCAAAAACTGTGGGCAACACTTTATAGATGAACAGAAACCATGTCCAATATGTCGCAGTGAAATAGTTACTATTATGCAAATCTTTCAATAATTAGCAGTTATCTTGTTATAATTAATTCATTCGTAATTACTTCGTTAACTACAATATAATAAAATACATTATAATCACTGAAAATGTGTATCTTTGTTATAACTTGTAGATTAGCAAATGTCTGCGTTAAGAATAGTACTCAATGTAATCACTTTTGTTGATCTAAGTCTTAAATGTGGATACCGTAGGTCAAATTCTTACTTCGCAATCTACGTAGGTCAGATTCCTACATCATACGTAGGTCAAATTCCTACTTCGCAATCTACGTAGGTCAGATTCCTACATCATACGTAGGTCAAATTCCTACTTCGCAATCTACGTAGGTCAGATTCCTACATCATACGTAGGTCAAATTCTTACTTCGCAATCTACGTAAGTCAGATTCCTACATCATACGTAGGTCATATTCCTACTTCGGAATCTACGTAGGTCAGATTCCTACATCATACGTAGGTCATATTCCTACTTTGTTTGTATGTCAAATTCCTAGTAGGCCGTAGGTCAAATTCCGCGTTCCCGTTTATATCTCATATATAAATGCGGTTTCTATTCCCCCATCACTTTAATACAATCCGGACAAACAAACACACACACACACACACACACAAACACACAACAATCGAGATTTAATAATATAGATTTATATTAACTAAAAGAAAAGTAGGAAAGTATTAGATTAAGATTAACAAGTGTATTATTCGATCGGAGTCGTCTGTAATCTATATTATTAAATCTCGATTGTTGTGTGTTTGTGTGTTTGTGTGTTTGTCCGGATTGTATTAAAGTGACGGGGGGATAGAAACCGCATTAATATATGAGATATAAACTAACTGTCAAATGTTATAATTGGTAACAAATGTTATAATAGGTAAACAAGTATGCTGAACACGAATTTCGCATTTATAAATTTCTAATATGAATATTTATTGTTGTTGTTTACCCAAAATAGGTAAACAAATTAGTGAAATTTCAAAATCAACCTAGAAGTTAGCTTTCAACGAGTATTATAGGTAAACAAGTATGCTGAACACAAATTTCGCGCTTACAAATTTGTAATATGAATATTTGTTGTTGTTGTTTACACAAAATAAGTAAACAAATTAAATAAAATTCAAAATCAACCTAGAAGTTAGCTTTCAACGGGTATTATAGGTAAACAATTATGCTGAACACGAATTTCGCATTTATTAATTTATAATATGAATATTTGTTGTTGTTGTTGACACAAAATAGGTAAACAAATTAATGAAAATTCAAAATCAACCTAGAAGTTAGCTTTCAACGGGTATTATGGGTAAACAAGTATGCTAAACACGAATCTCGCGTTTAAAAATTTCTAATAGGAAAATTTGTTGTTGTTTACACAAAATAGGTAAACAAATTAATGAAAATTCAAAATCAACCTAGATGTTAGCTTTCAACGGGTATTATAGGTAAACAATTATGCTGAACACGAATTTCGCATTTATATATTTATAATATGAATATTTGTTGTTGTTGTTGACACAAAATATGTAAAACAAATTAATGAAAATTCAAAATCAACCCAGAAGTTAGCTTTCAACGGGTATTGTAGGTAAACGAGTATGCTGAACACGAATTTCGCTTTTATAAATTTAAAATATGAAAAACAAGTTAAGCATGGAAATCTTATAAAGGGATGTCCCTTTCCACCATTTTCCATGGTGGAAAGGGTGAAGAGTAAGGTTAACTTGAGGTGCCTAGCACCGATCCGTCGCAAAGCGACCGAGACCGAAGGGCTCGTGTATTTATAAATCAAAAGACATTACCGACCAAAGTATAAGAACAACATTAATTTTATTCCAGACACAATATGCTTCTTGTAGCTGTAGCGTATTAACGGCTGTTTAACCACAGTGGTTTATTTGGACCATTCACAGGAAGTAGGTATTTCCAGAGCAGATAGACCTATCAAATGTATTATATACCAATGGGTTATCTATACCTGTGAATCCATTTATGGACTCAGAAAATTAGTACGGCTTCAAATTTTTAAGTTATGACGTCATAGTATTTTATTTATTCCCATAATTCCACAAATATTTGCTAAATTAGTATTTTCAAATAAACTTGAGCTAATTCATTTATATGCATCTCTAAATAAATGCATGGTGTAGACCTATTTAAGTTGATAATGTAATTCGAGAGCCTAGGCCAGTTAAATAACCAGCTTTTTTACATCAACGATTCGACCAGTTTTTCTTGATCCAATTTTGACATTTGATCACCCTTGCATTTTCTATTACATTTACAGCAACCCGTATAGTTTCCTTGGTTGAAAGGTAATCCCACGCTTCTAAATTATTCATTTAGTTTACTAATTGATGAAATTTTGAAAAAAATAATTAAAATCTTCGTATATAAATCTTCAAAGCCCCCGTATATAGACACGTAGATTTTGGTTTGCGCGCGGTTGCGCGGGGCTGGAAAGTGGTTAAAATCCAAGCTATATAGTTAAACTTTATATAAAAATAGGGCTAGTAAAACGACACGAGACGACACGACAGTTTACGCAATACCAATACATGGAATTTAGCAGTTCGGACACTTCCAGCTAATCATAATTTGCAATGATAATTACACTAAAGGACAAAAAATTATATGAAGAGTATTCAACAGTTTTAGGATGATTTAAACTATAATTAAACACTGTGAAAATATTAGCTGATTGTGATCGAAACCTAATGAGATACACGAGCATGAAATGATGCATAATAGTTAACCACAAAATTTCGTCAATTATATTTAGCCATTGAAACTATAGACACTGCATCATATTTCTAATTCTACTTGGAATTCTTAACTGTAAAAACAGTTACCTAGGTTCTCGATTATGCTGAACACGATAAAAACGTTTTTGAAGAGATCAGAATTGGTAAAAAATTGTCCAACTCCCTGTCAATAAACCACTGTGTTAACCTACATTGAAATGAAGTTAAATATCTTGCAATAGTTGTAATTTCATAACATAGGTGATTTTAAGTCATATTTATCCAATATCCATGAAGTGGCAAAAGTGTCCCTGCCACTTTCCACTTGTGGCACAAATGGGAATGTGGCTATTTCTCAGTGGGAAATAATCGTAACGATTAGAAATAAGTACCTAGAATATTCGACCGTGTGATCTTCAAATCTGAAGTTATAATTTGTATATTCTAATTGCCACATAATGATCAGAAATTATATGTATAATTAGCTCACTTTATAATCATTATTAATCAAGGAGTTGGACAACTCCATAAAAATGTAAATTCTGAAATTTTGCTATTTATTAAACTTTACATATCGTTTAATGTAAACAGACATGTTGAAGCATCTACAAATATTATTTTGCTGCTAAAAGCTATAATGCATGAATACAAATTATTGATGTTAAAATACTTTTGGTGTATACTCGCACGTGTATTTACTATATCTACCTATAGGCTTTGTCGAATGGATTTCTCTGAACTAACTGCGTTGACAGAGTTATCGAATGAGTTAAGAATTTCGGACATTAAGCAAATACGAAATGAAATTGGAATACCAGAAGCTTTGTGTGAAGATTTGTCGCAAGTTACGAATTTCCTTTTCGCAATCAGAAGATGGACAGGACACAAACATTTCCTTTTTTATATGGCCTTAAAGCGTGTGAGGCCAGAATTAACCGGAAAAGCATGTAAAATTCCATGGCTTTGCAATTCCTCGTCCGACGGGACTGAATTCCAACAAGAAGAAAAGTTATCCATCAAAACACTGGTACAACTTCTGAAATCAGAAATAACTAAAGTGCAATGGCTACTGATATACATGACAGTGACTTCCGAAGCAAATGAAAATGTTAGTTTTTCTGATACACTGAGCCTGCTAATGGAGAAAGGTATGGTTAACAAGGACCTGAGTGTACTTTGTCAAATCCTGAAAGGTATACAGAGGGAGGATATCATAACAAAACTGCAGATTTATAAGAATCAATTCTCTCAAATGGATGATGGCGAATTTGAAACTAAATTCAAAAGAGAATTGGCTAGTCAGGTCCAAGAAATGGAACAGTGGGAATCGAATTTGAAAGATTTCTTACAAATGCAACACACCAATGTTAAACAAATGTTGGGAGATGACGTATCGGTTAAACTAGAAGAGGTGTTCATTGAATTGACAATCCTGAAAGAAAAACCTCGACCGATTGACTTAAATGATGAAACAACCTTCAACGAAATTGCATACCTCAGAAAGATAGCGAGTAAGGAAGTGACAATAAAGCCAGTTGACTTCACTGAAGATTTAAAGACATATGAATCCAAGAAACCGGAAATTTGGTGCATCATAGGCAACCCGGGTTGCGGCAAAACATTCCTAGCAAAGCGAACAGCACTAAGGTTCAGCAGCAGCGAACTAGTCGACATCAAATACTCCATCTCAATACCATGTCGCAACACTGACTGGCATGCTATGGAGGCCACACGATATGAAAACGGGTTAGAAATAGAAAAGGAGTTCATCAGCAAGTGGTTGTGTCTGGGACTACCAAAGGGAGCAAACTGGTCTAGCGATCTCGCTGAGCACCTCGCAGGCTCTGATGGAGAGGGACTCCTCATGATCATAGACGGACTCGACGAGTTTCCTCGAAAGGTTCCCTTTGAAAAGTCCTTCCTATGCTCTCTACTGACCCGTCAATCCCTCACAAGATCAACAATACTTCTAACGAGTCGACCCGGCGCATGGACAAGCATCTCCTCTGCAAACGAACTGATCATAGACCGTTACTATCATGTGCTGGGCTTCTCGCCAGAGAATAGGGATCTGTACTTCAAAAAACAGATAACGAATGAGTCAAAACTGAAATACTGTTGGCAGTTAATGGAGCGACATGACGAAATGAAACAGCTTTCTCTAATACCAGTCAACGCATCGTTATTCGCGGCACTACTGAAAGGAGAGGATTCTACCTCCATTAATACGCTAACCAAGCTCTACTACGAATTAGTAATGTACATGATAAGGAGAGAATTAATAAGAATGGGCCTAAAGGAGTACTCTCGAGTCTCACGCATTTCAAACCTCCACACAGACATACTAGCCTGCCTGCATAGAATAGGATTCATAGCAATGCTCGGAGTGGCAAACAGAGATCTGGTATCGGAAGAGACAGTGACTCTCAATTTGGGACAGGACGAATACCCATGCCAGTGCTTAGGTCTAGCTCACGAGCACTACCGAAAGGAATCCGTCGGACTTATGAAACAAGTGTGGACATTTGTCCACCTGACTATGCAGGAGTTCGTATCTGCCCTCTATTTAGAACACACTAGCTGGATTAAGCAGTGCTACAGTGTTAGGTATATTTCCCACTCCGAGGCTAACTTCTCTCTGTTCCGAATGGTAGTCAGGTTCCTCTGTGGACTCCTGTCGGATAAAGCAGCTGCTCTTCTTTCCATCCTATACAGGTACCTGACTCCTCAGCCCATTCAACTTATCGATATGCCTATGAGCTATCAACTTTATTACCGTCATTTGTATCACCATAATGGTTGGAATCTATTTACCAAAATCTATTTTCAATTAGCCTCACTTTTGTTCGAAACTAACTCAGATTCAATTCCATTTTGGTTCAATAACTTCAAGCAACACTTTCCGATGCCAGTGTATCTGTATGTACGAGGATCCGTCTCTCCTAATGAATGGATTTGTTTTATTCAGACTCTCAAACTCGCTCGTCGAATACATCTCATTTATATCGACACTAGACACATCAATCCCACTCAATTCCACTCTTTGATCCAAGAAATGGGAATCTGTTCTGTTAATTTATTAGCATTGCACTTCCACGAGAAAGATTCCACTACAGTCCTATCCTATACAGATACAATTAGAGAGATAGGAATTAAGTCTGACACTAAAATTAGTATTAAGCTATACGAGTGTAATTTCAGTGATGAGACAAGTATTAATATCTTGCCTACACCAACCGATCAGATTATAGACAGCTTGAGCCTAATGAGGAATAAATATTCATATAAACCACTTCAGGAATTAACCAATCTATTCTCTGCAATTCAACACTTATATGTTTTTGATTCTTATGAAACTAATTTCGACACTATTGTACCAGCTCTGTGTCAGGCGACACAATTAAGAGTATTACACCTCCATGAAATTCCATCTGAACACATTCCTAGCCTAACAGCTGTGCTACCTCAGTTCTCTCAGCTACAAGAGATTAGATTCCAAAATACCTCACTGCTTCCTGCAATCAGTCATCTGTCAAATCTAACTTATCTACGGATGGCAGATAGTACAACTAAAGACACAACTCTTTGTGATTATTTGTTAGATATTATTAATGGGAGCACACACACATTAAGAGGAATGGAATTGTGGAATTTGCACAGAATTGGATTGAATAAATGGAGTTTACTTCTCAATTGTTTGGAACTTTGCACTAATTTAGTTCAGCTAACGCTATGGTACATTACTCTACCATCTAATGAAGTCACTCTCTGGAGTAGAGCTGTTAAACAAATGAAGTCATTAGTTGAATTGGAATTCTATCAAGTCCCCCTCTATGACACAGGATTATTATCTCTCTGTGAAGGCCTGATATACCATCCTGCTATTAGGAGTATATACCTAACAGGCTGTGAGCTGACTTCTCTATCCTGTGAGCCTCTAGCTAACCTAATTCCAACTGTCTCACAGCTGGAGACACTGGAAGTATGGAGATTATCTGAACCTGACATAGATCCTATCTCATTGCTCCAGGAAACAGCTGATGAGTTTGGTATTGAGCATAAGTTATCTTAACTTCTCATCTCTGTTAATAAGGTTTGTATTAATATATTAGATGTCAATATAGTCAACTGCGCTTAATAGGGTCAGAGTAGTTTTATAAGCGAATTCTTTGCTAGTTATCAACCACAATCTACAAGAATACCAAATTTAGACTCGAATACTTATCATTATTTTGACCAAATTAACCGAAAATCTTGTGAATTAGAATATATTTGCATGATTTGTTCCTGAAAATGCCCTATTAAGCCGTTGGCACTATTACCTATGATACTATTTTTATAGTTGTTGTTGTTTACAACATTTTATACCGAATTTCCACTTGACTCTAAGTGATATTTAACTTCCACTAACAGTTCCATAAGAGCCATTAACCACTGCATCTATATTTAGCTAACAACTGCTATACAGATAGTTATTAGCCACTTGGTTAACCACTCCCTCTGTTTGATACCTTCTCTGTCTCCTCTAGACTACACCTCGTATCCCTCTCCTCTCCAGTCTCCCTCTCGTTCTCATCTGTTTATTCGTATTTGGAACTAACTTTAGTGTTTATTGTGTATTCTCTTGTTTGTATTTATCAATAAACACTCTCCCAATTAAATTATGTTCGATCTTACTGAGTCTACTGTAATGCACTATTAGCATAACTGAACCTTAATGCTACTGTAATCACCTCGCATTCTGAATTTCAAAAAAGGAATACTATTCTCAAAAATCCGGATCGTACGATAATTATCCAAATATCCTAATGCCCTATGAGTAGATGTAATTCTTCATTAATGGTTAAAAATTTTCTTTCCTCTAATCAGTCTAATGACATTAAATAGTATTTGTGCCCAAAATTCGTGACCCCAGGTGCACATCTGAACCCATTAGACATCTATCCTAAAAAATCAGCTGTCAGTTAAATAAACTATGTTCTGTGGACAGTGGATTGGATACTGACCAATAACAACAAACCATATCAGTGATTTCAATACTAGCCCACTACGTACTTAGAATAGTAGTCGGCACAGTAAAAGGAATGAAAAGCTCTGGTATAAATTATTAGTCTTAACACCCAATTTTCAGATTAAACTGTTTCTATAAAGAATCCATATGGAATGAGCGTCTAGAAATGTGTCCAATTAATAATTAATAATATTATTATTTCTTGTTTGACGAGCATAAGCTATGGTATGCTATTAGAGAAATATCAAAATATTTGGCTCAATGATATAATGAACCAAATCTAGTTTAATTAAGAACCAAATCTAGTTTAATTAAATTTATTAATAAATTGATTTTACATTTACCGTATGCTTCAAATAAAGCCCCAGCGCTTATTGTTTTGTGGGGAAAATTTATCCTTAAATTTTTTCAAAAAATCTTAGAATAATATTTGATGGGTTCTAATGGTTCTCAGCGACAGTATACATACCGTAGTTGCCAAAATAAATATAATTACACTCCAGTTATAACCAATGTCTTTTAATTTACCATATCAATGCCATTTATTACAGTCAGGTCTGCTTATTGTGAACAATTTTCCGTCTGCTTAATATGAATATCTATTTATTATGATCAAGTCCTATGGTCCCAATTAAACAATTTATATTACCCAATATACTAATCGGAACAACAGTTATTTACGTTGTTCGCACAACAATAATAAGATTACAGTCATCAACTCGACTCTAAAGTGTATAACCAGGAATTATGATTCTAACCAAATACAGTGGATGCCGGTTATAAGAACATCGTCGGGAACTGAATATAATGTTCTTATAACTGGCATACTATATATAGGGTATATGGCAACCGTTTTCTGATAGACGGTTCTTATATCCTGCATGTTCTTATAACCGGTGTGCTTATATCCGGCATTTACTGTAGCTATAAGCTGTTTGGAGTTCAAACACTGGATTAGGAGATTTTGTTGGATTTTTAAAAATAAGTAGTAAGTTTGTTAATAATTTATTTATTTAATAGTTTGTAAGAGAATGCGTGAGACAGTGAGTACAGAGCTTTATTAGATTCCTGTCTTTATTTCCTGATTTAAACGCAAACTTTGCTTAATAATGCAATAACAGGAAACAAGCTAATCACTTTGTATAATAACCACTTCACCATTATAGTTAATGTTGTAGATAATCTGGTATATAACTAGAATATGCATTTATCTGAGACTTTCCAACTGTATTGAGGTCCACAACCTTAGTTGGTAGGACCTCAATCCTATGATACTTGTTGTTTCCGACTTTATTCCCAAATGAGTGCAATTGGTCTACACCAGGGGTTTATCTAGGATTATTTTGCCGGCACTTTATTATGGAGGGAAATTAGTACGGCACCCTAGAGGTGTAAGTCAAATTATATAACCCGTATAATTCAATGATGCAGCATTATCTGATGGAGCCAATATTTGTACGGAAGCCAAATAGGGATTCAGCCAGGAATTTCTGGGCTAGAAATCTGTGCGCCTAGATAAACCCCTGGTCCACACAATATGGTTATCATTATATATGCAACAACTATAGTATAACCTCGTTAATAAGAGCAAAGTTAATTCGGATTTCCGGCTAATACTTACACTATAATCTAGTTCAAAGCATTTAATGCAAATTACACCGGTTAATAATAATTCCGGATAAGGGTTCAAGTACACATTTTTACAGTCCCTTGGTGTACTATGTATTAACGAGGTTCTACTGTACTCATAGACTCCTTAAGTAAAGGACTGGAACGTCGCGATCTCGGGGGTTTTAACTTGAGTCTGAGAGGCTCCAATTATAATAATTGATAAAGCATTAAGTTTCCGGTCTCCAAATGTGATTGTTGGCATATAGGGGTAACTTTTGGCACCCGTCAACAATTTGAGGTTTTCACTCAAAATTTCTCACACCTCGACAAGTTATGACGTCATTGTCACATTTCGAGAACCCTGAAAAGTCACTTAATCGCACATAATTCGCGCACTCTAAGAGATAAAATCTGAAAATTTAATAGAACATGCACATTAATGATGCGGACACTTTGGTCACACAAGATTACCGATATGCTAACTCATTATCACATGATGACGTCATCACTAAAATTTCACATTTTTAAATTTGACTATTTAGGCCTATTTACGCTTTATAATCAATGTTAGAAGTGTATAAACCAAACACCAACCTCGAAGCAGTTGGTGTGTGGTTGTGTTCTGCCGCAAAGCACGCTAGTATCTATATAGATTGATGCAACAGTATATCTATATAGACTAGGGCGCCTCGCTTGCTAGGTCGCTTTGCGGCAGAACCCAACCACACACCAACTGCTTCGAGGTTGGTGTGTGGTTTATACACTTCTAACATTGATTATAAAGCGTAAATAGGCCTAAATAGTCAAATTTAAAAATGTGAAATTTTAGTGATGACGTCATCATGTGATAATGAGTTAGCATATCGGTAATCTGGTGTGACCAAAGTGTCCGCATCATTAATGTGCATGTTCTATTAAATTTTCAGATTTTATCTCTTAGAGTGCGCGAATTATGTGCGATTAAGTGACTTTTCAGGGTTCTCGAAATGTGACAATGACGTCATAACTTGTCGAGGTGTGAGAAATTTTGAGTGAAAACCTCAAATTGTTGACGGGTGCCAAAAGTTACCCCTATATGCCAACAATCACATTTGGAGACCGGAAACTTAATGCTTTATCAATTATTATAATTGGAGCCTCTCAGACTCAAGTTAAAACCCCCGAGATCGCGACGTTCCAGTCCTTTACTTAAGGAGTCTATGACTGTACTACAAGCAGAATTTGATTAAGCTGGTTTTAAGGTGACATACACACAGTAGCTACGTGACTACGAGTTAGATACACAATCCCAATATATATTCCCCACAAACAGTACCGCTATACCAACACACAACAGACATACAGTAGCTACGTGACTACGTGTCAGATACACGATCCCTATATATATATTCCCCACCAAACAGATGTCCCCACGGATCAGTGGCCCTAGCCCCTAGTGTCTCAGGGTCAGATGTCTTCCCTCAGAAACCTCACACTAGGGTCCAGAGATAAGAACAATAAATTTCACAATGTACATCACTATAGTTTCATATTCTACATTAAAGTAGTCTGATTGGGGGACATCTAACCCTGAAGGGGGACAGCTGACACTAGGGCCACAGGTCCGGGGGGACAGCTGGCCCTAGTCAATAGGTCCGGGGGGGACATTATTTGGGGGGGACCGCTGGCACTATGACACCGGTTTGTCTAGTTTAAAAACCGGTTTGTCTTGTTCAAAACCAGTTTATCTTGATTCAAAACCGGTTTGTCTTGTTTAAAAACCGGTTTATGTTGTTTCAAAACCGGTTTGTCTTGTCACAAAAACAGTTTGTCTTGTCTCAAAAACCGGTTTGTCTTGTTTCAAAACCGGTTTGTCTTGTCACTAAACCGGTTTGTCTTGTCTCAAAAACCGGTTTGGCTTGTTTAAAACCAGTTTATCTTGTTTCAAAACCGGTTTGTCTTGTTTTAAACCCGGTTTATCTTTTTTCAAAACCGGTTTGACTTGTTCAAAAACCGGTTTATCTTTTTTCAAAAATGGTTTGTCTTGTTTCAAAACTGGTTTGTCTTGTCTCAAAAACTGGTTTGTCTTGTTTCAAAACTTGTTTGTCTTGTTTCAAAACCGGTTTGTCTTGTCTCAAAAACTGGTTTGTATTGTTTCAAAACTGGTTTGTCTTGTCTCAAAAACCGGTTTTTCTTATTTCAAAACCGGTTTGTCTTGTATAAAAACCGGTTTGTCTTGTTTTAAACCCGGTTTATCTTGCCTCAAAACCGGTTTGTCTTGTCTTGAAAACCGGTTTGTCTTGTATAAAAAGTTAAAAACCGGTTTGTCTTGTTTTAAACCCGGTTTATATTGTCTCAAAACCGGTTTGACTCGGTTTATCTTGTCTTAAAAACCGGTTTATCCTATTTTAAAACTTGTTTGTCCTGTCTCAAAAACCGGTTTGTCTTGTCTCAAAACCGGTGTCGGAGTGCCAGCGGTCCCCCCGTGTCAGAAGTCCTCCCGGACCAGTGCTCCTAAATCAAGCAGGACTAGACATGATACCAGCACGCCTCTGGCCTGTGGAAGCCCAGGGTACCTATCTAGCTGCTCTAAAACAGCCGATATTATATTGTCCGACTTGTAGAGGTCGGATGGCCATTGCTTTAGCATACGATGGAACATATGACAGTCCATCTTAAGGAACTCGTTAAGCTCGAGTTCGTATATGGTGGGGGGCAGCTTAGGGGTATTAACGGGGATGAATGGTGCCATTATGCGTAGCTGTCCTATCTCTATGAAGTGGTACACTTGCTCCTCTCATAATCCCTGGCCCTCTCTGTAGCGACGCTCCTCTATCAGGTTTCTGATGCAGTGCTGCCCTACTTTAATATTAAGGAATAGTAATATGGTAATGTGTAACCTTAAGCTTAAGCCCAACCTTAAGGGATATGTAGTAATATTATAATGTATTGTATTATCTATTGGGTTTACAGTACACCCTCGCTAGTCCGAACAGGAGATTCCAAAATATTTTTCGTATAAAAGTGGGAAAAAATCTTTAATATTTGTATATTATTCTCTGACGAGTATTTAGGTAGTACAGTACAGAACACTATGTTTAGTTTGGATTAAAATGTTTGGACAAGTTTGGTTTGGATTATCGGGGTCTCATTTATTGTTTCCTATATAAAATGTATTACTTCACTAATCGGAACAGAAATGTTGTAAATCGGAATCGGAATCGGATTAGCGAGGGTATACTGTATTGTTTTATGTATTGTTTTATGTATGTATGTATTGGGAAAATAATAGAATAGGAAGCAGTTTGTTAAGTAATTGATAAAAAGTATACGTACATACTCAAATGGGGTTTCTGGGGCATAGGCGCCAAAAGGAACGGTATACCCTCCTGGGCAGTAAATAGACAACTTTCATTTTGTATTGTTGGACCATGTATTCAAGCCGGGGTTTTCTAATATCCATGGTCTAACAACACTGAAATTTCGAACTACAGTCGACTCTGCTTAATAGAATCACCTCGGGACCAGGTTGCTTTGACCCGATTAGTCGGAGAAATCTATTAAACGAAATTATTTTAAGCCAAAATGTCATTCCGTCCATTAAATCCAGGTGAAATTTTGACCGATTAAGCGGAGAAATCTATTAAGCGTAGTCGACTGTTTATATACAGTTCCAACATAACTGCTGTCCTACCTTTAGGAGTCTCAGTCTCTTAAGGAACCTGCTCTCCCTTCTGGCCACCTCAAGAGCTCGTCTGTACTCCTTTCTCTCCAGCAGCCACTCTACGTGATCATTCACATCTCTCTTCTTCCCGAGGGTAATATCGTGTGGACACACTATGTAGAACCTGTCCTCCCCAGGGACCCACTCCAGTCTGTAGTCGTTACAGCGCAGCACCTGGGTATAGGGGAAAACGGTATGGTTAGGAAACCAAATAGGAAATAGTTCGAAAAAACCAAATAGGAAATAGTTCGAAAACCAAATAGGAAATAGATCGAAAAACCAAAATAGGAAATTGTTGGAAAACCAAATAGGAAATTGTTGGAAAACCAAATAGGAAAATACGTAGTTCGAAAAACCAAATAGGAAATTGTTCGAAAATGCAAAAGAGGAAATTGTTGGAAAACCAAAATAGGTAATTGTTCGAATAACCAAAATAGGAAATTGTTCGAAAAACCAAAATAGGAAATGGTTCGAAAAACCAAAATAGGAAATGGTTCGAAAAATCAAAATAGGAAACGGTTGGAAAAACCAAATAGGAAATTGTTGGAAAACCAAATAGGAAATACGTAGTTCGAAAAACCAAATAGGAAATTGTTCGAAAATCCAAAATAGGAAATTGTTGGAAAACCAAATAGGAAATAGATCGAAAAACCAAAATATTAAATTGTTGGAAAACCAAATAGGAAAATATGTAGTTCGAAAAACCAAATAGGAAATTGTTCGAAAATCCAAAAGAGGAAATTGTTGGAAAACCAAAATAGGAAATGGTTCGAAAAACCAAAATAGGAAACGGTTGGAAAAACCAAATAGGAAATTGTTCGAAAAACCAAAATAGGAAATGGATCGAAAAACCAAAATAGGAAATTGTTAGGAAAACCAAAAAATAGGAAATTGTTCAAAAACCAAATAGGAAATTGTTAGGAAAACAAAAATAGGAAATTGTTAGGAAAACAAAAATAGGAAATTGTTCGAAAAACAAAAATAGGAAATTGTTAGGAAAACCAAAAAATAGGAAATTGTTCGAAAACCCAAAATAGGAAATTGTTAGGAAAACAAAAATAGGAAATTGTTCGAAAAACCAAAAATAGGAAATTGTTCGAATAACCAAAATAGGTAATTGTTCGAAAAACCAAAATAGGAAATTGTTAGGAAAACAAATATAGGAAATTGTTCGAAAAACCAAAATAGGAAATTGTTCGAATAATTAAAATAGGTAATTGTTCGAAAAACCAAAATAGGAAATTGTTAGGAAAACCAAAAAATAGGAAATTGTTCGAAAAACCAAGAGCCAGAGCCGTGCGACGCCCGTAATAATAGTAGGTAAAGTATAATATGGTAATATAAAGATAATATGGACATACCTAATTTCCGGAACGGGACGGTATGGAACGGTACCATTCCGGAAAATCAAAGTACTTAAATTACGGAACGGTACCATTCCGGGAAATTTAAGTACCTAAATTACGGAACGGGATAGACCCCCAAGTTATCGGTTAATTTGGTTATTATAGACTTTAACAACATTTGGTTTTGCATTCTGATATACTATTTTGTACTAAATGTGCTAAATTATCAAGATAAAATGAAACAAACCAGTGTAAGGGCGTTTAGGGACCCAGGGGCCGAAATAGCTAACCTATTGTGTTCTAGGGGTGCCCTAAATCGCTAGCGATTTAGGGACCCCGCGTTTTGTATAGATTGAATATATTGTTATAGGTTTAATTAATCAATCTTTAGTTGATCTATCCCAGCTCAAGTACCTAAATTAACAATTTAAATACTAGAACCCTAACTATAAATAAATTACAGGAGTGGTATTAGTTGGACTTTCAATTAGGTAGTGAACTCAGATTTCATCAGTATGTAATGCGTACGTGCGTGAGAACATTTGGTGATGGTGGTGCTCTACACCACCTTGTCTACAGTCTACACGTCCGACACGTGTCACTTATACATAGGGTGACCAGAGGATTTTGGGCCAAAACCTGGACATTTCTCAAAATTTCGACAAAAATCCTGGACAATCCTGGACACAGGTTATAAAAAAGTGGACACTATTAGTTTATTGTGTGCGAATCGGAGACAATTGGATGATAATAAAAAATAACTGGAAATAAAACCTGGACAATTTAGAAAATTACTGGACATCGCATATTAATTGTAAAAAACCTGGACTGTCCAGGCTAAAAATTGGAAAATGGTCACCCTACTTATACATACTTAGTGTTTAGGGACTTACATACGTTTTTAATTAATGATAACTCTCGTTGTAAAATGCACATTGTATCACTGCCCTCCTTCCTGAGTGCGACACTTAGTTAGTATGACTAATAATATTGTAATATTTTAAGGAGTCCTCTGCGCGGGTCGTATACGGGTGCCGCCCCCGCCCCGAAAAATATTCAGATCCTTTGTTCCGCATGAACCCGTGGGTTGCGGGTCCCGCGACCTGCATTAATTAATTAATTAATTAACCCGCGCAGAGGTCTCGTCTCTATCCCTGGACTGGTCCCTACATTTAGCGATTTCGGACTAATCGGGCCCTAAAACGCTAATGATTTAGGGCCGGGGGTAAAAGAATAAAAAATAGGAATTTTAGACGGGAAAGGAAGATTGGAAATAGGAATCACTATTTTGGTTTACTGTGGATCTCGGTAGGGCATCCACGGGGTTGACATATCTTTCGATCGTGGGTTAAGTGAAAGGAGGTATCTTTGTTCTGGAAATTAGGGATCAAAATTAACGGAATCGTATATTCCGGAAATTAGGTATTTAAATTCCCGGAATAAATTTGTTCCTGAAATTAGGCATTTATAATTTCCGGAATCGAATATTCCGGAAAATAGGCATTTGAATTTCCAGAATAATTTCGTTCCGGAAATTAGGTATTCATATTTTCCGGAACCGTTCCGCGGAATTCCGTAATTTAGGTACTTTGATTTTCCGGAATGGTACCGTTCCGTACCGTCCCGTTCCGGAAATTAGGTATGTCCGATAATATGCACTGGTAGTGTAAGTGTGATGACGGGCTGACAGGAGTGCACTAGAGGGATCCTAGTGTAGGTGAGTTGTGCTTAGTACCTGTGGTAGGAGAACGGCATGGCTCACTGGTAACTAGAACTGGAGTAGACCAGTTGTAGTGTGGTCGAGGGTTACCCTCCTGATGAGTCCTTGTGATAGGACGAAACCACTTCCACCACATGTCGTATCCCGGTGAGTGTGAGATACATTTACGGTGTCTCATGCTCACCACCATAGGCGTCGTAAATGCAAAGGTCAATCCTTCGGGCCGCCCGGAAATTCCGGGTAATGTCCGGGTAAACTCCGGGTAAACTCGGAGTTTAGTGTTAGTAGCATAGGGACAATCCCTTCGGCCCGCCAGGACATTTCCGGGCAGGCCGGGCGGTTTACAACGCCTATGCTCACCACATAAGGAATATTCCTCTGGAAAATGAAATTCAGCAAGAATTACTTTATTTACTCGAGTTGTCGAGGATACTATTAATTTTTAGCGCTATTATTTGAGTTGAGCTACTATTTGCTATTTTAAGAAATACGTTAAAGGCAGAAAATCCGTTAGTTAGAAACTTAGAATAAACCGATTGAAAATGAAAACAAATTTGAAATTTCTTACACATCTATATTATTAAATCTCGATTATTGTGTGTTTGTTTGTCCGGATTATATTAAATTGATGGGGGAATAGAAACCGCAATTAATATTGGGATATAAACTAACTTTCAAATGTTATAATAGGTAAACAAGTATGCTGAAGACGAATTTCGCGTTTATAAATTTCTCATATTAATATTTGTTGTTGTTTACACAAAATAGGTAAACAAATTAATGAAAATTCAAAATCAACCTAGAAGTTAGCTTCCAACGGGTATTATAGGTAAACAAGTATGCCGAACACGAATTTCGCGTTTATAAATTTCTCATATTAATATTTGTTGTTGTTGTTTACACAAAATAGGTAAACAAATTAATGAAAATTCAAAATCAACCTAGAAGTTAGCTTCCAACGGGTATTATAGGTAAACAAGTATGCCGAACACGAATTTCGCGTTTATAAATTTCTCATATTAATATTTGTTGTTGTTGTTTACACAAAATAGGTAAACAAATTAATGAAATTCAAAATCAACCTAGAAGTTTGCTTCCAACGGGTATTATAGGTTAACAAGTATGCGGAACACGAATTACGCATTTACAAATTTTAATATGAATATGTGTTGTTGTTGTTGTTTACACAAAATAGGTAAACAAATTATTGAAAATTCAAAATCACCCTAGAAGTTAGCTTTCAAATGGTATTATAGGTAAACAAGTATGCTGAACACGATTTTCGCGTTTAAAAATTTCTAATATGAATAATTGTTGTTGTTGTTGTTTACACAAAATAGGTAAACAAATTAATGAAATTCAAAATCAACCTAGAAGTTAGCTTTCAATGGGTATTATAGGTTAACAAGTATGCTGAACACGAATTTCGCATTTACAAATTTATAATATGAATATGTGTTGTTGTTGTTTACACAAAATAGGTAAACAAATTATTCAAAATTCAAAATCACCCTAGAAGTTAGCTTTCAAATGGTATTATAGGTAAACAAGTATGCTGAACACGATTTTCGCGTTTAAAATTTTCTAATATGAATAATTGTTGTTGTTGTTGTTTACACAAAATAGGTAAACAAATTAATGAAAATATAAAATCAGCCTAGAAGTCAGGGTTGTATCAACTCATTTTGAGTTGGCAAAACAACTCATTTTTTGTCTACCAACTCATTCAAATTTCCTTCACCAACTCATTCAACTCATTCATTTTGCTGTTACCAACTCATTCAACTCATTCAAGAAAATGAGTTGATTCTGCCAACTCATTTTTTATTAAACTAATTGTAACTAACGTATATCTTAAATCTTCAGTTTAATAATACATTTACAGCTGCGTCGGTCGGCTCTCAAAAGTGATCCAGCCAAATTTGGATCTCCCTACGCATTAATGTTACGACAAAGTGAAAGTTGTCTGGCCATGGTCGGAAGTAGGGTTGTATCAACTCATTTTTTGTCTACCAACTCATTCAACTCATTCATTTTTCTGTTACCAACTCATTCATTTTGCTGTCACCAACTCATTCAACTCATTCAAGAAAATGAGTTGATTCTGCCAACTCAAAATGAGTTGATACAACCCTGCTAGAAGTTAGCTTTCAATTGGTATTATAAGTAACAAGTGTGCTGAACACGAATTTCGCATTTATAAAATTCTAATATGAGTATTTGTTGTTGTTGTTGTTGTTGTTTACACAAATAGCCTGAAATAGGTAAACAAATTAATGAAAATTCAAAATCATAACGTCCCTTTCTACCATTTCCATGGTAGAAAATGTGAGGTGTAAGGCCGCAAAGCGGCCGTTAACTTGAGGTGCGTAGCACCGATCTGTCGCAAAGCGACCGAGACCGAAGGGCTCGTTTAGAATAAATAGTTAGTTAGAAAAACCGGTTTCGACTGAGTTGTCTGAAGAGATCTGAGTTGCCATAAGACGAGGCCTATGGAGTATGTTATAAACAGACTTTCATCCAGGCACAAATTATCTGCGCGCCTAGATTAAGTTCAGCTCGCTCACACGCGCCTAAAATACTCAATTTGTATTACGTCTATGGGAGCATCTCTCGATTTTCGCGCGCCTAGACAAGTTTCCTTTCAAAATTATACGCCTAGATGAAACCCTGACTAGTCGCTCTTGCTAGCCTAAACCCATAGACATGTTACGTGGGTGGTTTCGTCCCATCTCAGGTACTCATCAGGAGGATAGAATACGCTATAACAGCTCTAGGGCAGTAGCAGAGATGTGCTCCGTTACTCCGTTACTTTATATCTCCCGTTACCGTGCTCCGTTACTTTTATTACTTTTATAGTATAAAGGGAACAGTATAGTCGGTCATCAATGATATTATACACTCGTCACCACAAGTTCACCAATGATTTCACTGCAAATTGTGAATATACAATATTTATTATTTCCATAAAAAAATCACAAAGGAATTTAATTTCCATATTTGGTCTGAACCCATTTATAGAATTATTGTTCATATTGTATTCTGTGCAGTTTAATTATCTATTTAATTAATGGCTTTATGTACAATATGTTATTACATAACCCATTCATAATGCTTTGTTTGTGGATTCATAAATACAGAATCAATAGCTTTATCAAAGTAACTACTAAATAGGTTGAACACTGTTATATAAATTTGGAGAAAATATTAATATTTAAAAAGATTTGTGGATTGATGTCTTCACCGCATAACGGAAATGTTTCGAACAATGGAGTGCCTTGGGATGACCCTAATATCAGAATACTATTATACGTATTGGTTAGTACTGTAGGCAGCATTCTGATAGTATGGAGTTGTCTGTGTCTGGGTAGCGTTATAGTGGGAGCTGTGCTATACACACGGCAATCTCGGGGTAAGACAAACGACACACACAAATCCTTGTTAAGACTGGAATCTAAGAGTCCCATACTATCGGAAAGGATAAAGATACCAAACTCAATGGAAGGGAGCGAAACTTCAAAAGAAGACAAATAAAGGAATTTCGTACAAGCTTTGCTATTAATAACAACTATCAACTTTTTAATATAATCAACTATATTCAAAAGTATAGAGTTGTTGCTTAGAATAGACTAGGGTAATAAAATTATAATATTTTGTTGTTAAAATAATGAATTTAATAGATATGTTGCAGGCTTTGGGCTGATTACGATTACAATCGTAATCAATTGTAATCGATTACAACATTTCCAGTAATCGTAATCGTAATCACTCACTACTCACTAGTAATCAGCCCCAGGTCTGGCACTGGGGTCTAAATCTAGCATACACCAGTAAGTATAAATTCACAACTAATTCATTAAGTAACATCCATGAATAGAGGTCATGAATCAAATTGTTCGTACATAAAATGGTGTACAGTACACCCTCGCTAATCCGACAGGAGATCAAAACTATTTTTCGTATAAATTTTGGAAAAATCTTAAAAATTTGTATATTACAATGGAATTATAAAAAATAAGTCTCAGACAGAATTAGGTACTATATGTTCAGTTTGGGTTAAAAGGCAGCAAAAATCATATATTTCAAGTTAACGTTGATATCTCGTAAAAACTCCTTAAACGTTTTTTAAATAAAGAACTCTAATTAAAACTTGAGTTTTATGTCCTGGTTTATTTTATTTATTATTTATTAGTTTTTCAGATTTTTATCTCTTAGAGGGTGCAAATTATGTGCGATTAAGTGAATTTTCATGCTTCTCAAAATATGACAATGAGGTAATAACTTGATGAGGAGTGAGAAATTTTGAGTGGAAACCTCACTTGTTGTCGGAGGCTAAAGGGGCCCCTATATGTCAAAAATCAGATTTCGAAACTGTCCAGTTTCTTCAACCAACTCAGAACATACAAACAAATACGTATATACAAAAATATATACAGCCTGTGTTTTAATATTATAGATTGAAAAGGCTTTGAAGGGGACTGAAATAGTGCTCGTATTACCTTGTTCGTACTAGCGAGGTTCTACTGTACATAAATTATGGCAAGTATTTATTTCACCAATATGGCAAGCTATAACATGAGTCCCTAGTGCCTCGGGATTACCGTCCTTGGGAAAGACGGTAGCTGACAGTACGGACCAAGGAATTATACAGGAGCGCGAGACACTCCTTTTGGAGTATAATTTTTGGAAAATTTTAATTAGGAAATTTGGAATCCTCTCCTATGACATAACATTAATTTGTGATTTAGGCGCATTAAAATTGGATCATATCAGGATTAGGAGCGTATTTACAAATGGTTGTATAATACACTGGTACGGACACAGGTACGGCACTGGAGGTGCCGCAGTGCGCATGGTGGCCTAACTCTACTAAGTCTAGGTGTGTATTACTGAAGTTGCACCGGTAGTTGGGTGGAAGGTCAAGGGAAGGTGATGTCACAGGGCATCACTATACACTGACCGGCCAAATGTATTTGAACAACAGGAATTATATTCCAGACATAATATGCTTCCAATAATTTGTTGCGGCTGTTTAAACTACTCTAAAATGACTTTAAATATATTGCCATGATTCTCAACTTCATATCATTGTTATTTTAAGTCAATTTTATACAACATCCAAGAAGTGGCATAAGTGGCCTAACCACTTTCCACTTGTGGCACAAATGGGAATGTGGCTGTATCTCAGTGAGAAATGATCGTAATGATTAAAAATTGTGCACCTAGAGTAATCAGACTATGTAGTATACAAATCTTTAATCAGAATTTGTATATTCTAAATGCCTCATTATGATTAGAAAGTATTTATTTAATTAGCTAACTATATAGTTAATGAGTTTAACTCCTCCATAAAAATTTAAATTCAAATATTTTGCCATTTTAGTATACTTAATATATCATTTTATGTCATAATCCAATTTGAAGCATCTACTAATGTTATTATACTGGTGGACGCTTGAATATATTAATTCCTAATATTGAGGTTGAAATACTTTTGGCCGGTCAATATACCTTCAGGAGTATGGTCCTTGGGAAAGTCTGTAGGTTGGTAGTACGAGCACTACTATGTAGGTTGCCGTAGATAGCCTACAGACGGACTGATACCATCATGTTGTGGAAGGACACATGGTCAGTACGGTAGAACTAACTCTGAGCTCTCTAGGGCAATACGCATTGTGGTCGAGGGGTAATTACCCTCCTGATGAGTCCCTGAGATGGGACGAAACCACACACAACATCCCTATAGGTTGGGGTCGGAAACAAAGACTAGTCTCTTACTAGTGCGTGGTCTCATCGCATGATATAATCAATTAATTGAAGAGCCTTATTATATCATGAGATGGCAGTTACCAGTTACGGGAAGATCCATCTACGGCGTGATATTCAAAAATGGAGAAACTCAAACTATATATCGCACTCAAATTGTTCAAACTGCCATGAAAATAAATCATAGTCCTGAATAACAGCTGTGAAACTGGAAGTGTTAGTACAGAATAACTTTAGCAAAAATATTCACAAAAATAAGTATTTGGTTAATAATAATTTCGCCTCTACCCACATATAAAGTGCTGACTGGTCAGTTTAACATAAGTGACTCGCCCCCAATATTCTCGGTAAAGCGACGCCCCTGATGACTGCATTACAGTAGACTCAGTGAGATCGAACATAATTTAATTGGGAGAGTGCACATTGATAAATACAAACAAGAAAATACACAAATAAACACTAAAGTTAGTTCCAAATACGAATAAACAGATGAGAACGAGAGGGAGACTGGAGAGGAGAGGAATACGAGATGTAGTCTAGAGGAGACAGAGAAGGTATCAAACAGAGGGAGTGGTTAACCAAGTGGCTAATACCTATCTGTATAGCAGTTGTTAGCTAAATATAGATGCAGTGGTTAATGGCTCTTATGGAACTGTTAGTGGAAGTTAAATATCACTTAGAGTCGGTACAAAATGTAACATACAAAAACAAAACTCAGTATACAAGCAGTAATATAGATACATTCAACTCCGCTTTATAGGGCCATTTTACAGGAACAAAAGATACAAATATAAGCTAACACAAATTATTTTCGTTAAATCGGGTCAAAACAATGTTAATCAAATCTAAATTTGTTAATCTCGGGAAGATTTAGGTAATAAACAAAGTATTCGCTATAAAATGCAAATTTAACAATAAGAGACATTTGGTCTCGGTCGCTTTGCGACGGTTCGGCGGCCTTACTGCGCCTTGAAACTAATCATTTAGAAATATACATCTCTGTGGTGTATTAAATATATTCCTCATAAAGTCCCCCTAATAAGAATGCTACACAATGTAATTTGTTTGGGAAATTCAAATTCTCCCATTAGTAACTTAAATATATTTCAATTGCACGATAAGGATAGCTCGAATCCAAATAATACTAAAAGAAAAACATGCAATAGAATAGACAAATTATTGATTGGTTGGATGAATTTATTTTTACTCAATCAGATTGCAGCCTCAGAAAATATTTCTATTATGCACAGTCGTGACCTACGTTATATAAGGCCTATGCACCAACTTTGTGAAACTGGACCATGGATTAAAGGAAGGCTATTGATAAATAGGTTATTTATCGTTATCTAAATAACTAGTAGTGATAGACCTCATAAATGTTCTATAACTATATAGTAACATGGTATCAAGGTAGGTACAACTATAGTATAATTTATTAGTATTGTACCGGAATATTATGTGCATATTGAAAGACTCGTCTTTTTTAGTGTGTATTATGGTTCATTTTATTAAGAAAGAATCGTCTTTAGAAAGTGTGTATCCGGTACATACTATAGTTGTACCATCGTATTTTTATAGCCTGCTTTTAACATAGTTAGACGCGTTATAAATGGTATGTATGTATTATCAATGAATAGGAAGGTAACTTCCTATTTCATTGATAATACATTTTCTAGGCCTAACTTCAATAATTTTTGAGATAATAAGTGTATTACCTCATAAGGAATTAAGTGCTAATTATCTTATTATCTCAAAAATTATTGAAGTTAGGCCTAGAAAATGTATCATCAATGAATAGGAAGTTACCAATTGCGGATAGATCAGTACTAGCCTAGTTTACATAAAATCGATAGTTTTTGAGTTATGGCTCATTTTAGGAAATATACATTTCCCTGGCAACCGAGGAATGTGTCAACATTCCATTTATAAATTCAATATATTTCATCTAACTAGTTATGGACATCATCATGTTCCAATTTTGAACATTTATAACGTGTCTAACTATGTTAAAAGCAGGCTATAAAAATACGATAATACCCTCCAAAAATAGCGATTACGTAATCAAATGATGACATAGCTCAATTCTGAAGGGTGCTATGTATACCTTGATATCATGTTCCTATATAGTTATTGAACATTTATGAGGTCTATCACTACTAGTTATTTAGATAACGATAAATAACCTATTTATCAATAGCCTTCCTTTAATCCATGGTCCAGTTTCACAAAGTTGGTGCATAGGCCTTATATAACGTAGGTCACGGCACAGTCTATTTATACTAATTGATGAAGTCTAGTAATCGATACTAACAAATCCTCGAAATAAATTGGCTAACATATTTTGTACATTTAAATGTGAATATTTCTCTTAAAAACCAATAGATCGTTGTCGCAGTACAAAATTACCCCCGTGTACAAATTTTCAGCTTTCTAGAACTCGTAGTCTTTCCAATTAATTCTGGACAAACACACAAACAAACTTACAAACTCACAAACAGACAACTATTGCGCTTTTAATATACGAGCCCTTCGGTCTCGGTCGCTTCGCGACGGATCACTCTCTCACAAAAGTCGCTTCGCGACTTTTGTTCGTTCGTGTTAGGCACTACGCGATGCAATTAACGGCCGCTTCGCGGCCTTTCCCTCCCCAAAAAGCAATCACATTAATAAAGAGTTTTAAGAGCTCAATAAATTTCAGTTGCACGATAAGAAAGCTCGAATCAAAATAATACTAAAAGAATAACAGGCAATAGAATAGACAAATGATTGATTGGTTGAATGAATTTATTTTCAATCAATCAAATTGGAGCCTCAGAAAATATTTCTATTATGCACAATCTATTTATACTAATTGATGATATCTGCTAATCCATACTTACAAACCCTCGAATTTAATTGGCTAACATATTTTGTCACCTTCAAATGTGAATATTTCTCTTCAAAAACCAATAGATCGTTGTCGCAGTATAAAATTACCCCTGTATACAAATTTTCAGCTTTCTAGGACTCGTAGTCTTTTCAATCAATTCTGGACAAACACACACACAAACAAACAAACAAACACACAACAATTGCGCTTTTAATATAGAGATAGATAGATTCTGTCAATTGTGTCAAATTAAGTACCAAGATATATTTTACCACTCGTGTAGTACAAAGTATACGAAGGTTTCTACGTATAATGTAGGAGTTACGTTTATAATAAATAAGTAAAATAACACAAAAAATAAGATTGGGTGAAGCTGGTTAAACTGTTCTCACCCGATTCAGAGCAGTTGACTAGATTGACATTTAATATTAATACAAACCTCATTAGCATTAGCAGAGATGAGAAGTTAACGTAAATCATGCTCAATACCAAACTCATCAGCTGTGTCCTTGAGCAATGAGATAGGATCTATGTCAGGTTCAGATAGTCCATTGATTTTCAGTGTCTCCAGCTGTGAGACAGTTGGAATTAGGTTAGCTAGAGGCTCACAGGATAGAGAAGTCAGCTTACAGCCTCTTAGCACTAAACTCCTAATAGCAGGATGGTATATGAGGCCTTCACAGAGAGATAATAATCCTGTGTCAGAGAGGGAGACTTCAACGAATTGCAATTCAATTAATAATTTCATTTTGTTCACTCTGCTCCAGTTAGTGACGTCAACATTAGATGGTAGTATAATGCGTGATATCTTTAGCTGAACTAAATTAGTAGAAAGTTCCAAACAATTGAGAAGAAAAATCCAATTATTCAATCCAATTTTGTGCAAATACAACAATTCCATTCCTATTAATGAGTGTCTGTTCCCATTAATAATCTCTAACAAAAAATCACAGAAAGTTGTGTCTTCTGTAGTACGATCTTCTATCCGTAGATAAGTTAGATTTGACAAATGACTAATTGCAGGTAGCAGTGAGGAATTATCGAATGCAATCTCTTGTAGCTTAGAGAACTGAGGTAGCACAGCTGTTAGGCTAGGAATGTGTTCAGAAGGTATCTTATAGAGGTGTAATACTGTTAATTGTGTCGCCTTACACAGAGCTGGTATAATAGTGTCGTAATCAGTTTCAGATTCATCAACATATAAGTAGTGGATAGCAGAGAATTGATTGGTTAATTCCTGAAGTGCTGTATGTGAATATTCATTATAAATTAGGTTCAAACTGTCTATAATCTGATAATTGGTTGGTGTACAAAGGAGATTAACACCTGTCTCATCACTGAAACTACAGTTGATTAGATCAATACTAACTTTAGCATCAAACTTCGTTCCTATCTCTCTAATTGTATCTGTATAGGATAAGATTGTAGTGGAATCATGATCGTAGAAGTACAATGCTAATAATTCAATAGAACAAATTCCCATTTCTTGGATCAAAGAGTGGAATTGAGTCGGATTGATGAAACTAGTGTCGATATATATGAGTTGAATTCGAGAAACAAGTTTGAGAGTCAGAATAAAACAAATCCATTCATTAGGAGAGACAGATTCTCGTACATACAGATACACTGGCATCGGAAAGTGTTGTTTGAAGTTATTGAACCAAGTTGGAATTGAATCTGAGTTAGTTTCGAACAAAAGTGAGGCTAATTGGAAATAGATTTTAGTAAATAGATTCCAACTTTCATGGTGATACAAAATACAGTAGTGAAGTTGATAGCTGATAGGCATATCTAATAGCTGAATGGGCTGAGGAGTCAGGTACCTGTATAGGATGGAAAGAAGAGCAGCTGCTTTATCAGACAGGAGTCCACAGAGGAACCTGACTACCATTCGGAACAGAGAGAAGTTAGCCTCGGAGTGGGAAATATACCTAACACTGTAGCACTGCTTAATCCAGCTAGTGTGTTCTAAATAGAGGGCAGATACGAACTCTTGCATAGTCAGGTGGACAAATGTCCACACTTGTTTCATAAGGCCGACGGATTCCTTTCGGTAGTGCTCGTGAGCTAGACCTAAGCACTGGCATGGGTATTCTTCCTGTCCCAAATTGAGAGTTACTGTCTCTTCCGATACCAGATCTCTGTTTGCCACTCCAAGGATTGCTATGAATCCTATTCTATGCAGGCAGGCTAGTATGTCTGTGTGGAGGTTTGAAATAAGTGAGACTCGAGAGTACTCCTTTAGGCCCATTCTTATTAGTTCTCTCCTGATCATGTACAGTACTAATTCGTAGTAGAGCTTTGTTAGCGTATTAATTGAGGTAGAATCCTCTCCTTTCATTAGTGCCGCGAATAACGATGCGTTGACTGGTATTAGAGAAAGCTGTTTCATTTCGTCATGTCGTTCCATTAAGCTCATACACTCCTTCAGTTTGGTTACGTTTGTTATCTGTTTTTTGAAGTACAGGTCTCTGTTTTCCGGTGAGAAGCCCAACACCTGGTAGAAGCGGGTTATTTTCAAACTGTGGTCAGAGGAGATGCTAGTCCAGGCCCCGGGTCGACTGGTCAGTAGTATGTTTGATTTGGTTAGAGACTGTCGGGTTAATAACGCACACAGGAATGTTTTCCCAAATGGCACCTTTTTGGTGAATTCATCAAGCCCGTCCATTATAATTAGGAGGCCATTCCCATCTGATTCTGTGATGTGCTTAGCGAGATCCTTTGACCAAGTGGGTCCCTTGGGCAATCCCAGACAGAGCCACTTGCAGATGCACAGTGGCTTAACACATGGAAATAGGAAAATATTTGTGGTCATCAAAATGCCTCTAAATGGTATTAAATTAAAGTTAGATAGTATACTAATCTATATTATTAAATCTCGATTGTTGTTTGTGTGTGTGTGTGTGTGTGTGTTTGTTTGTCCGGATTGTATTAAAGTGATTGGGGGAATAGAAACCGCAATTAATATTGAGATATAAACTAACTTTCAAATGTTATAATAGGTAAACAAATGTTATAATAGGTAAACAAGTATGCTGAACACGAATTTCGCGTTTATAAATTTCTCATATGAATATTTGTTGTTGTTGTTTACACAAAATAGGTAAACAAATTAATGAAAATTCAAAATCAACCTAGAAGTTAGCTTTCAACGGGTATTATAGGTAAACAAGTATGCTGAACACGAATTTCGCGTTTAAAAATTTCTCATATGAATATTTGTTGTTGTTGTTTACACAAAATAGGTAAACAAATTAATGAAAATTCAAAATCAACCTAGAAGTTAGCTTTCAACGGGTATTATAGGTAAACAAGTATGCTGAACACGAATTTCGCGTTTAAAATTTCTCATATGAATATTTGTTGTTGTTGTTTACACAAAATAGGTAAACAAATTAATGAAAATTCAAAATCAACCTAGAAGTTAGCTTTCAACGGGTATTATAGGTAAACAAGTATGCTGAACACGAATTTCGCGTTAAAAAATTTCTCATATGAATATTTGTTGTTGTTGTCTACACAAAATAGGTAAACAAATTAATGAAAATTCAAAATCAACCTAGAAGTTAGCTTTCAACGGGTTATAATAGGTAAACAAGATGATGAACACGATTTTCGCATTTATAAAATTCTAATATGAGTATTTGTTGTTGTTGTTGTTGTTTACACAAATAGGTAAACAAATTAATAAAAAATTCAAAATCATAACGCCCCTTTCTACCATTTCCATGGTAGAAAGTGTGAGGAGTAAGGCCGCATAGGGGCCGTTAACTTGAGGTGCGTAGCACCGATCTGTCGCAAAGCGACCGAGACCGAAGGGCTCGTATTCATATTAAATTTCAATTGATTTGAACACGAACTACGCCGATAAATATATTTTTGAATTATATCAAATGTATAGTTCCATTTGCGGTTTTCAGAATTCTAAAAATACAACATATTTCATTTCACTCTGAACTACATTGTATAAGGAATCGTGGTTATTTTGTATTCAAATATATACAAATGAGTATGCTAAATAAATATTTATATGCTGATTTAATGTTACACTGTTGCATTTTAATTTTAACAGGGGGTAAAAGCTCTTATGTCCAAAATTCTTCAAAACTATCAAAATCAAAAATCTCAGGTAAGCGCAAAAAAAAAAGTACATCAAAGATCAACGAGAAATTTTGACAGGTTTTAGATTATTGTTGTAAGAATTAATTATGGAAATCTTAGCTTCCGAAACAGTGCGCAACTTTGAATATTTTAGCGAATTCCATTGTCTCTTTGTGTTGCTATGAAAATGCAAAAATATTTATTCGATACTATTCAGTAGTAGATCTTATTGGTTACCCAATTTTACGGAAATTATTGTATATTAAGAACAACTGAGCACATAAGGACAATTTCATCAATCAGAGCAGCAAACTATGAACTCATATTGGGTTTTTGATATTGAAGGTTGTTAGTTTTGCACAATTCGGAGGTTATTTAGTGTGATGCACAATTGACCGCTATGCTAGAAAATTCATCTAGGGTATTATGAGTTCTAATACACGTTATAATTACATTCAGTAACCATCTACCCCCTTTACACGAGTGTACAAATCCTTATATCCCTTGGGGACTGGACTTTTACGAAATATTCCCCATGTTCAAGATATTTGAACAATAATTATGGGTGAGTATTAAAAGATTGTTAGCAAACCAAAAATTTTGTGTTTCATTGATTTACAACAAATCGCCCAGAACTATACTTAAAAGAGTGGATGGATCATTTTTGATGATGCCATTCAATTCGCAGCTATCAATAACCTATATGTCAATAATACTTCACTTTTGAGTACCTGCAACCTAAATACCTATTTCCTATCAACTACAGTTTTAAGCCACTGTGAGATGTATTCAGTTTCCATTTCCGATTCATTTTCATATTTCGTGACTTCCATAGCATGCCATTCTGTTGTCCGACAAGGAATTGAGATTGAGTATTTGATTCCCATTAATTCATTGCTGCTGAATCTGAGCGCAGTTCGTTTTGCCAGGAATGTTTTGCCACAGCCCGGGTTTCCTATGAGGCACCAAATCTCTTGTTTTGTAGGCTCATAGGTTGACAGTTCATACGTGAAATCCACCGGGGTTATTTCGACCTCTTTGTTTGCTATTTTTCGCAGGTACGCAATTTCATTGTAAGTTGTTTCATCCTTGAAATCAATTGCTCTGGGTTTTTGTTTGAGTATGGTTAGGTCAATAAATACACTTTTAAGATCAACCAACTCGTCATCTCCTAGCATTTGTTGTATTGTTCCGTGTTGTATTTGCGAGAATTCCTTCAGGTTATTTTCCCATTGTTTCATTTCTCTTGCCTGCGTACCGAGTTCATTTTTGAATTTGGTTTCAAACTCTCCGTCTTCCATTTTATTGAATGCGCCTTGATACCCAATTAGCTTGCCCGCTATGTCATTCCTCTGTATTCCTTTCAGTATCGCTTGTAGTTTAACTAGGTCTTTGCTGATTAGGCCTTTATCCAACATTTTAGTTAAAGTAACTTCGAATCCCACGTTTTCACCGGACTCATCGGTTAATAGTATGTATATCATCAGCCACTGACTTGTTGTTATTTCGGATTTCAAAAGTTCTATCAGGGTTTTGACGGACAGTTCTTTTTCCTGACATTCGTATTCGCTGGGATCCGACACACAGAGCCACGGCAGCCTACAGGCCACAGCTGTTAGATCAGGTCTCACGTATTCTAGCGCTAGGTAGAATAGGTAGGGATTGCGAGCTTTCCATCCTTTCATCGCGTAGATGAAATGGATTCCATCGGAGGTGGTCTCACACAAACCCTCTGGCATTCCAATGTGCAGCTGTAGTCGCTTGATGTCAGCAGTGGTTAGCTGAGTAGACAGTTCCGTCACGGCAGTTAGTTCCTCGATGTCCATATTACAATCGTATTATCTAAATTAACAACAGTATAAACCGCATGCCCTAATTATCAATGAAGTTAAAGAGCAATTAATAGTATTCGAGATTAGTGCAAAGAAATATCTACTTATACTCTCCTTGGCCAAAAGTATTTGAACAACACTGTTTAACAGGAATTGTAATGCAGACACAATAATTCCCCACAGCGTATTAAAGGCCATTTACTACCCTGGAATGACTGTAAATATATTTGCTATATTTTTGAATTTTTCAAAACATTGTGATTGTAGGTCATTTTCTTTCAATATCCATGAAGTGGTATAAGTGTCCTGCCACGTGCCACTTGTGGCACAAATGGGAATCGTAGTGGTTATAAGTAGTAGTTATAAATTTAGCACCTGGAGTAATTGGCTCCCGTGATATTCTAATCTGAAATCAGAATTTGTATTTTCTAATTTCGTCATAAGTATCCGAAACTATCTATTTAATAGCTCATTATATAAATAATGAGTTTATCACTTCTACAAAAATTAAAACTACAAATATTTGCTATTTTATCAGCCTAAAATATCGTTTTATATAATAATACAAGCTGCTCGTCCGCGATACGCGCGTCCTTACCACTTACACTCAGGCCTGCGGCCCTCGGTTGTTTCGAAGCAAATACTTTTAAATGCTATGCCTGCCGTTTGTATTTAAATATTGTGAAATGTTACGAAATATTAACGAAAATTATATGCATCTCCTCTCCCTAGATCACGTTTTTGCCATTTTGTAATAAAAAGTACTGTCTGCCACATTCATAATCCTTTTCCCCTTTGGAAGCGTTACGTAACGTTCGAAGGACTTATACACAGGTTGATTATACGTATTATGGGAAATTATTTATAAATTAATTTAACTGGCCGCTATCTTATGTACATTGACCGTTTTATACAGTGAAATTTAGCAGATTCTACTGTACGCATATTTGTAGCAGAGCAGCGAATCCCAATCACTTTCAGCTGTGGTCCCCTAAGCAGTAAATTATATCCGTGGACCCAGATTTTGGTTTTATAAGGACAAAGAAAATTATTCAGAAATACTAAGCCAGTAAGCGCCGAAATGTTGATGCTAATTTAAACAGATAATTTTATAAATAAGCTTGTCCTTGTATAATATACCGACACCAAATATTGTAAATTAACCCACTCCAAATATTGTGAATTTAACCATCATTAAGGAACTGTACAACTCCTTTTGGACCCAGGTGGAAAACAGTTATTGTATTGATTGGTAATCATTGGATATCAAATAGATACAATGGAATGTTAGAAATGTATGGCTAGACAGAGGGACCACAAATAACTGAGAACAATTGATAGAGATACTAAAATCCATTTATACTAATTGAATGCTAGCTGCTAATCCATACTGGGACAACCCTAGAATTTAAATGGCTAAAGTGTTGTCACCTTTGTCACCAAAATATACTAAGTTGTATTTGTCTCATATAAAATGTGAATCAATTTATAAATAATTAAGTGCATTCTTAATTTTACTCAAATATTACCAATTACGTAAGTAGGTATATAGTAATTGGGATTTATAGAGAAATGGTATAATTGCTAATAAATTAAAGACTTAATACGGATACATAATTCCCCATGGGAACATATTTTGAAGAAAAAAACTTTTCTCAAAAACTTTTAGAATCCAATTAAATGCTATTTTCTGGGTTAAAAAAAATAGATTGATGGTAATTCGGGCATTTTAGGCCAATAAGGTAACTATAGTAGGTTATGGTTTATCAAGTTCCTTTGATGCTCCGTGTACAGAAATTTCAGTTCAAAAATTAAACACTGGAGCCTACGCTTCGCCGCGAAAATAAATTTTGGTCCGAATTTCATCATGATAATTTATTTGGAGTTGTGACAGGATAAATCAATCACAGTTGCCGATCATGTATTATGACTAACAACTTTATGGTGTCGTACAATTTTAACTTCATTATAAAGTGCGGTCCAGAAAACCTAGTTGCATGCTACATTATGATTATGAAGTCTAGACATTACTTCCAAACTAGTCTATATGGTCAGAGCACACGATATCATTAATTGTTGTGGAACTTGTATATGTAGGTGTATAAAGTTAAAATAAGGAAATTGGTTTGAAACAAATTTATTTTAAAATTATCAAATTTTGGTTACAATAAAGTGGAATTTCAGGATTTGCCAGTTATAATTGCCACACTGACTGACAGCTGGTAAATTGAGACTCTGTTAGCTTATATGTGCTTATAAGTATTAGATGGGTTGAAACCTTGTAGGTTAAAATTTAATAGACAAATTGCTTATTACTTAGTATGCAGCAAAAAATAGGAATAATTTAATAATAATAATATTAATAATAATACAGTCAACTCCGCTTAATAGAGCCATCGGTTAATATATTTCCTGCTTAATCGGGTCAAAATTACACAGAATTTATAGGAAGGAATTTACATTTTGGCTTAAAATATTTTCGGTTAATAGATTTCTCCGCTTAATCGGGTCAAAGCAACCTGGTCCCGAGGTGACTCTATTAAGCGGAGTCGACTGTAATAATAATAATAATAATAATAATAATAATAATAATAATTTGTGCAAATAAACATGTACAATAACAGAAAGTACTGAATATATACCGTCAATGATCGTGCAAATAGAAAGTATGGAATATACTACTATAGTCCAGCGTCATAGCCATAAAATTTCACAAGATTGTTCATTTTTTTGATAAAAGCACCAAAATTTGTACACATGTACTTCGATGTAGTGCGAACATTTTTGGATATTGAGGCAATTGAAAGAGTGTCTATATCGGCCATGACAGCTCGCCAAAGTAACCACGTCCGATAGTGTTCGCCGGACGTGTTTCCCATAAAAACTTGTTCAAATTAAGTTATATCGTCTTTTTATTGTTGAATTCGATTTCGAAGTAAAATTTCCGATAATTTGATATATCACATGACCATATTTGGAAGAATTTTTTCCATAGCAACGCTGGAATGTATCAGGAATGTGTCAAAAATTCCTTTCTCCAATTGTGTCCTTACCCAATCGAGTGACCCCTCTTTCGACTCCACTCAACTACCTGAGTATACTTATGCACATACCGACCCTGTAAAACGTGATTTGATAAAATTATTCGATATTCACCGTGATTTACCATATATATCGAATAATTTTATTTATTATGTGTTAATAATAGATCTGTGTTTGTGTTTGTATTGTGTTATGATCTATAAACAGGTAAATACAAATAAACAAATGCACTGTCAAAATTACAAAGATAGCAACAAAGACTGTGAAACATTAAATAAATATAATACAACAGTGCATAAGTCATATAAGCGAGAAAAAGTCTGTATTTATATAAAGCATAACGACCTCTGTATTTCAGTGTGAGAAGAATCTTTGATAGAATCGATTCGTTTCTATAGAATTCTTCAATTATGTGTTGTATCCTAGCAACTAATATTAGAATGAAGAATTTCAAAAAAATTACTATCACTTTGTGTATTTGTTTGTTTATTTCATATTTACTAACCTGTTAAATCGAAGAATAGAAACTGTATAGGAATTCGTTTGAATTAATAAAGTACAAAATTGCTGTGTGAAATATCGAGAAAATAGTATAATTTGAGTAGAATTGTAGCTAGATACGTGTGTGACTAATTATAGGAAAGTGTTCTTATGCATATTCCTCTGTAACCATAGAACCACATTGTAATGTTATACTTATGTTCTATTCAATTAACTTAATTCTGAACTAACCAGGAATTAACACATATTATATTGGAATTAAATGCTATCATTTGTAAGTATAGTTGTAGTTCATATTTTAGTTGCAAACTAGTCAGCATACCCGTCGCTATGCTCCGTTTATTTGCCAAACGGGTCTTATTACAACTTTGCTAATAAACGTACTATAATACAGTAAAACCTCCAAAAGTCAACACTTCTGTCAACGAGTGTCGAAGCACGGATCATACACGGCATGCACGTCACACTCGTTGGGGCTGTCAACCAGCAGGTTTCGTACCATTACAGCAGGGCCCGATTAAGCTAGATGGGGGCCTGAGGCACAGCTCAATTTGGGGGCCCCTTAGACCTCCCGATAGAGCCCCTAGAGGCTGGGGGCCTGAGGCCTGTGCCTCAGGTGCCTCATGGTTAATCGGGCACTGCATTACAGGGACTCATCAGGAGGGTAACCCTCGACCTACTCCTAGCAGATCCAACACCGCTGGTTACCGGCACTCTCACTCACTAGTGCCTATCCGACGTACCCACGCCGGACACTCCTGAGGCTATGTCAATCCTACATGACACTTCCAAGAAATCAACAAATCCAAAATAAGAACACTTTTTCTCGGTAGCAAATTTTCCCCATTGCTTTAGACACACGTTATGATAAATCATGAAAAGTGAACGTTTTGGCTGGTCCCCAGCCCCAGGGTGTTCACTTTCCAAAGGTTTTACTGTGCATACCTTGGGAGATAAATTAAGAACTGCAACCATTACAGACCTTAAATACACACATACAGTAGAACCTTTGTAATTCGACCCCCTATATTCCGGAATTCGCCATAATCCGACACAAATATATATCCCAAAGAGTGTCGGATTAGGCAGGTTATACTGTATATTTATTTTATAAACTTGGTAACCTATTTAAATTATGTAGCTCTACACATATTATTAAGATTATCTTAAAAAATTCATAAATACGACATTAGAAGTTTTGCAATCATCTTGGGATTACCTGGAACTATTGGCATCTTTATAAATTTATTGACAACAGGAGCACGCATCATATGCTCATGGTATCGAATCTATACAACGACAGTGGTAACTTAATAGTCGAATGTGAATGGTCAAAGAACAATGCGTATGGGGAAAAAAATCAATTATGTTGGACGGGTATAAGTGTATGGTTGTGAAGTTATCAGCGAAATATTCCATGTAACATTTAACACCTTATAACTTTGCAACCACTTACTAAATTGACATCCCACTTTCTACAGACCTAATTGAGACCAGGAAGATTCTGTCATTTTTATCTAAACTGAATCTGTCACCTCTAGCGCCTATATTTACATAGCCAAAATTCGCATTTTTCAAACATTTTTACTCTGCTTTCAGTCACTCAATCGAGTAGCTTGAGGTTTCCATCATATTTACAATACACTTTTAACATTAATTTCATCCTTACGACCCTTCGGTCTCAGACGCTTTGCGAAGGATCGGTGCTACGCACCTCAAGTTAACGGCCACAAAGCGGCCTTATTCCTCACTAAACAATTGATTACAAAGTTAGTAATATTTGTCATAGTTATATACCTATAATACCCGTTGAAAGCTAACTTCTAGGTTGATTTTGAATCGGATTAATTTGTTTACCTATTTTGTGTAAACAACAACAAATATTCATATTAGAAATTTATAAAAGCGAAATTCGTGTTCAGCATACTTGTTTACCTATTATAACATTTGTTTACACATTGTAACATTTGGAAGTTAGTTTCTATCAAAATTATAAATGCGGTTTCTATTCCCCCATCACTTAATACAATCTGGACAAACAAACACACAAACACACAAACAACAATCGAGTTTGAATAATATAGATTAATCAATAATATACATAACAATTGCAACAAACTTTGCACATACTGTCAATATCTGCCTGAATTATTTAATTATCAAAGCATCGTGATCGGATCATGGATCCTAGGAATGTCAGAGTTTGTGAGAATTACTAATAAGGCCACTGTATCAGCTCCACAGCCCATATCATAATTTTCCTATTGCAATGTATTGCTTTTATTGTATTATTTGTTCTTTACGTAAGATTAAGTATTTACAATCTCTAAAATAGCCATATTTAGCAGTAGAACAGGTATCGTTAGAATATTTGGGAATGACGTATGAGCACTTCAGCAGTGTTCCCTACAAGGATTTTCTGGGGCTGCTCCCAGGACTATTCTCGTTTAACCTTAGCGCCAGTAAAATAATCGTTTTGTGGGTCCTCGGAACTTATACACAGGTGATAAAATTTTGGGATCCGTAGAAATGTCTGTATTAAGTGTTTGGATTGCTTACCGTCTTGGACCCGTTCCCGAAATACACAAAACTCTGCGTTTGAGTGAAGCTTTACATTCAATATGAGTAAGGGGACAAGCTACGGAAATATCCATCTACGGTGTGATTTTAAATTTGCTGTCAGTCATTCGGGCACTGGCAGCAATACAAAAGTAATCCTATTACGTCATACTCACCTGATATACATTTGACTCGTGATAAAATTCAGTGACTCGAGTCACCGAGTCAATTGACTCGTGACAAAATTCAGTGACTCGAGTCACCGAGTCAATTGACTCGTGACAAAATTCAGTGACTCGAGTCACCGAGTCAATCAAGTGACTCGTGAAAAGCCCTTGAAAATTTGAATTTATGAGAGGAAAAATTGGAATCCTCTCCTATACCGTAACATTAATTTGTGATTTAGGCGTATTAAAATTGGATCAGACCAGGATTAGGAGCGTATTTGCAAATGGCTGTATAAATTATTACACTGGCATGACTGTACTAACATTCCTGCACCTCACCATAGAACCTCCCGGCCAATAGGCAGCCAGAGTCAGAATGGACCATGATGGCTGCTGGGATACATAATCTCTATTCAGTGGTTCCCAACCTGGGCTCTACGGAGGGCTCTAGGGGTCCACAAGATGTATTACGATCAACGGTAGGGGTCAAAGGTTGAAAAGGTTGGGAATCGCTGATCTACGGCGTGATATCATCAATGGGAAACTATCTCGAGCACTGAAATTGTTCAAACTCCCATGAAAATAAATCACAGTTCCTTAATAACAGCTGTGAAACGAGATGTGTTATAACAGAGAATTAACATTAACAAGAGATTTACATAAAAATAAGTATTTGGTAGATAGTCATTTCGCCTCTACCCACATAGAGTGCTGACTGGTCAGTTTAACACTAGTAACTCGCCCCCAATATTCTCGGTAAAGAAACACCCCTGATGACTGCATTACAGTAGACTCAGTGAGATCGAACATAATTTAATTGAAAGAGCACATTGATAAATACAAACAAGAGAATACACAATAAACACTAAAGTTAGTTCCAAATACGAATAAACAGATGAGAACGAGAGGGAGACTGGAGAGGAGAGGAATACGAGGTGTAGTCTAGAGGAGACAGAGAAGGTATCAAACAGAGGGAGTGGTTAACCAAGTGGCTGATAACTATCTGTATAGCAGTTGTTAGGTAAATATAGATGCAGTGGTTAATGGCTCTTAAGCAATTGTAAGTGGAAGTTAAAATCACATAGAGCAGCGATTCCCAACTTTTTTCAACTATGGACCCCCTCCCATTGACCGTAATACATCCAGTGGACCCCAAGTTGGCACTTAGAGTGATATCATATCTATATTATTAAATCTCAATTGTTGTGTGTTTGTGTGTGTGTGTGTGTGTTTGTTTGTTTGTCCGGATTGTATTAAAGTGATGGGGGAATAGAAACCGCATTTATATATGAGATATAAACTAACTTTCAAATGTTATAATAGGTAAACAAGTATGCTGAACACGAATTTCGCGTTTATAAATTTCTCATATTCATATTTGTTGTTGTTGTTTACACAAAATAGGTAAACAAATTAATGAAAATTCAAAATCAACCTAGAAGTTAGCTTCCAACGGATATTATAGGTAAACAGGTATGCTGAAGACGATTTTCGCGGTTATATTTTTCTCATATGAATATTTGTTGTTGTTGTTTACACAAAATAGGTAAACAAATTAATGAAAATTCAAAATCAACCTAGAAGTTAGCTTTCAACGGGTATTATAGGTAAACAAGTATGCTGAACACGATTTTCGCGTGTATAAATTTCTCATATTAATATTTTTTGTTGTTGTTTACACAAAATAGGTAAACAAATTAATGAAAATTCAAAATCAACCTAGAAGTTAGCTTCCAACGGGTATTATAGGTAAACAAGTATGCCGAACACGAATTTCGCGTTTATAAATTTCTCATATTAATATTTGTTGTTGTTGTTTACACAAAATAGGTAAACAAATTAATTAAAATTCAAAATCAACCTAGAAGTTAGCTTCCAACGGGTATTATAAGTAAACAAGTGTGCTGAACACGAATTTCGCATTTATAAAATTCTAATATGAGTCTTTGTTGTTGTTGTTGTTTACACAAATAGGTAAACAAATTAATGAAAATCAAAATCATAACGTCCCTATCTACCATTTCCATGGTAGAAAATGTGAGGAGTAAGGCCGCATAGCGGCCGTTAACTTGAGGTGCGTAGCACCGATCTGTCGCAAAGCGACCGAGACCGAAGGGGTCGTCATATATTAAACTCGGAATAGGAAATAGTACACAACAACAAGTATATAAACAGCAACATAGTTAATGATAGTCAACAAATTCAGTCAACTGGTTAAAATACTTAATAGTGTCAACTGCCTAATAGAAGCTAGTACGAAAGATTTCTGGTTATGGGTCAAAAACATGTTATTGAGTCTAAATTTGGTTATTCTTTTAGATGTTGGATACAATCTAGCAAATAATTCGCTTACAAAATTACTCTGACCCGATAAGCGAAGTTGGCTCTATTAAAATTAAATGTATTGAATACAAACCTTATTAGCAGAGATGAGAAGTTAATTTAACTCATGCTCAATACCAAACTCATCAGCTGTATCCTTGAGTAATGAGATAGGATCTCTGTCAGGTTCAGATAGTCCATTGACTTCCAGTGTCTCCAGCTGTGAGACAGTTGGAATTAGGTTAGCTAGAGGCTCACAGGATAGAGAAGTCAGCTTACAGTCTATTAGCACTAGACTCCTAATAGCAGGATGGTATATGAGGCCTTCACAGAGAGATAATAATCCTGCGTCAGAGAGGGAGACATAATGGAATTCCAATTCAACTAAAGACTTCATTTGTTTAGCAGCACTACTCCAGTGAGTGACTTCATTATATGGTAGAGTAATGTACAATAGCTTTAGCTGAACTAAATTAGTGCAAAGTTCCAACCTATTGAGAAGTAAACTCCATTTATTCAATCCAATTCTGTGCAAATACAACAATTCCATTCCTATTAATGAGTGTCTGTTCCCATTAATAATCTCTAACAAATAATCACAGAGAGTTGTGTCTTCTGTTGTATGATCTTGTATCCGTAGATAAGTTAGATTTGACAGATGAGTAATTGCAGGTAGTAGTGAGTAATTATCGAATGCAATCTCTTGAAGCTTAGAGAACTGAGGTAGCACAGCTGCTAGGCTAGGGATGAGTTTAGAAGGAATGTTATAGAGGTGTAATACTGTTAATTTTGTCGCCTGACACAGAGCTGGTACCATAGTGGCGTAATTAGTTTCATAAGAATCATAAACATATAAGTATTGAAGAGCAGAGAATAGATTGGTTAATTCCTGAAGAGCTTTATATGAATATTTATTCGTCATTAGGCTCAAGCTGTCTATAGTCTGATTGGTTGGTGTAGGAAGGAGATCAGTGAAATTACACTTGAATAGATCAATACTAACTTTAGTGTCAGACTTAATTCCTGTCTCTCTAATTGTATCTGTATAGGATAAGACTGTAGGGGAATCATTTTCATAGAAGTGCAAAGCTAATATATTTACAGAACAAATTCCCATTTCTTGGATCAAAGAGTGGAATTGAGTCGGATTGATGAAACTAATGTCGATATAAATGAGTTGAATTCGACAAACCAGTTTGAGAGTCTGAATAAAACAAATCCATTCATTAGGAGAGACGGATTCTTCTACATACAGATACACTGGCATAGGAAAGTGTTGTTTGAAGTTATTGAACCAAAATGGTATTGAATCTGAGTTAGTTTCGAACAAAAGTGAGGCTAATTGGAAATAGATTTTGGTAAAGAGATTCCAACCTTCATGGTGATACAAATCACTGTACTTAAGTTGATAGCTCATAGGCATATCGATTATCTGAATGGGCTGAGGAGTCAGGTACCTGTATAGGATGGAAAGAAGAGCAGCTGCTTTATCAGACAGGAGTCCACAGAGGAACCTGACTACCATTCGGAACAGAGAGAAGTTAGCCTCGGAGTGCGAAATATACCTAACACTGTAGCACTGCTTAATCCAGCTAGTGTGTTCTAAATAGAGGGCAGATACGAACTCCTGCATAGTCAGGTGGACAAATGTCCACACTTGTTTCATAAGTCCGACGGATTCCTTTCGGTAGTGCTCGTGAGCTAGACCTAAGCACTGGCATGGATATTCTTCCTGTCCCAAATTGAGAGTTACTGTCTCTTCCGATACCAGATCTCTGTTTGCCACTCCGAGGATTGCTATGAATCCTATTCTATGCAGGCAGGCTAGTATGTATGTGTGGAGGTTTGAAATGCGTGAGACTCGAGAGTACTCTTTTAGGCCCATTCTCGTTAGTTCTCTCCTTATCATGTACAGTACTAATTCGTAGTAGAGCTTGGTTAGCGTGTTAATGGAGGTAGAATCCTCTCCTTTCAGTAGTGCCGCGAATAACGATGCGTTGACAGGGATTAGGGATAATTGCATTATTTCGTCATGTCGCTCCATTAACTGCCAACAGTATCTCAGTTTTGACTCATTCGTTATCTGTTTTTTGAAGTACAGATCCCTATTCTCTGGCGAGAAGCCCAGCACCTGATAGTAACGGTCTATGATCAGTTCGTTTGCAGAGGATATGCTAGTCCATGCGCCGGGTCGACTCGTTAGAATTATCGTTGATCTTGTGAGGGATTGACGGGTCAGTAGAGAGCATAGGAAGGTCTTTTCAAAGGGAACTTTTTGCGGAAACTCGTCGAGTCCGTCTATGATGATGAGGAGTCCCTCTCCATCAGAGCCTGCGAGGTGCTTAGCGAGATCGTTAGACCAGTTTGCTCCCTTTGGTAGTCCCAGACACAGCCACTTGCTGATGAACACCTTTTCTATTTCTAACCCGTTTTCATATCGTGTGGCCTCCATAGCATGCCAGTCAGTGTTGCGACAGGGTATTGAGATGGAGTATTTGATGTCGACTAGTTCGCTGCTGCTGAACCTTAGTGCTGTTCGCTTCGCTAGGAATGTTTTGCCGCAACCCGGGTTGCCTATGATGCACCAAGTTTCCGGTTTCTTGGATTCATATGTCTTTAACTCTTCTGTGAAGTCAACTGGCTCTATTGTCACTTGTTTACTCGCTATCTTTCTGAGGTATGCAATTTCGTTGTAGGTTGTTTCATCATTTAAGTCAATCGGTCGAGGTTTTTCTTTTAGGATTGTCAAGTCAATGAACACCTCTTCTAGTTTAACCGATACATCATCTCCCAACATTTGTTTAACATTGGTGTGTTGCATTTGTAAGAAATCTTTCAAGTTTCCTTCCCATTGTTCCAGTTCTTTTGCTTGTTTTCCAATTTCCTTTTTAAATTTACCTTCAAATTCCTCTTCTTCCATGTCAAAGAATGCATTCTGATATTGTTGGAGTTTCGCTACTAAATCTTCTCTTTGGATTTCCATCATTAATCGTCTCAATGCTTTGAGATCTTTTCCTATTAATCCTTTTTCCGAAAGTTTGTTCAGAGTAATTTCAAAAGTAATATTCTCGCCCGCTTCGTTTGTGATAGCCATGTAAATAAGCTCCCAGTTTGCTTTCGATATTTCACTTTTCAATAGTTCGATTAGTGTTTTGACAGTCAGTTCTTGTTCCTCTTGAAACCCAGCCTCTTCTGGGGAAGTTACACACAGCCACTTCATCTTGCATGCCACTTCCACTAAGTCGGATCTAATGTGCTTCAGTGACAGGTAGAATAGGAATGCGTTATGGCCGGTCCATTTCTTCAATGCAATTAGGAAAGGACTAGTTCCTTGCTTTATATCTTGGTATAATCCATCTGGGATTCTTAACTCGCTCATTATTCGTAGGATCTCTTCAAGTTTCAGTTCTGTCGATAAAACCTTTGAAGCACCCAATTCAGCGAATACTGTTTCTGCCATTGGGACTTCCTACATTACAAAATACAAAGAATGTTTAATGCTAAAACACGTATTTTATGTAATACGTGAACTAAATTTACGTAATATACAATTTAGACAAATAGTATTTATTACTTTCGAACACTGACTGCTATTCGGTTTCACCGATTATATGTATTTAGTGTGTACGTTTGCAATGTAAACGCATACCCATATACTATTGTTTTAGTATTTCTGCTATTTCCTGCTCTATATTAGTGTATTAGATTCAATTATGTTGTGCAATTGCAACCAGGGACTTCTTTAATATAGGGACTGTAAACTTCGTTTTACGGTAAAATTAGCGTAGGCCTAAAACAGTATTGTTTACTTATTGATATCCCGTAATCCGCTAATGCTAGACATAGGAAATGTATTATTGTCGTATAGGAAATCATATTTTTGGAGTCCAACGGTAATATTGGTTTATCGAAAATATTTGTGGAATGTAAGTTATGCGATTTTCACACCCTTCCATATATGGTAATTTTGTTAAAATCTCGAGATTACTTAACTTTATACATATGAAATGTATCATTTTCGTACAGGAAATCATATTTTGGGAGTCCAACGGTAATATTGGTTTATCGAAAATATTTGTGGAATGTAAGTTATACGATTCTCACACCTTTCCATATATGGTAATATTGTTAAAATCTCGAGATTAGTTAGTTTTATACATATGAAATATATTATTGGCGAATGGGAAATGGGAATTCATATTTAGGGACTCAGTAGATCACATTGATTTACCTAAGGCGTTCCCCTTAGCCTATATTATTATTTTGGCACTCTCCACAGGAGGATTGCCCCGACCCTATTTTGTAGTTTAGCTAATTCTTACATTATTAAAAAAATCTTGATAAGTTCTTTCAAATCTATATTTAAATCAATGTTGCCCAATAAAATGTATTAAGTGGTGATGAGAAATGGATTTAGGACTACATATTCAGATAAAATTCAAAAAAATTTAATACTTTATACATTAATTTCTCAAAAACTCTACTGTTATTCAACAGACCGGCTAACTGGTTAATAAAATCTCTAATCGTTAACCGATGTCAGCAACGGTAACCGGTTAACCGAATCCAGCCTTGTTTTTTTTTAATAAACAACATAATGACAGATATCTGATATGTAAGTATTAGCTAAACTACAAAACAGGGTCGGGGCAATCCTCCTGTGGAGAGTGCCAAAATAATAATATAGGCTAAGGGGAACGCCTTAGGTAAATTAATGTGATCTACTGAGTCCCTAAATATGAATTCCCATTTCCCATTCGCCAATAATATATTTCATATGTATAAAACTAACTAATCTCGAGATTTTAACAATATTACCATATATGGAAAGGTGTGAGAATCGTATAACTTACATTCCACAAATATTTTCGATAAACCAATATTACCGTTGGACTCCCAAAATATGATTTCCTGTACGAAAATGATACATTTCATATGTATAAAGTTAAGTAATCTCGAGATTTTAACAAAATTACCATATATGGAAGGGTGTGAAAATCGCATAACTTACATTCCACAAATATTTTCGATAAACCAATATTACCGTTGGACTCCCAAAATATGATTTCCTATACGACAATAATACATTTCCTATGTCTAGCATTAGCGGATTACGGGATATCAATAAGTAACAATACTGTTTTAGGCCTACGCTAATTTTACCGTAAAACGAAGTTTACAGTCCCTATATTAAAGAAGTCCCTGTTGCAACTCAAGCATTAATAGCTCAAGTATTAATTAAGCGTACCGTATATGGCTCCCCACCCACTGTGGCAGTCCCCGATCTTCGAGAATTGAAACGACAGCCCAGCGGAAACCATTGTTCATAGCCGCACTGCAGGGAATGAAAGGTTCACGAACGAACTTTTTGAACTTGAACTGAACAACTGAACGCAGGACTTTTATGGTATTTACGCCGAACGAACTGAACGAACTGAACGAACTGAACGAACTGAACGAACTGAACGAACTGAACTGAACGAACTGAACGAACTGAATAAACTGAACAGACTGAACAAACTGAACAAACTGAACTGAACGAATTGAACGAATTGAACGAACTGAACAAACTGAACGAACTGAACGAACTGAACGAACTGAACGAACTGAACGAACTGAACGAACTGAACGAACTGAACGAACTGAACGAACTGAACGAACTGAACGAACTGAACTGAACGAACTGAACGAACTGAATAAACTGAACAAACTGAACTGAACGAATTGAACGAATTGAACGAACTGAACAAACTGAACGAACGCTGCAAGTTAGTCTGTCTGTCTGGTGTTGAAGTTAGGAGGTGAACGTGAACGAACTGAACGAGTGTTAATTTGAAATGAACTGAATTTGGTTTATTCAGTCCTTTTATATTAACCTTTCATTCCCTGCCACAATGTCTTCGTTGGAGCCCGGAGCGGTACTAATATATTAGCGGCACCGTTAATAGAGGTAGACTCAAGGGAAAAGTGGTCTTATGCTATCGCGGGTGCAGTATTGAATAGCATTTACGTACGTACCCGAAGGGACTACTAGACCTGAATAGAACATATAAGAAGCTGAGGAATATCGGTGTCTGGAGAACTTATATACGATTTCTGGAGACGGAAGAGGGGAAGAAGGTTTATGGGCGGCTAGCCAAGTGTCTCTGACTGGGATAACGGAGCTTTGCGACTATGCATTTCGTCCAGACGGCACTTATCGGGTCCGACACTAGCGAGTGGCATGACATCAAGCAGTGAGGAGAGACAGAAGCGATTGAAGACGGAACGAACTCACTAAGCTGTCGGACGAGCTGTCATGACATGATAGGCAGTTGTGACCACAGTTCGATAGGTGCTAGCTAAACGAATCAGACCGGAGTGGACCATGGGTCGATGGGTCATGGGTCAAATGGGTCACTTAAATTGATGGGTCAGATGGGTCATGGTCACGGCTCTGTGACCCATATGACCCATTTGGAAGTTCGATGTTCTTCCAGTTATAGTACGAATCAAATTAACCCAGAAACATTACAGGGTATTTCTTTGGCATTAGAAGTCTACCAAAATTAATTGATTGACACCATCATACATATATTGTAAGTCGGATTGTGTTACATATTGATAATGTTTAGATATTAAAAAATAGATTTTAAAAAGGTCAATGGGTAACACGATGGGTCAAAGCGTTACTTGATGGGTCAATGGGTCACTCGATGGGTCATGGGTCAATGAGTCAATGGGTCATGGGTCACCAATGTTGACCAATGGTCCACTCTGAAACGGATTACACGGGATATCCACGTGTGATGGGACAACCCTAAAGTCGAGACCGAGACGAGTTCCCACCAGAGTTGCACGCGAAAAAAAAAACTATTTTTCGGGCCGGCCGAGAACTACTCCCATTATATCCGAATTACTGTTTTGAATTGTCACGAGTTACCAATTGGGAACACATAAAAGTAAGAAGACTAATTTTTCGCTTATTCATCAGTTTTCACAAACTCGGTTTCACACAAGGTTCCCTAATTATCCTTCTGACCTGAAATTAATAACAAACATATTGAAATTTATATACAAGCTGCAAGCTGCAACAAACAAGCTGCGGGCCTCTTTCGGGCCAAAAATATCCATGCGGGCTTTTTGCGGGCCGAATAATTCAGTCGCGGGCTGCAGGCCGGGTTTACTAATTATTCCGGGCCGCGGTTAGAAATTTCGGCCCGCGTGCAACTCTGGTTCCCACACATTGAGAGCTAGAATTGTAATCTCCGCGTACAAATCTCCGTGTACAAATCTCCGTGTACAAATCTCCGTGTGCATCTGATGTATGCTTGTGAGAAAAAGATACGGGAGTCTACTATTGGTCACAGAACTATCGACGACAGAACGGGTCACTAAGCGCGATGAGTACAGCCTACCAAACAGCAGTATATCTTCCACCGGCTAAACTGTAGCGGATACTTCTCGTGGCTAGAGGTAGCGTCCGCCTATTGGCAATCCCTGTTAGGCCTAGGGATGTTGAGAAAGCGGCTTTCCACACTCCTGGGAATGTGTGAAATGTGAGTCCTCCCATTCGGCCTGTGCTACGCCCAAGAAACATTCCAGTGTCATGGACAAGCCGCTGAAGCCGCCACGCATTGCAGAACTATTTGGAGGTAGGGTTTAAGGGTTACCAACTCGACTCAGTTGTTTTTCCGGGAGGATTTTTTCCCGAATTTGTTTGCACAAAATACTGAGATGTTTTACCTTAGTGACGTCAAAAAGGTAAGAAAAATGTAAGAATGAAATTTTTTCTTTCTGATTTGGATAGATAGCATGTCAAAGGATAGTTTGGAGTATTGAAATATTTTATCGAGTACCGTATCACCTTAATAAGAATCGACCTCAGTTTACAAAATCCATGAATTTTGACATCAACAATATAATTATAACATTTTTAGAGTATTAAAAACTCCCGGATTGGATTTGCTGATTCCGGGAGAATCGGTCTGATTCCGGGAGGGTTGGCAACCCTATTTGGAGGATGTAGTAATTTCCTCGTAAACCAAGGTATACCACGTACCGTGCAATAACACAACTCAAAATAGCGTTCGAGTGTTAGAGCGCGCAAGGGATTAATATGTGTTCATATCGCCTAGGAATCAATATCTGTAGAATATGCTGGTAGTACTCGTTTCATACGTACCTGCTTAATTAAGTAAGTTTTAATATCACATTTATTGTAATACATGTGTATTTCTATGAACAGATGATTTGGTTAGTGAGACAATAGATCTAATGTGAAAGTACATATGAGAAAGTATATATATGTTGTAGGCGAAATTGAATTTCAGTCCAAATTGAGTCTCAATTTCGCCTAGAAGAAATTGAGACTCAATTTGGAATGAAACTCAATTTCGCCTACGACATATATATGTGCAATGAATTATTCGATTTTGCAAGATCATGATAAATCATTAAAATTAATGAATAGGAGACTTTGTGATACATCAATATGTAATACGTAATACGTGATGCTTCTTCAAGTGTTAAAAATAAGTTAACTCTTATGTAACCGCGTATTTTTAACCGATTTTCTTGACTTAAATTGTACTACCCATATACGGCAGGGATTTGGACTATAAAATCTATAGACGGTATATAAATGTTTAGCTAATCTTTTATAGACCGTCTGGAAATATACAGTCTACATACAAGGAAGCTCTAAAATATGTTCTTAATTTCAGAAGATATATTTCAAACATATACATATTGATGTAGAAAATATTGTACGATGATCTACTTATCGTGATAGCTAACGTATTTTAGATTTTGTAATAACTTTTTTCCGCCTCGAACAATAAAGTTCTTCATTTCTAGATACAGTACATATTTGATATAGTGATAATGGTGGGGACATCTGATTTGTTGCCAAATTATCACTATACCCATTAGTACACTATTCCACAGTATCACCGCATCTAATATATGACTGTATACATTGTCAATACTTATAATCTGAAAAGAATAATCAAATTCCTTATCAAATTCAAGTGGTAACGATATTTATACTGTAAAATATGAAATTATGGGGTCCAAGGAAGGTCAAAAATCCAATATTCTTGTGTAATCTGTACACAAATTATCACTATATCCAATAATGATATCACTATAACCCATAAAATTTGTATGGGATTTGCTTGGTACACACCTAAACGGGAAAAATTATCACTATATCCAATATATCACTATATCCATTATCACTATATCTATTATGTACTGTACGTAGTTAATACGTACGTACATACGCATAGTAACCACCCGGGCACCTGGATATGTCCGGACGGACCAGAGGCGTTAATCGGAGTCAGGGAAAAAATAGTACACTTGTATAAAGGTGGCCGAACTACGGCCCTTAAGCAGTTTGCACAGCCTAGTTTTTCATTTACCGGAAGGTCTGAAGGACGAACCCTCGTATTCACGACGCCTATGAGTACGCACAATACATTCATACGTGTCAGTTATGTTCGCCTAATTGCAATTGCACCAATCGCTATATTGCTGTATTGACAAGTTATTAAAAGTCCCAAGCGAACAGTAATGTTTATTATATTCCTCTAATAGAAAATAAGCATATTGGCAAGCAAATTCCGTGCAAAAGCGACTTGCTACTACGCGAACACCATTATAATATGTACTATAATACTGAATTGTTAAATACGTACAATAAAAAAAGATAACTCACTTGGTATCTTAGTTCGAACTGGTTGATGTTGTTATTGTTGTTTATAATTCTGATAGAATCTAAATACAAACAATGCAGTCATGTGCGTAGCATCCAAAAATTGTTTGGGGGGGGGGGGGCGTTATTTAGATCCTTAGTGGTTTTGTACCATAAATCTATCCATATTCAATGTTATTGTAGAAAAAAAATTTCGGTACTCCCATGAATATACAGTACAAGGTATAAATAGCATAATTATTACCAAGGAGCCAATAACAAATTTACATGTTTGGATTAAGTTAAAAATTTCTGATATACCTAGTATATAGGGTTGCCGTGGGAAGGGAATTTTCATTCCCATTCCCATCCCATTCCCACAGGATTTCTGTGGGAATTCCCATAGGATTCCCACAGGATTTCCCACAGGATTCCCATAGGATTCCCACAGGATTCCCATAGGATTCCCACAGGATTCCCACATGTGGGAATTCCCATAGGATTTCCCACATGTGGGATTTCTATAGGATTTCCCACATGTGGGAATTCCCACAGGATTCCCATACCCACGGCAACCCTGATATATGTTCCTAAACTGTAAAATATAAGACAACTCATAGAAATTATTTGAGAATTGAAATATCTCTGATTCGAGCAAATTCCTTTTTGATAAAAATCTTCAAATATGGAAAGGTTTCCTAGCAACAGATATTACAATAAAACATTTTATCAAACTAACAGAATAAAATACTAAATACTAACCTGATAAATTGACAAATTAACAATTGTAGAAATTAGTTTATTTCTGAGTTTACACAAATATATTCAATGAATACTGTTAATATGAAAATAGTATAAGTTTAGTAGAATTGTATAGAGCCACTAAATCGGCTTATTTATACACGTAGATAGATATACAATATGAGACTAATTATAAGAATAGTATACTTATCATATTTCACTGTAACCATAGAACCACGTGCGCGTGCCATAAGTAGTGACTCATTCCATAACCCTGGTTCATTTGCTAACCAGGAATATGAAACCACAGTCGACTCCGCTTAATAGAGCCACCTCGGGACCAGGTTACTTTCACCCGATTAATCGGAGAAACCGAATAACCGAAAATATCATTCCATCCTATAAACCCTGTTAAATTTTGACCCGATTAAGCGGATAAATCTATAAACCGGTGGATCTATTAAGCGGAGTCGATAGGAGTAGTTTACGAAATATTCGATTGATATTTGATATTCGGTTTATAACCATATTTATTCGGTTGGCCAAGTAAATGAAGTAACAAGAATAAACAGATCATATCCCCGAATATGCAGATATGGTACAAAATAATTTGAGAAGACGTATATATACTAGGGCTGAAACGAATATACCGAATATTCGAATATTCGTTCGAAATGATTGAACGAATATTCGTTCGTTTGCAAACGAATATTCGTTACGAAACGAATATTCGTTTGGACGAATATTAGATTGAAACGGATATTCGTTGACTAATTTTGGACAACAACAAGACTTTTGTATAGCTTAGAGAAATTGTAAATATAAATTCCCACTTAAACTAGCTGATTATTAGTTAACTTGTGTAGAATACACTTTGTAACTATTATTATACCATTGTAACATTATCAAAAACCTATTTTCCAATGTCTTTTTCTCTAGAAATTGATTTAATGCTTAGTCATCCAAACGAACGAATATTCGAATATTCGTTCGTTTAGAAAAAGGTTCGTTCGTTACATTTCGAATATTCGTTTCAGCCCTAATATATACGTCTTATTCTAAAAGGATAAAATTTGAGCGATTATTCTAAAAGAATGGAATGTTATGAATTTAATGCCTTCCCACGCACTAGTAAGGAGACTCGTCTTTGTTTCCTAGCCCAACGGCCCAACCCATAGGGATTTTATGTGTGTGGTTTCGTCCCATTGCAGGGACTCATCAGGAGGGTAACCCTCGACCACTATGCGTACTGCCCTATAGCTCAGTGTAGCTCTACCGATTGCACCTTGCACTGAACTCATCCTAGATTGGACAAACGATCAGACTTCAATTCGTTATTACCCATTGTTTACAGGCACATAAGTAATAAGTATATTATACGAAGTTAGATAGGATAAACACAAGTACAGTCTGTTCTCTCTAATTGTCCACTTATTTACTTGTCCAAATCAACTATTTCTATATCTGTAATAGTCCATATTCTCTAATAGTCCACTATGGCCCAATTTCCCACTGGTGGACTATTAGAGAGAACAAAGTGTACTTATAATTAGCCACACTACATGCGGCCTGGTACGGTCCAAATAAGGGATATAGCGGTCTGGGCCGCTTCATCGATCTCCTTCTACATGTCTGCAAGTCTTACTGCAGACTGTGAATACTCACCCAGTGAGTGTGCGTACTGCCACCCAGGGTTTATCTAGGATTTCCTGGACGGCACTTTTAGTATAAAAGTTGAATTTTATGGCACCCTAAGGTGTAGGCCATAATACATAATTGGTATAATTCAATGATGAGGCATTATTTGAAGGAGGTATAATATGTACGGTACCCAAACAGGGATTTATCCGGGAAAAATATTTACACCAAATTGAGTGCCAACCGGGCACCTAAATGGAATCACACTGCAAGCACTTTGGTATCCTAAACCGATGCCTGACTAGCACCAAAAGTTCCGGTCAGGCACCTAGATAAATCCCTGCTGCCATCTACGGCCTTTCCCAAGGACTCAAGGACCAGGGAAATCGTAGCATCAAATGTGGTCATGTGGGATATCAAATTATCGGAAATTAAATGTAAAGCAGAATTCAAAATAAAAGGAAGTTTGAGAAGTTTGAGATATTGATAGGGTCACTTCGGGGGACTCTATCGGACGTGGCAACTTTGGGAGAGCAGTCATGGCTGACAAAGACACCCTATCAATTTCCTCAATATCCTAAATGGTAGCACTACACTAATGTATGTACATGTGTACAAATTTTGGTTCTTTTATCAGAATAATAATCAATCTGTCAAAGCTTTCAAGCTATACCGTTCCACTATAATAATCCAATAAGAATCCAATTAATTGCACACGCGTCTCTCCGGGAATTGTCATTACGACAAAGTGGGAAGACGTCCTTAGTGATGGTAAAATTTCAATATTTGAGTGGGTTTATACATACGTACAAGCACTATTAACGAAATTGTATGTTCAAATTAACATAAATATCCAACAATACAGGAGTTTCGAATTAATTAACTTTGTAAAAGCAGGAGGTACATAAGATGTGAATATTTGGTTTAAGGAGCACAGATAGAATGTTGGGATTCCCTGCTCTACAACAATAGTGATACAAAGTAACTATATGCTGTACTAAATACAAACGGAATTTAATATATAAAGGAATATGCTTGAAATATAAGCTAGGGCCGAAGATTCGTTTAGCGCAGACGAAGAATTTGTGAATAGTAGAATATAATATATACACTCAAACCTCCGTATTCCGGACCTCCCTCAACCGGGCACCTTTTTGGTTTAAAAACTAATTAAATATGCATTCATTTAATCAATAGTGAAGTTTAATGACAAAATTATATACCAAATACATATCTAAATTATCCACAACCCGTCAAAAACATCAATTTTAAATTTTGAATGAATTTAGAAAATATAGATTAGACAGTTTGGAATTCCATGTGTACCATCCATTGTATTTCTCAGATCCGGGCAAATTCCGAGTTACGGGCACCCTCCAGACCACAGTGCCCGGATAAGGGAGGTTGAAGTGTATAAACGTATACGTATATTATTGTTCCATTAGCAAGCTACTATAAAACCCAAACAGCATGTAATGTTAATATGTTCCTCAAATAACAAGTTCGTATATTAGAAGGAAATTTCGTTCAAATATGCGACTGATTATAAATGATCATAAAACGGTAAATTAAACCCATAAACAACAGAATTCGATCAGATAAAGTCTGTGACAGCTATATTATAATTATTATGTATTAATCATCAACTGTGAATGTATTTAATTTGTAAACAGATATACTAAATAACAACAATAAATTATACAATACAATATTAACAAGCGTCAATCACACTATATGTCCACACAATCTTAATTGTATGAAAACAGTTGAATTTACTGTAAAGAAATAACGAAGCAAGTACAAACAACAGACAGATACAAATGAATACATTACTATAATAAGAATATTATTGGAATTAATATTCACAGCTGACACAGAATGGAGACAGCTCGTATCCGTATAAACCACGTTTGTTTGATGAACTAAAGTAGTTCATAGCAAAGTCTTTTATAGGCAGTAGATTAGTCAGGCTAGACTCATGGATGCGGAACACGGTTTTGCTAACTCCTTGCGGTTTGTCCTATAGGATTGGAGCATAGATTAACACAGTGATTAACAACCTGGATACACAAGATATCTAAATTTGTATTACACAGAATGTTTGGTATTTGCTATAAGGGATCCACGGTTGAAAAGAATTGGGAAATGTCTGGATTACAAATAGCACAGTGGAATCAAGAGGTCTGTTATAACATATAATTAAGAAAATACAGTAATGATTGCTTGTTGAAAAAATTTTTGTCTACATATTTTATCATGAACAAGCCCTATGGTCCCGAATGAACAACTAACACAGGGTTTGTATTAAGTTGAGTTCGCTTATTATGATGAAGTCTCTATTATGAACACAATTTTTGGTCCCTTGAATGTGCATAACACAAAAACCTGATTGTATTAGACAATAATAACTAGTAAGGTCGAAACTTTTTTGTAATAAATTATTATTTTAACGAATAACATTGCGAAAATTGAATTTTTTTCGCAAATTTCCCTTTGAGATCAAATCTTCCCTACACCACTACACCACTAGTTAGACTGGTTAGCTAGCCTATACGCACCTTGCATCCGTCTTCTAGCACGGTGTAGTTAGTGGGACTGGAATCCTTGGTGTAGACATAGCCGCTACTGCCCATTATCTGCAGAGCCTTGTTAAGAGCGCCGTTCTTACCCTCGTATACCACAGCCTTCTGACACCTACAAACAGTCAATAGCAGTCAGCTCATGAATTAACCACTAATATTAGATAAAGAAATTTACTCAGGGTACCGGTAGTAAATTTGTATTTGCTAATTTTGGGGTTATTATTGGAGGTAGGCGATTATTCGAATAGGGCTACTATTAGAGAGTATATACGGTACTCAATAAGAATGTATAGCAGAACTTACGTAATTGTCAGAGTTTGAAATGCGTTTGCATTGGCTAGCAGCAGATAGTTGATTTGACTCTGAGATATTCCGTAACCGAATGTTTGTCGCTGATATAAGAATATATATAAATACAGCAAACACAGTGTACACCGAAACCGGTTTTTCTAGACTGGGTTTTCAAAATAATCAGTTTTTTCTAACGAACTATTTATTGTAAATGTGTAAGAAATTCCAATTTTGTTTTGTTATAAATCGTTTTATTACAGTGGAAGCCGCTTAATCGGGACGCCTCGGGAGTAGGAATTTAGTCCCGTTTATCCGGTTCTCCCGATTAACCGATATACTTTATACTATTTGATACGAATTGGTTTCCAAAGCCTCGTCCGTAATAACCGAATTTCCCGATTAACCGTCTCCCGATTAAGCGGCTTCCACTGTATAACTATGAAATTTTCCTGCTTTATTTCCATGCAAAGAATTGGTTAGAAAACCGGTTTCGACCGTACTATATTGTATAAGCAATAAGCTATAATATAAGAATATTCTTTCTCGCTATAAATGAATATATTATCTTGATCCAAAAGTATCAACATATAAAAGAGTATCCACTTAAATCTACATTGGATGATGAAATCAGGGAATTATCCAGGAGCGCAAGACGCTTCTTTTGGAGCATGATTTTAGGTATAAAATTAATTGGGAGCGCGAAAAATTGGTATTTTCTCCCATATGGTAACATTAATTTGTGACTAAGGCGTATGAAAATTGGATCAGACCAGGATTAGGAGCGTACAGTTGAAACCGGATATTTTTAACACCGGATATTTTTAACACATTTTCTTGTAAATAATTAATTATTGTTGTTGTTATAAAATCGGGTATTTTTAACAATCGGATATTTTTTACAAATTTTCGTGTAAAGAATGTGTTATAAATATCCGGTTTCAACTGTATTTACAAATGGCTGTATAATACACTGGCTGAATTGCACTATGTATAAGTTGTCATTCTATTATAGGAATGAAGAGCATTAGCTACTATCTCCAATGCATACAAACAACATTAACATAACCTTACCCCGCTAGCAAATGAGAACCAAGCGTATGTCTTGTAATCTCTGTCGTTGTAGGTTCCCACTGGAGCGACCATGCTATTCTACAGAGAGACATGACGTCACAATAACAAGATATAGAGCAGGGGTTCCCAAACTGGGGTCCGCGGTCCCTTTGTGGTCCGCGAGGCACTTTTTTTAGGACCGCGAGATATAATTAAAACAATTTTTATAGTGAGATATTTTGCAAATTTTGTACAAATAATCATTTCTTGTAAGCAAAGAATTTAGTAATACAGGTTTAATATGTAGTATGACCATAGTTTCGCTTTTTCTGTCATAATTTAGTAGTTTTTTTTAATTACAAGTTTAGCAATTTTTGTATAATATTTCATGGGGGACCGAAAGACGTTCCCAAATGAATATGGGGAGCAAAATGCCATTCTTTTCAAAAAGTTTGGGAACCACTGCTATATAGCATAGACTGATATAGTTAGCTTACTGAGTCTGGACTGACACAGGTCTGACACTCTTTGTCTGTGTAGTTACAGATTGCCAGGAACTTATCTTCAGTGCCTCCTTCATTGGGGTCCAAATAGTACTCACCTTAGGAATACAATACACTATATTAACAGAGAAATATAGGATATCCTAGACTCCTAGTACAATTCAGTGATACTGTAGACTCTGTAAATGGGTTAAACTTCCAAAATGAGTAAATTAGGTAGCGTGTATTACATAATTTACAGTAGATGTCGGATATAAGCACACCGGTTATAAGAACATATCGGATATACATAAGCACACTATGTTTGAAACGGTTGCCATATACCCTATATAATTTATGTTGGTTATAAGAACATGCCGGTTATAAGCACATTAAGTGCAGTTCCCGACGATATGCTTATAACCGGCATCCACTGTATGGGATATTCCCATCTCGCCTACTCCCATTTCTTTGCCTACTAATATCAGATTAGTGTCATTTCTACTGTATTATCATTCATTTTGAAATGTATGAAATAGAATAAGTAAATAGAGCTCAGTAATATTATAATATATTAAACGTTGGATTTAATGACACTTGTTTTGGAGGGCAGAAAAGCTTACTTTCAAAAGTTAATTTTCAAACTTAGTAAGACTGACATTTAGTGCTGAAGTTAGTATCACAAAAATACTGGCACTACTAGTTAAATCTCTGTATAAGTTATCTCTAAATTATTAATAATATATAAGTATAAAACAATACCATGGTATTTCTTGATAAGTTAAGTACAGTAGATACCGGATATAAGAACATACCGGATATAATATAAGAAAATTGAATTGGAAAACGGTTGCCATATACATACCCTGTATAATTTATGCCGGTTATAAGAACATTCGGTTATAACTTATAAGAACACTATATGCAGTTCCTGACGATTTTCTTATATGCGGTATCCACTGTAATATGTAAATTCAATTTATATACTAATTGTATACAATAGCATTTCTATCATATAAATGCATGGAAATAAGAAGTTACCGTTAGTTGTGTTTGGATGACACTTTTTCAGATCGCAACAGGTCTTAGCAGGGAATTCCCAGCTTCCGTCTGGACAGAAAGATTTCATGAATTTGTTAACCACACTACTGTCTAGCTGTGCTCCGATCTAGAATAACATTAGTTATAACACACATCGTGTATGGCATAATGTCACACAAATGTATTCTGATAGAGAAGATTCGGTTTGCTAGCTCACACTATAGTTTTTCCCGTGATAGGGAATTTTCCGGGATAGGAAATAAATTCCAAATATATGTAACTCCAATTTTTTGTCAAATTGTTACAATAACACCTCTTAATAAGTACCGTATTGCTTCGAATAAGCGCCCGGCGCTTATTGTTTTCGTGTCAAAATTTACCCTGAATTGTTTTCAAAAATCCCAAATATCAAATTTAGGTCGGTTCTAATGGTTCTCACCGTCAGTATACATACCGAAGTTGCCAAAATCAATAGAATCACACTCCTGTTATCAAATAAAGTGTTTTAATTCTATCAATCCAATGCGATAATTATTGACCCGGCGAGTATTCGGGGAAATACGGTATTATTGTAATATCCCATTGCCCCATATACAGTAGAGAGGTTTGAACTACAAAACCTAATTAAGCCCTAATAATAGTGTAATGTAATATAGTACCTAATTTAAATAACCTAATAAGAGTGTAATGTAATAGTACTTACCAAATGTCCGGATAAGAACTCAGCCTAAATAAATAGAACATTTGTTAAGTCAATCAATTAATGATTCCAATATTAACGAATCAGTACAGTGAACTCTCGTTATTACGAAGTGCATGTAGATTCCTTCGTTATATCCCGATATTCGTTATAAGCGGATATTAATAAATGCATTTAGTGCTCTGGAGGAAAATATCCATTTCGTTATAAGCAGTTATTTCGTTATATCCGACTTGGTTATAACGGGAGTTCCCTAAATAAATAATATAAATTAACTTACCGAATCTCCTCCAGGGGGCCCTGGTGGACCTGGTGTGCCCTGTAGAAATAATTAGAATAAATATACTCACATAGAAGCTAGATTGAGTATAATGCTTGTACAATACACTTACCGGTATTCCTGTGGGTCCCTTTGATCCTAGTACTCCCTAAATGAATACACATAAGTTATATGTCTATATTACACCATCGCTAATCCGAACAGAGGTGTTCCGATTCAAAAGAATTCTGTTCCGATTTCGGATTAGTGATTAGTGAAGAAATACTTTTTCTATATGTCCCCGACCCGATAATCCGAACCATACTTGTCCAAACCTTATAATCTAAATACTTGCCTGAGACTTATTTGTTTATAATTCCATTGTAATATACGAATATTTAAGATGTTTTCCCAAATTTTTACGAAAAATAGTTTGGATCTCCTGTTCGGACTAGCGAGGTTCGGACTAGCTAGGTTCTACAATATGACTAATTACCAATCTTCCTTTCTGCCCTTCTGTACCAGAGACGCCGCCAGGACCCTGTGCGCCTGGTATGGCCGGATTACCCTGCTCTCCCGGTTCTCCAATCTGTCCGTCCGGACCCACGGGGCCCCGGGACCCGAGAGGCCCGCGGGCTCCCGACAGACCTTTCGGTCCGAACCCGCCGACAGGGCCCTTGTCCCCTGTCAGTCCCTACACAAATAGCACAGCTGTCAATGTATATGTTATGGGAAATATGCGAAACTGGGCATTATTTTTGCATAATTATTGCCTATAGATATCCTTATCCACACTTGGGGTAAAAGGTATAAATAGAAAAATCCCATATTAACCCCCTACACAAATAGCACAGCTGTCAAAATACAGTGGATACCGGATATAAGAACATCGTCGGGAACTGCATATAGTGTTCTTTTAACCGGCATAAATTATGTAGGAGTATGTATATGGAAACAGTTTTCCAATATAATGTTTTTATAACCGGTGTTCTTATATCCGGTATCAACTGTATATTAACTAGAGCAAGGGTTCTCAAGCTTTTTTGTCGCGACACCAAATTTCTATAATTTAGGGAGCTGAGCTAAAAGTAGCGACCCCACAAGATTAGGTGGCGAACCCATTTGGGGTCGCGACACACACTTTGAGAACCACTGCACTAGTCCTAGGGCATTGGAGCTTTCGATCCATGATCGTCGATCCTTTTGTAAACTGGGATTGTCTAATATAATGCCTAATGCCTATTAAGTTAATATTGACAGAATAAGAATAGCTCATGTACCTGCTCTCCTCCTTCTCCAGATATTCCCAAGTTTCCTTTCAAGCCAGGTTGTCCCTAATCGAGATTAAAATAAATATATCACATTTGTTCAAATACACTGGGTACCTCTGTTTAAGCCGTTAGAAACAATAGAAATTGAAAATTTTAACACTGATTAATTTACACGTATTTTGACAATACGGTCAATTATCGAAATAATTATTATGATTGATTAAATACAGTCGAAACCGGTTTTTCTAACCAATTCTTTGCATGGAAAAAAAGTAGAAAAATCCGATAGTTAGAATAAACCGTTTGAAAATAAAACATAATTGGAATTTAGAATAAATAGTTAGTTAGAAAAAAACGATTTGTTAGAAAAAAACGGAGTTAGAAAAGACTGGTTTCGACTGTAGTGAATCTATGTTTAAAATATTATTGCATTCCAACAACACATAACCATTCAATGTACGGTAGGGTGACCATTGTCCAATTTTTACCCTGGACAGTCCAGTTTTTTACAATTATTGTGCGATGTCCAGTAATTTTCTAAATTGTCCAGGTTTTTTTCGCATTTTTCATTAAACTAATACAGTGTCCAGTTTTTTACAACCTGTGTCCAGAATTGTCCCGGATTTTTGTCGAAATTTTGAGAAATGTCCAGATTTTGGCCCCAAATCCTCTGGTTGTACAGTATAGTACAGTACAGTATATTACACTACAGTACAATACAGTGCACTACAGTCTGTACTTACCGGATATCCCCTGTCTCCCGAAGAGCCTCCTCTGCCGCCGGGTCCCTGCTCACCGGATATTCCCAGGAACCCTCTGTCGCCGGTGTTGCCGGGAAAACCGGGGTTTCCCTAAACAGCATTATACACATTAGAATATGTAAGGTGTTAAGTGTAAGCGAGAGAGGTAAGTCCTAGTGCATTGTATGAAACAGCTGTAAATAACTGATATAATCAGAGTTGTTATACAGTAGAACTTCGTTAGTATGAACACCAGGGGACCGTCAAATGCGTTCGCCTTATCCAGAATTCGTATTAACCAATATCAATAGTATTGAAAAGGCTTTGAAGGGGACATAAATAGTGTTCGTATTAATCGTGTTCCTATTAACGAGTTCTATTAATTTAACTTATCAATCTAGGATTTGCTATATTAATTAGCAATACACAGTAGGCTATGCAATACAGTATAATATAAACTCACCCATTGTCCCTTTGAGCCTTGTACTCCAACTGGTCCTGGGGGTCCAACCTCACCCTACAACAAACACACCAATAACATTAATACACTGAGGCTCGTGCTGTTATTTATACTGGTACCTCTTGACCGATGAGTCCCGCTTGTCCCGTGTACCCCTGAGGCCCTACATCTCCCTGTGGATACAATAGACTCAATATAGCCTATATAAGGTAGCACGCTATATAGCAGTTACTTACGGTAAAGCCGGGAGGGCCAGATTCACCCAGGTCTCCATCTGCACCTTGGAATCCCTATAGTAGAGTACAGGATTATACATAAAGCACAGACAGTACAGTATAATACATATAGTAGATACAGGATTATACATATACGTAGAGTACAGAATAATAAATATAGCACATATAGGATTATATAATTATACATATAGTGCAGTACAGGATTATACATTTTTTTACATTTTGCTATTTTATTGCCATAGTATTCAATGGAAATCAATGGAAATTTGTAAATTGGCAATATGGTTAATGCCTATATGTACATTTGCTATATTAATGCCGTATTATTTCATAGAAATCAATGTAAATTTGTGTATTGATAATTTGGCAATCCATTTTGCTATTTTAGTGCCATATTATTCAATTGAAATCAATGGAAATTTGTATATTTGCAAACTTACTCTAACACCATCTGCTCCCTTCTGTCCATCGCTGCCCGGGTCGCCTGGCAGTCCCTAACAGAGACACAGCATCGCATCAATAGAATAAATAGAATAAATAGAATAAATAGAACAAATAGAACAAATAGAATCAATTGAACCAATAGAATAAATAGAATAAATAGAACAAATAGAATAAATAGAATAAACAGCTCCTAGATTAGATACTTACCGTGCGGCCACTTGCTCCTGGCTCACCTACTACACCAGCAGCGCCTTCATCTCCCTACATCAATAACAATAGTGTAAGCCTGGGTATCATGCAGTATGCAATACAGTATAGTATGCAATACAGTATAGTATGTAATACAGTATGCAGTATGTAATACAGTATTGTACAATGTAGTTTGCAACACAGTATACAGTATAACAGTATGCAATACAGTGTACATATGAATACAAGTATAGAATGTAATACAGTATACAGTATACAGTATGTAATATGGAATACATATGCAGTATGCAAATACAGTGCAGTATATTCCTGTATCCTACAGTATGTAATACAGTATAGGCAATACTTTAATGTAATACAGTATGTAGTATGTAATACAGTATACAGATGCAGTATCCACGAGACTTACTCTAGGCCCGACTTCGCCAGGAGCTCCCAGTGTCCCTTGATCTCCGATAGCACCCTACACAACAATGTTATAATACAGCAGTACATAATGCATATAGTGATATTGGGTATAGTGATACAGTAAAACCTCCAAATGTGAACACCTTCAAGAAATGAAGACCTCCAAAATATTAACACTTTTTCTCGGTCCCAATTTTTTCCCATTGCTTTATACACACGTTATGATAAATAATGAAAAATGAACACCTCTCAAAAGTGAACATTTTGGCTCGTCTACAGAGTGTTCACTTTCTGAAGGTTTTACTGTATTGAATATAGTGATATATTGGATATAGTGTTATATTGGTAAAGATCCCATGTTCCCATTACCACTATACCCATTATCTACTGCACTACAATACAGGATGGGATTATATTCCCTACTCACGTTATCTCCTTGAGGCCCGGAGGAACCTTGCACCCCTGTTGTGCCCTTGGGACCCTACATAAGCAACCATTGTAAAATGTAATGTTGTATTAAATGGAGTCTTATAAACAACTGGCAATAATACAGATAGAATTGAAATCTAAGTTGACGGATATATTAATTATTGCAAGAATTGATAGCTGGCCACAATCAGGGAATTCAAATTGAATAAACCCAATTCAGTAATCTCAAATTTACGCACTTTCAGTTTAGTTCGTTCAATTCGTTCAACGTGAATTCCTTAATAGTCTCGCATTCAATTCGTTCAATTCAGGTTCAATAAGTTCGTTCGTGAACCTTTCATTCCCTGGTCACAATGAACAATCATGAATAATTAATAACTCTTGCTATTTTCAATGAATTAGCTTATATAGAAACTAGTCAACTTAGATAGAAACTAGTTAACTTAGATAGGAATTAGTCAACTTAGATAGGGATTAGTCAACTTAGATAGGTTAGAGTTAAAGCTTAAATTACTCATAAGCTACACTCATACTCACCCTGCTGCCGGGCTCTCCCACAGAACCTGACTCTCCCAGCACTCCTCTATCTCCCTACACAACAATAGCAAATGGTTATAACTTATAGTGGAAATAGTTCGGTAAACAGAATAGGAAATACAAGATACTCCGCTTAATAGAGCCACCGGTTAATAGATTTCTCCGCTTAATGGGGTAAACTACCCTCGGACCAAAGTGACCGTAATAAGCGGAGTCGACGGCTTGAACCCACGGTCCAATAATAATAAAAGTAAAGTACCACTACAAAGAGGTTATTTTATTATGAACATTCAAGGGACAAAAGATTGTGTTCATAATAGAAGGACTTCATAATAAGCGAAATCAACTTAATACCATCCCTATGTAAATTATTACATGGGACCATAGGGCTTGTTCATTATAAAAGTTTTTCATATTACACAGAAGAAAAATTGTTCACAATAAGCACTGTATTTATACTTTGGTTCGAAATTATTCCAATTTTTCACAGACTGGCACACCTCGATAAATTATATTATCAATTTTTCAATCATGTACTATCTATCTTATTAAACTCTGAATAATCTAATTTATAAAGTTACTTTCAAAGGGTTATATTGAGGTATCCTATATGCTGATACAAATTTTAAATCTCGAGTGCTGACAATAAAATGTAGCTGATATTATATACTATATTTTGTAGCGTCTACTTACAAATGTTCCTTTCCCTCCCTTGGCTCCGTCAACTCCCTTCAGGCCATCTGAGCCCTACAGAATACAATGTGAATAAATAACAAATACGTAAAACTGAGTCGATCAAAACTCTATAAATAAGTTAATTAAATAGCAAATAAGTAAATAACATACAAAGTCAATACAATTTATATTTCTGATTAACACTAAATTAAGCTGCTTTATTATAAATCAATGTCAGTGGAGTTCGCGTATAGAAAGGTAACTTGATATTAGGCGAATATTGCTATTAGAGGAACATAATTAATTAATTAGATATTTAAAACATTAATTACTCTCTTGAGAATTAAATACGAATATCGTTACAACCGAACCCGGTTTTTCTAACACCGGGTTTTTCTAACAAAACTATTTATTCTAAATGAGTAAGAAATTCAAATTTTGTTTTTTCAATCGGTTTATTACAACTACATATCGGATTTCTATTAACTTATTTCCATGCAAAGAATTAGTTAGAAAAAATCGGTTTCGGATATATTAGTCAAATATTACTATTATGCGATTGCAAATTCGCGCACTCCACTGTATATAAAATGGTTATATATCCGAGTTAACTAAATATACAATTTAACCAATAGAATACTAACCTGAGGTCCCACATTACCAGCTACACCAGTATTACCTCTTTGCCCGGATTCTCCCTACAAGAATACATAACACGCATATAATCACACTACACACTATATACACACGGTGTATAACTGTAGCGAGATTAATACTGACCCTAGGGCCCTTCTGTCCCTGCTCTCCTTGGTCTCCTCGGCGACCTGTAGCTCCCTACACACATTATACACATTAAATAATTGTTATTGTAATTATAATTGTCTTGCGGTTACAATAAACCGCAAGACTAGTCGGATTTTAGCGAATATCCGACAATAACGAAGGGATTTACAGATCCCAAGCACTTCGTTATAACGGGAGTTGACTGTATGTATATTCAACTATACGTATACTAACCCTATACTCTACAATATATATAGGATATCCCGGTATGAATATTCTCACCTTAGTGCCTGCTACTCCCACTGACCCAGTGCCCCCTAGGTCGCCCCTCTCCCCCTTGGGACCGGGGGTACCCTCTGTTCCGGACGTACCGAACACACCGGATGTTCCCTGCAGTCCCGGCAGCCCCGGATCTCCGAGATCTCCGGGAGACCCGAACAGGCCCTGTACAGCACACAGCATAAACACAATAAATACATAGAATATATACTATACTGATATTAAGATAAGTATATAATTACGGGTAGTACACATTTGAACATATAGATGGTGTTAATAAATAATGGTCTTATAATGACTCTTATTACTAAACTTAATGCAGTAGAACCTCGTAAAAATTGTTCGCTTTATCCGGAGTTCGCATTATACGGAGTAAATTAATACCCATTGAATAGCCATTGTAGGGACCTTATTTTGAGGAACTGTTTGTTCGTCTTAACCGGAAATTCGTATAAACCGTGTTCGTACTAACGAGGTTCTACTGTATGTATATGATACACCTTATATTTTATTGTCGTAGCAATGTATATTCCAGTGACGTTTTTCAGAAGTTTACTATAATACAGTAGAACCTGTCTAATCCGACACCCGTAAAGGAAAAGTGTCGGTTCTACTGAATTCCGGATTATAGAGAGTCGGATTATGCAGGTTATACTGTACCTATTTACGTATTATACAAGGTTGGTACAAAAATGTTAAAATGGATTCGTATTATAAAATGGATACTAATAATACCAAAGTATTAGAAAGGATACAAGAATACATACCTTCATTCCTTTCAATCCGTCTTCTCCAACTTGGCCTCTCGGTCCTCTCGGTCCCTATAGAGCGGTTGCTAACACCTTATAGCGCTATCACAACAGCAATACTAACCTGCAAACCGTTTGCTCCGTCTGTCCCATCAGAGCCCACTTCTCCAACAGGTCCCTACAAAACGTATACACACATAATACTGTCAGAAGTTAGTGTATAAACTCGAGACTCACGAATTCTCCAAGCACTCCCTTTACGCCTGCGTCTCCGATCTCACCAGGGTTTCCCTACGGACAGAGCACAAACGAATTAAATATACTATCTAAATACTATTTAGTAATACTATAGAATTGAAATCACAGGAAATACACATTACTATATTGATACTGTATATTATAGTGTAAGTCAACAAAAGCTGCTTATTACATGACTATGACCGACCTTGCTTTATAAATAGATCATAGCCGTATAGTATAGCCGTATAGTATTGTATAGCCATATAGTATAGCCATATAGTATAGACGTATAGTATTGTATAGCCATATAGTATAGCCATATAGTATAGACGTATAGTATATAGTATAGCCGTATAGTATATAGTATGACTTACAGTGTCTCCAGGGGATCCTGACTCTCCGGGGTTACCAACTTGTCCTTGTGCTCCCTATAATGTGACAATAGTAATATGCATTCAATTAAGGGAAATTCTAAAATATAATCAAGTTTTAAAAAAAAGCTTCTAAACTTTTTCTGACACTCAAATATATAGTTAGATCTTTCCGAACCTACTCAAGCTTTACAAAATAATTCCAATTCTGCTCAAGTTTTTGTCATGAATTCCAAATCTACTCAACTTATCTATAAATTCATAGATCTACTCAACTATTAGAAAGGCTATATTTGGTTTATACAAATAAATATTTGTGGTTTGAACTTGAGTAAATTTGGTAAAATCCAATAAAACTTGATACTTTGGAAAAACTTGAGTATATTTACAAATTAGTTGAGTACAAATGAGTATATTTTAAATTCTGAAAAATCATGAATATACTTTCAAATTAGTTGAGTAATTAATAAATTTTAAATATTAAAAAAACTTGAGTATTCTTATAATTTTCTCAATCAATTAGTGTAATTAGTGATATTATATATAGAAAAACTATCTGATAACAACCTGTAGACCGGTATCGCCTGTAGTTCCCCTCTCCGCCTTAAGTCCCTTCACTCCCTTTCGACCGATCGGACCGGATGATCCGGAGAATCCGTCTTCTCCACTCTCTCCCTATCAGAAACATAGATACGTGAACGTACAATTGGTATGTATATTCTGTTGTTATGCTACAACACTCACCGTTTGACCAGATTCTCCTGCCGGCCCTGGAGCACCTGACTCTCCCTATAAACACAAACAGTAAATACACACTTTATCACACATAAATAGGGAAATATCCAGGAACGCGAGACGCTTCCAGGCGCGTAATTATTAAAGGAAACTTGTCTAGGGGCGCGAAAACCGGGAGATTCTCCCATAGATGTAATTCTAATTGAATATTTTAGGCGCGTGTGAGCGAGCTGAAACTTAATCTAGGCGCGCAGAAAATTTGCCTGGATGAAAGCCTGCTCTCCTATACAGTAACATTAATGTGTGATCTAGGCGTATGAAATTGTATCAGACCAGGATTAGGAGCGTTTTACAATGGCTGTATAATACGCTGGTTATAAGCAGAGCAGATACTTACAGATAGTCCCCTGAGTCCCTCTTGTCCGGGACCCCCCACTAGGCCAGGGGACCCCGGGGCGCCCTTGCTGCCGAGAGGGCCTCTGTCTCCCTTCAGACCCTACAGACACAGACAGACAACAGTAAATACATACACATATATACATACATAATAGATATGAACATAACTCAAATTTTACTTTATTAAGCGGAGTCGACAGTATTAGATATATTCAAGGAATTATAGAGGAGTGCAAGAGGCTCCTTTTTTGGAGTATGATTTTTAGAAAATATTACAGTCAGGTTATTTTATTATGAAACATTCAAGGTATCAAAAATTGTGTTCATAAGAGAGACTTCGTAATAAGCGAATTCAACTTAATACAATCCCTATGTAAGTTGTTTAAATTGGGATCATAAGGCTTGTTCATAATAAATAAAAAACTCATATTAAGCAGACGAAAAGTTGTTCACAATAAGCAAACCTGACTGTATAGGTTAGAATATCAGTGATGTGCAATTTAAGAATATATAACTAAAAATGGGCTCGCACTACTTATACTCATTATTTATTATTAGACTCTCGTTAGTATACAAACTAAAGTTAAGCTCCCAGAGCTCATGACGTCGGTCAATAAGTAACTATCTAGTTTTCCAATGTATACGTATTATAAAACTGCTATTGAACTTGTAGTATAAATAAACTCTAGATTCCTAACTTACAATTGTTCCAGGGAATCCATCTGAGCCAGGCAAGCCCGATATGCCGTCTTCTCCCTGAATGAATAGCAGAGGTTAGTTAGTAAGTACCTATTAAGCAGAGACTGTTTGTAATAACGTACCTGTGCTCCATTCAATCCAGAGAATCCTGATACCCCATCTCTCCCGGGGAATCCCTAGAAGAAGAGTTAATAATAAACAAACATTTAGGAACAACAACAACAACAACAACAACAATACTAATAGTAATACAACAGCAACGACAACAACAATAACAACCCAACAACAATACAACAACAACAACAACACAACAACAACAAACAAGAAACACAAGCAAAAAAAACAAAAAAACAGACAACAACAACAACAACAACAGACTTACCACTGGTCCGGTTGGCCCTTCATCTCCTGTCCTACCACGACGGCCAGGTGCTCCCTACAACACACACAATATTAATATTAATATCTGTAAATTCCTTCGTTATATCGTTATATCTTCGTTATATAGAAAGTATTTGTGATTTATTTGAATACTTTTGAATGTATTTGACCCCTGCCCTGGCTATTAGAGCATTTGCTATTGTCAAACACCACTGTAGTATGTACTATGGTAATCCTACCTTCATTCCTTGTGTTCCGATGCGTCCCTTCTCTCCCTGAGAGCCTAAGGGCCCGAGCTGTCCCACTATACCTTCCTCGCCCACGTCTCCCTTGTCTCCCTATCAGCAACAATAAAGCAACAATAAAAGCAACAATAAAGCAACAATAAAAGCAATAATAAAGCATTAATATAAGCAACAATAAAAGCAATAATATAATCAACAATAAAAGCAACAATATAAAGCAACAATAATGTTATCACTAGCTAACACATTACATACCTTAACTCCCACGTCTCCAGGGCGTCCGTAAGGGCCGGGGTATCCGTCTGGACCCTATAGCACAGTGGTTAGTTAAACTCAGGAATTAAACAGGAGGCGAGGGTGCGAACTTGGGGCACAGCCCGCACCCTAAATATTTGTGCCAACAAAAACTAGTATAATACTATAATGCGGAAATGCCGCACCCATAATCTACCAGTGCCGTACATTCATGCAGGCTTTGTGGAGTATGATTTGTGGAAAATATTAATTAGGAGCAGGAAAATTTTGGATCTTCTCCTATATCGTAAATTAATTTGTAGTTTAGGCGTATGGAAATTGGATCAGATCAGGAATCGGAGCGTACAGTCCAAACCGGTCTTTTCTAACCAATTCTTTGCATTGAAATAAAGCGAGAAAAAACGATAGTTATAATAAACAGATTGAAAATAAACAAAATTGGAATTTCTTACACATTTAGAATAAATAGCTAGTTAGAAAAAACCGATTAGTTAGAAAAAACCGGTTTCGACTGTATTTACAAACAGCTGTATAATACGCTGGCTACGCTATGAACTAACTAATGGGTCTAAGCTATGAATTAACTAATTGGTCTAAGCTTACTTACCTGTTTCCCTGGAGGGCCTGATCCCCCTATATTTCCTGGGGGTCCCTATAGAATCAATAAACATATAAAGCAAGGAATAGTGCTATTACTATTGGGATACAATAAACATATAAAGCAAGGAATAGTGCTATTACTATTGGGATACAATAAACATATAAAGCAAGGAATAGTGCTATTAAGATTGGGATACAATAAACATATAAAGCAAGGAATAGTGCTATTACTATTGGGATACAATAATCATATAAAGCAAGGAATAGTGCTATTACTATTGGGAATCAATAAACTTACTCTTGAGCCGAGGTAACCTTGATGTCCGGGCGCTCCTTGGTTCCCAACTTGACCCTACAGGGAAATAATATAATATACATATAGTGAACTCTGTCTATACTATAGTCATTAGTCTATAGTCAACTCTCGTTATAGCAAAGTGCTTGGGACCTGTAAACTCTTTCGTCATATCCGGATATTCGTTATAAGCGGATTATAATTAATGCATTTAGTGCTCTGGGGGAAAATCTCCATTTAGTTATAAGCCGTTATTTCGTTTGAAGTTTGAACCAACTTTAACCAGTGCCATAACTACATTGCATGTCACTCGGAAAAATTGAATGAGGGGGTCATTAAAGCAAGATTGTTTAGCACTATATAGAATTCAGAAACAATCAGTACGGCAAATGTAAAAGCTGAATTGTCCCAATTTTTATCATTTATACAACTAGATTTTGTTTCGGAGATTGGCAGTGGTTTTAACACGTCAGTGGAACCGCGGTTAACGGTCATCCCGGAATAGCGGCCACTCCGACATTCAGTGCACTTTATAAAGTCACGTTTACTATAATAACATTAATTTATTTCACAATTACGGCCAATTTATCTGTCCCGAGAGTGACCGTAATTCCGAGGTTCCACTATATTCCGGTATCATAAGTGAATACAAGTTTTGAGTCTTACCTTGGCTCCGGGTATTCCAGTTGTTCCTTGTTCCCCTGGAGGCCCGCGGGACCCCTAAATAGATAAAATAGTTAGACACTCGTAACCAGGGGTGTGTCAGTGGCAGGGTTCAACCAGGCGTTGAAAAAAACTTTTCTCGGCGCGCGAAAATCGAGAGATGCTCCCATAGACTTAATATAAATTGAGTATTTAATCGCGTGTGAGCGAGTTCAACTTAATCTAGGCTCGCAGAAAATGTGTGCCTGTATGAAAGCCTGGTCTCAGTTGTGAATAAACTCACTCTAGAACCTGTGTCTCCGGGGTCTCCTGACCTCCCTGTATCTCCGGAGGGACCCTAGAAGGGAAGTAAGGTAAGTACGCATTCCTTAGTATTGCTAAGTTGTATTCGTGACTCCATATAGAGTGTAAGTTAGTACAGTAGATGCGGGTATAAGAACATTCTAATGGGAAAACGGTTGACATATACACCACTATATATATAATGCTGGTTTATAAGAACATTATATGCAATACCCGACTATCTTCTTATAACCGGTATCCACTGTATGATGTATCAGACTTCATATTAAATAGAATTATTATTTTGTATTATAAAGAAGTGGAGTGGAAGCCGCTTAATCGGGACGAGCCTTTGGAAACCAATTCGCATCAAATAGTATAAAGTAAATCGGTTAATCGGTAGAACCGGATATACAGGACTAGATGCCTACTCCCGAGGCGTCCCGATTAAGCGGCTTCCACTGTACAATATAGTCTGTATTAATTAATAATTAGTTCCAATAAGAACCAAACTCACAGAGTCTCCAACCGATCCATCGTCTCCATCTGAGCCTGTGGATCCAACTCGTCCCTACCAATATAGACACAGTAAATAGAGTTAGCTAGTAATATTAAATGCAGCATATACAGTGGAATTGCTTTATTAGCAACTCGCATTTTGCATGAAATTTGGTTGCTAATAGGCTAAGATGCTATTAGAGGAACAGAAATAACATTAAAAGCTCGCTTGGAAACTTAAAATAAGTTGCTAATAGGGGAGTTGCATTATAAAGCAATTCCACTGTAGATACACAGCAGATATATCATAGACCAGGGATTTTTTAAGGCCGATCTTGGTGTAATTTTTTTTTAGATACACCACGATTCGGGTCGGCCGCTGCAGTGTTGAGTTACACCAAGGCCTCAACCTTAAAAAAAACCCCTGTCATAGAGTGTAGGAACTTACCAATAGACCCTTCTCTCCTTGGTTGCCTTTGGGACCGATCCCACCAGATTCTCCCTAATAAATATAACAATTTAATACAATTTAATACATGTTAATAGATAGTCATCTTATCAAGGTGCATAAATAGGATTTACAGTGAACTATCGTTATAACGAAGTGCTTGGTACCTGTAAATTCCTTCGTTATATCCGGATATTCGTTATAAGCGGATGAAATTAATGCATTTGGTGCTCTGGGGGAATGTATCCATTTCGTTATACTTCGTTATACCGGGATTCACTACACTATTTTTGTATTTCTATGCGCGCATTCAGTTTTCTAACCATAGATATACTATATAACTCGGTATAACGTACCCTTGGGAATGGAAATAATTAAGCATTACAAGAGTGTACGTACTAACCGAGGTTACCTTACATAAGAATACATACTGCTTTATAAACTTGGTTAGAAATAGTACGTTATAACATAGTTTTACTATATGTACATCAATACTCTACCGAATAATATACTCACACTCTCTCCATAAGGACCAACGATACCCTTTGGCCCTACGTCTCCAGTTTGTCCGACGTCTCCGATAAAACCGAAAGAGCCCTCTCTTCCCTCAGCTCCCTGTTAGCAATACAGAGCAAGGATTAGATACAATGATACTACTTGTTTAAGCACACCAACACCATATAGGGCCGTAGTGTATATGTGGAATCTTTCATATAAATTTGTTGCATAGAACACCTTTTCAATATTAGAGATCCCTTGTATTACTAAAAATTTATTGCGACCCAAAACATGCTAAGTTTACTAATTCATTGAAAATGGCAAGAATTATTGATTATTTATGATTGTTCAATGTCATTTGATACCAGCGCTAGCAGTAAAATTTGATTCATTTTAGGTTCTCAAAATAATACCATTACTAAATATATCCAAAAAAGTAGTGGACATCACCGATATTATTAAATAGATTTTAGATGATTCTTGAATAATTCATGAACTATTCAACTTAGAAAACATGTACTAATTATATGAAATTATTATCGTGATAGGTTACGCGGCGGACCTTAAAATCATTCGCGGACCCAGATTGAGAACTACTGGCACAGAACAATGTTGCACAGTGTATAGCGAGTACTTAATGCAACTTTGTTGTACCAAATTTGTTACATGGAATCAAACAGTGTTCTATATTCATGCAACATATTGCATTGTGTAAATGGTGAGCTTATTAAGTATAACAGTGCAACTTACAAATTCTCCTTTCTGGCCTGATGGACCTTGCTCTCCGTCAGCACCCTATTCACAGCACAACATAAACAACAACAACAACAACAACAACAACATAAACAACAACAACAACAACAACAACAACAACAACAACAACAACAACAACAACAACAACATAAACAACAACAACAACATAAACAACAACAAGAGAGTTTTATCCAGTGATTATTATATAAACTCTATTATTGATCACCGGCATTATTGTTATTTTTATATCCAATATTTTATCTCCTAATAAATAGCTAAGATCATTGGTAGCAGAATTTGAGTAGGAAATAACAGTAAGGCATTCTCTAACAACAACAACAACAAATGTAATCAAAAATCGTGACCCTAGGTGCACATCTGTAACTCATGATACACCTATCCTGAAAATTTTCAGTTCTTAGTTAATAAAACTCTGTTTTGTAGAGGGGATACGGTAGAAAAACTAACCAAGGCAGTAATTTCAATACTGGGCCAAATCGGCCACTATACTACAGTATAGTCGGCACAGTAACAACAACAACAACAACAACAACAACTCACTCCTCTTCCATTAACACCGCTATCTCCAGGAGGTCCCCGGGTTCCGAAATCTCCCTGAAACAACAAACAATAAATACACATTTGCATCAGCTGATCTGAAATAAACAAATACTACACACCTCTTGTCCAACGGCTCCACTCACTCCTTCGATACCAGAAAAGCCCTAAGGAATGTGTTAGTTATACGCATTACAAACCTAGCATTCAGGATTTCATCCAGGCGTATGCACTAAATTAATTTGACTAAAATCTAAGTTGATTAATTCATTGAAAATGGCAAGAATTATTAATTACTTATGATTGTTCACTGTGCTCACAATCAATTATTGTCGATTGATCAATTAATTGCAGCGCTAGCAGTAATATATAACACATTTCAAGTTTTCAAAATATACCATAGCTAAATATTTCCAGGAATATATTGGACACTTTCAATATAAAAAAATAAATTTTGAGTAATTCTCGAATAATTCATGAATTAATCAACTTAGATTAAAATTAATCTAGGCGCGCGAAAATTGAGAGATGCTCCCATAGACTTAATACAAAATGAGTAAATTAGGCGCGTGTGAACGAGTTCACACTAAATCTAGGCGCTCAGAAAATTTTGCCTTGATAAAAGCCTGCATAGACTTAATACAAAATGAACAATCTAGGCGCGTGATAATTTATTGTCTGGATGAAAGCCTGCTAGTTTAATGTAGGATATATACTAACACTTGTGCCTGGGGTTCCCGAGGTGCCTTGTAGTCCCTTCTCACCACTATATCCCTATAACACAAATATATAAATTCCTTATAAGGCAATAATAGAATGTAATGTAGTACTTACGGATTCTCCTTGAGGTCCGGGAGGGCCAAATGTACCGCTTACTCCCTAAATAAATATAATAATGCGTTATATACATTCAGTAGAATCTTGTTGGTATGTACACCAAGGGAAAATAATTTGGGTCGAATTAGCGAATTTTCGAATTATCGAATTATCGAACGGATATTGTATGGGAGGGGCTTCCAAGGGAAAAAAAAAGTGAAAGTTCGAATTAAAGGTTGTCGACTGTATACATACATTTACCTTGTTAATATGTACACCACAGACAAAGGGACAGTCAAAATGTGTGCTCCTTATCTGAAATTCGTATTAACTGGTGTCATTTGTATTAGAAATGCATTGAAGGGGACTGAAATAGTGTTCATATTAACCGGAAATTTGTATTAACCGCGCTTGTATAAACGAAGTTATACTGTAGTTACCAATATGGAGCTTAGGAACGCTAATTATCAGACAGCATAACAACATACCTTTAGGCCTCTGCGACCAAAATCTCCCGGTCTCCCTGACCTACCAGGAATTCCCTAAAGCAAACACATTACAGAGTGTAGAGTATAAGTGAGATAAAGCAGTAATATTATAAAGTTAGCCTAAGTTGTTAATGAAGAAGGTAATTGTGTTTATAAATAGTATAAGTTAGTTAATGAAAAATAATGAAAAATACATTAATAAAGTGTAGAGCATGGGTCGGCAACCTTCGATTGGGTCATTCAATTGAAATAAAAAAATAAAAAATATATTAGTATGCTAACTTTATTAAAGATAAGGTCAGTAAATATCTACGCAGTCATAATTAACAATTCCACAGTGAATGTGTGTTTCAGTCAGTTCGAGTTTTGACTGAAAACTCACTTTTACTGCAACAGATAAATTACGAGTAAGACCAAAGGACGGTAGATGCGGTAAATGACTCAATTTGTCCCGCAGACTCAAAAGGTTGCCGAGCCTTTGTGTAGAGTATAAATTAGATAAAGTAGCATAAGTTAGCCTATGTTGTTAATGGAAAGGTTATTATGTCTATAAAGTAGTATTAAGTTAACTTATGTTGTTAATGATAATGAAGAATACATTAACAGAGTATAAATGAGATATAAAGTATTATTAATAAGTTAGCCTATGTTGTTAATGTTAATGGAAAATACATTAACAGAGTATAAATGAGATGTTAAGTATCATTATTAAGTTAGCCTATAAACTATAGCTTGCCTGCAGCCCCGTTTGTCCCGTGTTCCCGCGCATTCCTGTGCCCCCCCTGGCTCCCGCTACGCCGTCTGTTCCCTTCAGACCCGACTCTCCATCGTAGCCCTGCGTATACACACAAGCTTAATACAAGGGGGTAAGCTATTATAATTAAATGGTATTAGGGAAATATTAGTATTAGGGAAAATTATAGTTTATTAGGGGGAAAATACCAAAATACTCAAGTTTAAAAAATTCTGAAATTTTCTGACAATCAAATTAAAAACTTAGATATTTCCGAATAAGTCGAGTTTTATAATAAAACTCCAATCCTGCTCAAATTTTGTCGATAAATTCAAAATCTATTAAGCTTTTCAATAAATTCACACTCACATATCTAGTCAAGTTTTAGCTTTAGAAAGGCTATAATTGGTCTATATAAATAAACAATTGTGGTTGGGACTTGAGTATACAGTAATTGGAATAATCCAAAAATAAAACTTGTATATTTTGGAAAAACTTGAATACATTTACAAATTAGTTGAGTATAATTTATAAATGAGTTTATTAGTTGAGTTCTGAAAAGACTCGAGTATTTTGGGAACCTATCCATATTATAAGCTATATATATATGAGAGCTAATAAGAGTATATTAATGCATGAATATACTTACGATATCTCCCTGAAAGCCTTGTGGTCCGAGTTCTCCAGGAGGCCCGAAAACTCCCTAACAGATAAACTCAATAAAGCACATTACAGGAAACATTGGATTAAACTCACCGGTAGTCCGATAGGCCCTGGGAGACCGCGAGATCCATCCGAACCAAATGTACCCTATACACAGTCAGGCAGTAAACAAATACACAAATAAATAATAAACAAACTAACAAACAAACAAACAAACAAACAAACAAACTAACTAACTAACTAACTAACTAATTAACTAACTAACTAACTAACTAACAAATAAACAACTACAAACAAACAAACAAACTAACTAACTACGTAACTAACAAACAAATAAACAAAAACAAAAAACAAAAAAAAAACAAAAAAAAAACAAACAAACTAACTAACTAACTAACTAACTAACTAACTAACTAACAAACAAACAAACAAAAAAAAAAAAAAACATAAACAAAATAACTAACTAACTAACTAACTAACTAACTAACAAACAAACAAACAAACAAACAAACAAACAAACAAACTAACTAACTAACTGACTAACAAACAAAGTAACTAACAAACAAATAAACAAACAACAAACAACAAACAACAACTTACCTCTCTCCCTCTCTCTCCCTTGAGACCCTTGGGACCTTTCTCCCCTGGTACTCCCTATACAATACAACACACATCATCACTGCCATACACTCTATAAGCTGAGGAGTGCTGTACTTACGAATGATCCCTGTATCCCCAGTATTCCTCCCACGCCAGGCTCGCCAGAGGGCCCCTATACAATCGTATTGAGTTAATATGTATACATACATACTATGTATAGTAGATACCGGATATATGTATTAACAATATATTGGAAAACGGTTTTACCATATTGCCTGTATAATTTATGCCGGTTATAAGAACATATCGGTTTAATATAAGAACACTATATGCAGTTCCCGACGATATTTTTATATCAGGTATCCACTCTATACGTAAATACGTATATAAGGATATTGTTAATGATATAATCATATTGGTTAGTACCAACTGGGTTGTCTATAAAAATTGTATATCGGAAGTATTTAACAGCTAGACTGCAATCCGTAGCATTCTAAAAATAAACTTTCACTTCTCAAAGAGGGTTTAGACAACAAACCAAATTGTTTAGATTCTTTAGAACATAATTAGCAATTTATTAAACCTGTTTAATATAATTACTTATTAATTCTGTTGCAAAATAGAAATATATCAAAAAAACTTGTTAGCTAATAATAATAATTTGAATTACAGTGAACTCTCGTTATAACGAAGTGTTTGGGCCTATAAATCCCTTCGTTATATGCGGATAATCGTTATAAGCAGATATTAATTAATGCATTTAGTGCTCTGGGAGAAAAATTCCAGTTTGTTATAAGCAGTTATTTCGTATATCCGACTTGGTTGTAACGGGAGATCAGTGTACAGTAAAATCTTCATTATATCCGACTATAACACTGTAGAATATAATTCCATATGTCTCACCTTGTTGCCACGACGTCCAGTGAACCCAACACTCCCAGTGGATCCCTTCATACCCTACAGCAAAGCAGCAGTCAAATAGCATTCGTACACCTGTGTTAATAGCTAGCATAGTCAAATAGCATTCGTACACTGTGTTAATAGCTAGCATAGTCAAATAGCATTCGTACAGCCTGTGTTAATAGCTAGCATAGTTAAATAGCATTCGTACAGCCTGTGTTAATAACTAGCATAGTTAAATAGCATTCATACACCTGTGTTAATAGCTAGCATAGTCAAATAGCATTCGTACAGCCTGTGTTAATAGCTAGCATAGTCAAATAGTCAAATAGTATAATCAAAAATAAAAAGTTTATAGCATAATAAAGTTATACCTTTGGAGGGACGAATGGCCCCTTTATACTGTTCATGAGAATAGTTCCCTGATCATCTATATCAAACTCATCCTGTGGAAACATGGATATAAAATTATATGTAAACAATATAATATAAACTCAATTTTTATTCAATTATTAATTCATAATTAAATAGTTTGTGTTTATTTTTATAAATTGTTTGTTGAATATAGAGCAATGTAAATAATAGAGCGATTCTCAACTTTTTCAACCCTATAGCACATTCTATGGACCCCCTCCCATTGACCGTAATACTAATTAGAGATTTTGTGGACCCCAGGTTGGGAACCACTGTGTTAATTATCTACAGTACACCCTCGCTAGTCCGAACAGGAGATTCATAACTATTTTCCGTATAAATTTTTGGGAAAATGTTATTACAATGGAATTATAAAAAATTAGTTTCAATAGTAGTTTGGATTTAAAGGTTTGGACAAGTTTGATTCGGATTTTCGGAGTCTCATTTTATAGAGGCCAATAGGAAATGTATTACTTCACTAATCGGAATAGAATTTTTTGAATCGGAACACCTCTGTTCGGATTAGTGATGGTATACTGTATTAACAATAATTATCCATTTAACACAAGAAGTTATTATAACAGATAGCATATAATCTATAAGCTACACTATACGTAAGACAGAATAAACTAACCAGAAAGTAGGCTGTCCCGGGCTGTCCGGTGTTCCCAGCTGCGCCAGCGGCTCCTGTATTTCCCTACACACAAGTGGATATATAAAGGCACTGTTAGACAACACAACAATAGGTGACGTACTCTGGAGGCAGTGTATCCCTTCCGTCCTGGAAGGCCAGGCATCCCGGGTTGTCCCTGTGGAATTAGAAGCATTAAAAGTCAGATTATTAATAGTCATATAATTAATAGTCAAATTATTAATAATCAAAGTATTAAAAGTAAATTATTTACAGTCAAATTATAAACAGTAAAATTATTAAAAGTAAAATTATTAAGTAAATTATTAAAAGTCAGATTACTAATAGTCAAATTATTAATAGTCAAATTATTAATAGTCAAATTATTAAGTAAAATTATTAATAGTCAGATTATTAACAGTAAAATTATTAACAGTAAAATTATTAACAGTAAATTATTAAAAGTAAAATTATTAAGTAAAATTATTAAAAGTCAGATTACTAATAGTCAGATTACTAATAGTCAAATTATTAATAGTCAAATTATTAAGTAAAATTATTAATAGTCAGATTATTAACAGTAAAATTATTAACAGTAAAATTATTAACAGTAAATTATTAACAGTCAAATTATTAATAGTTATCAGTGTTTCATACAGGATTTGTATACAAGGGTGGCAATCTGGGATATCTATATTCTTAAGGGAGCATAATTAAAACTTCGTTGTGTAAGTGGTTTTTCTAGAGTGCACCCCCTATCACCCCCTGTATAAAACCCTGGATATTCATTTATATATTAAGATACGGGAAAGAAAGAAAATCTCCGTTATTATTCCCAATTCTGGTGCAGTATACAATATTATATGAGATCACTTATAGCATTAATATATAAACTAGAACATTATACTCACAATAGAACCTGGAGCACCTGGTCTGCCATCATTACCTTTCTGTAAAAGAATAAAGTTAAACAATACCAACAGTAAATACAGTATAGTATATACTATAGTATAGTATAGTATAGTATAGTATAGTATAGTATAGTATAGTATAGTATAGTATTAGCTAGTAATATTATATACAGCATATTATACAGTGGAATTGCTTTATTAGCAACTCGCATTTTGCATCAAATTTGGTTGCTAATAGGCTAAGTTGCTATTAGAGGAACAGAAATAACATTAAAAGCTCGCTTGGGAACTTAAAATAAGTTGCTAATAAAGCAATATTGCTAATAGGGGAGTTGCTAATAAAGAAATTCCACTGTAGATACAATATACACTATAACAATAGAATCTCGTTAGTACGAACTCCGGATAAAGTGAACAAATTTTTACCGTCCGTTGGTGTTCGTATTAACGAAGTTCTACTGTATATCTATTCAGTTATATACTCCAAGGGATATTATTTTAAGTTTCCTAATGATCCAATCTGAATAGTATAGTATAGTACCTAAAAGTTATGTCAGATTTACTATGTTCGAAGTTCGAACACATTTTTATACTTCACATTTTGCATTTTATTACTACACAAAATCATATATAACTTCACATTTCTCCGATCATCGTAGCTTAAAATAACCCCTGTATTATACTCTTTACAGTAAATGCTGTATATAGAATGTATTGTAATTGTATACTTACCGGGCCAGGGAATGGGAGTCCTCTATCACCAGGATCACCCTACATAATACAATATTAATATCAACAAGTATTAACCGCAGTATACATAACACAATAAGTATGTCTTTACAACTTGCTATTGCTATTAGACAGCCATATTACCTTCATAGTCTATAGGATAGAGTCATAATAAGATTATACTCACATGTAATAATAAATACTGTATTGCTTCGAATAAGAGGAGGGTCAATGAAATGGCATTTGTATGATCAAATTAAAAACAAATTAGTTCAGAACTGGGGTGTAATTAGCTTAATTTAGGCCATTTCTGTATAAATACTGTCACTGAGAATCGAGAGAATCCATAAAAATAATATTTTTTTGGATTAAAAAAAAAGCTTATTATTTTCGTGAGCCCAATTTCTCACGAATTTATTTTTTAAAAAAATATTTTGTGGATTATAATGTTCTCAGCGACAGTATTTATAATTATATACCCAAATGGCCAAAACCAATCTAATTACACTCCAGTTACCAACTAATGCGTACTGCTTTTATCTACAAATGCCATGCCATCCCCACTACGCTTATTATGCTATACGGTCTGTACTCACGGGTGGCAACACGACTGCGCTCCCGCTGCCCTGATGCTGGCCCCCGTATACCAGCTCCTCGCTACAGCCCTGTCCCTCAAAGGCGCCGGCCGCGTCTCCCAGGTTAGTCCGACTAGCCAGCGTTAGGAAGTATAGCTCCCCCTACAGATAATATGCATACGTGTAATGCCAATACATTAGAACTAGTACAGTAGAACTCGGTTAGTACGTACCTGGTTTAATACGTATCGGCTTAGTTCTACTGTACTATACATATAAATAATGCCAATACAGATGATACTGGTATAAAAACACCTGATATAAAATTATAATACACTCAAACCTCCGAGATCCGGACCTCTCATATACGGGCAGCTCCCACAACCGGGCACCCTTATTGGTGTAAAGCCAAGACAAATATGTTTCATTTAACCAATAGTGGAGTTTAATGACAAAATTATATAACAAATACATATCTTAAATTATCCACAACTCGTTAAAAACATCATTTTCTGATTTTTGAATGAATCAAGAAAATATGGATTATACACTTTGGGATTGCACATGTATTAACCATTGTATTTCTGAGATGCGGGCTAAATTCCCAGTTATGAGCAGCCTGCGGACGACAGTGCCCGGATAAGGGAGGTTTTAGTGTTTTGGGTAACTGTTTTGATAGTATTGAAAAAGCATATAGTACTTATATACATATAAGAAGATATTTATCTACTCCCAACAATGTTCTTATAACAAGTATCAACTGTATAGTTATTCAATGGTGTTAATAGAAATATTTAGCTAAAAGTTTGCTTATAAAATGCACACTAGTTAATAAGACAGAATTAATATATACAGTAGCAAACGGTTATTAACTAACCAATTCTTTGCATTTAAATAAAGTAAGAAAAATCCGATAGTTAGAATAAACCGATTGAAAATAAAACAAAATTAGAAGTTTTTGCACATTTCGAATAAATAATTAGTTGAAAAAACCGGTTTCGACTGTAGTATAAAGTCAAAATTATACTTTCTAAAAAAGTTGGATAAAACTGCCAATTAATTATGTTAATACAAGCAACAACTGTCCTTATACCAATATGGCTCTAATAATTAGTTAACTAGCAACATACCTTCCCAATAGCAACATGAGTAGGCTGACTCCTCATTTCCTCCGTTACAGTTAAGCACAGCTCCTTACTGCTCCTAAACTCGTTATCCAGGAAAGTGCTAACCACGACACAACACTTCCCAGCAGTGCTACAGTCCCCCTGTACACTCTCTATCTGCACTGAGAACACATTCCACTCAAACAGCTGCAGATGTGTGTCTAGATCCACTACGCTATCTTTCAACACTAGATACAGTCTACTGTTGTCTAACCGGAGTCCTATATGCTGTGTCGCCCCGTAAGTTGAGAATATAAGCCCGGTATCGTTAACAGGCTTTAGCTTAGCCATTATGGTGATGTCTGCTCTGCTTAATCTTCCCATATCGATATCAGCTGTGTACTTAGAGCTGGCCAGAGGGAACTGCACCTCGTTAAGCACGCGCATCTTAGGTATCCCCAGATCCTCTTCCTCCCAGCCCAGTCTCACGTCTCGGGCCGAGCCCTGACTGCCCTTAGCGTAGGCGAGCAGGGCGTTAAACAGCAGACCGGACCCTGTGGAGTGTTATAGTCATACAGAGCTGTATCAATAGTATGTTAGTAATGTTAGCTGTTGTCAAACAGGGCTGTGTCAATAGTATCCCTTTAGTATGTTAGTAGTGCTAATTATTAGTCATACCACGGCTGTATTAATATTTGGAGAATACAATCATCTGTTTACTTATTTATTTTTCTACAATGTTATAAAATTTCGCCCTTGTAAGCATGTATCATTGGACTAATTTTGAACAATGAAAATTTACTTATCGACTACCATTAGGAATATTTTCAACATGATATCCTTCCCAAATACCAAAACTTCTAGTGTAGTACTACCTCAAATATTTGTCTGAGACTTATTTATATACTCCATAATAATCTACCTACGTATATTCAAGAATTTTTCGCACATTTATTAGGAGTATCAACAGCCCTTTAATCTACTTAGTGTACCAACAAAATATAGGTACGTAATAATATTTGTAGTTCATAATACAACATCTTTAATAAATACTTCACCAAACTACTTAATAAGATACTATCATAATACTGTGCTAATTACAGTGGTGTTCGCCTAACAGCAATTGCACATATTAGCAAGTTATTTTCTGTCACCAAGCGAGATTTAATATTAATTTTGTTCCTCTAATAGCAATTCGTACAAAATTCGACTTGCTATTCATTAACTCGACAGAGCTAATATAGTCGGCTCAATACTTGCTTTAGTTGACTAATTCATTGAATTATATAATGGTTGATAAACTTTATCGTTCTAATTTATATTCCATTTGTGATTTTTGATAGATAATGACAGATATTTTATAACATAATTATAATATACGTAACGTATGTATTATACGAGTAACTACTTGAAGATTCACTGATTAACAAATTAACAATAATCCAGAATTATTCATTTATTGGCTTTTATTCAATAAATTAGTAAACTTAAGTAGTACTACCAGCTGTATGAACTCATTTTGAGATGTAAAAAACTCAGTTTTGAATAACCAACTCGTTCGTTTTCAGAGAACAATAGTTTAGTTGGTATGCTGTCTAATTAAGCATACTTGATTTCCATATTGGTAACTATAGTAAATCCTGTTAGTACGACGACGTTAAACGAAATTCCGGTTAATACGAACACTATTTTAGTCCCCTTCAAAGCCTTTTCATACAAATGATATCTTAATACGAATTCCGGATAAGGCGAACGCATTTAACGGTCCCTGATGTTAGTATAACGAGGTTTTACTGTATATACTTAGCTCTTATAATTAGCAATGGTAAGGCAACGGTTACAAGTAGCACAGTACTATGAAGTAATAATTATTGAGAATATTATATTAATCGTTGTGTCGGAAATGATATGTTTAACCGGCATTAATTGTCATCAAAATTGATATGCAATATGAATACAAGTTTGCAATCAAATATACTGTACTATACTATCGAGAGTTTAGTATTAATGCAGTAGTATAGTATAACGTATGGCATTGTATATGAATGGACTATGGAATTTGAAAGGTAGTTATAAATTAAATAGGGATACAAACTATTTATGTTAAATACAGTCAGATTCTTTTATTATGAACATTCAAGGTACCAAAATTGTGTTCATAATAGAGAGGCTTTATAATAAGCGAATTCAACTTAATATATACCCTATATAAGTTGTTTAAATTGGGACCATAGGGCTTGTTCATAATAAAATATGTTCCTATTAAGCAGACGAAATATTGTTAATAATAAGCAGACCTAACTGTATATCACTTAAGTTATTTATTTTTGAACAGAGAATAAATTGGAATAAATCACACATATTATATTTTACAATCACATAACCTCAAATCATATATTTGAAGAATTTTCGAATATTGATAATTTATTGTAAATACACAAATTAAAGTGTGTATAAATAATATAGCACTGAGAAATATCACAAATTAATTGATAACATATTTGTAACTTAAGAGAATATAAAAACTTCTAAACCTGTGCAACTAATTCAATATAACCAAACTTATTTTAACGTCAAATACAAATGTTAACTTTTTTAAAGTAATTTTTTTAAATGTCAAAATACAAAAAGATTTTAAAGTCAAATAATAATGTTAACTGTCCGACTATTAATTAATATCTACAAACATTCCAATTGACTAACCTGGTGGCAATGGCTTGCATGGCGCATCTGTGTATCCGCCGCCTTCCTCCTGAGCAGAGGTTATAAGCAGAACTGAGAAAAGAATAGAGACGAATAGCGATATCTTCATTTCGCTATTTCCGCCGAGTGTAAGCTGAATATTATTATATCTGAGTATTCAATCAGATTATTAACATTCCCTTCTAGCAGAGTAAATATTCAGATTTGTGTTTCGTAGCTTTTGTGATAAACTAAATAAATATACAACTATAAATTAGAATCTACAAATTTAATATAAATACTTATAAATTCAAACTATGTTTGTAATATATCTCCTTCTCTTATGACATATAAGTAAGGCAGATATTACACTCGAAATATCAGTATTGTAATAAAGAACTAACCTTGAATGTCCTTGCATATACAAGTAGGAATCTTCATATTATAATACTGCAATAGCATAGCACTAGATGAATATCAATACAACTCGACAGAGCCAATATATTAATATTGTTAATCTTGTCTACTAACTGACTCTACTATATACTATAGTAGAGGCATATTGAGTTACTTGATAGTGTATCTTATAAGTTTTACTAGTTAGATTGTATTGAATAGTATATACTACTAATACTTGAGCACAGATCAACTGCACACGCATATTTAAATATCGCTCTTGCAATTAATAGATGTCAATTTTGTTATTCCAGCGATTAAAAGCAAACAAACAATTGTAGGAGATTCCCTCCAAGATGAGTGTCAATAGGAAAATAAGGTATGTTTCATAACTTTTATATTACAAATATTATAATATAGATATGCTGAATTTGCTAGTGTATTTTAAATAAATATATCTAGACCGGGTAGATTGTATTGTGAGTTTATTTATAATAATATTATCGGTAGAGTATGATGTATTTATTGAGTTTTGAGTGTGTATTGCGTTATAAATAATAATGTTTGTAAAATGTAGTTCGGAAAAGATATACATTGAGATATGCCTTTATTAGATCTGTATGTGCATATTACATAGTTATTAGTTATTATAAAACTTATAATATACTTGTTCACAAATAGAATACAGTAAATTAAGTATGTATTTGTATTAGTTATGAGCCAAACTATGTAAATGTATTGACAGTTGGAAAATCAAATTAGAAATAAACAACAAATGACATGAACGTTGATTCCAATATTGAAAAGCAGAGGAATTAAGTATTACAACATGCCAGTTAATAAGACTTGTACTATAAACTAATACTATAGTATACTATACAATCAGAATAATTCAATAATGGATACTTTATGTTAAAAGCAATAACTGTAATAAGATATTATTACAATTCAAATAATAAAATACTATATTATTACTATATTATATATTCTCTTTTAGCACTCAAAATGTATTAATCGTTTTGTTCGCCATCGTTGGTGTGGCTCTCAGTCAGAACCTTTTCCCAGTGTCACCAACTTCAGGTAAGTATACTGTATTAAACATAATTGTATACTGTATTAGTACAGGGAATTGTATCAGTAATAAATGTATACTGTATTAGTACAGGGAATTGTATCAGTAATAAATGTATACTGTATTAGTACAGGGAATTGTATTAAGTATAATTGTATACGCATTGTATTGGGTCCTTTATTATTGTTGGACATTAAATTATAATAAGTAATCTGAAATAAGTAAGTATTAATAAATAACAGAATATGACAGCCTGATTATTATGAATGTTGTACTTCTAGAGCTCTTATTAAAAAGTTCGAATTTAATTTCATTTTTGATTGTATATAAAAGTTTGTGTAACAGAAATGATTAAATGTAAAATTATATTATATAATAGATTAGACTGTATAGTCTAGCTAGTTACAATAGAACTTCGTTAGTACAAACACCAGGGGACCGCTAAAATGCCAGAATTCGTAAATTTTAACCAGTGTCATATATATTGAAAAGGTTTTAAAGGGGGCTGAAATAGTGCTTGTATTAACTAGAATTTCATAATTACGGGAATTTTGGTTAAACGGAAATTTAGCATTATCTGGAATTTCGTTTTAACCAGAATTTCGTACAAAGGGAAATTTGGTATTAACTGGAAATTAGCATTAATGGAATTTCGTATTAGGGGGAATTTCGTTTTAACCGGAATTTTGTATTTTCCAGAATTTCGTATTAACTGGAATTTGGTATTAAGGGGAATTTGATATTAACTGTAATTTCGTATTAACTGTAATTTGGTATTTAGGGAAATTTGGTATTTACTGTAATTTCGTATTATCTGGAATTTCGAAATTAAGGTGAATTTGGTATTACCGGAATTTGTATTAACCGGAATTTCGTATTAACTGGATATTCGTATTATCCGGGATTTGCATTAACGAGGTCTTAACCTTCAGTATTATTATTAAGAGCATGCACTCGTAGGGTACTCTGAGATATTCCCGAGCATACTGCAAGGCACGCAACCGGAAGGCGTAACCAAAACCAGCTTCGGTCTCTGCACCTGCTGTGGGGGCTGTAACGACGACAGCGCATATGCCTTCAACGGAGGCCTAGCCAGCGTATCCGGGCTAGCCGGGAGGAATTTCCCCAGTAACTTCCTGTTGGTCGGAACTATAAAGCTGCGACAGGGACAAAGCGGTCCTTTACTGGCTATCTCCACAAGAGGGCCAAACAGACCAAACAAATTCGTATTTTCAGTTGGGGACACGCCCAGCCTACAGTGGGGGGCCTCAACCGTAGTTTTCCCAGGGTTTAATTTGGCTGTAAACGAATGGCTAACTTTTGGACTGCAGAAGATTGGGAATAGTGTCCGTCTGTGTATCGATGGCAGGGAATCCTTGGATCAGACCATAAGTGGAGGAACGCTAGACTTTACTGGCGCAAATGCAGAAGTTAACATCGCTAAAGATACGCTAACTACCACATCATCTCCATTTGTAGATGTACGTTACACTTATAATAACCACAGTTAATTCGAACTCTCAAGGGGAAATAAATTTGGTCGAATTAACGAATGTTCAAATTAATGGAGTTGACTACTCGAAGTTGACTATGCTTTAAATATTGTATTTGTTGTTATGACTTGTATTATAGGTTGACATAGAGAAACTCAGCATTATCCCAGGACAAATGTGCTCTAATCTCCCAAGCTTAATACGACAAGATGGTACTCCCTGTGGCAGCTGTCCACCAGTTAACCCATTCACCTCTGCTCCAACTGCAACCCCAGGGCCGCCAGGCCCAGGCCCTACATCCGTGAGTTTATGCTATGCTAAGTATAGTTAGTAGTTATGCTATACTATAGTAGCAGTAGTTAATGATATTTTTAGTTAAATGCTATACTAGTTAATTAATTAATTAAAATGCTTTGTTAGTAGTAGTTAATTAATGCTATGCTATAGTAGTAGTTTATGCTAATACTATAGTAGTTTGTCAATGTAAAATAAAGTAGTTGTTAATTGTAATGAATACTAAATAATTTGCTTGCATTCGGGAGATAAATTTACAATTTTTTGAGAAAACTATTCTCCGATTAAAGGAAATTGACAGTTTCGTAATACAAAAAGCAGACTTAAAATTTTTTTATCTCACAAATTTAAACAGTTCATTAATTAGTGAACTTTAAATATTCGAAAAAATACGTTTATAAAATACTACATTAAATCTATTTGTGAATAATGTATATAATCACTTATTTTTTCTATGTTTGATGAATCTGCAGTTAGTTACAAACCCGGTAAGTACAAATAACTCAATAGTACAACACTAATACACATAATGTTATGTATACCTTGTACAATATAGCCATTTGTGCTGAAAGGTGACAAAGGAGAGTCCGGACCCCCAGGCCTTGGAATTCCTGGACCAAATGGAGCCGATGGAGCCACTGGACAACCAGTAAGTTATTCACTTATTGCTGTAGTCTGTAGATATAATCATGTAAAGCCTATTGCAACTAGATAGCACATGAATAAGCTGATAAATTCAGTAAATTAATGTTAACTTCTATCAAACATACTCTATAATTATATTATAATTATATTATCATATTACATCATAGTAATATACAGTCGACTCCCTTAATAGAGTCACCTCGGGATCAGGTCGCTTTGACCTGATTAAGCGGAGAAATCTATTAACCGACGACTCTATTAAGCAGAGTCGACTGTATAACAAACTTATTGTTAGTAGGAAAAAAATTCGATTTGACTATTAAGAATTTAAGACGTATGAGTTAGACTACATTATTAATTTAATAAATAAATATACAACATTCCTATATAACACTCCTTTCACTAGGGAGGTTCGGGATTCCCAGGTGCCCCTGGCAGACCGGGATTCAATGGACAGAAGGTACGGTTATACAACAGCCCCATTATTCCCTGTGTGTATCTATTTATAACTACTCTGTAGGGAGAATCAGGTAGACCTGGCCAAACAGGAGTAGACGGATCCCCGGGACCCCCTGGATACTTTGTTGTAAGTTAGGCACTCATAGTAATACTATGAATAGTATAGTATAATAAATATTATAATATTGTGTTGCTTACTATAGTACAATAAACTCCCGTTATAACCACAGTAATACTATAGTAGTATAGTGAACTCCCGTTATAACCAAGTTGGATATAACGAAATGACCGCTTATAATTAAATGGATATTTCACCCAGAGCGCCAAATGCATAATTATTATCCGCTTATAACGAATATCCGGATATAACGAATGAATTTACAGGTCCCAAGCACTTCGTTATAACGAGAGTTTACTGTTTAATTCATGAATTCACATAGGCTGATGGTACTGGACAACTCAAGGGACCAGGTCTGCAGTTGAACATTCCCTGTCAAAAGGTACAGATTCTGACAAGCGTATTAAACGTAGCATGTTTAGATACATAATAACATTATTATATCTGTAGGGAGAAACAGGTTCAAAGGGACCCACAGGATCCCAGGGATCTAGAGGGCCTCCAGTAAGTTCATACATCATATTAGCACTTACTTATACATCTGTACATATACTTATACAGCAGTATATATATACAGTAAAACCTACCAAAGCGGCACCTCCGAGTAGCGGCAACCTCCGAGAAGCGGCACAAAATCATTCTCCCGATGGGTGCCGCTTTGGGAGGTTTACCTGTATATACAACTGTCCATATATTCATACACTGCATATTTACTTATACTATGCTTGTGTTGGATATTTGCTTATACATCATACTACTTACTTATACTACATCTATACATATATTCATACACTCTACTATTTATTTATACAGCAGTATATTTACTTATATGTACAACTGTCCATATATACGTATACACATAATAACTGCTTGATTCTTAATCTATTACTATAGGGACAACCTGGGTCAGAGGGACCACCAGGAGATCAAGGATCCAGAGGTTTTCAGGTAAATTGAAGCATTCCAATACCACTTCATGTTGTTATGCAGGGTAATGACTTTAACATGTAATAACAGGGTTTGAGAGGATTATCCGGTCAAGTTGGAAATCAAGGAGACATTGGACCTCAGGTAAGTACACTCTGTTCTCTCTAATAGTCCACCAGTGGGCAAATGGCCAAAAGTGGACTATTAGAGAACATGGACTATTACAAATAAATAAATAGTTGATTTGGACAAGTAAACAAGTGGAATATTAGAGAAAACAGATTGTATAGTGAATGCAGGTTATCAATTGCATTGCTATTGTTAGGGACAACAAGGGAGACAGGGAGTACCAGGCCAACCAGGACCTCCAGGAAATATCGTAAGTTATATTATAATAGTTAATAAAAATATGTAGGTCTAATTGTTTGCAAAATACAGTAAAGTTCGCATAATAACAAATCGCATTTTGCAAGAAATTTTCTGGTTATTGGTGAATATTACTATGCAAACTCTACTGTATTTGAAATAGTAATTGAATAAACTTAGTAAATATTATTTAACAAACAATCCGAAAAATAGTTTATCAGGAATACAACTAGTATTTATGTAGCACATTTCATTCCCAATCAGTATATACAATAATTAGCAACTTTATATGTAGACGGTCTATTTCTAGACGGTCTATAAAAGCCCTACAAACTAAACAAAAAATTTGTAGACTGTCTATAAATTTGTAGAACAAAAGCCCCTGCTCTCAATGGGCAATACTATTGTATATGTAAGAAAACCTGGTCAAGAAATAGACGGCCTATAAATAAGTTATTTCTACAAGAATTAACCATTAATTGTATAATATTTAGGGAGGACAAGGCTCGAGAGGTCGCCCCGGAACATTTGGCGCAAAGGGTCCGCCTGGGAACCCAGGAAATACCGGAGCAGCAGGGACCTCAGGAGAGTTTGGAGAAAAGGTATGTAAGGAGTAGTAACAGATGCACGTACAGTAGAAACCTGTTTTTCTAACTACTGTAGAACCTCGTTAAGACGAACACCAACTGACTGTAAAAATTTGCTTTATCCGGAGTTTGTATTAACCGGAGTAATATCCAATGAATAGCCGTTGTAGAGACCTGAATTTGTGGAATTGTTTGTTCATATTATCCGGAAATTCGTATAAACCGTGTTCGTGCTAACGAGGTTCTACTGTAATCGTTTTTTTCTAACTAAGATTTAGTCTAATGTGTTAGAAATTCCAATTTTGTTGTATTTCAATCGGTTTATTCTAACTATGTATTGGATTTTTATTACCTTATTCCCACGCAAAGAATTGGTTAGAAAAAACCGAATTCGACTGTACTCATATATTAAGAACCGTTCAAACGTTACGTTGACCCATGGTATTGTTACATGACGTTTGAACAGCCAATAGTTGTTACGATTAACTGAATTGTCTGTGTAGGGCGAGAAAGGAGAGGATGGAAATGTAGGATCGACAGGAGAACAGGTAAGTACCACATGTTGCACGCCATTAATTGTGAGTTATATTTAATCGCAAATTATGTAGGGTGAACCAGGTCCATTCGGTCCAACCGGCCCCTCAGGATTCCAGGGCATCAGGGGACCCCCAGGCCCCCCCGGTCCGTTCGGAGAGAAAGGAGAGAAGGGAGAGTTCGGCCCTACAGGGGCGCCAGGAAACTCAGGAAACTCCGGAACACCCGTGAGTTGAACTTAACTACTCATCCTATGTATAACCGTATTGCTTCGGATAATCGCCCGGCGCTTATTGTTTTCGTGAGCCAAAATTATCCAGAAATATTTTTGAAAATCAAGAAAATAATATCTAGGTCGTTTGTTAAGATACTCACCAATAGTATACATACCGAAGTGGCAAAAAATTAATAGAATTACAATGATTCCAGTGATAAACTAATATGTTTAAATTCTATCATGCCATACAAATGTCATTTTTATTGACCCGGCGCTTATTCGGGGAATTCCTAATTATTAGTAGAGGGGCGCTTAATTTGGTGCCAGGTGTCTGGCATTACTTTCTGTAGAAATCCCTGCTTGGGTTGCGTACAAATTTTACATCTTTATAAAATTCCGCATCATTTAATTATACCGATTATGTATTATAGCTAACACCTTTAGGGTGCACTAAAAATTATATCTCATAATAAAGTGCCGGCCAAGATAATCTTAGATAAACCCCTGATTAGTAATTATGTTTAACGGGAATTCCAAAAATACCTTAGTATTTTGGGATTTTCTCTATGTCTATGTTCCAAAAATACTTTTATCATTATTATCTCTGTATTTTCTCTATGTTTACCTGTACTGTGTAGGGTATATTGGGACAATCTGGAACTGAAGGCGACAAGGGAGGAAAGGTATGTTAACCATCTATATACCTGTAGCCCCTGTAGGGTATGGCTATGACATTGTTAATGTATTGTCTCGTGTAGGGAGAACAAGGATCCGGCGGTCCAACCGGCCCATCAGGCAGAGACGGGACACCTGTAAGTACTTAGTACATTAGTGTGCCTGAATATATCCGTTCCACTAAATATGATTACACAAATATTATAATTCCCTAGGGTACACAAGGTGACGAAGGTGGCAAAGGTTCTAAAGGAGAAAAGGTATTAATACTATAACATGCACCATAAGAGCTAACTCTACAGTATATTACGTCATATGTCTATAGGGCCCTACCGGTAGAGGCGGGCCAGTCGGAATACGCGGACCTCCAGGAGAGAAGGTAAGGATAGGCACCCGCTGAATACCTCTCATTAGAGGCGTTAAGGCTGTATATAGGTGTGGCATTATGTACTACAGTGGATGGCGGTTATAAGAACATCGTAGGGAACTGCATACAATGTTCTTATAACCGGTGTTCTTATATCCGATATCTACTATAGTATAGTATTATAATCACTAGTAGATTTGTTGGGCACAAATTTTTGGATGCGGCATATGCCATAAGTGCCGCACTTACATACACCTGACTTTGTTAGCAACATTACATTGAAATTAGATTGTGCAGCATTAAGTGTCAGTAATAAACTGACATTGCTGACAATGTCGTACAGTATAACCTGTATAATTCGACCCTCTATAATCCGGGATTCAGCAGAACCGACACTTTATTCGGACTATGCATTATAACTTACATAATCCGACAATTTGGCAATCCGACAATTTTCCATATCCCAACGGGTGTCGGATTAGACAGGTTATACTGTATTATAATTATACATATTTGTTGTACGTTAAACCTGTATATAGGGTGCAAGAGGACCATTTGGGCTCCTGGGACCTAAAGGCGCAAAGGTAAGTGTACCCCCGAGTATTCAGAGATTGTATTACTTGTATATCAATATTCCACAGGGGACAGAAGGTATTGAAGGGGCCAAGGGAGATAGGGGAAATAAAGGGAGTCAGGTAAGTAGAAACGCTGTGCATTAATTATATGCCAGTGATATCTATTCTACTTTTGTAGGGAATATTCGGAGAAACCGGAAGGCCAGGGAGAGATGGCTCTACTGGACCTAGAGTGAGTTATGATAAATACTAAGTTTATAATGCGATAGTCAAGTTGTAGCTAAATACTCAGTATAGGTTTAGACAAATGTGAATTTTAATGTTAGTAAAATGTGTAAGTAGTATGTTTGCAAATCAAAGTTGTAGAAAACATATTTACGTATGATACGTACATCTAAACATGTAATAACAGAGAATATATTAAGCTAGTATTTATATAATTAAATATTCTAATGATTTCAAATGTTTCAAAGAGCTTATTAGAACTGTACAATGTTAGCCATTCATAATAAGTCGATTATGTAAAATAATTTTCAACATATATATATTTTGTTACCTATTTTATTTTAAATAAATAAACAAGCTATACGTTTATTATACAAATTATTACAAACCACTAAATATAACACAGTATAAACTAACAACTATAAACAACATACTATATAATTATCACAGTATAAACAACACTATATAACACAGTATAAACTAACACACTATACAACAACAGTATAAACTAACACTACATAACAACAGTATAAACAACACTATATAACACAGTATAAACTAACACACTATATAACAACAGTATAAACTAACACACTATATAACAACAGTATAAACTAATACTACATAACAACAGTATAACTAACACACTACATTATAGGGTCAACCAGGAGTAGCAGGTCCCACAGGCAGCCCAGGTACCTCTGGAAGAGACGTGAGTTATCCTACTAGCATACACACATTATGACACCTCATAAGTTATAACTGAATACCCACAGGGACCTCCGGGAGAACAAGGGTACACAGGGAACCCAGGCTCTAAGGGATCCAGGGGACAGAACGGAATAAGAGGAGCTCTCGGACCGAAAGGAGATCGTGGTTTCAAGGTATGTAGATAGGAATGTGATTATGTACAGTAGTGTTCGCATAATAGCAAATTAGCAATATTGCTCTATTAGCAAGTTATTTCTTTCCCAAAGCAAGCAAGCATTTAATGTAACAAGCAAATTTAGTGCAAAATGCGACTTGCTATTAGGCGGGTACCACTGTAAATAGGAATGTGACTATTTTAGAAATAAAGTAGAACTCGGGAATGGAAAATAAGTATGTATTATCCGAGTGTATGTACTAACCAAGTTTCCCCTACATATAAATACATACTGCTTTATAAACTTGTTAAAAAAATTGTGGTACTTTATAACCTAATCTACAGTACTGTTTCATATTATTTCCTATAGGGACCCCCGGGCAGAGCTGGCGACCAAGGACCAGCCGGTTCATTGGTGAGTGCTATTCGTGCTATTAGCTCATAGTTCAATTTGTTGTTATTGACATGTGTGTCGTGTTATGTAGGGAGAGAGAGGTTCTAGAGGCAACCAAGGGGCACAAGGATCCGAAGGCCTAAAGGTATGTCAGCTAGTTACATTAACAATCATATGCTAGCTTACAACCGAATAACCGAATTGACTTAACCCATAGACGGCAGGGGCTTTTGGTCTACAAAATTTATAGGCGGCATACAACTTATTTGCTTATTTTGTATAGGTTATTATAGACCGTCTATACACTGTCTAGTATCTACATACTTTGTATAAGCAAGCTCATATTAAGATGCTATATTGTATAAGGATATTAATATGCTATATTGTGTGTAGGGTGACAAGGGTGTGTCAGGAACCAGAGGATCGCAAGGAGAAGCTGTGAGTTAATCCTATACACAACAATGATAGCAGTTAGCCATTACACCCCTGTATGTATTATGCACATGTGTAGGGACCTAAGGGTGTGTCAGGCACCACCGGAGAGCTGGGGCCCCCGGGGCAGAGCGGAGACACCGGGGAACAGGGGTCCAAGGGGGCAGTCGGGGAGAGAGGAGAATTCGTGAGTTCTGCTCAGTTAATAGCAACAACCCTATAGGATAGTTATTAGTTATACTAATCTCAATAACCCTATAGGGCAGGAATGGTGTGGACGGATTGCAAGGCTCCACAGGTCCCAAAGGAGACAAGGTAAGCTATAGACAGTATGTAGTAAGGAACTGATATACCATATTGCTTTTAATAAGCGCACCAGCTCTTATTGTATTCGTGTGCCATATTTATCTTGAATTATTTGAATACCCCCAAAACTATATTTGGCGTGTTCTAATGGTTCTCAGTGACATTTAATATACAAAATAAATGTTATGACACTCCAGAGTCCAGTTAGTAACTATCATGTGTATTAATTTTACTATACCAATGTCATTTTAATTTACCTGGCGCTTATTCGAAGCAATAAGTAAACGCAATACTGTAAATAGGATTTAATACTACAGTGGGTTCGGGTAATAGCAAGTCACATTATTGGGCGACATTTGTTTGCAAAATCTAACTTCTATTAAATGAAAATAATTAATTTAATTAATTAATTAACTTTATTAATGAATTAATTAACCCGAATGAATCATTTATTGTTTCATTAACTGTACTATTATAATGACAATATAGATTGCTATTAGGCACACACTATAGTTGCTATAACTTAATGTCTAATAGGGTAACAAAGGAGAGGGTGGCGCTCTAGGGAGCCAGGGAACCGAGGGCAGACCAGGCGTGGTTGGTATAAACGGTAGTCCGGGGCTACAAGGCACTGACGGACTGAAAGGAAATCTGGGACCCCAGGGCCCAGGGGGAGTGAGAGGACCACCGGTATGTTGCAAGTAATATACAGCTAACATACGTTAATTCGAACACTCAAGGGAAAAAAAATTTGGTCGAATTATCGAATTGATATTGTATGGGAGGGGCTTCCAAGGGAAAAATAAATTTGTTCGAATTAACAATTGTCGACTGTAGATTCAATATAATACTTATACAGAGCTGAGTATTTTCTAATACGTAGTCAAAGAGCCAGGCTTACTCTAAATGACATTTTTTTACTATAAAAGTGACCTTTGTCAGTGCTTTCATTAATACAGTGAACCCCGGAATAGCGGCCACTCCGATATTTCGAGCACTTTTTAAAGTCCCGTTTGAATTCAAATATTAGATATTAACATTAAAGTATTTCACAATTACGGCGGGCCACTCCTAAATTACGGTCATTTATCGGTACCGATGGTGACCCTAATTCCGGGGTTCCACTGTATTAGAAACACGAGCTCTGTATAAGTTACCTCTAAATTAGATAATATATTTATTATCAATTTATGATTAGGGAGAGCTAGGGGCTACAGGTGTCTCTGGACCAAAGGGACTACAGGTTTGTTACACGAATAGACCAATAAGCTTTACGACCGGATTGCTAACACTCCGCTGTATAGGGAGCTACCGGTAGAGACGGAGAGACAGGCCTCTCTGGGTCACAAGGCCAGCAGGTAAGCTACTATAGCTGCGCAACCGGTGCATAGGAATGTGTTAATGTGTCTGTAGGGAGAGAGAGGCGTAGCGGGCTCAGTGGGAGAGAGAGGAAACACCGGATCTCTAGGGGTTTCGGGCAGCCCCGGTGTGAATGGGAATCTGGGAGAAATAGGGCTTAAGGGAGACAAGGGACAGAAGGGGAGAGAAGGAAACCCAGGAGATTTAGGAGAGAGGGTAAGCACACTACGCTATTCGTGTTTCTATAGAAACTATACAGTGCAACCCAGTGTATTATACAGTCATTTGTATGGACGCTCCTAATCCTGGTCTCATCCAATGTTACGGTATAGGAGAAGATTCCAAATTTTCGCGCTCCTAATTAAAATTTTCCTAATCATACTCCAAAAGGAGTGTCTCGCGTCCTGGATAATTCCTTAGTGCACCTTATTCTGAACTGTAGAATATCTTAACTTGTTTGACTGGTCCAAACGAGTTCGGATAACCAAGGTTGCAGTGTAATTAGATTGATTATTTCAAAATAAATTATAAGAACTGAGATTAATGCACTTGCATTCAATAGGGTTCTGGCGGGGCTCAAGGCGATGCCGGCACAAGAGGGAATGACGGACAACCTGTGAGTTTATAAACTAACGCTTTTATTTCCCGATTTAACGCTCGATGCTATTCTATAGGGAGAGCCAGGGGTACAAGGCTCACCAGGATTACAGGGTACAAGAGGAGATAACGTAAGTCAGCATTCCTGAGCAACGGTTGGTTACTAGCATGGATGGTGTAGCTAACTACTTGTCACATAGGGACCTCAAGGTGTTAAAGGAGATCAGGGTGTGCCAGGATCAAGCGGTACACCGGTACGTTAATAATACCATCTATAACAGGGTTCCCAACTGGGACCGCGAGATATAATTAAAATAAATTTTTATAGCGAGATATTTGTAAATTGTATTAATATTTCTTGGGGTGAGCAAAAATGTTAGTAATACAGGTTTAATATGTAGTACGTATAAACATAGTTTTGCTCTTTCTGTCATAATTTAGTAGTATTTTCTAAAGTATGTGAATTACGAGCTTAGCGAATGATTGTATATTATTTAATGGGAGACCGCAAGACGTTCCCAAATTACCATATAGACCAAAATGCCATTATTTCAAAAAAGTTTGGGAACCACTGTCTATAAGTTATATATTACAGCGTAACAGTATAATTATGTTGTTGTATTTCATAGGGTGGCACAGGTGTTGGCGGACAGTCTGGAAGTGATGGGCCCAGAGGAGATGAAGTGAGTACTAAAGTTAGGCTATTTGTATCCCATGTGACGCATGCACTGTTGTAGGGAGTTAAAGGATTTAAAGGCTCAGAAGGAGTTACAGGCCCGTCGGGAGAAAAGGTAAGTATTCCAATATACATTTTATAGTTATAGCCGTTAAAACCTTCGTAATGCAACATTTCAGAAATTTGACACCCTTGCTATGTCACGCTTCTTTTTTAATACAAAATACAATTACAAAAAGGATGGTCTGTCACACGTTAGTCATTGGTTACACATTGGTTAACCCCTGTCCCCTGAGAAGCGTCTTAACGTTTGAACTTTTCCCTTTCAGGCCACAAGCATTCTAACTAATGTAATTAGACATGCTGCAAACAAGCAATGTGTTTACAGTAAATATTGGATTTAACCACATCGGCTTTAGCGACAAATCGATAATAACTACTGTTTTCGCTTGCCCAGAGGTCGGTAGCCGTATTTGAAGCCATTTCGGATATACCTAGTGGCCTATTAGCCTGCCAAAACGAGTGTCGTTAAATCCAATGTTCAATGTACAGTACACCCTGGGGACCAGCAAAAATGTTCACTTTTGAGAGTTGTTCTCTTTTCAAATCAATGGGAAAATTTTGGGGGGAGAAAAAGTGTTCATAATTTGGAGTTCATTTCTTGAAGGTGTTCACTTTTTTCACTGTTCACTTCAATACTGAATTACAGTAGAACTCAATTTCAGTAGAACCCTTTAATACGAAATTCCGATTAATATGAACACTATTTCAGTTCCTTTCAAAGCTATTACAATACAAACTACTGTATATTGGTTCCAATGTATACTGCATTATTATCCTATAACCGCTAGGGATCACCTGGAGCGGAAGGGTCCCCAGGAAACCAAGGGTTGATCGGTAGCAACGGCGAGACCGGCGCTCTCGGGGCAGACGGGCCGTCTGGGCCCCCCGGCGAGCAGGGAGATACCGGATTCACTGGCAGTGACGGAGACTCCGGACAGAAGGGAGAGAAGGGGGGACAAGGGGTACTGGGGCCCACGGGACTCAGAGGACAACTCGGAGATACGGTAAGAACACATTAGTCTTTTTAGTGTACCGACAATATAGCTGTAGTTATACGTAGTTCATAATACAACATCTTTAATAAATACTTCACCAAACTACTGATTAAGATACTATCATAAGTCTGTGTTATTTAAAGTGGTGTTCGCTTAATTAATTAACAGCAATTGCTCTATTAGCAAGCTATTTCCGGAGATTTTAATGTTAATTTTGTTCCTCTAATAGCAAATTCGCCTATAAACAAGCAATTTCGTACAAAAATGTGAACACCACTGTAGTATGATCCATTAACTCACACAGCTAACACAGCTAGCTAACACAGCTAATATACTAGGCTCAGTACCTAATGACATTCCCACTGTAGGGCCCTGGCGGCGCCAAGGGCGACACCGGCCCGAGAGGGCCTAACGGGGCATCAGGAGCCCCCGGGACCCCAGGAGCGCCAGGACCGCTCGGCGAGGGCGGAGCTACCGGACCCCCGGGCCTACCGGGCCCTGCCGGGTCGGACGGAGACAGGGGAAATACAGGAGACCCAGGAGCCAACGGACAGCCGGGAGATGACGGTATTCCAGGGGACTACGGACCCAAGGGTTTCAAGGGTAATGGGGGGCCCTCGGGACCACAGGGATCTAGGGTAGGACACTAACCATTATAAGCGTAAGGGTAGTTAGGTATTGCGTTATGCTGTTTGTTGTAGGGAGATCGTGGCTCAACTGGTGATGATGGCCCTAAGGGCGGAAAAGGTGCAAAGGTATGGAACTGGTTGAATCAGTGATATATACAGTGAGCTCTCGTTATAACGAAGTGCTTGGGACCTGTAAATTCCTTGTTATATCCAACTTCGTTTTAATGGGAGTTCACTGTATACCGTATTTCTTCGAATAAGCGCCGGGTCAATAAAAATTACATTGACATGAAAAAATTAAAACACATTAGTTGATCACTGGAGTGTAATTCCATTGATTTTGGCAACTTCGGTAAGTATACTGTCGGTGAGAACCATTAGAACCGACCTAGATATAATTTTCTGGATTTTTCAAAAAAAATTCAGGATAATTTTTTGGCCCACGAAACAACAAGCGCCGGTGCGCTTATTCGAAGCAATACATTATACCTAAGTTATGTTGTACTACTTGTATTGTCTTGTTATTATAATTACTACTATAATGTAGGGAGCAATAGGACCAGTTGGCCCCAATGGACCCTCGGGTGTTCAAGGAGAGAACGTAGGTTATCTGTTGTCACTGAGAGTATACTCTCTCTAATCGTATTGTATTGCAACATAGGGAGTACAAGGAGTGAAGGGAGATTCGGGATTCGCAGGTACCAAGGGCGAATCGGTAAGAACACACTCTTATGCATAACGGTATAATCTATTATATGTGAATATCTGTAGGGCGTAAACGGTGTTCAAGGAGACAAGGGTAATCGTGGATCATCAGGACCACCTGTAAGTTAACGTTAGAAAGTAGAAAGTGAAATATGTTTAATCGCATGTGATTGTTTAGGGCCCGGGTGGACCCGATGGTAACCAAGGAGAACAAGGAAACAGAGGACCCAAGGTACCTATAATGCTATGTACAGTATAACCTCGTTAGTACCAACACCAGGGGACCGTCGAAATGCGTTTGTCTTATTCGGAATTCGTTTAACCAATTCATTTGTTTTGAAAAGGTTTTAAACGAAACTGAAATACATAGCGTACACGAATTTTATCAACAATGTTCGTACTAACGAAGTTCTAGGTATATTAACCGTGTTCGTACTAACGAGCGTATAGTTATAATATGAATTTGTATTAACCGTATAAACTGTAGGGAGAGAGAGGAGACTCTGGTATCTATGGACCAGTCGGACTTCCAGGCAATGAAGTAAGAATCAACTATTAGAATGTCTAGACTCTAGAGTCAGATAGTTAGCTTGTATAACTTATTATAGGGACCCCAAGGCGACCCAGGATCCTCAGGCAGCAGTGGGCAGAGAGGAGAACAGGTGCGTACTGACTAAACTGAATACTGGATTAACTGAACATAGACTATATTTAACTGACTACTAGATTAACTGAATATGAAGTTATTACAGTGGATGCCGGTTATAAGAACATCGTCACAAGACTGCAAATAATGTTCTTATAACCGGCATAACTTATCTAGGGGTATATGGCAACTGTTTTCCAGTAGAATGTTCTTATATCCGGATGTTCTTATAAACTGTGTTCTTATATCCGGCATCAACTGTATACAGTAAAAGTAACCGATGTTACAGTGGATATAATGATATAATGGATGTAGTGATAATTTGGCCAAAAATCTCATGTCCCCCCCCCGTTACAACTGTACCCATTATGTATGTATGTACTGAGTAGGCAGTTAGTATAAATACTGCTACGCTACTTTAGGGACCTCAAGGCTCTCCGGGAGAATTAGGCGCTACCGGGCCACAGGGGACAGATGGGCTGAATGGACCTCCCGTAAGTTAATGTGCTAGCAAACGTATTGTGAGTTGCAACTGTATTGATTAACGCTTTGTTTCTCTAGGGATCCACAGGAGATCTTGTAAGTTAATAGTAACAAGTATAAACCCATGGAATGCAGATATTAGTTACTGATTGAACATTATTTAACGAGTTATAATACAAACTAAGTACTCACTACTAACGATATTTAACTCAATTTAGGGTCCAACTGGTTCAAAGGGAGATCGCGGGCTACAGGTAAGTACATACAGCAACACTACACATATTGGTATCATTCTTATTCTAATACATTTGTTGTTTAGGGAGTAGCGGGACCTCCTGGACCGTCCGGAGTTGCTTCGGTAAGTACGGACTTGTTCGTTGAATGCAGTGAATATTTATCATTGATTAATTGAAACCATTGAAACTACAACTTATATTTAAGACAATACCTTAGCTGTAATTTAATTTTTATCTTACTACTTCATAGGATGTAGAAAAAAAACTGGAATAATTATATTATTGATTGGTAGTCTTATCAAACCCACATTCAAAAATTTTGGTGGGGGGGGGCAGTGTATTATGCATCCATTTGTAAATACGCTCCAAATCCTGGTCTGATCCAATTTTCATACGTCTAAATATCAAATTAATGTTACGGTATAGTTGAAGATTCCAAATTTTCGCGCTCCTAATTAATATTTTCCAAAAATCATACTCCAAAATGAGCGTCGCTATCATAGAACTAATATGCACACTTGCCAGGAATAAGATTTACGACAAACTCTACGCTAGGACTCTGCCCAATCATCCGGAGGGTCTGGCGACAAAGGAGACCTGTACGCGGGTATAACGGTTAACCAGGATTGCATGACAGAGCTAGTGAGGAACCTAGCCAGCAACCAGGGCAACCAACTGGGCGTTATAAATCGGGTCATACAGGCTCTCGTTGTGAAGGACGGACAGAGCAAATGCTCTGCATTCAGGAGCTGTGCTGACCTGCATGATGTGCAGGCCGTTTCTAGGAAAGTGTTTGTGGATCCCAGCGCTTCTGCCGGGGGAATAAATGCATACAGGTCATACTGCGACCAGACCAAACTGAGATGTACCGAGCTCGTTAGATCAGAGGTAAATACCGATTTGTTTATACATATACTGTAATATCTAATATGTAGATAAACACTAACTAACTTACTAACAAACAAACAAACAAACAAACAAACAAACAAACAACTAACTAACTAACTAACAAACAAAATAAACAAACACATATTAATTGTCCTGTCAGAAGTTTTATAAACCATTTTGCGTATTATTATAATTTTGTTGAATAAGTTTAGCAGAACACAGAGAAACACCTGTTGTATGCTAAAATTAACTTCCATTCTCACACAAATGCTATAACTAAATGACTCCGGTTTAATAACAATAAGTACAATAAGTACATTTTCAATGTCCTTATTTAAACTACGTGTATTACAACACGGTATTATCAATACCAATAAGTACACTTTAAAGTTCATTCCTTAATGAATATATTTTCACCTATTACACACGGTACTACCAACTAGATCGATATCGGGAAGTACACTGTGCAGAAGAAGTATCTCCTGCTGCTATCGAGTAACTACACCCGAGACGGCGACATAGAGTGCCACTCCCCTATAGAGAGTTTGTCGACAGAGAGTTTCAACGGACAGGTAGAAATATCTCAGGGCAAGATAGTCACTAGGGTAGATACCTGTGCCAGCCTCACACAGGCTATTAATGGGCTGGGCTGTGATAGGGAGGGAAGGAAACAGTTCGTAATCAGTGCACAAGCCTACATCGTGCCTCGTATAGCTAGGTGTGTCAAGCTTGATAACGGAAAAGAAACTTTCTGTCCCTAAATTAACTACTCTGCATTTTAATTAATTTTATTTTGTCAATTTGTATATTATTGTATTACAGTGTTTGGTGTTTAAGGAAGGATTTGAGGTGTTATGTGTTTGTAATAACTTTCGCATTTGTTAACCTGAGTAGGTTAATTATCTACTTGTCAATTTCAGTAGAACGTTTGTGTACAGCTTAATTAAACTTATTAATATTTGTATCTGTCAAACTCTATTAATAACTGTGGAATATAGTCTGGGTACAAACAATACTGTAGATTGCTAATTTACTGAAAGAGCCAACTAAATGGGTTTCTAATTGTTAAACAATAGAACAGATATTAAATACAAATGTTAAGTTTGGCCATCATGTAGGATATAACTCGGTTAATACGTATCTGGGTAAGTCTACATATTATAGAGGTGTTTGCATATTAGTTTTAGAAATTACTCTAATAGCAATTGCTCCAATACTTGTAGCAATAAGGCTGCATTAACTAACAAATTCATGGAAAATGAGACTAGCTATGTCAGCCATTTCAACAAGGATTCCGCGAATATTTTCAAAGGTAATAGTTGTAAATAGTGTTGTAAGGTCGGAAAATTTCCTAGGAAATTTCCAAAAAATTACCAAATTTCCGGAAATTTACATGGAAAAATTATTATATATACCTAGTTTTTTTAATTTGATAAACCATATCTATAATGTAGAGTTGTTACTGTGCGCTTGTTATTTTTCCTCATGACAGTCTAACTTAAGTAGCACAAAAATTTCGGCAATTTCAAACAAAGTTCCTAAGCATAATATGAAATATGTAATCTATCCAGAAATTTCCATAGAAAACAAAATTTTTGGAAATTTTACAACACTAGTTGTAAATACGTTCCAGGAACTAACAAATACAGTGGAACTTCGTTAGAACAGCACGGTTAATACGAACACTACTTCAGTCCCCCTGAATTTGGCCACTATACTAATAGTATAGTGGGCACAGTAAAAAAATACAAGTTGATGTTTATGTCTCTCAAACAAACAATAATATAAGTATCGAAAACATGCATCTACAATAAATATTGAATAAAATAATGTAATAAATATGAAAAAGTTCGCGAATAATATTATCTAAAAGAATTGCAGTTTGTGAGAAGCTTTCACATCAACAACAACAACAAGTCCCTCCTTGTTGATGTCTATGCCTTTAGGAAATTGGAACTCTCCAGGTCCTGTCCCTTCGTGTCCAATGGTACCGACAAGTTGTACCTCTCTGTTGAACACTTTAACATTATGAGCTCCAATGTCACTAGTTATAATTTTCCAGTGTCTGTCCAGACAGAAATAGCTAACTCCAATCAGCTGTTCCTGTGACACAATCGAATGAATGCATTAGGTTCCCATCTCTGGAGAATGATTGGACAGGATAGGAGCACTCATCAAATAAGACTATAAATAGAGAGGGAGCTAATTTTAGGTCCCATATTCTAGTGTCCTCTGTTATATGTGGAGAGTTAAGTGGAGTCATATCGACAGAGCTCAAATTCTCAACACTAAAATGAGATATGCTATTAGAATCATACATTCCTACATACAGTGTGTTTGTGTCAACTGACAGACCACGCATAAGATACTCTGTTTCAACACGACACAGAATATCCCCAGACACTTTATCTAGCTTGCAGATACTACGTGGATAATCACAGCTGACAAACAGGTGATGGAGTGAGACAGTTATGGAATTAGGAAAAGTCATTCCGTGTGGCTCAATTGTTCTAGAATAATTGCCTTCTTTGCTAAACACCTGAATCCTATTAACAACATAATCGGACACAAATATATCTCCATTGTCTCTGCCTATTGATAGACCATAAGGAGTATCTAAATCCATTTGTCCCTCTCTTTTATTGACACCAGATCACACTGGGTTGTGTCTGTTCAAGTAGGATACACCCTCACACAAGCGACACAATCAAGCCATGCCACCTTCCAACCACCCGTCATGCTACTCGAGCCACACAGATGGAATCCGATCCACCGTCGCTTCTAGTCACCGTATCTTCTCGTCCAACTCTCGGGACACATTTACTAGAGTCTCATTGAGCTCATTGTGTTGGAGATTGTGTGACGCATCAGCTTTGGTCACTTTCAACTGATTCAGCTTCACCTGTCTATCCTCCACTTGTGTCTCTGCCACACGGACCACTTCATCCAGCTGTGCCACCAGTTCGAGGTGTCTGCCACGTAGCACTTGGAAATAATACTCGAATCGGACACGTAACTCCTCTTTCGCTATTAAAACTTCCCCTCGAATTCGTTCCAGCTCTCTGGCTGTCTCTTCTCGCATGTCAGTTGCCATTGCCATGAAACCTAACTAGTTATAAAAATATATTTACATGAGTTTACCCATTTTTTGTCAACAGCAACAACAACAATACGCGCAATTGGCAAACAATTTATCATATTGCATAAGTATTTTATAGTTTCATTTTAATTTGAAACTCAAAAAATTTCCTTTGAAAACTAAAACAACAAATGTCAAACAGTCAAGTTATTTCATTATGAACATTTAAGGGACCAAAAAAGTGTTCATACTTGTAATTTCACTCCAAAAATTTTATGAAATAATAACCAATTTAATGTAGAACCCAATTAACCGGTATTAACAGAGTCTAATGTATCATACAAATATATATATACAATATGTGTAAAAAAGTGATAATAATGACTTCACAAACAATAAAGAAATAAGTTTATATCTCAATTGGAGAAAGCAAACGTTTCCTTAGTATCCTGGCAAGATCTCTTCTCCCTAGTGTCCCGAATAGACTTACGAACTCAGTTTCCATCCCAGCTCTTATAGCGTCTATTCGACTCTCGGAATACTTAATGTCCGTAGCCGGGTTATGTCAGAACTCTACGGCAATGCTCTGCTGCGGGAAATGGGCACACAAGGCTTTCTTCAGAGCTCAAAAGAGTCTTAGGGGCGGACACCCCGGCTTAAAGGAATGGTCCCGAAAACAGGGCCGAATTAAACACAGAAATTTTAAACCCCATTTACGGCATTAATTAATCCCATTATTTAAAAATTTTCTCCAATCAGACGCAGAATTTAATGCTGAAAAAAAATTGAGGGTTTAGTATAACATTTTATGAGTTAAGGACCAGACAAATTTTGAAAGGTGTTAAAAATGTGTTAAAAATGTATCAAAAATGTTTTAATCAGAAATCGTAACCCCAGGTGAAAATTTGACTGTCACTGCACCTTCATGCCAAGTTTCAGCCATCAACTAAAAAGAAGTGTCCTGGGCACCGTTTACGGAGAAAAAATCTAGAATAATCTATACTATTAATAGACAAACCTTTATGTATATATATTTGTTTGTATGTTCCAAGTTGATTGAAGAAACTGGACGGTTTCCAACAATAAATAGTGCCAGAATCTATCAAATGAGACGCGAAGTGTCCAACCGTCGCTAAGCTACCGTGACCGTATTTCGTTAAAATTTCGAAGAAAGTTTTCTAACAGTTTTACTGAATCTTATTTCGAGGAAATACAGGAGATTGGCAGCACAATTATGGCACAAACAAAACCCAATTTGAAAATTCGTGCACTGTGAAAAGGTGTAGAATTGTATTCTATCGAATGCATTTATATGCATTCGATAGAGCAGTGGTTCTCAACCTTTTTGTTACCGTGGCCCACCGAGGGTACTGCAGTTAAAACCGTGGCCCACGATACATTAGCATTACAATACTAGTATTTTACTCTAATAAGTTACTGGTAATAATCAAGAATGTTTAAGGTGTTTACAGAAAATCTTTATTGCGAAATTAATGCGAGCATTGGCATTGTACATCTTCCATCAAATGTGAAATATGAGAGTGCAATAATGATCTATTAATAATTCTAGAGTTCATTTATTTTTATAAGTACTAAACATAAAATTTTGAACACTAGCCCATGGCTCACTGAAAATAAGTCCATGGCCCACAGGTTGAGAAACAGCGCGATAGAGAATACAATTCTACACCTTTTCACAGTGCACGATATATAGTATATTCAGGCACTATTTATTGCTACTATTGTGATGTTAAACAGGTGTAAATGAGTCCAACTAAAATGTAATACAAATCGTGACCCCCCCCCGTAATCCATGATACATCCAGGGGCGGCACACCCGATACGGCTGGTGCGGCGAGCGCCGTACCACTTTTCAGAGTGTTCCGGCGTCGCCGCACCACTTCAGGATGGCCAGCTTTGCTGTACCACCTCTATCTGTTCGAAATTAAACAATTAATTGACAACTTATCCAATTAATGATTTTATGATCGTTGAACCACACTCAAATACCTGGTGTTGAACCGCCGGACAACATTAGAATACTGTAAAATTCTCCGCCGTACCACTTTTCGAAAGGACGTGCTGCCCCTGAGTCATCTATAATGAAAATTTGGGCTCTTAGTAAATAAAACTCAGTTCCTTGGAGAGGATACGGACCAACTAATAACTAAAATAACAAAGCAGTAATTCAATACTGGGGGATTTATACAAAACTATAATCGGCACAGTAAAGAAATTATAAATGTATAAAAATGTAAAAAGAAGCTACAAGATACCGTTAACCAACTGATAGAAGAGAGGAGTTAGTATAAACTTAACGGTGTGCTGTGGGAAATATCGGATGGGGAATGTGTTAAAGAAAAACTAACAGAATTAACCTAAACAGCTGTGACGTAACTGAAACTACAGTCGACTCCGCTTAATAGAGTCACCTCGGGGCAGGTGGATTTGCCCGATTAAGCGGAGAAATATATTAACCGAAGATATTTTAAGCCAAAATGTAATTCCGTTCCATAAATCCTGCGATATCACATTAACAAGATTAATATAGGTCGCTAATAGCATAAATACTCTAGTTAGCAATTCAATGCATTTGTCCCGTTATACAGATATCTGATTCTATCAGTTATTTACAGCTATTCGTTCCGCTACGAGAGTTTTCATACCTTTTATCAGCACTTAACGCACTCGCTTATATTTCAAACAGAATACAGTAGACCTCGTTAATAGGAACAACAGGGATAATCAAAATGTGTACTCTTATCCGGAATTCGTATTAATTAACTTAAATAGAAAATGTTACTCAGGCCCGCAACACTATGACATTTTTCCATTGTGGCCCGCGCTCTAAAAAGTTTGGACACCTCTGCTGTAGAGAATGGGCTGTAGTGTCATTATGTATCATTGGGGGTTTGTTATGGTAGTATGTAATCTCATTGGGGAGTTGTTAAACACCCATACAGTGTATCCGTTAATGTTTAACCGCTAAGAAAATATAGGAGACAAAATAAATTATTTTATACGAGCCCTTCGGTCTAGGTCGCTTTGCAACGGATCTGTACTACGTAAGTGTTGTAAAATTCGAAATTTTTTGTTTTCTATGGAAATTTCTGGAAAGATTACATACTTCAAATTATGCTTAGGAACTTTATTTGAAATTGCCAAAATTTTTGTGCTACTTAAGTTGGACTGTCATGAGGAAAAATAACAAGCGCACAGTAACAACTCTACATTATAGATACAAGCTGCTCGCCCGCGCTACGCGCGTTCTTACAACTTGCACTCGGGCCTGTGGCCCTCGCTTGTATTTAAAACAGTTGTATTTTTAAATACATACTCCAATAGACTCAATGCAAATTGAGTAATGTATGTGCATGATTGAGCTCAAACTGATTCTAGGAGCCTATAAAAATGTCGGTTATGTAACGAAAAATTAACAAAATTATATACCCCCTCCCTACATCTCGCTTTTTGCCATTTTGTAATAAAAAAGGACGGGCTGTAATACTTACCCCTTGGCATTACTTAAAATTCAACGGCCTTATGCACAGGTTCATTATATTACGGGAAATCATATGAGTAATATTTAGGTGACCGCTAGTGACACACATAACAGTAATGCTATTGTTTCAGAGTAGGGCTGTGCCCCCCTAAGCTGTCTATTTATCCATGGGCCCTAGGGCCTACGCCTAGCCATAGGTATATACGTATAAGGACAGAAAATAAATTGGGAATACTAATCAGCGCCTGTATTGTTGAATATTTATGCTAATTAGAACTTACAATTTTTTAGATATTAACGCATGATCGTGTATATTAATGAACCGACTCCAAATAGAAATTAATTAAATATCACTAAGGAACTGTACAACTCTGTGGACCCCTGACTTTGGGCTGTGGAGAAGTTATTGAATTGATTGTTAATAATCAAATAGACACAATGGAATGTTAGAAATGTATGGGTAGACAGAGTGAACACAATAACTGATTGGATGAATGAACTTCCTCTAGACCAATTAAATCACAGTCTCAGATAGGCATTCTATAACGCACACTTGACAATTGATAGAGAGACTGAAATCCTTTTATACGAATTGAATGCTAGCTGCTAATCCATACTGGAAAACCCTCGAATTTAATAGGCTAAAGTTTTGTCACCTTTAGGGAAGGGAAGATGTTATTTTTTTTCTTAGATATTAGAACTTGTTCCTAGAAACAATATCTTCCACCCCCCTGCCAAATTTCAAGTCTGTAGCTCTTACCAGTTCCTCAATCAATTCCGAACAAAAAAACAAACAAACAAATCATTGTGATTTAATATATAAGATGGTTTATCAAAATTAAAAATCTAGGTATATATAATAATTTTCCATGTAAATTTCCGGAAATTTCCTAGGAAATTTTCCGACCTTAACACTAGTGCTACGCACCTCAAGTTAAAGGCATTCCTCTGCTCTCCATGGAGGATGTTATATAGTTCCCTTTCTACCATTTCCATAGTTTAAGTTGTTTACCTATAATCAGGGCCGTAGGAAGCGCCCCCCGAACCCCCCGACCGGGGGGAGGCCCCGCATTTAGGGGGACCCATAATTTCATATAACAAAACGATATTACTTATTCATTCCTATGTAGGGCCCCCTGAAGGGGTCCGGGAGGGGGGGGGGCCCAGGACACATAGCTACGGCCCTGCCTATAATACCCGTTAAAAGTTAATTTGTTTACCTGTTTTTTGTAAACAACAACAAATATTAATTAACATTATAATTTCAAAATTTGTAAATGCGAAATTCGTAATCAGCATACTTGTTTACCTATAATATAACATTTGGAAGTTAGTTAATATTTCAATTATACATGCGGATTTTATACCCCCATCCAGGGTGTTATCCAGGCGTGCTGGGCGCGCCTAAAGGAGCGTAATTTGGCAGGATTTTATCTAGGCGTACAAAAATCGATTATAGGCCTGCTCCCATAGACTCTGCTCCCATAGACTTTATACAAGATGACTAATTCTAGGCGTACAAAATGAAAACTGAACGAGCTCTAACAAAATCTAGGAGCGGGGTAATTTTTTCCTGGATGAAAGCCTGCCCCCATCACTTTAATTAATACAATCCGGACAAACAAACACACAACAATCGAGTTTTAATAATTCACACACATGCCTTTTCAAATAAAATACCGATTATATTTAGAGACGTACCAATGCAAATTTAGTAATGAATGTATGTGCATTTAATATTGAGCTAAACTGAATCTAGGCGCCTATAAAAAAAGTGTGGATTTATGAAACGAAAAATTAATAAAAATTATATACCCCCTCCCTACATCACGCTTTTGCCATTTAGTAATAAAAAGTACGGGCTGTAACACTTACACCTTGAGCATTACTTAAAATTCAAAGATCCTATACACAGGTTGATTATATTATGTGGAATCATATGGGAAATGTTTAGGTGACCGCTAGTGACCCACATAACAGAGATGCTATTGTTTCAGAGTAGGGCTGTGCCCCCCTAAGCTAATTATGGACAGGGCCGGACTAAGTATGTTGAGGACACTAAGCTAAATGAGTGTCCGAGGCCCTACCCAATGAGTTTTATAGGGTGTAATTAAAAATCTCGGTGAGAGGAACTGTCAAGGAAATTTTGGTACCCTTGGAAAATTGGTCCGGTGGGACCATAATTTTCATGGAAATTTGGTCCTTCTGTGAAAAATTGGTCCCTCTGAGGTTTGTGCTTATTTGGTTACCGTATTTACTATAATTTTAGCCTAGGCGATCTTTCGCAATATTGGACTAAAAAAATTATGAGTAAGCCTGTGACTGGAAAATTGGTCCCGAAAAATTGGTCCGAGACCAAAATTTGATGGAAACTGGTCCTAGGACCATTTTTCCATGGAAAAATTTGTCCCCCGGACCACTTTTTGCGGGACCAATTTTCCAGTGACAGAACCAAGGATAGTAATTTCGCTTAAAAAAAATCAAAAATTGCAGCCGGTGCCGACGCATGTTCCTTTGGTGGCACTATATTTTGTTGGTGGTTTATTGATAGTGCCTCCAAAGGAACATGCTGTCGGCACAGGCTGCAACTTTTGATTTTTTCGCCAACTCATCAACGCCTCAAGGTGTCAAGAACCATTTGTTAATTGGTCCGAGTCACAAGGAACGGTAGATAAGTTTGAAGTTTGTTTCTATCATAAACCATCTTGAGTTTGATGCCATTCATTCATTATATATTGATAATAGATTATATTATTAGTTATTTATTTTAGCAATGTTATCCACGGTGATTTGAGTAAAGTCAATAAATTCCATATATTATTTGATTTGATTTTATCCATTGTATAGTAATACTACAATTAAATAGGGGGACGCTGCAATTGGTCGACTTTTGTAGGTTTGCAATTGGTCGACTATTCTAAGGTATGCAATTGGTCGACTATTCTAAGGTATGCAATTGGTCGACTATTCTAGGGTATGCAATTGGTCGACTATTCTAGGGTATGCAATTGGTCGACTATTCTAGGGTATGCAATTGGTCGACTATTCTAAGGTATGCAATTGGTCGACTATTCTAAGGTATGCAATTGGTCGACTATTCTAAGGTATGCAATTGGTCGACTATTCTAAGCTAAGGTATGCAATTGGTCGACTATTCTAGGGTATGCAATTGGTCGACTATTCTAAGGTATGCAATTGGTCGACTATTCTAAGCTAAGGTATGCAATTGGTCGAGTATTCTAGGGTTTGCAATTGGGCGACTATTCTAAGAACTATTTTAAGTGGAGTTTTTTCACTTGTATCTTTACAAACTATTATTACTATGCACATTGACACACATCATAACCCAGCTAGGGTGGTTTCAATGGCATTCAACAAATTACAATGATAATGGATAACACCTAGGGCTACGGTGACACTGAGATTTTCCCCTAGGCTCCATACCATCACACTTAAAATTGCCTGCTTTTATCCCAAATCCATATATGACAATTAGAAAAGCGTACGTTTTCAATAAGATGCATATAACACACTTTTAAAGACGATTCTTTTTCACTATAATCAATACAAGTCAATTAGAAAGGAAATTCTTTCCACAAGTATCCATACTAGTCAATTAGAAAGCGATTCTTTTCACCTTTTTCCATCAAAAAATGTCAAAATGAAATAGTCGACCAATTGCATACCTTAGAATAGTCGACCAATTGCATACCTTAGAATAGTCGACCAATTGCATACCCTAGAATAGTCGACCAATTGCATACCTTAGCTTAGAATAGTCGACCAATTGCATACCTTAGAATAGTCGACCAATTGCATACCTTAGAATAGTCGACCAATTGCATACCCTAGAATAGTCGACCAATTGCATACCCTAGAATAGTCGACCAATTGCATACCTTAGAATAGTCGACCAATTGCATACCTACAAAAGTCGACCAATTGCAAACCTACAAAAGTCGACCAATTGCAAGCGCGCCTTAAATAGAAACCAGCTGGAATTTATAAGTTAAATCAATTTAATTATCGCAAGTTGAAACAATGGAATTAGATTTAACAGTTTTACTGAAACTGAAGTGTGAGTAAACAAATAAATTTAACTCCCATTTATGGCAGAAATTAAACCCATTATTTAAAAAATTTCTTCTCCCATCAGACGTAGAATTTTATGGTGAATCCAATGGTAAAATAGAAATTGGGGTTTAGTAAAACACTTTTTGAGTTATGGACCAGACAAATATTGAAAGGTGTTAAAGTTGTGTCCAAAATTAGTTAATAAAAAATCGTAACCCCAGGTGCAAATTTGACGGTCCCATCGCACCTACATGCCAAGTTTCAGTCCAACAACTATAAAGCTCTGGCCAGGGCACTGGGCCACTATACTATAGTATAGTCGGCACAGATAATAAAGTATAGTCGGCACAGTAATAATAAACATTAGCTTATCTCTTTGAAAAGATTTGTTTTGAAGATTTTTTCGAATTAAGCGGAGTCGATTGTAATTATCTTATAGCTTATCATCTACTAGTTCCATTGTCTTGAAATACTTCAATATTACAACACTCTCCAAATAAAAATGAGCACACAAACAAACACAAATATTTTTGCATAAATATTAGGCACCAAATATTATATGGGATATAGTAGGCATTACTTCCAAGAAATATAAAATAACGGATGAATTAATTATTAATTAATAACTCTTCTAAGTCCTTATTTGCAGTAGTATACTGTATTTTCTTTGTGCCATAAATAAACTTATGAATATGTTTAATCCAATTACAGATTGTGACGAACACGAATGACGACAGGATTATTGACAGTGATAGAAAGAGAATAACTTTGCCAATCAATTCCGTATATTGAATAACTTTCAACAATGTTTCAACAGCTTCTTCAGTTTGGATAACATCGTTTAACGAACTGAAAAAATTAAACGGGAAATAACAGTCTCCGTAGAGTAGTATACTGGTGTAAACCGCAGTAAGATCAATTAAGACCTCTCCTAATATTAAGAATAGATATGCGCATGTTATAATATTAATAGTGTGCTTGCAGTATTTGTACTGTTTCATTTCTTCCTTGTTGGAACCGTGTTGTGTGAGACGCTCCAAAGCTCTCTGGAGCAAGGCACATTTGAATCGTTTGGAGGTGCGAACAAATATATAGAGATATGTGAGTACAATAATGAAGAACAATACGGTACTAATAACTGTGGTGTATTGTATAAACCCAGTTAAGATAATGACTGTACTTAACAAGGTGGTTATAATTAATGAAAGCCGATAATTCAATGAGTTGTACGGTTGTTTGATTTTTTTAATACGAATAATCAGATAATTCATTAAACATACACTGAGGGCAAGTACAAATAACTCAGCAGATCTCGCTATTCCACTAAGTCCATTTAAGAAAGGAATTTCCGTATATACAATATTAATTTGATTCAGTGCAGGCTTGTGATAACTTGTGCAAACAGTAAATGGTAGCTCGAGTGTATTATTACTTGCTTTATGGTAGGTAAGACAATGATAAATGGAATCTGATGTGAAGAATACTATCCCAGCAATGATCTCAGAAAAAGTGATCAAAAGTAATAGAGTATTTTTCCATATTTCAGTTTCATAATGATAATAAAATTGTTTGTTTAAATAACCTGAATCACCTGAGAGACATCTCGCTACTCCTCTCTTGTATTTTCTGCAGCAATGGATTCTCCTGGCGAAAACAAACCCCCAGTATCCACTGAATATTAGGAAAATAGATAAAAACACTGAATTTATGATAATTGCAAGTATCATTTCAAAATATATTATAAATCATATTTATTGAGTCTTTTATACGAAGATGTGAATCCTGACTGCTTACATAAAATGGTGAGTATTACACATATGTAGTCGGGTAAAGTTTTATTGTAATATAACACTCCCACATAGCGTACAATATTACTTGCTGCTTACTTGACTTGTTTGCTGTATTATGTTACAGTCTTGGTTAGCTTTCAGTGAGCACATATCGAACATACAATATAGAATGAACTCTAACTAAAGGATAATTGTATCTTTCGAAAATTATATTTCAACTTTTAAAATATTGCTGACAAATAGTTGAATCGTTCCCGTTCTTTATCTGCAATTTCAAACCTTTAATTTATTTGAATAATATTGCTATATTTATGCAAAATTTAAAATTAGTATTGAGTTAGAATCACACTTATTTTCTATTATGATTCACTTAAATACAAAAACGAAATAAAGGTAAAATAAATGTATTATTGTGATCATTCTTAGAAACTTGACAAAATATATAACAATATATAACTTACTCAGACGGAGGGACTCGTATACTTTTGGCAGGCCCCACAGCGACGGTGAGTAACCCTAACACTCCCTACAGACATTTCACAGAATCAAAAATTCATAACCCATGCAGTATATATTAGTAACCTACGTAGTATGAACCCACTGGTTCCTGGGATCCTCAAATTCTTGTGGATTAAGGCTAAAACATACTTGCCAATCAGTTACCTATTTGAGTCATACCCTTGTATAGGGGAATGGCGGACACATCGTCGCTGGACATTTCGTCGCCGGACATTTCGTCCCGGACATTTCGTCGCTTGGACATTTCGTCCCGGACATTTCGTCCCGGACATTTCGTCGCTTGGACATTTCGTCGCTGCATAGTCAACATCCGCTATCTTGAATGTCTGTTAATTCAAACTAAGACCGAAGAATAAGTCCATTGGTTCATTAAGTTGTCATTAATAGATCACTTCTACAAAAGCCTAAAAAAATCCATTGTTAACAATTTTTTTTAAATCACAATTAAATTCAAGCTCTTATTCTTTAAATCTTTTCTTCATTCAATACTGAAGTTTCCAATCTCGTATATGTTCATTTATATTCTATATGAATCATGGTTATCATACACTCAACATCCAGTCTTTAGTCTTTAGGGCATATCAAAATCTGTTCAAGAAGTTTGAGTTAACGGACATTCGAGATAGCGGATGTTTACTATGCAGCGACGAAATGTCCAAGCGACGAAATTCCGGCGACGAAATGTCCGGCGACGATGTGTCCGATTACCGTATAGGGCTCCTATTTCCCCTGTACATTGGTCGTTCCCTGTACGGTTGGCAGGTATGATAAAAGAGAGCATTTCCCAGGGAGCTTAAAGGCAGTATCTAATCCTGAGTTCAAATAACTATAAAACTTCATACTACATTATGGAATTTGAAGCTTATATTCGTGTAGGCAATCTTAGATATAAAGTCTCCAACGAATATTTAATTAATCACTAATAATGTAGCGACTTTAGTTTCTGATATTATTAGAAGCTAATCAATTTATCTACGTCAACCGGGGGTCCGCGAAATATTTTAAGGGGTCCGCCGCGGATATCTATCACGATAATAGTAGTATCATATTATTTAAGATGTTTTGGGTCGCTTAGTATATGTTTTGGGTCGCAAGATATTTTTTAATACAACCAGGGGTCCGTTAATTTGAAAAGGTCGAGAACCACTGACTACGTGGTATAAATAATAATTTAATGAAAATATTGGTAAGACACGGGCAGCTCCCAGAACCGGCACCCTCATTGGTGTAAAGTCAAGCCAATACGTGTATGTTTCATTTAACCAAAATAGTTACGAGCCCTTCGGTCTCGGTCGCTTTGCGACAGATCGATGCTCGCACCTCAAGTTAACGGCCGCTATGCGGCCTTACTCCTCACTAAACTATTGATTACATAGCTAGTAATATTTGTCATAATTATTTACTTATAATACCCGTTTACTTATAGTACCCATTGAAAACTAACTTCTGGGTTGATTTTGAATTTTCATTAATTTTGTTTACCTATTTGTGTAAACAACAATAAATATTCATATTAGAAATTTGTATCAATGCGAAATTCCAAATCAGCATACTTGTTTACCTATTACATAGACTACTTTAATTAAGGACTGTAGGCTGCCAGCTCGGGTCCTGGAACTTGGGTCCATTGTGTCTTATTGATATCTCGTAATCCGCTAATGCTAGACACAGGAAATGTATTATTGTCGTATAGGAAGTCATATTTTGGGAGTCCAATGGTCATATTGCCTTATCTCAAATATTTGTGGAATGTGAGTTTTGCGGTTTTCACACCTTTTCCATATATGGTAATAATCTCAAATTCTCGACTTCAGTTAGAGTTAGGCATAAGAAATGTATTATAATCGATTGGGAAGTCACATATAAGGAAGATATTGCCATATTGACTATCACTAATTTGCAGTACTCGACAAATTAGGTGGTTTGTTGCCATTAGCCACCAAAATTCTTTCTTAAGCCACCAAATTTTGCCTTTGGAGGCTTAACTAATCCACTATTGTGGATTATTTGACCATGTGTAGATTATATTTTTTGTTGCATTATTTGTTATTAATATTAGTGTTGTTTTACGGCATCAGAAGTTTCTTAAGCCATCAGTGGTTTGTTAAACCAGCCATTGTTTACCGATTTAAATCGGTAGGAGGTCCAAGTGGCTGCTTTCCACCTTTTACACAGTCGCCCAAACACATTCAAATTGTGATTCACGAAGAAAAATTATCTTCGATCTTTGAGACTACCTGGATTATTTGGCATTGCCTCAATCCACCTATTCCGTTCATTTTAATCAGTAAGAAAACGGAGTATAAACTATTGCCCACCTATCTAATTATACCCTGCACAATACTTTGGCATAATTCGTATCCTGATGTCAGTCTCTCAGAAGCTTTAAGTTGCGTGAATACAACTGATAAACATAATACTTATAAAGTTAAAGAGCTGAACTATTAATAATCAAAGGTGGTTCAACAAATGTCAATAGTCAGTATTAGTCAAAAATCCATGACTAACATAATTTCCTAAATTTACATATCGATTCTAAATAATCATTCGGCTATTTTATAATCTCTACTCATAACATATGTACGTATACTATACTATCAACAAATTTAACCATATAAATGTACAGGTAAACCTCCGAAATGCGACACTTTTGGGAGCAGCGCTTGTGCCGGATATTCGGAAGTTGTCGCATATCGGAGGTTGCCCCCGCATGCATTATTTATATTGGAAAGTCAATCAGGAGAATGGTTTGTGCCGTATCTCGGAGGTTGTCATGTTTCAGAGGTGCCGCTTTTAGAGGTTTACCTGTATACCTTGTTTGTTGTTTGTTTATGACAAGTTTTAGTGATGTATCTGTTTGCTATTTATAATAATAAACTATGATACTACGAGTTATTAAACTAATTACTGCAGTAATTAAACCATCACCTCACTTTTTATGGTAGCTAAAGAATAAACAATGGCTGGTTTAACAAACTACTGATGGCTTAACAAACTTCTGATGCCGTAAACAACACTAATATTAAAAACAAATAATGCAACAAAAATATAATCTACACATTGTAATATAATCCACAAATGGTGGATTAGTTAAGCCTCCAAAGGCAAAATTTGGATGGCTTAAGAAAGAATTTTGGTGGCTAATGGCAACAAACCACCTAATTTGTCGAGTACTGCTAATTAGTGATAGTCAATATGGCAATATCTTCCTTATATGTGACTTCCCATTCGATTATAATACATTTCTTATGTCTAACTCTAACTGAAGTCGAGAATTTGAGATTATTACCATATATGGAAAAGGTGTGAAAACCGCAAAACTCACATTCCACAAATATTTGAGATAAGGCAATATGACCATTGGACTCCCAAAATATGACTTCCTATATGACAATAATACAATTCCTGTGTCTAGCATTAGCGGATTTCGAGATATCAATAAGACACAATGGACCCAAGTTCCAGGACCCGAGCTGGCAGCCTACAGTCCTTAATTAAAGTAGTCTATGACCTATTATAACATTTGTTTACCAATTATAACATTTGAAAGTTAGTTTATATCTCATATACAAATGCGGTTTCCATTCCCCCATCACTTTAATACGATCCGGACAAACACACAAATAAACAAACACACACACAAACAACAATCGAGATTTAATAATATGGATATAACTAATACATATCTTAAATTATCCACAATCCGTGAAAAGCATCAGTTTTTAATTTATGAATGAATATAGAAAATATGGATAGACACTTTGGGAATGCACATGTACTAGCCATAGTATTTCTGTGATCCGACAAATTCCCAGTTACGGGCACCCTCCGGACGACAGTACCCAGAGTGTATTGAGTGTATTGAGTGTATTCCCAGCTGGGTCGAAACAGAAGACAGTGGAGCAATTCCACTCCCGAAGAGATGCAGAGCCACTTCTGCGAATATAAATTAATGCATTTGTGACTCGAGTCCAATGCTACTACCACACCGTCTGGGTCAGTTTAACGTATTTAGGTTTCTTTAGTTATCCAATACCATTGCTATAAATGTATTGCAGTTCTATGGAGAATACAGACTATATTGCTGCTGCTATCTGCTGTTAATACTCTCCGTAACAGTCGATGCATAGGCAGTTAGGCGAGTTCAACTGTCCGTCTGTTGAACACACAGTATCAGCTCTCTAATTAGTTCGTAGCTGTTAATTGAAACTGTAGCAGAGTATTTAACCCTGTGTCCGTAACGAAGATGTGCTCTTTAGTTAATCCATTCCCCATGTGTGAGCAAGCGTTTCCCGTCCGAATCTACAAATGCACTACCCAGCAGAGGAGACTACCTGAATGCGTATATTATCCCAATCTGCAAAGTAATGAGCTTATTAGCCTCATCTATAGCTACATGATGAACACACTCATCAAGAGCAACGCGTGATGAGTAGTGGTTTCGTTCCATCCCAGGAACTCATCAGGAGGGTAACCCTCGACCACATTTCTGTTACCAGTGTACCACAGGGACTAGACTGGTGCACACTGGTGCACTCCTGTCAGCAGCTATGCCAACTGGATTGAGCTCTTTATTACAACTATCCTCTCTCCAGCGGTTAGGATAGGTTACGTCTTGAGGGAATAGTTGGGATCTGACACTCTACGAGCTTCCCGAATTCTCGGATAATGATTTGAGTTTCGGTATCGTTGACATTTGAATAGCGGATATGGCAGCCTGGTTGGTGTCTTCAACTGTTCCAAACCCTATCAATCAAAATAATATCAACTATAGGTAGTAATATTATACTACCTATAGTTTACACAGACAAGGAACAGAATGTAAATGGGTCATATGTCTCGGAACCAAGACCCATCTTATTCATGTCCCACTCTACCATAGACGTATTATGAAAAGTTATTGCTTTAAATATCCTGGATTAGCATTTAGGAGCACTGAATACCTTGAATATCTCTATAGCCAGTGATAACAAACAAAGAGTTTCTTGTGGGGAAGATTTAGCTAAAATATGCTTCATGATCCATTGTTTCCTATAGAACAGTATTATGACTTGCAATTAATTAACTATGATAATAGACCTTGGATAACTGTAGTAGATTATAATATATGTAGTTTGTCTATACATTTTATAGCAATACCACGGAACTAACTATACATAACACAGTACACCACTTATCTGTGAGGTAATTACTTGACTACTACAGGGTACTTGGTAAGGTACTTATATATTCTTGTATATTTGTTTGTGTGTTTGTTAAGTGATGAGGGAATAGAAACCTCATTTATAATTTTTGATAGAGACTAAGTTCCAAATGTTATAATAAGTAAACAAAGTATGCAGATTTCGAATTTCGTATTTACAAATAAATAATGTGTATATTTATTGTTGTTGTTTACAAAAATAGGTAAACAAATGAATTAAAATTCAAAAAAATTTGGTGTACAGGGATTTAGGGCAATGTACAGGAGAAAACCCCATACAGGGATATGACTATGAGGTGGGCAGGTATGTGTCTGACATTGTTTCTTAGGTTGGATAAGAGTTCTGGGGGGCGATGTAAGATCCCCCATTTGGGTCCAGGAGGATGGATTGTAAAGGCAATATGTAGTCCTGAGATCGAATAACTATAAAGATCCATACTATACTATTAAAGTTAAATTTAAAATTTATAAAATATAAATAGTTCGCCAGAATGTCAGCAGTGTATAGTTACTTGAATAATACATTTTTTTAGACAATATTTCATTAAAAATTATTGATTTATCAACTGTCTGAATCAGGCCTGTAGCCAGAAAGCGATAGTGAGTGGGGAAGCCAGAATTTTAGGGGGGGGGGGCTGAGTCTCATATAGCATGAAACCCTATGTATATTCAACGGAGTTTAATTGGACATTAAGAATCCTCAGGGGACACAATTCTGTATGGAGGCCTCATCCCGCCTAGACCCCTTGGCTACGGGTCTGCTCTGAATACAAAGTATAAAGCACTGTCTCTATAGCTTGTTATACACACCAATAGATAATGCAAGCAGTATACATACACAGTTGAGTACAGTACATGAACTGATTTTATACATGGAATCTCATAAGAGATATATTCAATAATTTTTTGCATTATACAAACATATTCAAATCATTATAAACAACTAAATCTATTCATTGTAAACAAATAAAGACTGATATTTTATAATTTCTTCATAATCAAATACTTTAGAAAGTTTGCCAATACGTAGATGCAATAAAATTGACTTTAAAACGAATGCTGCATAAATAGTTCATATAAACAGTAATTAAGTTAGCAACTAGAATAACTAAAGATCAAGAAATACCAAACTACATAACTTATTACATAATTAATTGATTAAACATTTTGAAAGATTATTAGAGCAATTTGGTTTAATTGTAAATAAGTAACTTTGGTTAAGTCTAAGGTTACAATGGAATATGCATAGAGACTTTCCTATAATTAGTCTCATATTGCATCTATCTATAAATAAGCTGATTTAGTGGCTCTATACAATTCTACTCAACTTATACTATTTCATAATAACTGTATTATTACTTGAAGATATTTGTATAAACTCAGAAATTAACCTAATTTCTACAATCAGTGAATTGTCCATTTATCAAGTCAGTATTTAGTATTTAGCAAACAATTTATTTTGTTAGTTTAATAATTTCTTTATCATAATATCTGTTGTTAGGAAACTTATCCATATTTGAAGAATCTCAAAAGGAATTTCTTATATTCAGAGATACTTCCATTATCAACGAATTACCGTGAGTTGTCTTACTTAAATTTTATAGAATTTGAACATGTATTATACCAGAAAATGCGGACATTTAATTTTTATACATAAATTTCAATAGATTATTTTCTAATTGATGATGATAGTATTCATATCATGTTATTCGAGATTTTCGAGATTAACTGTAAATCTCGAATAATTTTAAAAAATCACGTTTTAGAGTGTCGGTATGTGTATAATTTTACTCAGGTAGCTGAATGGAGTCGAATGAGGGGTCACTTGATTAAGTGGGAACACAATTTGATAATGGGATTTTTACACATTCCTAAGACATTCCAGCGTTGCTATGGAAAAATTCTTCCAAATAAATATGGACATGTGATATATCAAATTGCTGGAAATTTAACGCAGAGTACCAATATGGTGATAATATGTTGATTGGAGCTGATTTGAGAAAGTTAGCTCCAGAAATGTCAGCGATTTTCTATGGAAAATCAGAAACTGCAAACGTGTAAAATATTTTCCTCACGGGCTTTGGCTTGCAACTTTTTTTCTATGTGTATTTGGGTCCAGAAGAAGACTCTAGTGTAGAAATTGTTTGGTAACAATTTTTTTCAAGGTTTTGAGTTAAAATTCCCTAACTATAGAGGCATAATTACATTTGGTGATGCTTCAATATAAAACTATAATAAAGGATAAAAATAACAAAATTTTGAATTTTATTTATAGAGGTATATATTAAACTCCTTAACTTTATAATGAGTTAATTAAATATAGAATTTCTGATCATTATGAGCAATTATAATATACAAATTCTGATTTCACATTAGAATTCCACATAGTCGGATTACTCTAGGTACTTAATTTCAAATAATCACGATTATTTACTGAGATACAGCCATATTACCATTTGTGCAACTTATGCCACTTCATGGATTTTGGCTGAAATGACATGAAATCATAATATTATTTAATTTATAACTACCTTGTTATAGAAAATTAACGCGCCATGAAATTTAGGCGAAGGAAATTAACGCACCATGAAATTAACGCGAATTGGAGATGAACATTTTCAAATACATGAAATTAACGCGAATAATTTTTTAGAAAAGATTTCCTGGATATTATCCATATTAAATCCTATTTATTGTGCTCAAATAGGCTTCCAATCTACTTGATAGACACGGTATATCCTTTCAACCTAGTTGCACATCTGAAAATATGTAGCTCGGAAGTTTGTCCATCCATTGTACAATTTTTCTAAATAGCTGGAAATTAAGGTCATTGAAATTATCGCGAAGGAAATTAACGGGATTTGGAGAAATTCGCGTTAATTTCATAGCGCGTTAATTTCCTATAATAAGGTAATCATTTTTTTCTAACGAACTATTTATTGTAAATGTGAAAGAAATTCCAATTTTGTTTTGTTATTAATCGTTTTATTCTAACTATGAAATTTTTCCTGCTTTATTTCAATGCAAAGGATTGGTTAGAAAAAACAGGTTTCGACAGTACTATATATCTATATTATTAAATCTCGATTGTTGTGTGTTTGTTTGTGTGTGTGTGTGTGTGTGTGTTTGTTTGTCCGGATTGTATTAAAGTGCGGGGGGAATAGAAACCGCATTAATATATGAGAGATAAACTAACTTTCAAATGTTATAATAGGTAAACAAATGTTATAATAGGTAAACAAGTATGCTGAACACGAATTTCGCGTTTTTAAATTTCTCATATTAATATTTGTTGTTGTTGTTTACACAAAATAGGTAAACAAATTAATGAAAATTCAAAATCAACCTAGAAGTTAGCTTCCAACGGGTATTATAGATAAACAAGTATGCCGAACACGAATTTCGCGTTTATAAATTTCTCATATTAATATTTGTTGTTGTTGTTTACACAAAATAGGTAAACAAATTAATTAAAATTCAAAATCAACCTAGAAGTTAGTTTTCAACGGGTATTATAGGTAAACAAGTATGCTGAACACGAATTTCGCGTTTAAATTTTCTAATATGAATATTTGTTGTTGTTGTTGTTGTTGTTGTTTACTCAAAATAGCTAAACAATTTAATGAAAATTCAAAATCAACCTAGAAGTTAACTTTCAATAGGTATTATAAGTAAACAAGTGTGCTGAACACGAATTTCGCATTTATAAAATTCTAATATGAGTATTTGTTGTTGTTGTTGTTGTTTACACAAATAGGTAAACAAATTAATGAAAATTAGATAGCTATCTACCATTTCCATGGTAGAAAATGTGAGGAGTAAGGCCGCTCAGCGGCCGTTAACTTGAGGTGCGTAGCACCGATCTGTCGCAAAGCGACCGAGACCGAAGGGCTCGTATTGTATAAGCTATAGCTATAGTATAAGAATATTCTTTCACGCTATAAACGAATATATTATCTCGATCCAAAAGTATTATTATATAAAGAGTATCCACTTAAATCTACATTGTATGCTTAAACCAGGGAACTGTATACAGTCAACTCCCGTTATAACCAAGTCGGATATAACGAAGTACCTCCTTATAACGAAGTCGTTCAATGGTCCGGAAATCCTTCTATCTTATTACATTATTAAAACTTCGGTTACAAAGAAATGATTATAACGAAATTCCGCTTATTACGAAGTCATTTTATCCCATATAGCCTCTAAGCTATTGATTTAACTCCGCTTATAACGAAATGAAACTACGGTCCCAAGCACTTCGTTATAATGGGAGTTGACTGTATACAATTGTGTCTCTGCTCTTAGGGCTCTAATAAACAGTTCGCTTAGTAGAATAGGGAAATAAAAGAATCAATTAGGTTAAATTGGGACGATATTCAGCCTGTAGTTAAAATGAATTCAGCATTGAGCGAAATAATAGCAAATATTTCAAAAGGTATTAATGAATAACAAAAAAACTACAATATTTTCGTGCGACACTTGTTGTGATAATAATACTTACAATCAGAGATGGTCCATTAGAAGATTATTAACATTAACCGTTTGAATATATAGTAATATTATAAACAAGAAAATATACTATCAATAGGCCAATTTTGTTCAATTCAAGTTATCATTAAAATATTTAATGCGAAAACTCAAAACTGTCTATTGAATTTTCTCTTACAAATCTGCGGTATCATTTTTGATGTGGATGTATTTAATATAAAAATGAGGAAAAGCGGCGCACTAGTTTTTGTTGTACAACTAATTTCGGCGAGATTAAATTATTATTTGATGATAAATTAAGTATGAAGTGGTGCTCATTTTTCGCTGTTGAAGTCGCTACTAACTTCACACTCGTATTCCTCCAATTTATTCAATTAGTTATAATAAAGGCTCATACATTATAGCAAGTATAATTACTTATACTACAGTGGATTCTAGTATTATAAGAACAATGTGCGACAATACAATCACACAGAATATACTTTATTATTATCTCACTGAAACAACAATGGCGTCGATTTGCCAAATATTGGGGAGCGTTTTTAGTTGTGTTTAACTGAGTCGCGAAAATAATTGTAGCCTAGTAGCGAATTGATACCACGACCCAAAATTAACAACATTCCACAAAGTTTAACAACGTTTCACAATCCACAGGTTCTTTTGCATGTTGTATATCATTTTCCGTCACTAGATACCATATTTGGGGGTTAGGACGAATATATACTCTCGCCCCTAACTTGAGATTGGGAGCCGACTGCCCTCTGTGATTTCTGGATCTACGCCTTGCCCTGAAATGTTTTGCCATTGAGCTAAGTAAGTAACTGCTAATTTATAGTAAATAAAGACACGATTTGTTCTATAATTATTCTCTCCAACAACTAGTAACAATACTTGTCGGTTGAATTAACAAAGATCCGATTCCCAGGGATAGCATTATATAACCGGTATCCACTGTATTGCATATCTAGTTGTGATGAAATAGTGCGGACTGTGTATCTTTAGTGTTGTCAGACCATGGATAGTAGTGTATAATATGAGAAGCAACATAAACAATTTATTCCAACGATAATAAAGTTAGTAAAACTACACTAACCGACACCAAGATTATTTGAACAACAGAAATATTACTTCTTGCAACGTAATACCGGCTGTTAACTACTCTGAAATGACTTTAAATATCTTGCTATAGTTTTAAATTTAATAACTTGTGATTTCAGATATTTTTATTTATAAAGTGGCATAAGTAGCATAACTCTACCTCCATAAGAAAATGTCAGCACAGCTATGATTTTTAATTTTACAGTGAACTCTCGTTATAACGACTTGCTTGGGACCTGGAAATTCCTTCGTTATCTCCGGATATTAGTTATAAGCGGATAATAATTTTAATGCATTTAGTGCTCTGGGGGAAATATCCATTTCGTTATTTCCGACTTGGTTATAACTGGAATACACTGTTTTTGTATATCAATTTATTATAAGATAGCATAACAAATGCAGGCCCGTAGCACGCCAAAATTATTGGTGCGGCATAGTGACGTCACCATATTTATTATAGACATACATTAATATTTTGTACTTTATACGTGCTTTTACTCTATGTTTTAAGTTTCTCAACTAAGGGAAATACAAAAAATACATAATATACTAATAAATTTATACAGTCTTTATTGAAGTGTAGCAAGAGTTGCTATTTGCTAAATAATCTAATGGTTACAAATACGATATATTTTAATTGTACCGAACAGTTTGGCGGAGCAGCAGCACCTATGCCACACCTGTGGCAGTTGTGTTTACCAATGCCATCATGCCGCTCCTATAGTTGTCGGTGACTTAAATGTGTTCTCAAATATATGTGTGGTCACCAAAATTATTGGTGCAGCCATGGCCGCACCTGCCGCACCTGCTCCTACGACCCTGAAATGTGTTATACAATAATTAGTGTGTATGCCAGGCTTGTACCGGGTCAAGATTTCATGACCCGGTGACCCGGCTGATCCGGTAAGTAGGTATACAGTGATCAGCGATACCTTAGAAGTTTCAATTGAAGAACTATGTCTCACAAATGTTGCCATTATCGGAAATTCCTATTGGCCGTCATAACGTCATAGTAGTTACATGCATTAATTTGTAAGGGAATTAAAATTTATACTTAACCGATATTTCCCCATCATGCCTTATCTGTTTCGGCGACTGATTTGGAGGATTGTTTGTTTGTTGAAAGTTGTATTTTATTTCAAAGCGTTATCCTATCAGCCATACTTGATTGCTTTTAAGTAGTTGCAGTTCTTTTCATCTTATCATTGGGATTTGGCACTCTACGTACCTCCCACGTCTAAGATCAGCACTAGCTATAGTTAAATTCCCATTTACTATATATATCGTTCAAATTTAATATAGTGCATCATATTATACTAGTGACACTTTATTATTGTGATTCACTTAATAAAGGGCCGTATATGACAGTGAGAAAGCCAAAAACATAGAAGGCCGAAATATATATATTGATTCTATTTTCAGCCAAAGTTTCACTCAAATCAACAGCCACTCGAACTTTCTAGTGGCTACCATATACCGTATTCACTCGAACAATCGCCCTCCTCCTTAAGGGATATAAAATTAAAATCCAAAATAATTGCTAAATAGTCCTGAAATTAACTAGGTAACTTGGAAAACCCGAAAAAAATTCTCATACAATACCAGATGAGCACTGAGGGGAATTGTTTAACAGGATAATAGTGCTTTAAGTATTTCCTCAAATAGCAAATAGGAGCAAAAATAGCAAATAGCAATAAATACGCCTAATAAATTAATTTAAATCTACGTATATGTATTGGACAAAGAGGGTCGTCTTATGCTCGAATATATGTCAATAAATCACAGATATATTTGTTATGTAGGCTATTGATTAAGTGTAAATGAATTTTTGATGTTGTGTAAAATGAGACGAAATATATCAAAAATGGATTAGAAGCTTCTGGTAGAAAATATTAGATAATATCCAAAACCCGATCCTAGTTTGTAAAGTGATCTACAATCCGATCACAATCCTTAAAAAAGGTTATCTATAAAAATCATAGATTGAAAACTCTTATGCCCCATGTGTTATGAGTAAATATTATTATCACATTGGTCATAGACCACCTTTTGAGTATGTAGACAAGAATTATCCTAACTCTATTTTAACAAACGCTTTATTTGTGTAGAATTCCGTAAATGGCAATCGAAGAGCTCTCTGCCTTAACGGAACTAACCAACAAGTTAACATCCGAAGAAATAATACAAATCAAGAATGAAATTGGTATCCCAGAAGGATTGTGTGAAGATATAACTCATAAATCGAATTTCCTAATCGCAATGAAACAATGGAAAGGTAGAGACGCCTACAAGTTCTATCTGGCCCTACAGCACATCCGACCCGACTTGTCAGCAATAGCTTGTGATGTGAAGTGGCTATGCGCCTCATCCCCAGTAGAAACCGAATTCCAAGAGGAGGAACTGTCAATCAAAACTCTAATCAATCTACTGAGAGATGAAATCCCTATGGATAAATGGTCGATAATATACATAGCTCTGATAAATGAACCAATTGAGAATATCAGTTTTGAGATGGCTATGAACAAACTGTTGGAAAACGGATTTATTAAGAAAGACCTGAGAAATCTAACAAAGATTCTGGTGGGAATCCAAAGAAATGACGTGGTTGTACAATTGAAGGTCTACATCACTTTATTCTCGAAAATGCAGGAAGGGGAGTTTGAAAGCAAATTTAAGCGAGAGATCGGAATTCAGGAAAAAGAATTGAAAGAATGGGAATCCAATCTCAAGCTATTCTCTCTATTTCAACATGGAAAAGTCAAGGAGATGATGGGCTCAGACAAATATGCGAGTCTAGCTGATGTGTATATCGACTTGACAATATTGAAGGAAAAACCACAGGAAATTAAATTAAAAGACGAAACAACCTATAATGAAATAGCAATGTTGAGGAGGATTGCGAGACAGGGTGGTTGGAAAAAGACAGTTGATTTCACCGAGGAAATAGTGACATATGAACGTACTAAACCAGAGATTTGGTGCATTATCGGGAATCCAGGATGTGGGAAAACGTTTTTGGCAAAGCGAACGGCACTGCGATTTAGTAGCAGCGAATTAGTCGGCATTAAATATTCAATCTCCATTCCTTGCCGCAATACCGATTGGCACTCCATGGAAGCAACACGTTATGAAGTGGGAAGCAAAATAGATTCCGAATTTATGCAAAAATGGTTGGTGCTAGGGTTACCCATGGGATCCAGTTGGTCAAACGATTTAGCAAAGCATCTTAACCAATCAGATGGAGAGGGACTCCTCTTAATAATAGACGGCATGGATGAATTCACCAAGAGGGTTCCATTCAAAGACACGTTTGTATGTTTGCTACTGAAACGACAAACGCTAATAAGATCCACGATTATTGTCACCAGTCGCCCCGGTGCATGGACTCTCATCTCCTCTACACACACACTGAAAATAGACAGATATTATAAAGTGCTAGGATTCTCGCCAAAGAATAGAAATCTCTATTTCAAAAAACAGATAACTAACAAAAAGAAATTAACGGAATGCTTTAACCTAATGAACAGACATGATGAGATGAAGCAACTATCCCTAATACCCGTAAACGCATTGTTATTCGCGGCACTACTGAAAGGAGAGGATTCTACCTCCATTAATACGCTAACCAAGCTCTACTACGAATTAGTACTGTACATGATCAGGAGAGAATTAATAAGAATGGGCCTAAAAGAGTACTCTCGAGTCTCACGCATTTCAAACCTCCACACAGACATACTAGCCTGCCTGCATAGAATAGCATTCATAGCAATCCTCGGAGTGGCAAACAGAGATCTGGTATCGGAAGAGACAGTGACTCTCAATTTGGGACAGGAAGAATACCCATGCCAGTGCTTAGGTCTAGCTCACGAGCACTACCGAAAGGAATCCGTCGGACTTATGAAACAAGTGTGGACATTTGTCCACCTGACTATGCAGGAGTTCGTATCTGCTCTCTATTTGGAACACACTAGCTGGATTAAGCAGTGCTACAGTGTTAGGTATATTTCCCACTCCGAGGCTAACTTATCTCTGTTCCGAATGGTAGTCAGGTTCCTCTGTGGACTCCTGTCTGATAAAGCAGCTGCTCTTCTCTCCATCCTATACAGGTACCTGACTCCTCAGCCCATTCAGATGATCGATATGCCTATGAGCTATCAACTTGACTACAGTGATTTGTATCACCATGAAGGTTGGAATCTATTCACCAAAATCTATTTCCAATTAGCCTCGATTTTGTATGAAACTAACACAGATTCAATACCATTTTGGTTCAATAACTTCAAACAACACTTTCCGATGCCAGTGTATCTGTATGTACGAGAATCCGTCTCTCCTAATGAATGGATTTGTTTTATTCAGACTCTCAAACTCGTTCGTCGAATTCAACTCATTTACATCGATACTAGTTATATCAATCCGACTCAATTCAAATCTTTAATACAGGAAATGGGAATTTTTTCTATTAATTTATTAATTTTGCGCTTCCAAAGGTAAGATTCCACTAAGGTCCTATCATATACCGAAAGTATTAGAGAGACGGGAATTAAGTCTGACACTAAGGTTAGTATTGAGCTACACTACTGTAATTTCAGTGCTGAGAAAGATGTTATTCTTTTTCCTGCAACAACCAATCAGATTATAGACAGCTTGAGACTATATAGGAATGAATATTCACACACAGCTCTTCAGGAATTAACCAATCTATTCTCCGCTATTCATTGCTTTTATGTTTTTGAATCTGATAATAATTACGACACTATGGTACCAGCTCTGTGTCAGGCGACACAATTAAGAGTATTACACCTCTATGAGATTCCTTCTGAACTCATTCCTAGCCTAACAGCTGTGCTACCTCAGTTCTCTAAGCTGCAAGAGATTGCATTCGATAATGCCTCACTGCTACCTGCAATTACTCATCTGTCAAATCTAACTTATCTACGAATACAAGATCGTAAAACAGAAGACACAACTCTCTGTGATTATTTGTTGCAGATTATTAAATGGAACAGACACTCATTAAGAGGAATGGTATTTTGGTATTTGGACATAATTGGATTGAATATTTGGAGTTTGCTTCTCAATTGTTTGGAACTTTGCACTAATTTAGTTCAGCTGAAGCTATATGAGATTATTCTACCATCTAATGACGTCACTCACTGGAGTAGCGCTGTTAAACAAATGAAGTCTTTAGTTGAATTGGAATTATTTTATGTCTCCCTCTACGAGACAGGGTTATTATCTCTCTGTGAAGGCCTGATATACCATCCTGCTATTAGGAGTCTAAAGCTAGGAGACTGTGAGCTGACTTCTCTATCTTGTGAGCCTCTAGCTAACCTAATTCCAACTGTCTCACAGCTGGAGACACTGAGAGTCAATGGACTATCTGAACCTGACAGAGATCCTATCTCATTACTCAAGGAAACAGCTGATGAGTTTGGTATTGAGCTTAAGCTAGAGCTTAAGTTGTATTAACTTCTCATCTCTGCTAATAAGGTTTGTATTCACTTTATTATCTGTTAATATTGTCTACTCCAGTGTGGACCATGGGTCAACATTGGTGACCCATGACCCATCTGACCCATCGGCTTTGTGACCCATGACCCATTGACCCATTGACCCATGACCCATGACCCATCGAGTGACCCATTGACCCATCAAGTAACGCTTTGACCCATCGTGATTCCATTGACCTTTTTAAATATCTAAACTTTTATGTATACAATCCGACTTATAATAAACATATGATGCTTGTCAATCAATTAATTTTGGTAGACTTCTAATACCAAAGAAATACCCTGTAATGTTTCTTGGTTAATTTGATTCGTACTAGTATAACTGGACGAACATCGAAATTCCAAATAGGTCATGGGTCATGGGTCACAGAGCCGTGACCCATGACCCATCGATTTAAGTGACCCATCTGACCCATGACCCATGACCCATCGACCCATGGTCCACTCTGGTCTACTCCGCTTAATCGAGTTTCGCAGGATAATTGACAAGATTAAGCGGACGTATACTGCTAGATTATGGATACGTACATATTGTTTGCACAGTGATATATAAATACATTTAAGGACTTGACACAATTAATCGAATATAGACCCTCTTAAATGAATATTTTTAGCCATTACTTTGCCAATTAAGCAAAAGCTTTTCCAAGAATAACGTATTTAGACTCCAATAACATAATTTTGACCCTTTTAACCAAAATATTTGCTTCTATTTGCATGACTTGGTTCCTAAAATGAACCTATTAAGCGGTTGACACCATTAACCACAGAATCTTTTTGTATTTGTTTACTATCATTATCTTTGTTACTATTTATATAGTTTGTTGTTGTTTACAACATTATATACCGAATTCCATTTGACTCTAAGTGATATTTAACTTCCACTATCAGTTCCATAAGAGCCATTAACCACTGCATCTATATTTACCTAACAACTGCTATACAGATAGTTATTAGCCACTTGGTTAACCACTCCCTCTGTTTGATACCTTCTCTGTCTCCTCTAGACTACACCTCGTATTCCTCTCCTCTCCAGTCTCCCTCTCGTTCTCATCTGTTTATTCGTATTTGCAACTAACTTTAGTGTTTATTGTGTATTATCTTGTTTATATTTATCAATAAACACTCTCTCAATTGAATTGTGTTCGATCTTACTGAGTCTACTGTAATGCAATAGCTTAACTAAACCTTACTTCTACATGAAATCAGCTCACATTTTAATTCTACTTATAATTCGAGCAAATCCCTAATATAGTATCTGTTTTGTGGCCTAGAGGCGAATTATTTGCATTTTTTCTCCAAGTATATATTGTAGGGACGGCTAGGTGCTTTTATTTAATCTGTGAATTTATTGTCAAATACAAAACAGCTTCCTTATATGTAGAGGGTCTATTTCTAGACTGTCTATAAAAGCCCATACAAAGTAAGCCAACAATTTGTAGCACTTCTATAATTTTGTAGATCAAAAGCCCCTGCCGTCTATGGTAATACCATTTGTGTCAAGAAAATCTGCCTAGAAATAGACGAAGTTATTTAAATATCTTACATCTACATCATAACCTTACAGTACAAATTCTCAGTTGTTTCGTTATTTATAATTAACTATGTTTTCTTCATATGAGAATCTAAATTACAGCTGGCCGATAGCATGGTCCATGCATGCAGTGGCGTAGCTTCATTTTCATTGAATCAGGGACCCAATGTCTAGGATCCTCCAAGGGTTTCCACTCATGCAGATATACTTCAATCATACTTCATAATAACAGTTATGCCAGGGTTCCGCAAACTAGGTTTTTCAGGCCGCATGCGGCCTAAAACAACCCTATGTGTGGCATGATAGCCCAATGGAAAGTTGTATCATGTGTGGCCTTTATGCACTTTTTGCTTAGAAATTAGTATAGTTCTAGTATTACAACAACATAATAGTAATGTGATAAATTTCGAAAAAATTTCTCGATATTGTTTGCGGCCTGAGGAAAATTTTGCTAAGATTATGTGGCCTGATATAAATGAAAGTTTGCGGAACCCTGAGTTATGATATTTGATAATTATTTGTTTCTAATACATACAGTGGAGTCTCCGAATAAGGGACACGTTGGGGGAATGGCTTCTGTCCGTTGTAGACAGTTGTCCGTTTCTCGGAGACTGGTCCATAACTATTACATGCATGGTAATTTAAATCCGTTCCAAGAGGGTTGCCCCATGGGCGTAGCCAACCAAAATTTTTTGGGGGGCCCAAAATTTTTTGGAGGGGCCATTATTAGATGTGTCATTACAATAAAGTGAGCGAAAGCTCAATCTAGCCTTATTTGGGGGGGGGCAGGCCCCCCCAGGCCCCCCTATGGCTACGCCCATGGGTTTCCCGTTATAGAGGGATTGTCCTGTTGAAAGTCAGAATTTCTACCGTGGCAGAATTCTGACATGCAACAGTCCGCTTCTCGGAGTGTCCGTTTTGAGTGACTCTACTGTATAACTATTTGTTTGTCAGTTATCAATTTATAAAATTATATTTTTGCTTCATAGCAACATTTCTTTGGGACAACTTGAGTAAAATATGAGGAGAGTTTATGTTTCTGGCTATGCAAAACGAGTAAAACAAATACAATTTATCAACCTATGCATTTTGTCTAACAGTGATGTCAAAATTCGGGGAAAGTAATTTCCGAACCCAAAATTTATCCAGATGCATGCACTCCTTAAAATTTACACTTCAATTTGAACTAGTGGGGCCAGGCACATACTTTTGAATCGGGCCCCGAAACCTTAGCTACGCCAAGGCATGGAGGCACTATCTTTTGGTGGCTACTGTTTGGGATATTCATAGTGCCTCCAAGAAAAATGCTGTCGGCACAGCTGCAATTTTGGATTTTTTCGCCATGTCATCATCACTATGAAGGTGTTAAATTGTAGGGCTGAAACGAATATACCGAATACAGGTAAACCTCCCAAAGCGGCATTTCTGAGTAGCGGCAACCTCCGAGAAGCGGCACAAAATCATTCTCCCGATGGGTGCCGCTTTGGGAGGTTTACCTGTATTCGAATATTCGTTCGAAATGATTGAACAAATATTCGTTCGTTTCCAGACGAATTCGTTTCTAAACAGATATTCGTTGACTACTTTTGGACAACAACATGACTTTTGTTTAGCTTGGAGAGATTGTAAATATAAATTCCTACCTAAACTAGCTGATTATTAGTTAACTTGTGTCTATTATTAAACATTTGTAACATTAATAAAAACCTATTTTCCAATGTATTTTGTGTCTTGAATTTGTTTTAATGCTTAGTCATCCAAACGAACGAATATTGGAATATTCGTTCGTAAAAAAGGTTCGTTCGTTACATTTAGAATATTCGTTTCTGCCCTATTAAATTGTTTCAGAAAGGTGTTTCAGAAGGCAACGACCTTAGTGTGGTGGAAGTTTCGTTTCAGCTCACTTCATTTAGAGATATCTAAATTTCAGTGGAATATGATAGGTGATGAGTCAGCATTTTTTCGGTGCATGTTAGGTGTTCACCCAACTTCAACCAACACATTCGAAAGATAAAATTCAAAAAATGTGAAAACACACTTTGTGGTCGATGTCATCATTATCTCAAGATGTTAAGACCCATTTGTAGAGGTGTTACATGGCGTATCGAACAATTGATAAATTGGAAGTTTATTTCGATCTTGTATCATCTCTGAGATTAAAGATTACGGTGACCCTTGTCCAATATTTAGCCTGGACAGTCCAGTTTTTTTACAATTATTGTGCGATGTCCAGTAATTTTCTAAATTGTCCAGGTTTTTTTGCAGTCATTTTAATTATAATCCAATTGTCTCCGATTCGTTCATATTAAACTAATAGTGTCCAGTTTTTTATAACCAGTGTCCAGGATTGTCCCAAAATCCTCTGGTCACTCTATTAAAGATATTTCGCTAATTAGTATAAATTGTTGTTAAAACTATTCATAATTTAACACCAATTTCATTGTCAGCTTTGCTATCCGTGTGTTGCTTGTCGTCCACACGTGGTACCAGTTCGTCATTGGTTAATCTACGATGTTTTTGCCGGCACTTTATTATGGAGGGAAAAATTTGTACGGCACCCTAGAAATGTTAGCCAAAATAAATAATCCGTATATAATTCAATGATGCGACATTATCTGAAGGAGGTAAAATTTGCACGGAAGTCAAACAGGGGTTTATTTGGGATTTATGAGCCAGAAAATCTGGCAGACACCTCACACCAAATTAAGTGCCAACCCGGCACCTAAATAGAATCATACTGTAAGCACTTTTTCACCTCAACCGAGGCATGGCTGGCACCTAGATAAAGCGATGTGGTTCGTGTTGCCAACCTTTTATTCAATGCTAGGGAATCTCCAATCAGTTTGGCTCCAACTGAACTCACGCCGTTAAATCGAAGGAAGATGTTAGTGATACGAACGGAGTTTGCTATGTAGCTAGAAAAACGTTCCATACACAGATCTGTAACTCTGCAAATAGTTAAATCCAGTTTGGTTAAGTACTGCAGGTGTATCAAGCTGCTAGTTAGTTCGTGTATCTTGTCATCTCCCATTAGGCATTCTACCTGGAGAGCGGGGGCGGTTGGGTCGAGGAGAGAAAGGTCGTTTCTCCCGTTAATCATTATAGATTGGAGGAAACCTTTATGCGAATCCTTAATGGAAGGAAGGCTATGCTTACCTGCCATAACTAATAAACTCTATTCCATGGTATAATTAAATTCCCAACTTTCCATATACGTACGTGTATATACTATTATTAAAACTCGATTCTTGTGAGTTTATTTGCTTGCTTGAATTGTATTGAAGTGATAGGGAATAGAAACCGCGTTTTTATTTGAGATAGAGACAAATTACCAAATTTTAATAAGCAAACGAGTACGCTTTTGCATTTACAAATACTATATTATGAATACTAGTTATGTTGTTGTTTACTAAAATAGATAACCAAATTACGCAATTACAGGAACTTCATATATTAAATCTCTATCTTATTCTTAGATATTTTAACCAAACAACAAAATATTAACCATACGTATTCGCAATTTGACAATACTAAATTCAACATCAGATACTATCGATCCACTACACTTTAAGGCAGCAATTCCCAACCTTTTTAACCCTGGACCCCCTATAGCAAATATTAGACATTTGTGGACCCCCTCCCCCATTGTCCATAATACAAATTTTGAGATATTGTGGACCCCAGGTTGGGAAACACTGCTTTAGGGACTGTAAGTAGTATACTAAGTACTCCAAGGAATATAATGAATTATAACATAATTGTTGATTATAGTTAGATGTACAATGAAGGGAGTGGGAGATCTTAGATTTATTATTGCGCGATACTCTAGGTGCTAAAGCGGGCTTCAGGTTGGTATTTGTATCTTTCTTAGCGATAGCGCCATCCGACCTGCCGAGATCAATCTCAAACGCGAGTGCTTTCTTCCCAGTTGGTGCTCCGGCTCTGCGGAGTACACAGGAGTCCGGGGCTTAGAATGACCAGGGATTTGTAACGAGCGCGTGATTGTAGGAACCCCCACTTAGTTCGCTGTGACGCATATTCACTTAAAGTATCCGGAGATCTGTTTACGTCTGCAACCCCGGTGAACTGTTTTGAGCTCGTGAACCTGCCAACATTCGGTCTTTCCCTTTCAATGAGATGTTGAGTCTTCGTGTCTCTGATTAATTCTGTGGATGACTTCTTTTGCTCTATTTTTAGTTGATTTTCTGCAAACTGCAGCTGTACGTTCAGAGAGCGGATCTGCGAGTGTAGAGAGTAGCGCTCGCACTCTGCATCGTCCAACATTTCAGACAAATCAGACAAATCATGATTTGTCTCTCAGACAAATCAGGTCGTTGTTAGTGTCCTGGATAGAAAGTACGGTCGTGTCCAGCTCAGTAGCGCGACGCTCCACCATTTCGTTTTCTCGCTCTACATTTTCGAGACACAGCTCCAGTCGTTGGTTCTCTGTGGAGAGGGTGGTGTGGCTAGATATTTGCGAGTGAAGCTCCAGCTTAAGAAGGGAGTTTCTTCATTCAGAGACGCGACTGTCTTCTTTGAATCTTCCAGCTGAGTCTTGTATTTTTCGAATTCGATTAACTTGCCTTCTAGCCGCAGTGCGTCTGCCTTGGTTTCGAAGTACCGCTTGCAGAGCTCCTCTCTCCCTCTCCGCATCGTGTCCAGATCCGAGGTGACCCTCTTCAGTTCAAATACTAGCTGGTCGCGCTCGCTGGCTTTGGGAATATACTTTCTAAGTTCGTTGGTTTCTTCTTCCAGATTTCTAATTTTGACGAGTAGCGCAATCTCGTCACATCGATCTAACATACTCTCTCCTTCATCCACAAGAATCTCGTCAACTTTTGATTTCGTCAGGGCCGCTAGGTCGCCCTCCAGCTGTGCCATATTTCCTGTGACCTGTTCCAGCTCCTCTTGCAGCTGCTGACTCCCCTGACATAGGATTTCTGGCGAGGCCTGTTGCTCCAACACTCTCTGTTCGAGACAAGACAGAAAAGTCTTGTCCCTGACATAGGATTTCTGACGAGGCCTGTTGCCTCGTCAGAAATCCTATGTCAGGGACAAGACTTTTCTGTTTCAAGCTGGAATATTTTATCCTTTTCGGGATTCAGCTCAAGTTGTAACTCCTCAGCATTCAGTAGCAGCATCTGATTTCCCTTAGCAGTGCTGGCTAACTCATCAGTCATGTCCTGCAGGTGTTCACACCTGTCCTTGTATCCACTCAGCGCAAGCACTTCCTTCTTGAAAGAAGCGTTTTCCCTTTCCAGCAATTGTGTCTGTTGAAACAATGCAACCTTTTCATCTTGCAGGTCACTCATTTCTCACGCATTACACTCAACTCCCGACAGCCCAATTCAGACTCTTCTAATTTATCCAAGTTTTCAATTAGTTCGTTTTCTTTCTCCTGGCACAACTTTCTGAGCATGTGTATTTCCTCCTGCTGCTGATTCACCTTGTGCTGCAGTTGGCACAGCTCGGTCACCTTAGCGGGCGTGTGACGGCTGCTGTCCGGCCGTCTCAAGGAGCGCTTTATTTCCGGTTGGTTTATCCATTTGAGAGCCGCAGGAGAGTCGAACCCATAGTACCTGTCTGTCACCCCGCTATACGATATCCCTGTCCCCGTAAACAGAACTCAACAGGATAGCCTATCCTGTTGAGGTCTGTTTACGGGGACAGGGATATCGTATAGCGGGGATACACATTTTATAACCGGTTTGCCCAGTGTGACAAGGTCAGGGGAGGAGATTAGTGGTGGGGTTACCGTCTTTAAGGGATCGGGTAGTTGTGTAAACATAAAGTGATCAAATTCTTCTACCGCAGAATCGTTACTAGGCTCCAGGTCTATATCAATAACCAAATCACGAATAGTTTCGATCTGCTTACTGCCAAGTTTCTTGAACATTTCTTGAATCAGTTTACCAAGTGTGACCTGTACTTCGATATCCAAGTCGAGGATTCTCTGAATGATGAGTTCGTTTGGCTTCTGCTGCACTGCGTAAGCGAGGAAGGTGAGCAGCAGTTTTGTAAACTCGCGTTCGCAGCCTGAGAGCAGACCGGTCAAAGAGATGGCCTGGTCCATGGGGAAATCGAAAAACTCGGATAGAGTAGCCAGTATTTTCGAGAAGTTTGCTTCGTGATCTGGGATAGAACTCCCAAACTGCAGACTCTTGATAGCTGAATCATTCTGCAGAAGGGAATCTGGAAGGACAGTCTTGTCCGGGGTTGCAACTTCTAGGCAGTCTATGAGTAATGTGGAATCAGAGAGATCAGTGATAGAAGAGATCAGCTGTTTAGAACTGATATTCTCAAACGTATTGATCCAGCTCAGAAGACTTTTGTACCATTTCAGAGCTCGAATATCTTTAGAAAATTCAGACATTGTTTGGGAGGAAAATCGCTTGTTTGTAAAGAATGAGATTTTACACTTAGTCAATATTATGGTCCAATTACAAAATGCCACAAGTTTAAAATGCTAACAAAATGTGATTATACTCATGATAATTACTAGTGTTACGTACTAACTAGAATGGTACTTATAAGAATAGTATCAAAGAGAGTAATATAATATAGATAACTGTCGTCTAAAATAATAGAAGTGGATAAATCTCGAAAAATACATGAAGGAATAAATAAATATTGACTATCAGACCGTCTCTGGGTAGGAAACTAATGGAAAATAAAACAACAATTTCAAGTCTCTTCGAGAGCAGCAATTTCCTCTTTCGAAGCCAGCTTCCCAGCTAGCAGCATCAACAGCTGTTCGATCTTCTGAGTGCGCTCCTGTAGATCGTCACACTGGCTCTTGACTCCAGCCAGCTGTTCCCTGATCTGGTAAGTCTCTTCCGCGATCTCTTCCAGCTGGGTGGGCTCTTGTACCAGTGCCGAGCGGATCTTCTCGCAAGTGAGCTTGTTCTCGAATAGGAATGGAAATATTTTGAATTTTATGAGATCCACAAAATCCAGGTGGTTTGGCTTCAGGTGATTAACAGCTAGGATGAACATCTTCCTCAGTCCATACGGGAGCTTGCTCTCCGTGTTCAGCACAAGCACAACCTGCATCTCGAAGCGCTTTAGCTCTGCGTTCTCCTGCACGCCCTTTATGTCGTCTACAGCCAGACCGACTAGCAGGTTCATTAACAGAATAGGCATCATGACGATGAATATACTCTCGTACTCAAACACGCCTGTGGTCATTGTGAGGGTTTTCAGCAGAGACTTGAGAGGGTTGCTGAAAGCGTAGCAGCCCCTCCCGTCCTGCAACAGCGCCATGTAGAACGCCATGCCAAACGCCATCAGGAAGAAGAGAGCCATGACCACAATCTTAAGGAAAGTGAATAGAATGTCCACGTACATTAAAATGTAGATACCTATAAGAGGGAATCTCTTCATGGAAACACAGAAGATTATCCAGGTTAGGAACACGGCGAATATGCCACACTGCCAGGGCCAGATCTGTCCTACCCCATACACGGTCCCTACGCGTCGCTGTATTGAAGTCTCTAGGCCTAACTCGCGGACTGTGCCTATGTTAAGGACTGAAGGCCAGGATCATTTCATTGGTGTATTTGCTAGCTTTACTGATAGTATCACAGATAGTTCGGATTCGAAGTGGCGCTGGGATATTTGCATGATGCGACTCTTGCTCCCGCTGAACTTCTTCCTTTGGCAATTGCTGATACCATGTCCCTTGCCTCCACAGATGTGGCAGCATCTCTGTGTACAGTAGCGCCAGAAGTGATCTCGCCACATATGTAACAGCTCGTCGGGAGTTGTGGCAGAGCTCTGTATGCTGACCTCTCCTGTCTCGCCTCTGTTGGGTGTATGCTATAGTTTCCCGGGAGCATCCGGTTCTTCTTCCCGTCGGAAACAGGCGGTTCTGTGGTGGACTGGCCGATAGAGAAGCTACCTTGACGATTCGCTCTGCGTCTCGACTTCCTTTGTCCAGTGCGTGTCCGCGGTCGTTCAGTTCTCTTTTTATATCTATCAGTAGTTTCCTGCTAGCGGCGCCTCCAAGATCGCTGTCAGTTTCGACCACACTGCACCCTTGATTTTCTATTCACATCACGCGGGACTATCAGAGAGCCACAAACTTCAGGTCGACGCCTGCTTTCGCTGCCAAACGCTTTGCTTTGAAGTATAGGTGGTCGATAGATTCGCCAGGTTGCCAGGTGGCCAGCAGAGGGCTTGCCTGGAGCTATATTGGTCCATTGGCGGATCCAGAGTAGCGGCGAGTGCCTCACTAGCAGTAGCTGCGGTCTTCACGATCTCGCGAACGCACTCTCGGTCTTCAAAGGTGCGGTTTACGTATGCAGGTGTTACGATATCCCTGCTCTTCAGGAATCCCTGCTCCTCAAGAAGCTCTTATATATGAGAGCTTCTATTGTTAGATGAGGCCACGCCCCAGTACGGAAAGACGCTCTTTCCGACCCCAACTCATAGGGATGTTATGTCAGTTGTTTCGTCCCATTGCAGGGACTCATCAGGAGGGTAACCCTCGACCAAGTTCCGTACCAGTGCGCACACCGGCAACCCGTTCGTACTTCCGGCGATCCGAGGGAACGGTGCCCGTACTGCCAACTACCCAGGGCTCCTCCCAACCCTTAGGTATCCTGAGTACCAGGGATATCGTATGCAGGTAGCATTTGCAGCACGCTTTTCTCATCTTGATTCGTATCGCTTCCGTGCTCGCTTCGAATATTACGAGCCAATCGGATATGCGCTCCTTTTCGGCGAGAGGGGGAACTGTCGAGTGAATAACTTTGGAATATGGTCTGGGTACTAAACAATACTGTAGATTGCTAATTTACTGAAAGATCTAACTAAATGTGTTTCTAATTGTTAAACAATAGAACATACCGTATTTCCTTGAATAGTAGCCCCCCTCGAATAATCGCCCCCCTTGAATAATCGCCCCCAAAAAATAGGTCCGAATTATTTTTTGACACCGCCTAGAATAACCGTTGATATCAAATAAGCGCCTCCCTACAATTATTGACTCTCTCAAATGATTATATTCCACAAATATTCGCCATTCTCGAAAATTATAACATTTTCTTGGGGCTAAATGTGGCTTGAAATCAATAATCGCCCCGGCTACTATTCAAGGCAATACGGTATATTAAATACAAATGTTAAATTTGGCCATCATGTAGGATATAACTCGGTTAATATGTAACTGGGTAAGTCTACATATTATAGAGGTGTTTGCATATTAGTTTTAGAAATTGCTCTACCAATTGGTCCAATATTGTAGCAATAAGGCTCCATTAACTAACAAATTCGTGGAAAATGAGACTAGCTATGTCAGCGATTTCAACAAGGGTTCCACGAGTATTTTCAAAGGTGAATAGTTGTAAATACTTTCCAGGAACTAACAAATACAGTGGAACCTCGTTAGAACAACACGGTTATACGAAATTCCGGTTAACACGAACACTACTTCAGTCCCCCTTAACTGGCCGACTATACTAATAGTATAGTCGGCACAGTAAAAAAAAAATAGAAGTTGATGTTTGTGTCAAACAAACAATAATAGAATTATCGGAAACATGCATCTACAATAAATATTGAAGAAAATAATGTAATAAATATGAAAAAATTCGCGAATAATAATATTTAAAAGAATTGCAGTATGTGAGAAGCTTTCCTATCAACAACAACAACAACAACAAGTCCCTCCTTGTTGATGTCTATGCCTTTATGGAATAAGAACTCTCCAGGTCCTGTCCCTTCGTGTCCCAAGGTACCGACAAGCTGTCCCTCTCTGTTGAACACTTTAACGTTATGAGCTCTCATATCACTAATTATAATATTCATGTGTCAGTCCGGACAGAAATTGCTAACTCCAATCAGCTGTTCCTGTGACACAATCGAATGCATTAGGTTCGATTCCCATCTCTGGAGAATGATTGGACAGGATAGGGACACCTTTCAAACAGGACTATAATAGAGAGGGAGCTAATTTTAGGTCCCATAGCCTAGTGTCCTCTGTTATATGTGGAGAGTTAAGTGGAGTCATATCGACAGACCGCAAATCCTCAACACTGAAATGAGATATGCTATTAGTATCACACATTCCTACATACAGTGTGTCTGTGTCAACTGACAGACCAGATATTTCATACTCTGTTATAATTTTTAACACGACACAGAATGTCCCCAGACACTTTATCTAGCTTGCAGATACTAACTGGACTAACACAGCTTGGCGAACAGGTGATGGAGTGAGAGAGTTATGGAAATAGGAAAAGTCATTTCTTGTGGCTCAATTGTTCTCGAATAATTTCCTTCTTTGCTAAACACCTGAATCCTGTGAGTCCATGTATCGCGCACATAAATATCTCCATTGTCTCTGTCTATTGACAGACTAGAAGGAGTATCTAATTCCATCTTTCCTATTCCTCTACTGACACCAGACCACACTGGGTTGTGTCTGTTCACGTAGGATACACCCTCACACAAGCGACACAATCCAGCCATGCCACCTTCCAACCACCCGTCATGCCACTCGAGCCACACAGATGGAATCCGATCCACAGTCGCCTCTAGTCTCCGTATCTTCTCGTCCAACTCTCGGGACACATTTACTAGAGTTTCATTGAGCTCATTGTGTTGGAGATTGTGTGACACCTCAGCTTTGGTCACTTTCAATTGATTCAGCTTCACCTGTCTATCCTCCACTTGTGTCTCTGCCACACGGACCACTTCATCCAGCTGTGCCACCAGTTCGAGGTGTCTGCCACGTAACACTTGGAAATAATACTCGAATCGGACACGTAACTCCTCTTTCGCTATTAAAACTTCCCCTCGAATTCGTTCCAGCTCTCTGGCTGTCTCTTCTCGCATGTTAGTTGCCATTGCCATGAAACCTAACTACGGTAGTTAAAAATTATATTTACATGAATTTAAACCTTTTTTGTCAACAATAATAACAACAACAACATTACTTATTTGAAAGTCAACAAATTCCTCTTGAAAGCTAAAACAAAAAGTGTCAATACAGTCAGGTTCTTTCATTATGAACATTCAAGGAACCAAAAATTGTGTTCATAATAGAGAGAATTGTAATTTAACTCCAAAAATATATGAAATGTTAACTAATTTAATGGAGAACCTAATTAACCGGTGCATTAACAGAGTCTACTGCAGTGGATCTCAACCTGCGTTCCGCGATCCAAAAGGGGTCCGCGGACATCTTTGGGTTTATATTGCGGAAAATGGCAGGGGGTCCGCGATCTCCTTAAATTGGACATAGGTGAAAAAAGGTTGAGAACCACTGGTCTACTGTATCATACAAATATTATATACACAATATGTGTAAACAAGTGATAATAACGACTTCACCAAACAAGAAGGAAATAAGTTTATATCTCAATTGGCGAAAGCAAACGTTTCCTTAGTATTCTGGCTAGATCTCTTCCCCCTAGTCTCCCGGATAAACCAAATTGGTTGCCTTAATACCCTCAAATTTTGGGAACCTTGATAAAACACGACTTTTTTCGGGGGTTCTGGGGGAAAAATGCGAATTTTTCGGGAAATCCCCTAAAAAAAATCCTTAGAGAGAAGACTGGTGAAAGGGTGCAAAATTATATTCTCTATCGAATGCATATAAATTGAATATTCGGGCACTATTTATTGTTCCTGTTGTGACATTAAACAGGTGCCAAAATGTGTCCAAACAAATTTAATAAAAATCGTGTCCCCAGGTGCACATTTGTAACCCATGAGACACCTATCCAAAAATTTGAGCTCTTAGGTGAAATTAGAAACTCCGTTTTGTGGAGAGGATAAGGACCAACTAATAACTAAAATAATAAAAGTGATTCAAAACTGGGGGATTAATACAAAACTCTAATCGGCACAGTAAAGAAAATGTATAGATTCAAAGATTATTGGGTTTAAGAATAATTTTATTCGGAGTTATCTTGCTTTATTTGAGTAGCCAGAGGGAATTATATTCAGTCAATCCTCTGGTTACCCTAGCTTAGCATTGACAGCACTACGGGTGATGTGTCTCTGCACTTAGTATCGGATAAAGCGAACCAGAGAGCTAACATACAGTAGAACCTCGTTAATACGAATACCAACCGACGGTAAAAATTTGTTGACTTTATCCGGAGTTCGTATTAACCGAAGTACAGTGGATGCCGGTTATAAGCACATCGTCGGAAACTGCACTTAATGTGCTTATATCCGACATGTTCTTATAACCGACATAAATTACATAGGGTATATATATATGGCAACCGTTTTCCAACATAGTTGCTTATATCCGATATGTTCTTATAACCGGTGTGCTTATATCCGACATCTACTGTAATACCCATTGAATAGCCATTGGAGGGAACTAATTTTGTGGAACTGTTTGTTCGTCTTATCCGGAAATTCGTTCTAATCGTGTTCGTACTAACGAGGTTCTACTGTATATGAACTGGCCTATAGAGGGATATGTAGGGTATTACTTCTGAATAAACAGAATATGAATGAAACCTGGGTAATGAAGACTCAAGCCTTCGCATTGCCCTATGGAGAGGCGGTTAAACTAACGAATATTCCTCCTAAGTACCTGTTAGACAGTTAGAGGAAGCTTATAACAATAAGAAGAGTATTGAACTGAGCTACTATTCAAATCGAGCAAATACTGAAGTAGTAATCCAAGCAGTGTTTTTTTTAAGGCAAATTAGAGGCCCAAAATGGGCTTCTAATTTCTCTCAATGGGCCTCTAATTTTTAACGTGCTAAGTACTCAATATCATGAAATGTAGAGTGAGAGCCTCTAATTGTTGGGGTGAGGGCCTCTAATTGTTGGTAGGGCCCTCTAAGCAAATCCTTAAAAAAAACACTGAATCCAAGCCAGTGGTTTTCAACCGGGGTTCCGCGGGATTATTGGCAAATCGATGTAAATACATCGGAGACTCATAATAGTCAATCGAAAATACAATCTTTAGCAGCTTATTGACTATCAGACCACGAATAAAAGAAATATGCAAAAGTAAACAATCACAGATCTCACATTGAAACTGTACTTGACAATACGGTACTAGATAATAAATAAATAAATATAATTAAATTTGTTATAAATATATTTGTAGAGGAATTAGAAGTGTAGGGTTCCGCGTGCTGCCACAAACAACTTAGGGGTTCCGTAGTACAAAAAAGGTTGAAACCACTGCTCTAAGCTAACTTATCATAACAGCTCAAGTCTAACGTACTTATATGTTTAGCTGCCAGCCGATATATTAACATTATCGCTACATTATTCTAACTACCGTAAATAGTGATATTCCCATAAAATAGATATACAGTCAGGTTCTTTTATTAAGAACATTCAAGGGACCAAATTTGTGTTCATAATAGAGAGACTTCATAATAAGCGAACTCCACTTAATACAAACCCTATGTAAGTTGTTAAATTGGGACCGTAGGATTTGTTCATAATAAAAAATCTTCATATTAAGCAAACGAAATCTTGTTCATAATAAGCAGACCTGACTGTATTAAAGCAGATTAATTATTTTCCATAAATGAATTATATTACAATAAATGAATTATTTCTCATAAATGAATTATATTAAGTAAATGAATTATATTTTAATATTTATAAAGTAAATTAATTATTTCCCATAAACTATTATCTAATGATGATTGTAGTCTTAACTTACAATGGATATCACAAGATTAATATAGGTCGCTAATAGCATAAATACTCCAGTTAGCATGGATTCCCTGGTGTTCGTACTCACGAGAGTTTGCTGTACACTAAACTCCCGTTATAACCAAGTCGGAATAGCGAAATAACCGCTTATAACGAAATGGAGATTTCCCACCAGAGTACTAATGCATTAATTAATATCCGCTTATAAGTTATAACGAATATCCGGATATACCGAAGGAATTTACAGATCCCAAGCACTTCGTTATAACGAGAGTTCACTGTATTCGATAACTGTAGTTATGTCAAAGGAATAATAAGTACAGTAGAACCTCGTTAGTACTGTTGTAGGACGGCTTACTAACTCTATTACTATAACCATAATTAACCATGGATACTATCTATCCATGACGGTCTTTGCTATGGCTTCAGACTTTATACTTCATATTACACATACACACTTATAAGTTAATAGCAACATGAGAGAGTATCGAAATTTGTTCTACTTATCAGAAATTAGCATTAATTAACAGGTATCATTATGTAATAAAGGAGCTTTGAAGAGAACAAAAACAGCGTTAGAGTTGAAAGTAATTTCGTATCAATAGAGTTTGTACTAACGAGAGTCAACTGTATTACTCAGTTATTCATTATAAGCATACATGGGTTCAATTCCGATTTAATTCCCTGGATTCCCAATCTTAATGGGATTCCCTGATTTAATTCCCAGTATCAGTCTTTCAAATTCGGAATTCCAGAACTTAAGTCCCATTCCCTAAGATAGGACTTAAGTCCCATTCCCATTCCCTAAGATAGGACTTAAGTCCCATTCCCATTCCCTAAGATAGGACTTAATTCCCAGTCGCAGTATTTCAAATCCGGGATTCCAGGACTTAAGTCCCATTCCCATTCCCTAAGATAGGACTTAAGTCCCAGTCGCAGTATTTCAAATCCGGGATTCCAGGACTTAAATCCCATTCCTATTCAGAATGGGATTGGGATTTTAAATATAAATCTTAATTCCAGTCCGGACTTGAACCCATGTATGAAATTTATAAGTACAGTAAACTCCGCTTAATTGTGTAAACCTTTCACAGGATTTACGGAACGAAATCAGTTTGTCAAGCAATATATACTTTCGTCAAAAGGATTTCTCCGCTTAATTACATCCTACATACCCGATTCAAAGGAACCAAATTAAAAGCGGAGTCGATTGTATATACAGTGGTGTTCGCGTAATATAAAGCCGTATTTTGCATGAAATTTGCTTCTTAATAGGCGAACTTGTTATTAGAGAAACAGAATTAACATTAATGCTCATTTGGAGACTGAAAATAACCAGGGATTTTCATGAGTCATAGAGTCAAATGACTCAAGAAAGAGTCATCAAATGATCGAGTCCATGGTTTCATCTATACTCCCCCTCAGGATATAGCCCCCCCCTGAAATTTTCTTTTTGAGAAAAAGGACCACCCTGAGATTATTTCTGACCACCCTCTCAGGAGGGGGCTTAATTAACTAAAGCGAAATGTAAATTACCCCCTCCCCCCCCCCCCCCGACTTCAATTGGATTTCGTTAACCCCTCCCAGAGGTAAAAGTCCAGATCTAGATCAGTGGTTCTCAACCGGGGGTGCGGGAAAAGAGTACAAGTTCTGTTTATAGTAAACAATCAACGATCTTACGTTTACCAGGGGGTGCGAGAGTTGATTTTGAAAGCTGAAGGGGTGCGGAAGTTTAAAAAGGTTAAGAAACACTGATCTAGATCAATGAAATGGCAATCAAAATGACTCGTTAAAAGCCCTGAAAATAACCTGCTAATAGAGCAATTGCTATTAGGTGAATACGGAACACCACTATACTCCTCAGGCCTGATCACTCTTACGTCACTGGTTAGGTCGGTACCACTTTATAACTGAGTCTACCTGATGTCCTTTGTCCCTCCAGTTAGCAATAATATCCCCTGGTATAGGAGCTAGCGAAATAACGTGTCCATGAGGAGATGTGTATTCTCTAAGCTGGTTGCGTCAGTAGAACGAGTAGAGCGAGGCTCCCTATAGCGTAGCTGTAGAGAATGGGCTGTAGTGTCATTATGTATCATTGGGGGTTTGTTATGGTAGTATGTAATCCCATTGGGGAGTTGTCAAACACCCATACAGTGTATCCATTAATATTTAACTGCTAAGAAAAAATAGGAGACAAATAAATTATTCTATACGACACCCCTTCGGTCTAGGTCGCTTTGCGATCTACGCACCTCAAGTTAACAATTTAACAATTACGCTTTGCGACGTGTCTGTGCCAGGGGTGGCGCCAGGATTTCCCCGATAGGGGGGGCTAAATAGAGGGACGCGAACACCTGCTCGTGTAAACTTTCCCCGACGGGGGGCAAAGGTTCCCCGACGGGGGGGCTATTGCCCCCCCTGCATCCCGGCGGCCCAATCCGCCCCTGCTAGTGCTACACTCCTCAAGTTAAATACTTTCCTCTTCTCTCCATGGAGGATATTATATAGTTCTAGGGCCGTAGCCACTGGTCAGGTTGGTCAGGTTTCAACCTGACCACTTTTAGTTGGTTGGACAGGTTAACCTGAACCCTTGGCCCTGTTGGTACTGTATCCAGCCCGGTCTAACCTGACCACTTTTAATTGGTGGCTACGGCACTGAGTTCCCTTTCTACCATTTCCATAATTATAAGTTATTGACCTATAATACCGTTGAAAGTAAATTTGTTTACCTGTTTTTGTAAACAACAATAAATATTAACATTATAAATTTGTAAATGCGAAATTCGTAATCAGCATACTTATTTACCTATTATAACATTTGGAAGTTAGTTTATATCTCAATTTAATATACATGCGGATTTATACCCCCATCACTTTAATTAATACAATCCGGACAAACAAACACACAACAATCGAGTTTTAATCATTTAAGCTGCTCGTCCGCGCTACGCGCGTTCTACAACTTTCACTCGGGCCTAGGTCCCTCGCTTGTAATTTACACACATGCCTTTTCAAATAAAATTCCGGTTGTATTTATAGACGTGATGCAAATTGAGTAATGAATGTATGTGCATTTAATATTGAGATCAAACTGAATCTAGGCGCCTATAAAAAAGTGTCGGGTTATGTAACGAAAAATTAACAAAATTTTTATACCCCCTCCCTACATCACGCTTTTGCCATTTTGTAATAAAAAGGACGGGCTGTAACACTTACCCCCTTGAGCATTACTTAAAATTCAAAGGCCCTATACACAGGTTCATTATATTACGGGGAATCATATGGGTAATGTTTATGTTACCGCTAGTGACCCACATAACAGTAATGCTATTGTTTCAGAGTAGGGTTGTGCCCCCCTAATAGCATAGGCGTAGGCTCCGGCCAGGGTTGGTGAGGCCATGGCCCTACCAATAATTTGTCAAGACTCAAGAGCCATCATCTTCTATTAAGTGTGATGCAAGTTAGCATAAATGGCCCTACCAATCCTGAATCCAAGCTCAATGGCCCTACGGCCCCTACCAATCCCAATTCCGAGTCTACGAGTATGAACAAGTATGTTGAATTCGAATTTCGCATTTACAAATTGCTAATATGAATATTTACTGTTGTGATTTACAAAAATACGAGCCCTTCGGTCTCGGTCGCTTTGCGACAGATCGGTGCTACGCACCTCAAGTTAACGGCCGCTGTGCGGCCTTACTCCTCACACTTTCTACCATAGAAATGGTAGAAAGGGGCGTTATGATTTTGAATTTTTTATTAATTTGTTTACCTATTTGTGTAAACAACAACAACAACAACAAATACTCATATTAGAATTTTATAAATGCGAAAATCGTGTTCATCATCTTGTTTACCTATTATAACCCGTTGAAAGCTAACTTCTAGGTTGATTTTGAATTTTCATTAATTTGTTTACCTATTTTGTGTAAACAACAACAATATTCATATGAGAAATTTTTAAACGCGAAAATCGTGTTCAGCATACTTGTTTACCTATAATACTCGTTGAAAGCTAACTTCTAGGTTGATTTTGAATTTTCATTAATTTGTTTACCTATTTTGTGTAGACAACAACAAAAAATATTCATATGAGAAATTTTTAAACGCGAAATTCGTGTTCAGCATACTTGTTTACCTATAATACTCGTTGAAAGCTAACTTCTAGGTTGATTTTGAATTTTCATTAATTTGTTTACCTATTTTGTGTAGACAACAACAACAAATATTAATATGAGAAATTTTTAAACGCGAAATTCGTGTTCAGCATACTTGTTTACCTATAATACCCGTTGAAAGCTAACTTCTAGGTTGATTTTGAATTTTCATTAATTTGTTTACCTATTTTGTGTAAACAACAACAACAAATATTCATATGAGAAATTTTTAAACGCGAAATTCGTGTTCAGCATACTTGTTTACCTATAATACCCGTTGAAAGCTAACTTCTAGGTTGATTTTGAATTTTCATTAATTTGTTTACCTATTTTGTGTAAACAACAACAACAAATATTCATATGAGAAATTTTTAAACGCGAAATTCGTGTTCAGCATACTTGTTTACCTATAATACCCGTTGAAAGCTAACTTCTAGGTTGATTTTGAATTTTCATTAATTTGTTTACCTATTTTGTGTAAACAACAACAACAAATATTCATATGAGAAATTTTTAAACGCGAAATTCGTGTTCAGCATACTTGTTTACCTATAATACCCGTTGAAAGCTAACTTCTAGGTTGATTTTGAATTTTCATTAATTTGTTTACCTATTTTGTGTAAACAACAACAACAAATATTCATATGAGAAATTTATAAACGCGAAATTCGTGTTCAGCATACTTGTTTACCTATTATAACATTTGTTTACCTATTATAACATTTGAAAGTTAGTTTATATCTCAATATTAATTGCGGTTTCTATTCCCCCAATCACTTTAATACAATCCGGACAAACAAACACACACACACACACACACACACAAACAACAATCGAGATTTAATAATATAGATGTAAAAGAATTTAAAAAATTCGTTGTACTAAATTTAGTGTGTCACAACTAGTCAGGTTTTTTGTGATATACAGTCAACTCCCATTATAAACAAGTCGGATATAAGTAACGAAGTACTTGCTTATAACGAAGTCGTTTAATGGTCCGGAAATGCTTCTATCTTATTACATATTAAAACTTCGGTTACAACTTACAACGAAATGGATATAACGAAATTCCGCTTATAACGAAGTCATTTAAATCCCATGATATAGCTTCTAAGCAAGGTTGAAACCGAATACTGATATATTTGGTTGAACCGAATACTATTTTCCGAATAGTTGTTATTTGGTTGCCAACCTGATATCACTATTCGGTATTCGGTCTCCCGACATAATATTACCAGTATTCGTCTTCGGCAGTGTATTATTCAGTCATTTATAAATTGCCTAAATCACAAATTAATGTTACGGTATAGAGAAGATTTCAATTTTTGCGGTCCTAATTAATTTTTTCCCTAAATCATACTCCAAAAGGAGCGTCTCACGTTCCTGGATAATTTCCTGGTATTCGGTTGACATAATCGTAAATTATCAGTATTCGTATTCGGTAGGGCACTATTCATGAACTATTCATGTTCGAGCGGTTTCAACCTTGCTTCTAAGCTATTGATTTTACTCCGATTATAACGAAATGAAAATACGGTCCCGAGCACTTCGATATAACGGGAGTTGTACAGCTAATTTCGAGTTAAGGACTTAAGACACATTTGCAACGCAATGAACATAGTCGATTTCCCTGAATTGGGACACCTCGGTACCTGACATTGTTTCAATTAACGAAATAAAATAAACATTAGCTTATCTCTTTGAATAGATTTTGTTTTGGAGATTTTTTCGAATTAAGCGGAGTCGATTGTACTTATCTTACAGCTTATTATCTACTACTGTATTTCTCGGTCAATTATCCGATTCGGGCAACCAATTATCCGATTGGGTCAACCAATTATCCGATTCGGGCAACCAATTATCCGATTGGGTCAACCAATTATCCGATTCGGGCAACCAATTATCCTATTCGAGCAATCAACAATTATAGTGATATATTTGATATAATAGTGATAATGAATACAGTTAATTAATATAGGATAAAGTGATTTATTGGATATATATATTGGAATAATGTAGCTGCTAGAGATTTTCAAGGCGTATTGCTCTCGGAACTGTTGCTGTCAATACATGGTAGAACGAATTCAGGCAAGTTGCTGGAGTAATTTGAGCCAAAGCATTTGGGCATAATTGCAATAGTTTATCTCTATGTTCTTGCAACCATAGAGCATGAGTTCTTCTACAATCTTTGTTTGCGGGTGAATTACGTACACTCGGAAGTAATTCAAGTTTTTTTTACTGTAATTAAGCATCCTTCAAGACACCGAGCGATCGTAGATATCGAAACAGTTATCCCTCGTTCGAGAATTAGTTTATTTCTCATCTCGCCAAGAGTGATATCGGGACGGGCTTCAATGGAAATTAAGAGAAGACTTTTCGAATCCTCGTCCAACTTTTTTCCTCTTGGACCACCGCGAAGTTTGGTAGAATATTGTCTGGTGCTACAAATTCTGTAAGCGGTATCCTTCTTAACGCCAAACAATCTGGTCATCTGTTTATAGGTTACTCCCGACTAATGGGCATCGATAAGTCTTTGCCGTAATTCATTTGAAATTGCTCTCCCACCTCGTGAAATAGCAACTGTAGATGATGTGGCAGAGTGTTGTCCTGCATCGTATGAACTGGAAGCCATAATTTATGATGAATATTTGAATATTTAGGAATATATTTATTTCGTATTACTTTGTTTTATACTAATCAACCCAGTATCCTAAATAGATAAACCAATGAAAATCAAAAGTAATTCCGATCGGATAATTGGTTGACCCAATCGGATAATTGGTTGACCCAATCGGATAATTGGTTGACCCAATCGGATAATTGGTTGCCCGAATCGGATAATTGGTTGCCCGAATCGGATAATTGGTTGCCCGAATCGGATAATTGACCGAGAAATACAGTAGTTCCATTGTATTGAAATACTTCAATATTAAATACTCTCCAAATAAAAATGAGCACTCAAACAAACACAAATATTTTTGCATAAATATTAGGCACCAAATATTATATGGGATATAGTAGGCATTACTTCCAAGAAATATTAAATAATGGGTGAATTAATTATTAATTAATAACTCTTCCAAGTCTTTATTTGCAGTAGTATACTGTATTTTCTTTGTGCCATAAATAAACTTATGAATATGTTTAATCCAATTACAGATTGTGACGAACACGAATGACGACAGGATTATTGACAGTGATAGAAAGAGAATAACTTTGCCAATCAATTCCGTATATTGAATAACTTTCAACAAAGTTTCAACAGCTTCTTCAGTTTGGATAACATCGTTTAACGAACTGAAAAAATTAAACGGGAAATAACAGTCTCCGTAGAATAGTATACTGGTGTAAACCGCAGTAAGATCAATTAAGACCTCTGATAATATTAAGACCAGATATCCGCATGTTATAATATTAATGGTGTGCTTGCAGTATCTGTACTGTTTCATCTCTTCCTTGTTGGAACCATGTTGTGTGAGACGCTCCAAAGCTCTCTGGAGCAAGGCACATTTGAATCGTTTGGAGGTGCGAACAAATATACAGAAATATGTGAGTACAATAATGAAGAACATTACAGTACTAATAACTGTGGTGTATTGTATAAACCCAGTTAAGATAATGACTGTACTTAACAAGGTGGTTATAATTAATGAAAGCCGATAATTCAATGAGTTGTACGGTTGTTTGATTTTTTTAATACGAATAATCAGATAATTCATTAAACATACACTGAGGGCAAGTACAAATAACTCAGCAGATCTCGCTATTCCACTAAGTCCATTTAAGAAAGGAATTTCCGTATATACAATAGTAAATTGATTCAGTGCAGGCTTGTGATAACTTGTACAATCAGTGAATGGTAACTCGAGTGTATTATTACTTGCTTTATGGTAGGTAAGGTTACGATAAATGGAATCTGATGTGAAGAATACTATCCCAGTAATGATCTCAGAAAAAGTGATCAAAAGTAATAGAGTATTTTTCCATATTTCAGTTTCATAATGATAATAAAATTGTTTGTTTAAATAACCTGAATCACCTGAGAGACATCTCGCTACTCCTCTCTTGTATTTTCTGCAGCAATGGATTCTCCTGGCGAAAACAAACCCCCAGTATCCACTGCATATTAGGAAAATAGATAAAAACACTGAATTTATGATAATTGCAAGTATCATTTCAAAATATATTATAAATCATATTTATTGAGTCTTTTATACGAAGATGTGAATCCTGACTGCTTACATAAAATGGTGAGTATTACACATATGTAGTTGGGTAAAGTTTTATTGTAATATAACACTCCCACATAGCGTACAATATTACTTGCTGCTTACTTAACTTGTTTGCTGTATTATGTTACAGTCTATGATTTGGTTAGCTTTCAGTGAGCACATATCGAACATACAATATAGAATGAACTCTAACTAAAGGATAATTGTATCTTTCGAAAATTATATTTCAACTTTTAAAATATTGCTGACAAATAGTTGAATCGTTCCCGTTCTTTATCTGCAATTTCAAACCTTTAATTTATTTGAATAATATTGCTATATTTATGCAAAATTTAAAATTAGTATTGAGTTAGAATCACACTTATTTTCTATTATGATTCACTTAAATACAAAAACGAAATAAAGGTAAAATAAATGTATTATTGTGATCATTCTTAGAAACTTGACAAAATATATAACAATATATAACTTACTCAGACGGAGGGACTCGTATACTTTTGGCAGGCCCCACAGCGACGGTGAGTAACCCTAACACTCCCTACAGACATTTCACAGGAATCAAAAATTCATAACCCATGCAGTATATATTAGTAACCTACGTAGTATGAACCCACTGGTTCCTGGGATCCTCAAATTCTTGTGGATTAAGGCTAAAACATACTTGCCAATCAGTTACCTATTTGAGTCATACCCTTGTATAGAGGAATGGCGGACACATCGTCGCTGGACATTTCGTCGCCGGACATTTCGTCGCTGCATAGTCAACATCCGCTATCTCGAATGTCTGTTAATTCGAACTAAGACCGAAGAATAAGTCCATTGGTTCATTAAGTTGTCATTAATAGATCACTTCTACAAAAGCCTAAAAAATCCATTGTTAACAATCTATATTATTAAATCTCGATTGTTGTTTGTGTGTGTGTGTGTGTGTGTGTTTGTTTGTCCGGATTGTATTAAAGTGATTGGGGGAATAGAAACCGCAATTAATATTGAGATATAAACTAACTTTCAAATGTTATAATAGGTAAACAAATGTTATAATAGGTAAACAAGTATGCTGAACACGAATTTCGCGTTTATAAATTTCTCATATGAATATTTGTTGTTGTTGTTTACACAAAATAGGTAAACAAATTAATGAAAATTCAAAATCAACCTAGAAGTTAGCTTTCAACGGGTATTATAGGTAAACAAGTATGCAGAACACGAATTTCGCGTTTAAAAATTTCTCATATGAATATTTGTTGTTGTTGTTTACACAAAATAGGTAAACAAATTAATGAAAATTCAAAATCAACCTAGAAGTTAGCTTTCAACGGGTATTATAGGTAAACAAGTATGCTGAACACGAATTTCGCGTTTAAAAATTTCTCATATGAATATTTGTTGTTGTTGTTTACACAAAATAGGTAAACAAATTAATGAAAATTCAAAATCAACCTAGAAGTTAGCTTTCAACGGGTATTATAGGTAAACAAGTATGCTGAACACGAATTTCGCGTTTAAAAATTTCTCATATGAATATTTGTTGTTGTTGTTTACACAAAATAGGTAAACAAATTAATGAAAATTCAAAATCAACCTAGAAGTTAGCTTTCAACGGGTATTATAGGTAAACAAGTATGCTGAACACGAATTTCGCGTTTAAAAATTTCTCATATGAATATTTGTTGTTGTTGTCTACACAAAATAGGTAAACAAATAAATGAAAATTTAAAATCAACCTAGAAGTTAGCTTCCAAATGTTATAATAGGGAAACAAGTATGCTGAACACGAATTTCGCGTTTATAAATTTCTCATATGAATATTTGTTGTTGTTGTTTACACAAAATAGGTAAACAAATAAATGAAAATTTAAAATCAACCTAGAAGTTAGCTTCCAAATGTTATAATAGGTAAACAAGTATGCTGAACACGAATTTCGCGTTTATAAATTTCTCATATTAATATTTGTTGTTGTTGTTTACACAAAAAGGTAAACAAATTAATGAAAATTCAAAATCAACCTAGAAGTTAGATTTCAACGAGTATCATAGGTAAACAAGTATGCTGAACACGAATTTCGCATTTATAAATTTATAATATTAATATTTGTTGTTGTTGTTTACACAAAAAGGTTAACACATTAATGCAAATTCAAAATGAAAATTTCCTGTAATATACTATAGATAATTCGATCAATTAGAATGTAAAATAGTGTAGTTAACCAATGAGAATTTTCTACTTCAAACTATTAATTTAATTAGTTAATTTTATAACAGCTTTACGCATGCAGGAATTATTAACCAATGAGAATTAACTATTTAAGTATGCAGAGAGCTTTATATAAATAGCTGTATAGTAGCTGTCTAGAGCTAAAACTGAATTTTGTTCAAGAATGTCGGATGATAATTTTCCAAATAATAAACCGTTCAAGACGGAAGCTGAGCGAAAGCGCTCAATGCGAGAGAATGAGACTCCTGGCGAAAGAGCTCTCCGTCTTGAGAAGCAACGAGAGCGACAAACCTCTCGGAGACTGGCGCAGTCTGACGCAGAGACTGCTATGCGCTTAGAGTACCAGCGCGAACACCAGGAGGTCCTCAGACAAAGTGAGTTTGAGGCCGAATCAGCTGATCGCTTGGAGTACAAGCGCAAACACCAGGGGGCCCTCAGACAAAGTGAGTCTGAAGCTCAGTCAGCTGATCGCTTGGAGTACAAGCGCAAACACCAGGAGGCCCTCAGACAAAGTGAGTCTGAAGCTCAGTCAGCTGATCGCCTGGAGTACAAGCGAAAACACCAGGAGACCCTCAGACAAAATGAGTCTGAGGCTCAGTCAGCTGATCGCCTGGAGTACAAGCGAAAACACCAGGAGACCCTCAGACAAAATGAGTCTGAGGCTCAGTCAGCTGATCGCCTGGAGTACAAGCGAAAACACCAGGAGACCCTCAGACAAAATGAGTCTGAGGCTCAGTCAGCTGATCGCCTGGAATACCAGCGCATACACCAGGGGGCCCTCAGACAAAGTGAGTCTGAAAATGAGCGAATTGTTCGTTTGAAGTCCCGGACTCTGTTGTATGAGACGAGTAAGACTCTCCAATCTAAGAGGTACCTCAATTTAGCCAGATCACAAATCTCTTCTGAGGTTAGTGATGGTTTGGTTGATGAACATTCAATAGGTAGTATGTCCTATAATTGTTCAATTTGTGATGCTAAGTTTTGGGAGAGTGAAAAGCTTTCCACAAGTACGAAAGCATGTGCAAAGTTTTCCCTCTGTTGCGGAGAGGGCAAGGTTGTTCTTCCCTCCTTAGATAAACTTCCAGAGTTGCTAGGCCATCTGCTCACAGCTGCTGATAGCAGAGGCAAGTACTTCAGGAGCCACATACGAGCATACAACTCAAGCCTTGCGTTTTGTTCCCTCGGAGCAAATATCGACAAAGAGCTTGCTAATGCTAGACGTGGTGTATATACCTTCCGTATTCAGGGCGTTGTGCACCATTACATTGGAAGTTTGCTTCCAAATAGTGATGAGGCACCAGTCTTTGCCCAGATTTACATCCACGACGGTACTGCAGAGGCTGAAGTGGAAAACCGTCAGAGACATCTAGGCGAGGCCAAACTTCCTGAGTTAAAGGCCTTGCAGCAAATGCTACATGAGGTTAACCCCTATGTCTCACACTTCAAACACGCAGTTGATCTAATGCGAGCACAAGGAGGAGTGGACATCAGGCTGATCATCAGAGCTGATGGTTGCCCAGATCCACGCCGATACAATGCTCCTTCTGCTCCTGAAATTGCAGTGCTGCTCCCAGGTGGAGGTTACTCTGAGGGAGTAGCAAACAGGGATATTGTGTTGCATGCCCACAGTGGTGGTCTCAAAAGGATCACAGAAATACACTGTGCGTATGACTCGCTGCATTATGTCTTACTGTTTCCCCTAGGAAATGATGGCTGGCACCTTGGTATCCCTCATAGCAGAGGTAGACGCGATGTTACTGCACTGGAGTTCTATAGCTATCGCCTGATGCTCAGGGGCGGGCTTAACCACCTGCACCTCTCGGGAAGGCTATTCCACCAGTATATCGTTGACATGTACGCTAAGATTGAGCAGCAGCGGCTCAACTACATTAAGCTCAATCAGCAGAAGATCCGAGTGGATCTGTATAGTGGATTGGCTGATGCTGTTGCCAAAGGAGACACTGATGCGACTGAGTTGGGACGGAATATTATTCTACCCTCGAGCTATACCAACTCTCCGAGGCAAATGTTCCAACTTTACCAGGACGCAATGACAATAGTGCGGAAATTTGGTAAGCCAGATTTATTCATTACATTTACATGTAATCCGCTTTGGGACGAAATAACGAGTAGTCTTTTGCCTAACCAGAAGGCTACTGATCGTCCCGATTTAATTGTTCGTGTTTTTAAACAAAAGCTAAGGGAATTACTAGATGACATTCTTAAGAAACATGTTCTTGGTAAAACCGTTGCACACGTCTACACAATTGAATTTCAGAAGCGTGGTCTTCCGCATGCTCATATATTGGTGATCTTAGCTGATGATTGCAAACCACGTGACCCTTCTGATTACGATAAGATTGTATGTGCTGAACTTCCTGATCCTGATCTCAATCCGAGATTGCATCAAATTGTGAAGCGCTGTATGTTACATGGGCCATGTGGTACTGCAAAGAAGGCTGCTGTTTGTATGCGCAATGGTTCATGTGCTAAACAATACCCAAAGAAATTCTCTGACGTTACTACCACCACTAAGGATGGTTACCCATTGTATCGGCGCAGAGATAACTCCCGTACTGTAGAGGTAGCAGGCATGAAACTTGACAATCGCTGGGTTGTACCATATAACCCATACCTTTTGTTAAAGTATAATGCTCACATTAACGTTGAAATTTGCAGCACAGTTAGAGCAGTTAAGTACCTCTATAAGTATGTCTATAAAGGCCATGACCGAGCCATTATCGAGTTCCAGCCGGGTGATCACACTGATAAACCCCGGCAGGTAGACGAAGTATCTAATTATGTGGAAGCTCGGTATATATCTGCATGTGAGGCTTGCTACAGAATATTTTCTTACGATCTCCATGCTAATCTGCCACATGTGATGAGGTTAGCTCTTCATCTTGAAAATCAGCAATCTGTCGTTTTTCGAGATGACGCTGATATTGAGGATGTGTTAAGTGTAGAAAAACATTCCACTCTAACAGGATGGTTTCTAGCTAACCAAAAATTTCCATCTGCTCGGGCAATTTCTTACTTAGATTTTCCTGAATATTTTGTATGGGATAAAACTAAGCGAGAATGGAAGCCACGAGTTAAGGGGCACGGTAAGATGGTTGGCCGAGTGTTTTCTGCTCATCCAACTGAGGGAGAGCGGTTCTACTTGAGAATTCTGTTGAATCACGTCACTGGCTGTACCAGCTTTGAGGCTATTCGTACTCTTCCTGACGGAACTGTTTGTGGTACCTTCAAGGAGGCCGCATGCCACCGCGGATTGCTGGAAGATGATAGCGAATATGATATGTGTTTGGATATGGCTGCTTCGTGGCATATGCCTCCACAGTTACGTCATCTATTCGTTACCATTCTACTCTATAACGAACCATGTAATCCTGCGGCTCTTTGGGAAAAGTATAAATTTGCTTTTTCTGATGACTTTCTGCATCGTGCTAGAAAATCTGTGCCCGATATCGAGGTCGATGAGCACATACTTAATGCTGTATTAGTGGATATTGATAAGCGTTTGCAAAACCAGGGTAAATCTCTAGCAGATTTCCCAGGGATGCCAATACCCATTCATACCAGAAGTCCATACGAGGAGGCTCTTCTAATTCAGAGAGAATTAGATTATAACGTAGATGAGCAGCTAGCAATAGTTGTTCATGATGTTCCTTCTCTTAATTCTGATCAGCTTAGTGTATTTACCTCTATAATAGCAGCGGTAAATGATTCTGAGCAGTATCCCAAAATATTCTTTGTAGATGGTCCCGGGGGCACAGGGAAGACATTCCTTTATAATATACTTTTGGCTCAAGTTCGCTCGAAGAGTCAAATTGCCCTTGGGTTAGCTAGCAGTGGCATAGCCGCTCTCCTCCTCGCAGGAGGGCGGACTGTCCACTCTAGGTTGAAAGTTCCCATTGATATCAATGAGTTATCTGTATGTAACATTTCGAAACAGAGTGCTTTGGCACAGCTAATTAAGCGTACAAAACTTTTGGTATGGGATGAAGCGTGCATGTCAAATAAGCATGTAGCTGAGTGTGTTGATCGCAGTTTGAGGGATATTTGTTCCTGTGATCTCCCCTTTGGTGGCAAAGTAATGGTTTTTGGAGGCGACTTCCGTCAGATACCCCCTGTGGTTAAGCATGGGTCGAGAGCCGAAGTGGTCTCTTCCTGTCTGAACAGGTCATATCTCTGGCGTTATGTTAAAGTAATGAAGCTAACTATAAATATGCGCCTCCAAACATTATTGTCACAAGATGCCCTCGAGGTCAGTAAATTTTCCAACTTTTTATTAAGAGTAGGAGAAGGCACTGAACCTGAGGATGACAATCAAATGATTCACATAGATAACAAATTTGTAGTACCAGGTGATTCCATTACAGACTTGGTTACTTCAGTCTATGGTGATATAAATGTAAATTATGCTGATCGTGATTATGTAAGTCAAAAAATTATTCTGTGTCCTAAAAATGATACAGCTGATTTAATAAACGATTACGTAATTATCAGCTTCCTGGTGATGGTATAACTCTGTTGAGCGCAGATTCTGTAGAAGGTTCTGCTGCAGTAAATTTTCCAAATGAGTTTTTAAATTCCATCACTCCTAACGGTATGCCTCCTCATCGGCTATTCTTGAAATTGTTTGCGACTGTAATTCTATTGCGTAACCTTGATCCCGATGAGGGTCTTTGTAATGGTACTCGGTTGATTATTAGAGCATTCTCAAACCGAGTAATTGACGCGGAGATCGCAACTGGTACAAACAAGCATAAGCGAGTGTTTATACCACGAATTATATTGACTTCTTCTGAGTCTGAACTTCCATTTATTCTCAGAAGGAGGCAGTTTCCAATCCGCTTGGCCTATTGTATCACAATTAACAAAGGGCAGGGTCAGAGTTTGGATACCGTTGGTCTATATCTGCCATCCCCTGAAGCCATTTTTAGTCATGGCCAACTCTATGTTGCATTGAGTAGAGTTAAAAATCCATTGGGACTAAAAATAATGGTATGTGGAACTGACAAATCAAAATCTGGGGAAGTTTGGATTAGAAATGTAGTCTATAGGGAAGTTTTTAAATCCTCTTCTAAAATTGAGCCCATAGAAGACATAGATGAAATATGTTCTCTATTGAATGAAACATTCCCAAGTTCCCAATTGACAATGACTCCTTTGCCTGAGGCTATTGCTCCTGCAAAGAGAGAGTCTGTCCCAAATATATCTGATGGCAAAGGTAAAATCATGAAACTTTTTGAGTTTAATGACAGTACTATTAGCCCATTGGAAGTTATAGACAAAATGGATATAGCTGAATACACTGTATCACCATTATCAGATCGTGAATGTATATTTGATGCAATAATTCGAGATCCATTCGATTTGTCAGAGTATTTTCTCAATGGTACGGTGAATAATCTTACTATCCCAATGCGGCAGAAGATTGCGCATTGTATTGGATTACACGCGATACTAATTTTACCTATCCGTGAGACTCGAGGTGCAGTAAGCAATTATTACACCTCACTTAAAGCACAACTGACAACATATTTTGGTCAGAATGTTTCAGTGTATAATGTTCAACCAGATGGTAACTGTTTGTACCGTACCCTATCTCATATAATATTTGGCACTGAAAATTTTTTCGAGATATTAAAGTACAATCTGATTAATACATTCATTACCAGTACCCAGCATCACTACAATGTTATGCGCACATCTGGCATACACAGTGAGCAGGAATTGCATGAACATATTAACGCTATTTCTGCACCCAACGCATGGGGTACAAATGTTGAACTTAATATGTTAGCCGCCTTGGCTGGAATTGACATATTATCAGTTGACTGTACTCATGTCAACTCAATTAATTGGAACATTCTCCCTAACTATTTACACAATAAGTTAGACACCCCTATTGAATGTGATCCGATTTTTAATGCACAGAAAGTCTGTATTTTACATCATAGACTTAGTAGCCGTCTAGAAGGAAATGAACATTTTGATTCCTTCTTTTTTGCTTAGTAATGTTTCATCGCAATGATGAATATTACGTCGGCTGCTTACAGTTCAGGCTCTCTAAGGTCAGAACTAGTGCCCTTCTTGATGAGTTCATAAGTTCATAACTTAGAAAATTCTTTCAATCAAAGTTTTTGATACTCATCATTTTTTATTGGCCAGGAGTTTAATTACTCTTTATGATCACTTATCTGATTATTTTATGGCTCCGGCTGCTGTGGGCTCTGTTATACTTGATTATATTTGGTATCTACACGAGACCCACTTAGCGCCATTAAAACTGTGCAATTTTTGTATTATTACATTTCACATATAATTTCATAACACTCGATACCTACACTCGATACCTTCCAGTCATCAAATTCACGAAACAAAAAGATAAATCCTAATAGCGTACCCCAGTAGAACTATAAGCATGTCTATCAACATTCAGAATCATTTCACAATAAGGTTAGTAAGTATTTTTTGTGTATTCTTTGAACATTAATTAACCAGTTTTACTTAATAGAATGAGCTGTACAAAGGTAAATACTAAGCAATAATCACTCTGTCTCAATAACTACTATCTACTGGGTATCGAGTTAAAAAAAGGACAATGAAACATGAAACAAAAAGATAAATCCTAATAGTGTACCCCAGTAGAACTATAAGCATGTCTATCAACATTCAGAATCATTTCACAATAAGGTTAGTAAGTATTTTTGTGTATTCTTTGATACATTTGTTACCCAGTTTTATGAAATAGAATGAGCTGTACAAAGGTAAATACTAAGCAATAATCACTCTCCTAGATATTAAGTAAGACGTAGCTACTTAATTAAAACTGTTAGAGCTAGATAGCCTATTAAATTTAAATTTGTAGCTAACTTAATCCAAAATTACTCTAATGTAAGGATCTAAAACCTATAAATATAAAAAAAAACGTAATATAATTCGAAACATGTCCACAATGGAAACTAATAGCCCTCCCGCAACCGGCCCTCCAGCAACCGACCCTCCCGCAACCGGCCCTCCCGCAACCGGCCCTCCAGCAACCGACCCTCCCGCAACCGGCCCTCCAGCAACCGACCCTCCCGCAACCGGCCCTCCAGCAACCAACCCTCCCGCAACCGACCCTCCCGCAACCAACCCTCCAGCAACCAACAAACGAGGTAAAAAATATAATAGAGGGAAGAGAGGGGGTCGAACTGTTGACCAACAATTAGCATTTAGGATGCTTGATGTACTTGATAAAGTTATTAAGGTAATTTGCAATAACTCATTGTAAGTGATAACTTATAGTACTTATCTTTTCCTTTCTCCTGTTTTTAGTCACCCCAATTTAAAAAAAGAAAAGAAAAAAAGAAAAAAATGGTGTAAATATTAATAAATTAACATTTAGATACGTAATTAGAATAAGTATAGTAGATTATAAAATTACAATAATATAGATTACGAAATGAAAATTATGAAATTACAATAAATTAATTAATATTGTGAATAATGTATGTATATATAATTATAGCTTTTTAGATTAGACAAAGGGAATAGGACTTCAGAATAATAAGGCTTCAGCAGGTACATAATTGTTTGCAATTACAGTCGACTCCGCTTATAGAGCCACCGGTTAATAGATAATCCCCTTAACGGGGGCAACATTTCACAGGATTTATAGGACGGAATGACAGTTTGGCTTAAAATATTTTCGGTACTAGATTTGTCGGCTTAATCGGGTCAAAGTAACCTGGTCCCGAGGTTACTTTATTATGCGGAGTCGATTGTATTACTAATCAACTTTGTATCTTTATTCAGCCAGAATTTCTTAAAGATATAACCTACAGCATATCAAATCAACAGAAGCACAATCAGCAGACTTTATACTATGTTACTATCTACGGGGTATCGAGTCAACGAATACGCAATCAACAGCACTATATACTAAGTTACTATCTACGGGGTATCAAATCAACAGAAGCACAATCAGCAGACTTTATACTATGTTACTATCTATGGGGTATCGAGTCAACGAATACGCAATCAAAACAGCACTATATACTAAGTTACTATCTATGGGGTATCGAGTCAACAGAAGCGCAATCAACAGCACTATATACTAAGTTACTATCTACGGGGTATCGAGTCAACGAATACTCAATCAACAGCACTATATACTAAGTTACTATCTATGGGGTATCGAGTCAACAGAAGCGCAATCAACAGCACTCTCTAAGGAGTTCCTATTTACTAACAAAAGCTCAATGAGCAACAACTTCAATATCCATAGGTGCCACTCGAAGGGGGAAGGGGCCTGGTAACACGAGTGGCTCGCAGTAGACGCTTAGCCCTCCAGGAGATTGGAAGTACAATTGTGTAAACAATTATAGTTTTAATTCAAGTGGTATGCATGTTCTATTATATAATGTTTCAAATTATATCATATACCATTAATAGCAATTGAATCTCCAGTGCCTTACAAACTATAAATCTCGGGATAAATATCGTTGTAAGCATTATGGTTGAGTAAACTAAATAATTCCCGAAGGTCATACAGGTAGAATTCAACCGATATATTTAGTAACTAATTATCATAGATCGTTGAGTCAATGTATATTATAGTTGCTATTTGAGAAAAAGAGCTACCATGACTGTCTCGATTCTAAATTCCAAAGCTAACAGATCAAAACTATCTTTAGAAATATTTTATTAATTAACTGATTATTAGTTCCAGATTTATCTATTCTAAAATCGTAACATACCAAGTTTCCCGCAAATTAATCTTAAGAAATACGTATTGTCAAATTTTTATAAATATTCACTATTAATTCTAGAAATTCTCCATTCTAAAATCGTAACATACCAAAGTTAAGAGAACTAATTAATATTAAGAAATAATGACTAAAGTGTTAATGAATTAATAACTAACTAATTACTGTACCATAAAAGTTCTAGAACATTCCCTATTTAAATACTAAAGTTACTGTACAAATTTATCTTATTAATTTATTACGTAAAACTCCAACATGACTTGGGGTTAGGGGTATAAATAGATTTGTCCCAACTTTCACTTTACTTTTCACTTTCTTAAGTTGAAGTAACTAATCATTGGTGCCAGAATAGTGTCAATTAAAAAGACCAAGCCAATAAATAATAAAAAACTTAATAAGTTTAGTGAGGAGTAAGGCCGCATAGCGGCCGTTAACTTGAGGTGCGTAGCACCGATCTGTCGCAACGCGACCGAGACCGAAGGGCTCGTTGTTTTTAAATCACAATTAAATTCAAGCTCTTATTCTTTAAATCTTTTCTTCATTCAATACTGAAGTTTCCAATCTCATATATGTTCATTTATATTCTATATGAATCATGGTTATCATACACTCAACATCCAGTATCTCGAAACTTTAGGCTTTAGGGCATATCAAAATCTGTTCAAGAAGTTTGAGTTAACGGACATTCGAGATAGCGGATGTTGACTATGCAGCGACGAAATGTCCAAGCGACGAAATTCCGGCGACGAAATGTCCGGCGACGAAATGTCCGATTACCGTATAGGGCTCCTATTTCCCCTGTACATTGGTCGCTCCCTGTACGGTTGGCAGGTATGATAAAAGAGAGCATTTCCCAGGGAGCTTAAAGGCAGTATCTAATCCTGAGTTCAAATAACTATAAAACTTCATACTACATTATGGAATTAGAAGCTTATATTCGTGTAGGCAATCTTAGATATAAAGTCTCCAACGAATATTTAATTAATCACTAAATAATGTAGCGACTTTAGTTTCTGATATTATTAGAAGCTAATCAATTTATCCACGTCAACCGGGGGTCCGCGAAATATTTTAAGGGGTCCGCCGCGGATATCTATCACGATAATAGTATCATATTATTTAAGATGTTTTGGGTCGCTTAGTTTATGTTTTGGGTCGCAATATATTTTTTAATACAACCAGGGGTCCGTTAATTTGAAAAGGTCGAGAACCACTGATCTACGTGGTATAAATAATAATTTAATGAAAATATTGGTAAGACACGGGCAGCTCCCACAACCGGCACCCTCATTGGTGTAAAGTCAAGCCAATATGTTTCATTTAACCAATAATAGTTACGAGCCCTTCGGTCTCGGTCGCTTTGCGACAGATCGATGCTCGCACCTCAAGTTAACGGCCGCTATGCGGTCTTAGCCCTCACTAAACTATTGATTACATAGCTAGTAATATTTGTCATAATTATTTACTTATAATACCCGTTTACTTATAGTACCCATTGAAAACTAACTTCTGGGTTGATTTTGAATTTTAATTAATTTTGTTTACCTATTTGTGTAAACAACAATAAATATTCATATTAGAAATTTGTATCAATGCGATATTCCAAATCAGCATACTTGTTTACCTATTATAATTTATAACATTTGTTTACCAATTATAACATTTGAAAGTTAGTTTATATCTCATATACAAATGCGGTTTCTATTCCCCCATCACGTTAACACGATCCGGACAAACACACAAATAAACAAACACACACACAAACAACAATCGAGATTTAATAATATGGATATAACTAATACATATCTTAAATTATCCACAATCCGTGAAAAGCATCAGTTTGTAATTTTTGAATGAATATAGAAAATATGGATAGACACTTTGGGAATGCACATGTACTAGCCATAGTATTTCTGTGATCCGACAAATTCCCAGTTACGGGCACCCTCCGGACGACAGTACCCAGAGTGTATTGAGTGTATTGAGTGTATTCAGTTGCGTAACTAGGACTTTTGAACTGGGGGGGCAAATGGGGAGCAAGACAAAATCCTGGGGGCTCAGGATGGGTCAGTCGGATGGAGTAGTAAATTAGCTAAGTGTATATCCTAAAAAAAGTTGGGGGGCAAATGGGGGGTAATCTAAAAAACAGGGGGAGCAGTCTCCCCCCCCCTTGCCCCCCCCCTGGATACGCCACTGAGTGTATTCCCAGCTGGGTCGAGATAGAAGACAGTGGAGCAATTCCAAAGACAGTGGAGCAATTCCAACTCCCGAAGAGATGCAGGGCCACTTCTACGAATAAAAGTGAATGCATTTGTGACTCGAGTCCAATACTATTACCACACCGTCTGGGTCAGTTCAACGTCTTTAGGTTTCTTTAGCTGTCCAATACCAATGCTATAAATGTATTGCAGTTCTATGGAGAATACAGAAACTCTGTTGCTGCTATCTGCTGTTAATACTCTCCGTAACAGTCGATGCATAGGCAGTTAGGCGAGTTCAACTGTCCGTCTGTTGAACACACAGTATCAGCTCTCTAATTAGTTCGTAGCTGTTAATTGAAACTGTAGCAGAGTATTTAACCTTGTGTCCGTAACGAAGATGTGCTCTTTAGTTAATCCATTCCCCATGTGTGAGCAAGCGTTTACCGTCCGAATCTACAAATGCACTACCCAGCAGAGGAGACTACCTGAATGCGTATATTATCCCAATCTGCTACGTAATGAGCTTATTAGCTACGTAATGAACTTATTAGCCTCATCTATAGCTATGTGATGAACACACTCATCAAGAGCAACGCGTGATGAGTAGTGGTTTCGTTCCATCCCAGGAACTCATCAGGAGGGTAACCCTCGACCACATTTCTGTTACCAGTGAACCACAGGGATTAGACTGGTGCACACTGGTGCACTCCTGTCAGCACAGCTATGCCAACTGCAATAAGCTCTTTATTACAACTATCCTCTCTCCAGCGGTTAGGATAGGTTACGTCTTGAGGGAATAGTTGAGATCTGACACTCTAAGAGCATCCCGAATTCTCTGATTAGAGATTTTAGTTTTGGTAACGTTGGACATTTGAATAGCGGGTATGGCAGCCTGGTTGGTGTCTTCAACTGTTCCAAACCCTATCAACTATAGGTAGTAATATACTACTACCTATAGTTTACACAGACAAGGAACAGAATGTAAATGGGTCATATGTCTCGGAACCAAGACCCATCTTATTCATGTCCCACTCTACCATAGACGTATTATGAAAAGTTATTGCTTTAAATATCCGGGATTAGCATTTAGGAGCGCTGAATACCTTGAATATCTCTATAACCAGTGATAACAAACAAAGAGTTTCTTGTGGGGAAGATTTAGTTAGAATATGCTTCATGATCCATTGTTTCCTATAGAACTGTATTATGACTTGCAATTAATCAACTATCATAATAGACCTTGGATAACTGTAGTAGATTATAATATACGTGTAATTTGTCTATACATTTTATAGCAATACCACGGATACTAACTATACATAACACAGTGTGTGATAATGCCCTATATACACCACTTATCTGGGAGGTAATTACTAGACTACTACAGGGTACTTGGTAAGGTACATCTATATTATTAAAACTAGATAGTTGTTAGTTTGTTTATGTGTTTGTTAAGTGATGGGGGAATAGAAACCGCATTTCTAATTTTTTGATAGAGACTATGTTCCAAATGTTATAATAAGTAAACAAGTATGCAGATCGAATTTCACATTTACAAATAAATAATGTGAATATCTATTGTTGTTGTTTACAAAAATAGGTAAATGAATGAATGAAAATTCTAAAAAAATAGGTGTACATCTATTTAGGGCCAATGTACAGGAGCAAACTCCGTACATGGATATGACTATGAGGTGGGCAGGTATGTGTTGGATATTGTTTCTTAGGTTGGACAAGAGTTCTGGGGGGCGATGTAAGATCCCCCATTTGGGTCCAGGATGGATTGTAAAGGCAATATGTAGTCCTGAGATCAAATAACTATAAAGATCCATACTATACTATTAGAAACTATAAAAATATTACTGATGAAGTTATTAGTAACTTGGAAATAATCAAATAGTATTAGAGGTTAGGGTCACTAATTGAGGTAATTATAGCATCTGACTCAATTGCACTCTAATTAAGACAGAAATCAAAGGTCATTTATCAAAGTTAATTTTAAATTTCTAAAATATAAATAGTTCGCCAGAATGTTAGCAGTGATAGTTACTTGAATGATACATTTTTTAGACAATATTCATTTAAAATTATTGATTCATCAACTGTCTGAATCTGGCCTGTAGCCAGAAAGCGATAGTGAGTGGGGAAGCCAGAATTTCAAGGGGGCAGATTCTCATATAGCATGAAACCCTATGTATATTCAACGGAGTTTAATTGGACATTAAGAATCCTCAGAGGACCCAATTCTGTATGGAGGCCTCATCCCGCCTAGACCCCTTGGCAACGGGTCTGCTCTGAATACAAAGTATAAAGCACTGTCTCTATAGCTTGTTATGCACACCAATAGATAATGCAAGCAGTTGAGTACAGTACATGAACTGACTTTATACATGGAATCTCATAAGAGATATTCAATAATTTTTTTGCATTATACAAACATATTCAAAATCCTTATAAGCCATTCATTATAAACAAATAAAGAATTATATTATATTATTTTATCATAGTCAAATACTTTAAAATGTTTGCCAATACGTAGATGCAATAAAAATAGACTTTAGAATGAATGCTGCATAAATAATTCTTGTAAACAGTAATTAAGTTAGACATAATGAATTGGAATAAACATTTAAAAGTTTATTAGAACAATTTGGTTTAATTGATAATAAGTAACTTTGGTTAAGTATATGGTTACAGAGGAATATGCATAGAGACTTTCCTATAAATAGTCTCATATTGCATCTATCTATAAATAAGCTGATTTAGTGGCTCTATACAATTCTACTCAACTTATACTATTTCATAATAACTGTATTATACCTGAAGGTATTTGTATAAACTCAGAAATTAACCTAATTTCTACAGTCAGTGATTTATCAATTTATCAGGTTAGTATTTAGTATTTGACAAACAATTTATTCTGTTAGTTGAATAATTGCTTTACCATAATATCTGTTGTAGGAAACTTATCCTAAATTGAAGAATCTCAAAAGGAATTTCTTATAATCAGAGATACAAACATTCTCAACGAAATACAGTGAGTTGTCTTACGTACATTTTAGAAATTACAACTTATATTATATCAGAAAAAACCGGCGTTTAATAATGACATATCAATAACTTATTCATATGATGTACATAATTTATTTGATTTTCCTGTGTTTATAGATCCTATTACAATTATCAATAACGCTAATATCATCAATCAGTTGAATCAAAATCAAGTAAGCAAATTTCTTTGTATTATCTGTATATTCATTACAATTGTATCAATATACGTACATTCGCATTAACTAGCGCGCTTCGCTTGCTAGCTAGGTCGCTTCGCGGCGGAACAGAGCCACACACCAACCGCTTCGCGGTTGGTGTGGTTTATATACTCCTAATATTGATTCTAAGTGTAAATAGGCAAAAATAGTCAAATTTAACAATGTGAAATTTTAATGATTACGTCATCATGCGATAATGAGTTGGCATGGTGGCGATCTGGTGTGACCAACGTGTCCACACATTAATATACGTGTTCTATTAAATTTTCAGATTTTTATCTCTTAAAGGGCGCTAATTATGTGCGATTATGTGAATTTTCAGGGTTCTCGAAATGTGACAATGACGTCATAACTTGTCGAGGTGTAAGAAATTTTGAGTGGAAACCTCAACTTGTTGGCGGGTGCCAAAAGTTATCTCTATATGCCAAAAATCACATTTGGAAACCGTCCACTTTCTTCAATCAACTCGGGACATACAAACAAATATATATATATATCAGAGATGCAGCGGTCTGGACCGGACTGCGGTCCAGACCGGGACCGGACCGGACTGACCGATCTCAGGTCGGTCCGGTCCGCTTATTTTCAAGTGCGTTCTGGACCGGTCCAAATTAACGATATAACGGTCTGGACCGTTCATCGGTCTGGACTCATCCTAGATTGGACAAACGATCAGGCTCCAATCCGTTATTTCCCATTGTTTACAAGCACATAAGTAATAAGTATCTTATAAATTCAAGTGGATATAATTAGCCACTCTACTATGCGGTCTGTAACTGTCCAAATAAAGGATATAACGGTCTGAACCTGTACCTCGGTCTGGACCTGTTCATCGGTCTGGACCGGTCCAGACTGATCCAATATTTTGATCATAAAGTCTGGACCCGTCCGGACCGTCCCGAAAAAAATCATTACGGTCCGGTTCGATCCATGAAATTTCCGGACCGCTGCATCTCTGATATATATACAACACCCACCCATGTTTTAATAGTACTGATACGATTTGTCATGAGCCATACAATCAACTTTTACAAGAATCAATTATTTACTCTTTAACTCAAATCTTGCACAGTTAATTAGTGGATAAATAAGTCCTTTAACCGAATTACTTGTTCATGGAAATACATAGATGCAAATCTATCCAATTTGGTTTGAAAAATGGGTATGTACACTCAGGCCCGGATTAAGGCACGTTCAGAATGTTCAACTGAACAGGGCCGCCCACCAAGGGGACCGCCAATGCCTAACATGAATTGGTTTCACTGCATCCTTTGTTGAGATTTAGAAGAGCTATTGACATTATAGTAATCTTAACTATCTTATGAGTATATTTGTTGCTAAAATGAGTTCAATGGTCAATGTATATTTGATATTGATTTCATTTACAGTAATTGTGTTTGTTATTCCTAAGCAGGAACACTTAAATTACTTGAATCTACAGTTTCTTTTATAATAAATAAAGCAATTATATACAAATTAATTTTGCTTTGCATAAACAAAACACGAGGGGGCCGGCCACCAGCTTAATTCGGCCCTGTGTACATTAACCCGGCCAAAAGTATTTGAAGAACAATAATTTTATGAATATATTCCAGCTTCTAGAGGCATAATTACATTTGTTGATGCTTGAATATAAAACGATAGTTAAAGTATAAAAAATAACAACATTTTGAATTTATTATTTTATAGAGGTATTAAACTCATAAACTTTATAGAGAGCTAATTAAATACAGAATTTCTGATCATTATGAGGCATTTATAATTTACTAATTCTGATTTCACATTAGAATTCCACATAGTCGAATTACTCTAGGTATGTACTTAATTTCTAACCATTAAGATTAATTTACTGAGATACAGCCACATTACAGCCACACGTTACAACGGTTTAATAATAGTTACAAGGTGTATTATACACAAGTTAGCTATCTATCAATCAGCGAGTTTAGGTAGGAATTTATATTTACGATCACACCATTCTAAACAAATGTCAAGTTGTTGTCCAAAAGGAGTCTACGAATATCCGTATTAGTCTTATCTTCCAAACGAATATTTGTTCAAACATTTCGAACGAATATTCGAATATTCGGTATATTCGTTTCAGCCCTAATATACTCATTTCAAAGTAAACTTTAATTAAGCAGCCGTTAAAAAGTTACCATACGAATATTCCGTCTGCACTAAATTCCTGTTGTTCAAATAATTTGGATCGTTAGTTTAAAACACTTAATTGCCAACCATATTCTTCAGATATTTGATTCGTTGTCGATTTGAACTTACATAGGTTTAATTATCATTAATTATCCGATGAGGATAACTATTTTAGCGCCTAAATGCCTATTATACTGATTAGATTTAATCTGAATAATTAATTGTTTGTGTGTTTAAACTATTAATATTAGCAAGAAAACTACGCAAAACATACTCATAAAATTAATGTTATATCCATTGAATATTGCAAGTATATATGTAGTATGATTTGTAGGCGATATTACATTCTAGGAACACGGTTAATTAATTAAATATGACCTAATAAATAATCAAACTATTCCTAGCATTCTATACATAAGACAATGGCAGTCACTCAATTACCTAGGCAGAGATTAGTTAGTACCTATTACAGTAGACTCCGCTTAATAGATCCACCGGTTAATACAGTGGTTCCCACCTGGGGTGCATGAACTCCTTGGGGGTGCACTGGACAAGGAGTGGAGTGAATATTGAGCATTTAAAAATAAAGTTTTTAAAATATATTTATAATCTACAAGTTAAATTCTGATTACTCGACTATATTGATTTATTACTATTGTGTTCTGTAAGTTACCCGCCGCTTTTTCAAAGAGGGCTTGGTCCGTACTGGTCCATTTATCACAACCTACCTTTGGGCATTCGCCCGCCCCCTCCACAATATTGGTGCACCTCATAATTTTATTCTCCCTAAATCAGTAAATATTGTTGTCATAAATTGTTAGTAATACTCAATGATATTTGAAAATCCTCTTCACCCATGAAAATTTTTCTCGCTCGCTGCGCTCGGTCGTCTATAAATCCATGCATACTTAGATTGACCTTGTTATATTATTACACTAGCCGAAAAGCCGCCCTCTGGGAGGCGTTTTTCTGCTAGTTTACTACGCTTTACTACGCTTTGTATTTGGTGGTAAGTTTCATTTTCACGTTTTAATCGCTTTCTCGCTGTATTGGGCGTTTGTTTACAATCATTACCAACACGCGAACGTTTTTTAAGTGGCATACGTAATAGTTGAATAACAGGTTTGGATTTTGTATGGAAATTATGACTGGAGTTGGAAAAATATGTCAACCCGATCTATATATAGTCAGGTTCTTTTATTATGAACATTTAATGGACCAAAAATGTGTTCATAATAGAGAGACTTCATAATAAGCGAACTCAACTTAATACAACCCTATGTAAGTTGTTAAATTGGGACCATAAGGCTTGTTCATAATAAAAAATCTTCACATTAAGCAGACGAAATCTTGTTCATAATAAGCAGACCTGACTGTATAGCAATAGGTATGACTATTAAATTGTCCAACAACACAAATGTAAGGTTGAATTTTATTGGTCTATATGTATATTCAATTGTTGTTTATATTATGGGAAATCATAATGGAATACTGAACACAAATAACTGATTGGATAAATTAATTTACTCTCGCCAAATTAAATTACAGTCTCAGATAGGCATTATATACTGCACACTTAACAATTGATAGAGACATATAAATCCTTTTATACTAATTGAATGCTAGATGCTAATCCATACTGGGACAACCCTCGAATTTAATTGGTTAAAGGTTTTGTCACCTTGGGGATGGGAAGATGTGAATATTTTTCTTAAAAATTCCTTATCTGGAGTGGTGAGATAATTCCTAGATAATATGCAAAATTTGGTAGAGATCGGTTCAGGCATCTCAGAGGAGATGTGAGGACAGACAGACAGACAGACAGACATTGTCTTTTATATATATAGATACTGACGCTTTTCATCCCAATGAGACCATATGATGATCACCCCCCATCCTGTTTTTAAAATCGATGCCCTTGTCAATAGTTCATAAACTTTATAATGAGCTAATTAAATATAGAATTTCTGATCATTATGAGGCAATTATAATTTAATAATTCTGATTTCACATTATAATTCCACATAGTCGTATTACTCTAGGTATTAAATTTCAAATAATTACGATTATTTACCGAGATACAGCCAAATTATCATTTGTGCAACTTATGCCACTTCATATATTTTTGCTGAAATGACATGAAATCCTAATATTATTTAATTTAAAACTTTAGACATATATTTATACTCATTTCAAATTACTTTAAGCAGCCGTTAAAAAGTTACCATACGAATATTCCGTCTACATTAAATTCCTGTAGTTCAAATAATTTTGTTGGTTAGTGTACACTTACTTGCCAACCATATTCTACAGATAATTGATTTGTTGGCGATTGAACATACGTACATAGTTTTAACTACCATTAATTATTCATTGAGAATACTTCTTTTAGTGTGTAAATCCCTAATGTACTGATTAGATTAGATTTCATCTGAATAATTCATTATTTGTGGAGTTAAACTATCAACTTTAGGAAGAAAACTTCCCAACACACCATTGAATATTGCAAGTGCATAGCATAATTTGTACTAAGACTTAATTAATCTATATCATCTAATTGCATACCTTGATGTATTCTTTGTAAGAATAATTCGGTTAATGAGTCCATTCAGATACCGGAAATGGGGCGACTTTGGTCCAAACTTAGGTTATTATTCAAAAATATATGTATCGGGTGATCGATCAGGTTAAGATGATCAGAGAAATATAGTTTTGTGTATATTATGAATATACTAGGAATTCAAATTTCATATTTGTGAATAGATATGTATGATATTCACAATACATTTGGAATTTAGGCTCAATAATCGAAACGATATCGCAAATAGCTCTTATTTTAAAATCTCGCTCTTTTTAAGTTAATAAGCTCAAAATTCCAACACAGTATGAATTTACTAGGGCTGTATCGAAATAATAAAGTAACAATATCAATAGGGCTGAACAAGTATCAATATACTATATTAAATGTATTATCAATTCATTTTGGACCTATTTACTAGGCATACGATTGATTCCAATAATTTCCTGAATTTAATGACCCTTGGGCAAAAGTTAAACTCATGGGTCTACGTGGCCCCAGTTACTTAGCATGTTCCAACACCAACTTTTCTAAGGGATATACTATACACCGAGTTCTGATATCATTCTGTAATACATTTTGGGAGCTATGGTATATTGCATATCTATATTATTAAAACTCGATTGTTGTTTGTTTGTTTGTTTGTTTGTCCGGATTGTATTAAAGTGATGGGGGAATATAAACCGCAATTAATATTGGGATATAATCATATAAACTAACTTTCAAATGTTATAATAGGTAAACAAGTATGCTGAACACGAATTTCGCGTTTATAAATTTCTCATATTAATATTTGTTGTTGTTGTTTACTCAAAATAGGTAAACAAATTAATGAAAATTCAAAATCAACCTAGAAGTTTGCTTTCAACTGGTATTATAGGTAAACAAGTGTGCTGAACACGAATTTAGCATTTATAAAATTCTAATATGAGTATTTGTTGTTGTTGTTGTTGTTGTTGTTTACACAAATAGGTAAACCAATTAATGAGAATTCAAAATCATAACGTCCCTTTCTATCATTTCCATGTTAGAAAGTGTGAGGAGTAAGGCCGTAAAGGCCGTTAACTTGAGGTGTGTAGCACCGATCTGTCGCAAAGCGACCGAGACCGAAGGGCTCGTACATTTATAAACTGGCTGCCATTAATATACTCGTATAACTATTAGTTCTGATTATGGGCATATCTATACATCCTCTACTGAAATAAATTTGATGAAACACATTGTTAGTATAACACCGCTCCTTTCTATGTCTTAATTACAGTCGCGTTTTAGCCCCGTTTCCCAAAGTACTAACGTTATACAATGAATAGAAGTGTAAATAGGAGATTATTCGAAAATATACAATTGTGTATCTGCTCTTAGGGCTCTACTAGACGGGTCACTTAGCTATATAGGGAGATAAAATAATCAATTTTTGGTTCAATTGGGGCGATATTCAGCCTGTAGTTAAAGTGAATTCAGCATAGAGCTAAATAATAGCTAGGATTTCAAAAGGTATTAAAGAATAACTAAAACTTACCATAATTTCGTGCGACAGATTAATATTATTCACATTAATTGTTTTAATCTAGTAATTAACCAAGAAAATCCATATATTAATAGCCCAATTTTGTCTAATTCTATGTATAAATAATATATTTAATGCGAAACTCAATATTGTGTATGGAATTTACATATTTGCTGTGTTATTGTGGGATTGGGCTGTATCAACTATAAAAATGAAGAAAACATAACTAATTTCGACGAGATTGATCCATTAATTCATGAGAAATTAATTGTGAAGTGGTGCTCATTTCACTACTAGATTTCGCTACTAACTTCACACTCGTATTCTTATTTCCCAGCACTCCAGTTTATTAAATTAAGATAATAAAGTCTCATACACTATAGCAAGTATAATTAAATGTATTACAGTGGATGCTGGTTATAAGAACATTCTTTTAAAAATACTCCAGTGTGCGATAACAAATTGATATACGTATAATACAATCACACATAATATTCTTTATCCTTATACTCTCGCCCCTAACTTGAGATTGGGAGCCGACTTCCCTCTGTGATCCCTGGATCTACGCTTTGCCCTGAAATGGTTTAGCCACTGAGCTAAGTAAGTAACTGTTAGTTATAGTAAAGATAGACACGATTTGTTCTATAATTATTATCTCCAACAATTAGTAACAATACTTGTCAATAAGAATTAACAAATTCCGATCCCAGCGATAGTATCATATAACAGGTATCCACTGTATTGCATATCTAGTTGTAATGGAATAGTGTGGACTGTTCCATCGAATACACTTAGGAATTTCAAACCTTTATAAGAAGTGGAAAATTGAAATACAAGTTTTGGCATTATTGAGAGATCAACTCTGCAATTACGAATTTTAAAACTACAAAATATGCAATTTTAATAACTAAACTTACAAGCCGTCTACTACCACTTAATTAATTTCAATGCCTGTGTAATTGAATTTGATGACTTCATTTCAGTTTTAATTTATGTTGGAGTAAATACATTTCAGTTACAGTTACAGTTACTGTTTAGAAAATTTGCTAAAATCTATTTTATTTGGATTTGAACTGCAGTTCAATTTCTGTTCAGTTCGCAGCACTATAATATGGATGCACTATTAGTCAACACCAAAATATGGTGCCCTGTCAAAATTTCACAGTTTTAATTTTACTTTTATCACATGATGTAAATAGGCAGCTGAGTATTCTTAAAGTTTGATAAACAAGTAAAATCCGATTTTGAACGTTAATGAATTTCATATTTGTGCAAGTTGGGATTGTGATCACTGGTTAACTGGTTTACTGCAAATATTATATTTTAATGGTACATGTTTGTTAACTAGACAAGGGTCTCAAACTCAAATATATCACGGGTAAAAGTGAATTTCTGATTCTGATTCTTAATATAAGGAATCCAAATATCGCTTTAAAATAATGAGATTCTTCAGAGATTAATAGAGTATCCGTAAATAATGAATCATTGTGTTCACAAATGTATAAATATATTACTGGCATAAATCCGGAATAGTTTCCAATAAGGAAATAATTTTCTGGAATAATATCCCTGTTGTTCAAATACTCTTTGTGTTGGTTAGTGTATTTCGATTAGCTTTAATATCGGTGGAAAACAATAAAATTTACACAGAATATGAAATTGTTTACTATATTTCAGTAGTAACGCAAACCTATTAGACACTGACCCAAAATATATAATTTATAAACCTTATTCGATCATTGGGGTTACCATACAATATAGACAATAACTGCAACTGTAACTGTATTATTAACTCTTATTAAAATTTAATCTTTTTTATAATTTAATCTTAACTCTAACTATGCGTATAATGAAATCTTTTTAACTGTAACCGTGACTGGATTTTTGTTTTTCAACTGTGACTCAAACAGAATTTAACCAAATTTTAAAATTGAGTTTGCAGTTCTACCACCACAAAAAAAATGTCAGCACAGCTGTAATTTTGAAATTTTACAGTGAACTATCGTTTTAACGACTTGCTTGGGACCTGTAAATTCATTCTTTATCTCCGGATATTCGTTATAAGCGGATAATAATTTTAGTGCATTTAGTGCTCTGGGGGAAATCTCCATTTCGGTACATACGACTTCGTCCACTGTATATCAATTTAGTATAAATATAATTAATGTGTTACGCAATAATTACTATGTAATCTAAATAAACCAGGTACATATGTACTAACCATATTCTACTGAAATTGGATTCGTATGCGACATTGAACACATGTTTGAGGTTTAATTCCCACTAATTATTCAATGAGAGTACTTTCAGTGCCTAACTCCATGCTATACTGATCATAATTATATCTGAATTATTCATTATTTGTGGAATTATCTCTAAGTTATGGAATATTACAATATATTTGAGATATTCTCACTAAAATAACAAACTATAATAAGGAAACAACAGCAAACAGATCATTAGAATGAGTAATACTAGTGGCTTACTAAGCCACCATCAATATTTGATTTTGTCGTGCACTGCTGTTGTTGAGGTTGGACAGTCTGAATATAGTGGGCCAAAATACTTTTAGCCGTTTAGTGTATTTACATTAGTAGATGCTTCAACTTGGATATTTTACATAAAAAGACGTTAAAGTGTAATAAAATAGCAAATCTTTTGAATCTTTTTATGAAGCTGTAAGCGAATATTGTGTCGGCATTAAAATCATATTGTTCAGATACTTTTGGCTGATTAGTGAAAGTAGAACATCGATAATAAATAAGGGGAGACTGGAGAAATATGTTGGCATTGTCGGAAATTTCTATTGGCCGTCATAATGTCATAGTAGTTATCATGCATTAATTTGTATATTGGCTAAGGGAATTAAAATTTGTACTTAACCGAAAAGTCGCCATCATGCCTTTTCTATTTCGGCGACTGATTTTGGAGGATTGTTTGTTTGTTGAAAGTTGTATTATATTTCAAAAAGTCATCCTATCAGCCATACTTGATTGCTTTTAAGCAGTTGCAGTTCTTTTCATCTTATCTTTGGGATTTGGCACTCTACGTACCTCCCACGTCTAAGATCAGCTACTAGCTATAGTTAAATTCCCATGTACTATATACGTATCGAAAATATTCAAATTCAATATAGTGCATCTTAATATAGTGACACTTTATTATTGTGATTCACTTAATAAAGGGCCGTATATGACAGTGAGAAAGCCAAAAACGTAGAAGGCCGAAATATAATATTGATTCGATTTTCAGCCAAACTTTCACTCAAATCAACAGCCAATAAAACTTTCTAGTGGCGACCATATACCGTATTCACTCGAACAATCGCCCTCCTCCTAAGCGATATAAAATTAAAACCCAAATTAAATGCTAAATAGACCTGCATTTAACTAGGTAACTTGGAAAATCCGGAAATTTTTTATAATACAACACCAGATGAGCACTAAGGGGATTTGTTTAACGGAATAATAGTGCTTAAAGTATTTCCTCAAATAGAAAATAGCAATAAATACGATAACAAATTAATTTCAATCTATATGTTTTGGACAAAGTGGGTCATCCTATGCACGAATATATGTCAATATATAACAGATATATTTGTAATGTAGGCTATTGATTAAGTGTAAATGAATTTTTGATGTTGTGTAAAAATGAGACGAAATATATCAAAAATGGAATGGAAGCTTCTGGTAGAAAATATTAGATAAGATCCCAAACCCGATCCTAGTATGTAAGTGAATCTACACTCCGATCACAATCCTTAAAAAACGATCGCTATAAAAATGATAGATAGAAAACTCTTATGCCCCATGTATTATGACTTTATGAGTAAATATTAATTATCACATTGGTTATAGACCACCTTTTGAGTATGTATGTAGATAAGAATTATCCTAACTTTATTTTAACAAACGCTTTATTTGTGTAGAATTCCGGATATGGCAATCGAAGAGCTATCTGCCTTAACGGAACTAACCAACAAATTAACATCCGAAGAAATAATACGAATCAAGAATGAAATCGGTATCCCAGAAGGATTGTGTGAAGATATAACTCAAAAATCGAATTTCCTAATCGCAATGAAACAATGGAAAGGTAGAGACGCCTACAAGTTCTATCTGGCTCTACAGCACATCCGACCCGACTTGTCAGCAATAGCTTGTGAAGTGAAGTGGCTATGCGACTCATCCCCAGGAGAAACCGAATTCCAAGAGGAGGAACTGTCAATCAAAACTCTAATCAATCTACTGAGAGATGAAATCCCTATGGATAAATGGACGTTAATATACATAACTCTGATAAATGAACCAATTGAGAATATCAGTTTTGAAATGGCCATGAACAAACTGTTGGAAAACGGATTTATTCAGAAAGACCTGAAAGAACTAACAAGGATCCTGGTGGGAATCCAAAGAAATGACGTGGTTGTACAATTGAAGGTCTACATTACTTTATTCTCGAAAATGCAGGAAGGGGAGTTTGAAAGCAAATTCAAAAAGGAAATCGACAAACAAGCAAAAGAACTGGAACAATGGGAAATGAAACTAAGAGCGTTTGCAAAATTACAATTCGAGAATATTAAACAAATGATTGGAAAGGATAAATTGGTGAGCCTGGAAAGCGTATTTGTTGATTTGACAATTTTAAAAGAGGAACCCAGAGAAATAAACATGGAGGATGAAACGACCTATAATGAAATTGCATACCTCAGAAAAATTGCAAATAAGGAGGTAGAAATAACGCCTGTCGATTTTACAGAAGAATTATTAGCGTTTGATGCTGCAAAGCCTGAAATTTGGTGCATAATCGGGAATCCGGGATGCGGTAAGACATTCTTGTCAAAGAGAACTGCTCTCAGATTCAGTCACAAAGAATTAGTCGGAATTCGATACTCAATCTCGATTCCCTGTCGCGACACTAACTGGCACTCAATAGAGTCGACACGATATGATGATGCAGCAGAAATTGAGTCAGAATTCATCACAAAATGGCTTTGTTTAGGCTTGCCAAATGGCGCCAATTGGTCAAGGGACCTAGCTAAACACCTGGCAGGGTCAGATGGTGATGGCCTCACATTGATAATAGACGGGCTGGATGAATTTACCAAAAAGATACCTTTCGGATGCACATTCTTATGTTCGTTATTAACACGAAAATCGCTAACAAAATCAACGATAATTCTAACAACGCGACCTGGGGCTTGGACCGTCATATCCTCTACAAACGAACTGATCATAGACCGCTATTATCAGGTGCTGGGCTTCTCGCCAGAAAACAGGGACCTATATTTCCAAAAACAGATTACAAGCGAACGCAAACTGAGGGAATGCTTTAACCTAATGGAGCGACATGACGAAATGAAACAGCTCTCTCTAATCCCTGTAAACGCATCGTTGTTCGCGGCACTATTGAAAGGAGAGGATTCTACCTCCATTAATACGCTAACAAAGCTCTACTACGAATTAGTACTGTATATGATAAGGAGAGAACTACTAAGAATGGGCCTAAAGGAGTACTCTCGAGTCTCACGCATTTCAAACCTCCACACAGACATACTAGCCTGCCTGCATAGAATAGGATTCATAGCAATCCTCGGAGTGGCAAACAGAGATCTGGTATCGGAAGAGACAGTAACTCTCAATTTGGGACAGGAAGAATACCCATGCCAGTGCTTAGGTCTAGCTCACGAGCACTACCGAAAGGAATCCGTCGGACTTATGAAACAAGTGTGGACATTTGTCCACCTGACTATGCAGGAGTTCGTATCTGCCCTCTATTTGGAACACACTAGCTGGATTAAGCAGTGCTACAGTGTTAGGTATATTTCCCACTCCGAGGCCAACTTATCTCTATTCCGAATGGTAGTCAGGTTCCTCTGTGGACTCCTGTCTGATAAGGCAGCCGCTCTTCTTTCCATCCTATACAGGTACCTGACTCCTCAGCCCATTCAGATAATCGATATGCCGATGAGCTATCAACTTAGGTACACTGGTTTGTATCACCATGAAGGTTGGAATCTATTTACCAAAATATATTTCCAATTAGCCTCAATTTTATTCGAGACTAACTCAGATTCAATTCCTTTTTGGTTCAATAACTTCAAACAACATTTTCCGATGCCAGTGTACCTGTATGTACTAGAATCCGTCTCTCCAAATGAATGGATTTGTTTTATTCAGACTCTCAAACTCGTTTGTCGAATTCAACTCATTTATATCGACACTACTCATATCAATCCGACTCAATTCCACTCTTTGATCCAGGAAATGGGAATCTGTTCCATTAATTTATTAGCATTGCGCTTCTATCAGAAAGATTCCACTACAGTCCTATCGTATACCGAAACAATTAGAGAGATAGGAATTAAGTCTGACACTAAAATTAGTATTGAGCTATCCGTCTGTAATTTCAGTGCTGAGACAGATGTTATTCTCTTTCCTACGCCAACCAATCAGATTACCGACAGCTTGAGACTAGCTGTGAATAAATATTCACATAAAGCTCTTCAGGAATTAACCAATCTATTCTCTGCTATTCAATGCTTATTTGTTAGGGAATCTGAAACTAATTACGTCACTATGGTACCAGCTCTGTGTCAGGTGACACAATTAAGAGTATTACACCTCTATAAGATTCCTTCTAAAAACATTCCTAGCTTAACAGCTGTGCTACCTCAATTCTCTAAGCTACAAGAGATTGCATTCACTAATGCCTCACTGCTACCTGCAATTACTCATCTGTCAAATCTAACTTATCTACAGATACGAGATTATACACCACAAGACACAACTCTCTGTGATTATTTGTTACAGATTATTAATGGGAACAGACGCTCATTAAGAGGAATGGAATTGTGGAATTTGCACGATATTGGATTGAATAATTGGAGTTTGCTTCTCAATTGTTTGCAACTTTGCACTAATTTAGTTCAGCTAAAGCTATGGCGAATTAATCTACCATTTAATGACGTCACTCACTGGAGTAGCGCTGTTAAACAAATGAAGTCTTTAGTTGAGTTGGAATTACAGTGGGTCTCCCTCTCTGACACAGGATTATTATCTCTCTGTGAAGGCCTGATATACCATCCTGCTATTAGAAGTCTAGAGCTAGGAGGCTGTAAGCTGAGTTCTCTATCCTGTGAGCCTCTAGCTAACCTAATACCAACTGTCTCACAGCTGGAGACACTGAGAGTCGATGGACTATCTGAACCTGACAGAGATCCTATCTCATTACTCAAGGAAACAGCTGATGAGTTTGGTATTGAGCTTCAGCTGCGGTAACTTCTCATCTCTGCTAATAAGGTTTGTATTCACTTTATTATCTGTTAATAATGTCTACCCCGCATAATCGGGTCACTTTGGTCCGAGGATAATTGACAAGATTAAGCGGAGAAATCGATAAACCGAAAGTATATTATTTAGAGGTTCTTTATTTATTGTATGCAGTCATACACGTAATATCCTATAGTATAGACCTTATTATACGTACATCTTTTATTGGATAAGTATTACGTATAATACGCATAATGTAATACGTTTTATACATATACCATAATTAATATCCCGCTCTTTGAATTTGCTTTGAGCAACTTTCGGTTTATTGATATTCTTTTTTTTAAAATCGACTCATAGTTTAGCCTGTATGTACAAATTTGATTATTTGCTGTCTCTTGTATTTACAACAATATTTATAAATATACTACTCAATTTATTTTGAAAACATCCCTGTTTCCCTGGTTGTTCATAGATTTAGTGTATAATACGTACTGATGGATAGCGTATTGCGTTATAATTAAGATTGAAACCGCTCGAACCGAATATCAGTATTCATGAATAGCCCTACCGAATACGAATACTGATAATATTCGTTTACATCAACCGAATACCAGAGAATTATCCAGGTGCACGATACGCTCCTTTTTGGAGTATTATTAGGAAAAATAGCTATTAGGAGCGCGAAAAATAGGAATCTTCTCATATACCGTAACATTAATTTGTGTTCTAAGCGTAATTACAAATGGCTGTATAAGACACTGTCGAAAACGAACACTGTTAGTTTTCGGTCGGGAGATCTAATCAGGTTGGAAACAAAATATCGACTATTCGGCAAATAATATTCGGTTCAACCAAATATATCAGTATTCGGTCTTAGGTTATACGTAAACTAACTGCCAAATTTAGACTCAAATAATATAATTTTGATCCAATTACACGAACATTTTTGTATCATTAGCTTCTAGTTGCATAATTTTCTTCCTAAACAAGACGGTTGACTTCATTAACCACTAAAGTATTTGTTTCCATCATCATTATCCATGTAACTGTTTATATAGTTTGCTGTTGTTTACAACATTCTATACCGAATTTCCATTTGACTCTGAGTGATATTTAACTTCCACTAACAGTTCTATAAGAGTCATTAACCACTGCATCTATATTTACCTAACAACTGCTATACAGATAGTTATTAGCCACTTGGTTAACCACTCCCTCTGTTTGATACCTTCTCTGTCTCCTCTAGACTACATCTCGTATTCCTCTCCTCTCCAGTCTCCCTCTCGTTCTCATCTGTTTATTCGTATTTGGAACTAACTTTAGTGTTTATTTGTGTATTCTCTTGTTTGTATTTATCAATAAACACTCTCTCAATTGAATTGTGTTCGATTTTACTGAGTCTACAGTATATTAATTACTAGCATAAGTGTACTTCAGTGGTTCAGAACCTGAAGGCATGGAACCCTTAAGTATACACGAAAGGCTGTAGGGTGTCCACAATATGTATTACAGTTAATGGGAGGGATCCACAGAATGACTATAAGGGAGCACTTTTGGAAAATGTTGGGAATCTCTACTGTAATCACCCACATTATAATACTCACTCATCTATTGAGTTGATAGAAACTAATCAGTGTTTAGGGATTAGAAGCGAAATATTACATTAACTCGCTAACTCTAATTTGCAGCATGACAATTGGTAGCACTTCCCATAGCTCGATACAAATCCAATTCTAACCCAATTTTTATTATTCGTAACAGCGACGTTAGTCACGAGAGCTCATGTGTGGAATCTGAAGTTAATATAACAGCTGTTTCTCTGGGAATAGGCAGAGCATTAATCGCTTCTCAAACTTGGAAAGCGGAGCGAACCTAAATTCAATTGTAGCCAGCTTCCGTCTTCATAATTGAGCGCTCTTTTTCGATTCCTTTTTACTATCAATTAGGGGCAATATACGTTTGAAAGAATATATGAAAAGGTTTCTACCATGTGAAATATCAATTAATGCACTCATACTGTATTTGCCAACCTATGACAGCTAATTTCCCTAATTTACATACTACTTTAATTTCTAAGGTTTCGCTCACTCGGTGTTTATATGAATGCCTAACATTAAATTGAGAAATGGTTTACACTGCCTGACCATGATATACAGTCTGCTTACCCAATGCTTGCGTTGTTATTGGAATATTTCTAAAGTTGCTGGCTAATAATTGTGCGAGAGATCGTACATTTCCCAATTATCCAACTGATCAATAGAACTTTTCAAAAGTATTCGATAACATAGGACTAAGATCCAGAAATTAGTTAAATGAACTTTACAATACGTCCAAGAAAACGAATTAATCTCCTTATTAGGCAGGATATGTAAACAGTAGTTCTAAATAGAAGTCCCTCCATCTTACGTTATTAAATTAGAAATGAAACGAATATTCGAAATGAAACCAAGGAATTATCCAAGAGAATGAGACGCTCCTTTTGGAGTATGATTTAGGAAGAAAAAAATATGAGCGGGAAAATTTGGAATCCTTTCCTATACTGTAACACTAATTTGTAATTTAGGTGTTTGAAAATTGTATCAGACCAGGAATAGGAGCATATTTACAAATGGCATTGAATGAAAGATTATTCGAAATGCAACGAATGCATTTTCGAATAATCGATCTTTGAGATGCCAAAGGATTAAATCAAATTTAGACATTAATCAACTAGTTTAGGTCGGAAAAATAGTTACGATCCCTCCAATCAATACAAAATAAATATATTGTATTGTTATTGTATAAAGAAAATCTATAATTACAGCTGTGCCGATATAATTTTGAGAAGGAGACACTATTAATAAATCTACGAAAATATAGTGCCTCCAAAGGATCTGTTCCCGGCACAGCTGTAATCTTAGATTTTGTGTATTACAAAATGGCAAAAACGTGATGTTGGGATATACGTTAATGTTTCTTTACATAATCAACAATTTTTTCTGCATACCTAGATTCAGTATGAGCTCACCCATGCGTCTAAATTAATCAATTAAAATTGACACTTTTGTAGTATCTCTCGATTCTCGGATGTCTAAAAATTTTTAGTTCAAGTTTACGAGCCTGGTTGACCTGGCCGTACTATCAAGTTCCAGAAACCAGAGTATTAAATAAAATACAACCAAGATATATTTGAAAAGGCATGTGTTTGGAATACAAGCTAGGGCCGAAGGCCCGAGTGCGAGTTGTAAGAACGCGCGTAGAGCGGACGAGCAGCTTGCAAAAACTAAGTTAGTAAGAAAGTGAAAAGGTTTATTAAATAAATATGAAAATAGAGAAAGTACAGATAACAGAGTAGCTATACGAGTATTGGAATATAAGAGAGTCCATGGTTAGTGGTTAGCCTATACTGAGTATACAACAGCAGATAGCTGCACAGCCTACAGATGGGTATCTGCTATAGAGATACGTCTCTTGGAGAACACCTCTGCCCGAGAGCCCTCGGACCGAGTGTAGGAGTCCCCCTCTCCCTCCCCTGCCTCCAGCGTGTACAGGAGATCCTCAATCTCCGGGTCCTCCGAGTGCACAGCGCTGCTAGGCGCTACCTCAGAGGGAGGGTAGCTGTCCCCGACAACCGAGGAGGCAAATGGAATGCTGGGGTTCGCGTATATCTTATCTTCCATGTAGCTAGGCGGCCCCATAGCCTGGGAGACATCGACATTCATTGGAGAGACAGGGGTCAGAGCGGTGTTCATCTCACTCACGTCTTCCTGTGGGTAATACGACTTCTTGCGGGCCACAACGAATATGTACACAACGCTCACTCCATACACAACCACAATATACACAGCTAGCGCTACCTGTGCCAGCATGGCTGCTATTAGGATGTACAGCGGTCCCGCTATAAGGTGGATAGCAGAGAAGAGCCATGCTACGCCTATCAACAGGAACAGCAGGAGCAGCTTGAATATCTCTCTGGTATTCTGAGAGGTGAAATATATGTCGTCATACTTGAGATCCTCGTTACTGGAGGTGCCAGTCAACAGGAACAGCAAGCAAACACCGACTATAGAGAGAGCCAACAGGCCTACGATAGGAATAACAGTTGTGACTATGGATACCGACAAAAGAGGGATAAAGCATAGGTCCCCGTTAGCATGCACATCTCCATACACCAGTGCCCATTCATGTCCCTGTACGAACCGAACTATCAACAGAGTCAGTAGCACTACAATCCCTGGAGTCAACCATGCAAAGATACACAGGTGTGTATATACAGCTAGGGATACCAGTGGTATGAACCCTCTCCCAGCAAGAAGACTGAGTCTGACATACGACTGGTCTCGTGTGGAGGGACACACGGACAGTACGGTATAGGTAACATGGTATCCACGGCATACCATGGTTGTCAGGTTACCCTCCTGATGAGCCCTGATATGTGAGAATACCGCTCTCATCGCATCCTATGCGTTGGGACCACAGGCTACAGTCTGCGAATGTGGTACTATGGTTACAGTGAAATATGATAAATGCACTATTCCTATAATTAGTTACATTTTGCATCTATTTATATAGTAAGATTGTTTAATGGCTCTGTCACAAATATTCTCCGTATGTTTTTGGTTCGGTCGGACCAAAAACAACACGAACCAAATATTTCCTGACAGACCCAAGCTTGCTGGAAGGCTCTAAGCACGGTCTCCGTTTTGATCTTTGAGTGGTTGTAATTCTACATACCGAGTAAACATGTCTACAGTCAGTAGCACGTATCTATAACCATTGTCAGGACTGTCAATATCCATTGTAATCGCTTAGCGCGCGGGTCATATGCGGGACCCGCACCCGCCCCGCATCTATTAGTAATTGACCCGCACCCGCCCCGCAAATCCGACAATATAACAAATGAACCCGCACCAACCCGCAACTAACACACATTAACCCGCGCTAACCCGCACCAACCGGCACCAAAACTCGTTGACCAGTATTATCGCTAGGATTATATAATAGGGTGTAAACACTCGGAGCACAATGCGGGCACAAAAATATTTACATCATTAAGGAATAAAGAAGACGGAAATATGTTTTGGGCGGAAATTTGAACATAGAATTACGTGTTTATTATTCGGGAATACGAAATAATTCACCGTACAATTTGTTCGATCGCAAGACTTCTGCCATCTTAAGATTATATTGATCTTTAATTTTGTTTAGGAACTATAGAGGGGTACATTGTTACAATTAGTGGACACTGCACTCCCAAATAATCCTTAGCGAGAACTCTTGCGAAACCCGCGCTGACCCGCATCAACCCGCAACAACCCGCAGTAAGAATCTCTGACCCGCACCCGCCCCGCATTACGATTCCGTGACCCGCACCCGACCCGCCACGCAAATATTCTGATTCTTTGACCCGCAAGAACCCGCGGGTTGCGGGTCCCGCAACCCGCATTTATTAACCCGCCCCGCGCAGTGCTCTAATAGGTACGCGACCGAATTACTTTCCTTTTAACTTTCTGGCAAAAGATACAACCGCGGCAAAACGCCTGGACTTCGTGTCTCATTCGTGGCCAAAAGTAGTTTCTCCTTAATGCTCTTAGTGTCTCGGCTTGGTCCAGGTGATGCTGCGTATTGGTGACGTCATCGCTTCCTGGCGAAGATGCTTGAGGGTCACTATGCGGCCTCCGAAAGTAGGTTCTCCTCGACGAATTGAAGTTTGTGAGAAACTCTCCTCAGCTGTCCGCTACACACTCGTCCCACTCTAGGAATTCTGACTGCTCTCTTGATAATTGGGTATTCCATCTGCTCTCCAGCCATTAAACCGTCTTACTATATAAATAGATGCATGTGTTATGAGATGATGCCACGATCTAGTATGAGGCTAGTCGCTGTTCCGACCCCATCCCACACTAGGGATGTTATGTGAGTGGTTTCGTCCCATTGCAGGGACTCATCAGGAGGGTAACCCTCGACCCTCCGCACTGCCGGCTGTGCCTCTCCGAGGTCCCCGCACTGCCCATGTGTCACTCATGGGTTACCAGCCCTACTCCCAGGCTTGCAGCCTCCGACCCATAGGCAGAGTGCCTCGTACTGCCATCCTACATAGGCTATCCAACTGAATGATAAAACTGATGATATAATTTTCCTTGACTAATAAGTACTTACATTCAGAGAGAAACATGGGTGTATTTCGCTGATCCGTCACACATGTGACCCATGAGCAGTGTTGATCTGCTCACAAAGTTTATTATAAACCCTTCAAAGATTCATACAATGTTCATGCAATAAAACTCAGATGTATAATGTATTTAGCTATTTTTGACCCTGTCCAGGACTTTGGTAATTTTAACAAATTATTTTGAATGGATTTTATTAAAGTTGCATTTGTTTTCAGATCATTAACTATCCTATCTCAAGATATTTAGTAGACTCACTTCAGAATGAATAAATAAGCAAACAATCCTGAGCGCAATAGTTGAGAGATACTCGATACATACCGTATATACTCTAATAATAGCCCGTATTCGAATAATCGCCTACCTCCAATAATAGCCCCCCTAAATTAGCAAATACAAATTAACTACCGGTACCCTGAGTAAATTTCTTTATCTAATATTAGTCGCAATACGATTATCAACCGACTATACTAAATAAATTGTATCAACATGTGATATTCTCGAAAAGTCACAAAAAATATTGGTCATAAAATGGCCTAAAAACAATAATCGCCTAGGATACTATTCGAATAAATACGGTTGTCAATGCAGAATGAGAAATCTATCTGATTTTGAGCGATATGTATCAAAATCAATCTAGACGCACATAAAGTTTGCCTATATTAAAACCTAAGAATGAACATCAAGAACCGTCGATACTTGTTGAATCTTCCATAATTTAATTAATCACATACTAAATATTTTATGCAGTGAAAGGGAACAAAACAATGTACTACATATTGACAAGTATTCATATTAACCTTTTATTTGATCGTTTTAATTGCTAAGTTGAAAAATAATGGATAATTGCAATAATTGTGTGTCCTCAAATTCTGGAAATGAACACACGAACTATACAAAAATTAAAAATCCAGTCATTTGACGTCAAAATTGTGATAATTATATATATAAAGTGGCCGAATAAAACGATTATGGGTCAATTTTCTTTGCTTCGTCACCCCCATGTAAGATCTCCAGAAGAGTCAAAGTGGTAATTTAGGTCTATTACCGAGATTTACATGGAGACATACTACATAGCGAGTTAAAAGGTTATTGCATGTATATAGGATGAGATATGCCTCAAATCCCTTAAAAAATAGTTTAAAGAAGGGACCTCCCATGGTGACAAATGACGTAAGAATCTTCAAAAGGTTATTACATTAAAAGTATAGTCCCGATTGAGTTGAAATTTTCAGTGCAGCTACAACTTATTGCATACTGTTCAAAAATACTCTTATCTCAATTTATGAAATGTTCAGAGAGGGGCCTTAATTTTTCAAAATGATTGCCGGAGGCCCTTTGAATTTGTCGCTATAAAAAAGTTTGCCCAAACTTTCCAGAGCGGCATGGGAGCTTAAATCGCGAGTTATATCCTAAAGTATCAGAATCAGGCATAAAACTTAACTAGCCAGAGGTTGGTCACGGAACCTTCATTTTTGACCCTACTATAGAGCGACATATCAGATTCAGATCTGCAATTGATCAATGTTAGTTCGGAATAATTAAATACTATTACAAGCATTTGGTGAATAAATGCGGCCTAGCTTCATAGGCGTCAAGTTTTGGAAAATATAATCAAAGATGGGGGGGGGCACTTGGGGGGGTCTAGGGGGGCCACTGGGATCTTTACTAAATATTTCCAGATTTGTTTCTACAGAAACAAAATCAGGATATATTGAGTAACAAACGTGATTCTCATCCTCTATCATCCCTTAGTCGATCAAAAGGACCACTTTCATATAAAAATTAAATCGACCGACAGGTCCGGGTGTTGCTCCCAGTAACCCCCAGTGTCCCCAGCACCCCCACAATCAGCAATTTGGGGGGGGGCTGGCCCCCCCAGCCCCCCCCAAAACCCCAAACTTGGCGCCTATGCCTAGCTTGAAAGATTGGGAATTAGAAAAGCCCCTTTCATAACCTGACAAACTGGGATGTGTAACATATTTGTCCTTGAATTAGTTGATTGCACACATCTGACCTGACCTGACATCAAATTGAATCGTTCCATTCTTTCTCAGGGAACAACTTACCCAGGACAACAGTGAACAGTGTTTATGCTCACTTCCACAATTATAGTTTCCGACAGCGACGCTAGTTACTTTGTAACTCCGTTTCTGAGCTTTGAATTGAAGTATTTGCATTAGTTATTTTCTCATTACCACTTCATATTGACTGCACTACTCTCCATTGATTGGTAATTTGGTATGCAATATTTCATCACCGTTTGCACAAGTTGTTACCTAAACTAAATACAGTAGAATTCCGTTTGTACGAACACGATAAATTCGAATCTTTTCCTAATACTAACACTTTTTCAGTCCCCTTCAAATTTTTCACTACAAACAAATTCCGGATAAGGCGAACATATTTTGACTGTCCCCTAATATTCGTAATAATGAGGTACTACTGACTACTATACATTTTTATCGCTTGCTATCTTTTTGCTGTCTTTGTCATTGGCCTTCATCCAACTGGGTCTAATGAAATCTATTATAGTATGTAGCATGCGCGAGTGGATAAGTTACTAAACAAAATTAACAACAAATGTATACCATTTAAAATAGTTATAAGAAAAGCTATCTTTAGTGCATTTCCTAATTTGTTATATTGAAAGCTTATAGCCAAAACTTATATGCTCAAACAATGTATGGGAAGTAGTATATTTAGACTCAAACATGAATCTTTTAGGCAGACTAGACAGGAAGACGGTTCGTATTAGTGCCGTATCCGATCTGACAAAGACAATGCAATGTATTGAATATTGATTTAGCCACAGTCAGAACACAGCTCGTATCTGTTCAATAGGCTAGAAATTAAACAGTTCTTTGCTTTAAATGTGCAATTTAATTGGCTCGGGGAAATGATTATCCGCATTTGTCGAATGCGGATAATCGAATTTGCATTATACACACAGTATACGTATATAAAATAATAATAATAAGCTCTATTGTCTGAAATCTGTTGAATATAACAACATATAACTGCTGGCAATGTCAGGAGTTATATAAGCATTTATTAGTTTGTTTATTGAAATATTACATTAGTTAACTTAATTATTAGCTCATCAACTCTCACTCTCAGAATACAATATATAAAGTACTGTCTGACTTTATTGATTATTATGGACACCTTATGAGAACAGTGAGTAGTTACAAGAAGTGACGCTAACTTTATATTGATGTTACTAAAAGAAAAGAAATTATTTAAGTTAATTAAGTCCACTTTGTAATTTAACCTTTGGTTAAGTATATGGTTACAATGGAATATGCATAGAGACTTTCCTATAATTAGTCTCATATTGTATCTATCTATAAATAAGCTGATTTAGTGGCTCTATACTATTCTACTCAACTTATACTATATTTCAAAATAACATTATTCATTGAGCATATTTGTGTAAACTAACTCAGAAATACACTCTTTTCACAATTCATTACTTTGTCAATTTACCAGGTTAGTATTCATGATTTTGTCAACTATCTGTTTTTTGTTCTTATCCTAATAACTGTTGCTAGGAAACGTATCCTTAATTAAGAATCTCAAAAGAATTTATTGAATTCAGACATTTTTCAATTCTCTGCTAATTACAGTGAGTTGACTTGCTTATATTTTATAGAATTTCTAACGTATCTATTCTAGAAACTTTACACTTAATCTAGACATAACCATTAAATATTCCATCCTTGATAATTCTATTTATTTAATGGAAAGTATTTATTTGTGTTTACTTGTGTTTATAGATCCTAACACGATTATAACAACACTATCATAATCATTCAATTGAAACTCAAATAACAAGTAAGTTATTTTCTGTTAATTTCAAGTATTAAATAATTCCCTACTCAGTAGACTCCGATTAATAGAGTCAGCAGTTTATAGGATACACAGCTTAATTGGGTATTCTGTCCTCAGACAAAAGTTACCCAATTTTCGGAATGAATGTATGTCTAAAAATTGTATAGGTATTCACTCTCATTAATAGCAAAGTACAAGTATTTGTCGTTCCAAATGTCCCCGCTGAAATGTATAAACCTTTAATAATACAAGCTGCTCGTCCGCGCCACGCGTTCTTACATCTTACACACGGGCCTGCGGCCCTCGCTTGTATTGAACCGTTTGGAATTATCTATCAATGACTAGCTCATAATATCCGATAAATTCCGATTTACGGAATCAATAATAAAATAGTCCAATTTAGGAAATATTATACCTTTGTCAGAATTTATCCAGATTATTCGACTTTGAGTTGATCAATATGAATTTTGCATTTAGGGATGAACAATTTTGAACCCAATTGTTGAGTTTGTCCCGATTAAGCGGAGTTTGTTCCGATTTACCAGTACAAAAAAAAAATACTAGCAATAATGACAGGTAAAAGTCAATTTTGATAGTTAAAGTTATAAAGAAACTATAATTAGCCCATATAAATATGTTTGACTACCCTGAAATTCCTATTGGCCGTAGTAACATGCATTCATTTGCATATTGTCTAAGGGAATTAAACTGTGTACTACTTAATATCCAGTGACTGACATCTGGTGAATATCAGGAGTCAAATTAGCATTTATTAGATTTGTTTAAGACAATCTTTCATATATAAATTATTAACTCATCAACTCTCAGTATACAAAGTATAAAGTACAGAATTTATCGACCCTAAGAGAACATGGTAGTTACAAGTAGTGACGCTAGCTTTAAAATTATGTTACTGACATAAACTAATGTTGAAAGTTAATAAGTCTACTTTAATATTCAAACTTTGGTTAAGTATATGGTTACAATGGAATATGCATAGAGACTTTCCTATAAATAGTCTCATATTGCATCTATCTATAAATAAGCTGATTTAGTGGCTCTATACTATTCTACTCAACTTATACTATTCATAATAACTGTATTAATTCTTGAAGAAACTTGTATAAACTCCGAAATTAACCTAATTTCTATAATCAGTGATTTGTCAATTTATCAGGTATGTATTTAGTATTTGACAAACAATTTATTTTGTTAGTTTAATAATTTCTTTATCATAATATCTGTTGTTAGGAAACTTATCCTTAATTGAAGAATATCAAAAGGAATTTCTTATAATCAAAGATACTTTCATTATCAACGAATTACAGTGAGTTGTCTTACTTACATTTTATAGGATTTGAACATGTATTATATCAGAAAATATGGACATTTAATTTTAATTAATTAATTACAATTGCTTATTCCCTCCTTTATAATGATACTATTCATTATCATATCACTGTATTTACTTATATTTATCTGTGTTCATAGATCCTATTGCAATTATCAATAACGCTAATATCATCAATCAGTTGAATCAGCTAACAAAGTAAGTAAATTTCTTTGTATTATCTATATATTCACTATAATTGTACCGATATACATTTGCATCAATCTTAGTAGGGAAATCTTTATCATCATGCCCTGCATTATTTGCTGTACAATCTAAAATCTGCTAATTTAATTATTTCTAAAAATATTATTTCTTTTTGGAGTGTTTAAAGTTAATACATACTCCGGTGCTATTACACAATACGTATACTGGTAAGATTTGTCATTGAGCCATCAACTTTAACAAGAATGAATAATTTGGCTGTTTTAACTCTGATATTGCACAGTTAATTAGTCGAGAAATAAATCCTTTAACCGAATTACTTGTTCATGGAAATACATACATGTAAATCTATCCAATTTGGTTTGAAAAATGGGTATGTACACTAATCCGGCCAAAAGTATTTGAAGAACAATAATTTTATGAATATATTCCAGCTTTTAGAGGTAAAATTACATTTGTTGATGCTTCAATGTAAAACGATAGTTAAGGTATAAAAAATAGAAAAAATTTGAATTTATATTTATAGAGGTATTAAGCTCATAAACTTTATAATGAGCTAATTAAATACAGAATTTCTGATCATTATGAGGCAATTAAAATATACAAATTCTGATTTCACATTAGAATTCCACATATTAGGATTACTCTAGGTACTTAATTTCAAATAATTACGATTATTTACTGAAATACAGCCATTTTACCATTTGTGCAACTTATGCCACCTCATGGATTTTGGCTGAAATGATATGAAATCCTAATATTATTTAATTTATAACTATAGTAATATATTTACTCATTTCAAAGAATACTTTAATTAAGCAGCCGTTAAAAAGTTACCATACGAATATTCCGTCTGCATTAAAATTCCTGTTGTCAAATAATTTTGTTGGTTAGTGTACACTTACTTTCCAACCATTCTACAGATAATTGATTTGTTGGCGATTTGAACATACATAGTTTTAATTACCATTAATCATTCAAATTGAATACTTATTTTAGCGTGTAAATCCCTAATACAATGATTAGATTAGATTAGATCTGAATAATTCATTATTTATGGAGTTAAACTATCGACTTTAGCGAAAACTGCCCAACACCACCATTGAATATTGCAAGTGCATAGCATAATTTGTACTAAGACTCAATTAATCTATCTCATCTAACTGCGTACCTTGATGTATACTCTGTAAGAATAATTCGGTTAATGAGTCCATTCAAATACCGTAAATGGGGCGACTTTGGTCCAAACTTAGGTAATTATTCAATCAGGGTAAGATGATCAGAGAAATAGTATAGTTTGTGTATATTCTGAATAACTAGGAATTCAAATTTCATATTTGTGAATAGATATGTATGATATTCACAATACATTGGGAATTTAGGCTCAATAATCGTAACTATATCGAAAATAGCTCTTATTTGAAAATCTCGCTCTTTTTAAGTTAATAAGCTCAAAATTCCAACACAAGTATCAATTTACTAGGGCTGTATCGAAAGAATAAAGTAAGAATATCAAATTATCAATAGGGCTGAGCAAGTATCAATATATTAAATGTATTGTCAATTCATTTTGGACCTATTTACTAGGCACACGATAGATTCCAATAATTTCCGGAATTTAATGACCCTTGAGCAAAAGTTAAACTCACGGGTCTACGTGGCCCCAGTTACGTAGCATGTTCCAACTCTAACTTTTCTAAGAGATATGCTATACACCGAGTTCTGATATTATTATGTAATCCATTTTGGAGCTATGGTACATTGCATTTACATTTATAAACTGGCTTAACATAAATGGTTTGAATCTAGTATTATATACAATAAAATATATTAATAGCCCAATTTGGTTAAATTCAATTTATAATTAATATATTTAATTCGAAACTCAATATCTTATATGGAATTTTCTTTTCCAAATTTGTGGTGTCATTGTGGGTTAGGGATTTATCAATTATAAAATGAAGAAATCCGCCACACAATTTAACGTGCACAACTAATTTCTGCAAAATTGATCCATTAATTTCCGAGAAATTAAGTGTGAAGTGTTGCTCATTTTTCGCTACTAACTTCACACTCGTATTCGTATTACCCAGCACTCCAGTTTATTCAAATAGAGATAATAAAGTCTGATACATTATAGCAAAGTATAATTAATTGTATTACAGTGGATGCTGGCAGTGGTGTACCGCCTATGCGCTGAGACTCGGCAGAGCGAGGGCCCACTCCTCAGGCCCCGCGGCCGTGACACTGTGATAATACCACTTACGACAATGTGCCACATTTATATGGGATTAGTATTGCCATTACCAATAGAATACTTCCTGCTAATCCCACTATTTAACGCTGTATATGTCACAATTAGTTACAATCCAGACAATCTGTCTTGCGTTTCGCAGTTCACACGTAAGGGTCCCCATCCTTTTAATCGCCGAGAGGCCCAGGCACCTCCGTACGCCACTGGATAACTCAAACAGAAATTCAAATTGAGTTTGCTGCTCTACCTCCATGAGAAAATCTCAGCCAGCTGTCATTTTTAATTTACTGTGAACTATGGTCATAACGACGTGCTTGGGACCTGAAAATCGCTTCGTTATCTACGGGATTAGTTATAAGCGGATAATAATTCAATGCATTTGGATCTGGGAGAAAAATTCTATTTCGTTATACAGGTAAACCTCCCAAAGCGGCACCTCCGAGTAGCGGCAACCTCCGAGAAGCGGCACAAAACTATTCTCCCGATGAGTGCCGCTTTGGGAGTTTTACCTTACGAGCAACCTCCCAAAGCGGCAACCTCCGAGAAGCGGCACAAAATCATTCTCCCGATGGGTGGACAAAGTTTCCAAAGGATGTCGCCGTCCAAAGAGCATTTCACAGATTCCATAAAAGGGAATCCTGAATGCTGTTTCTAATATTAATCTTTTTGATTTAATTGCGTTTGAAGGGGTGGAGATGGTCGTAGCCAGCACAACAAATGCCCTAAATTTTTTAGCTAGCCCAATACGCTCGCTCTGAAAAATATGTTACAAATGTTCAAAGTAAGACGCAAAGTAGAACTTAGGTCAAATAAATTGATCCCCAGCTCCTTCGACACGCCACTGTACGAACCCCTGAGTGGTTGGTAATACAGTCGAAACCGTTTTTTTCTAACCAATTCTTTGCATGGAAATAAAGTAAGAAAAAGCCGTTAGTTAGAATAAACCGATTGAAAATAACACAAAATTGGAATTTCTTACACGTTTAGAATAAATAGTTTGTTAGAAAAACCGATTAGTTAGAATAAACCGGTGTTAGAATAAACCGGTTTCGACTGTACGAGCTACGTAGCATTTGTAAAGTGCTACGATATTGCCGTAGCACTTTTCTAATTGATTCCTTAATATTGGGGCTATATCTCATAATGTTATAATGCAATGAGTTTATTTGTTATTCTATCAATGTCCTATTTAAGAATTGTAAATTATGCTGTGTGCACCGTGTTGCTTCGAATAAGCGCCGGACCAATAAAGATGGGATAGATATAATTGAGTTGAACCACATTAATTGATAACTGGAGTGTAATTAGATTATTTGGAAATTCCGGTATATCTTCTGTAGCTTAGAACCATTAGACACAAGTAAATATTATTTTCTGGATTTTTCCAAAAGCAACATGGTATATAGGAGTGCAACTTTGAACCGAACACTTCGAACACACCTGACTGGTCCCATTGTAATTCCATAAACTAGTTCAGCCTTAAATTATCTGAACTGTAAATTATCCGAACATGTTTGACTGGTCCCAACTGGTTAATAATCCCATACTATATTATCCTACATCTTTTAATACAACATAAAATACAATTCTTCTTTTAAATTAATTGATATCTCATCCTGATGCTAAATGTAAGTATACTTTGTTAATACGTACACCAAGGGACCTTCAAAATGTGTGTACACTGACAGGCCAAAAATATTTGAACAATAATTTGTATCAAGCTTCTAGCAGCATAATTGCATTTGTAGAAGCTACAACATGTCTGTTCACATTAAACGATATGTAAAGAATAACAAAATAGCAAGATTTTAGCAAATACAATTTTATAGAGGTGTCAAACTCATTAACAACTTAGTTATACAGGTAAACCTCCCAAAGCGGCACCTCCGAGTAGCGGCAACCTCCGAGAAGCGGCACAAAATCATTCTCCCGATGGGTGCCGCTTTGGGAGTTTTACCTTACGAGCAACCTCCCAAAGCGGCAACCTCCGAGAAGCGGCACAAAATCATTCTCCCGATGGGCGCCGCTTTGGGAGGTTTACCTGTATTAAGTAACTTTAGTTAAGTATGCTTACAGTTAAATTTTCATAGAGATCTATTATTAATATTTTGATCTAATATTTGATGTGAAATTAAGTGTAAAGTGGTGCTCATTTTTCGCTACTGGATTTCGCTACTAATAGTGAGGCGAACTGAACTGAAATTGAACTGTAACTTAAATCCAACTGAAATAGCATTTAACGTATTTTCTAAACTGTAACTGTGCAGGAATTTATTACATTTGTGCATGGATTTAATTTGGACAAAATTATTGATTGTGAGTCCAATAATAACAAAGAATGTCTACACCCTCGAACTGTAGCATTTGTTTTGTGTAAATTAAGTTCTTATTCAGGCGTACAAGGATTCCCTGTACAGTCTAGTAAATAATTTAATGTTTCCATTTTCCAAAGTAACTACTTTGATTTGTTTCAACCTTATAAATAACATTGTAGTCATAGGCGTCGTAACCCGCCCGGGTGCCCGGAAATGTCCGGGCGGGCCGGAAGGGTTGTCCCTAAGGTACTAATACTATACCCGGAGTTTACCCGGACATTATCCGGAATTTTCGGGCGGCCCGAATGATTGACCTTTGCATTTACGACGCCTATGATTGTAGTATTTATTGCCATGTTGTCTGCATTGCCAACATGAACGCAATGTCTTAGTGCAGTGCTCCGCAACACATCATTATCCGACAGCATGCGGCCGGATAATTACTTTTTGCGGCCGGAAGAATTTCAGACAATAATTGTTTTATAGAATCTCTTATGGATTTGAAGTTTGATGCAATATTGCATCTTAAAATGCTCCTAGGCTCCATTTTTCCACCGAAAACTTTGGGGGATCAATTTTCCAGTGACATACATTTTCACAAGTTGATTCTGCATAATTAATTATTGAGTAACTAAATAAACATAACTCAGAGAGACCAATTTTCCAAGGGGACCAAAATTTCCGTGACAGGCCTTTGAATTTATATGAAATATTTCGTTGCTATTCAGAGCATAGTCTACTAATTTGGACTTTGACATTTAATTTAAAAACTATCATTATATTATACGCAATTTGTTAATTAGGGATAATTATCCACCTTTTTGAACAATAAAACATTTAGTATACTATACTACATAAACCACCAAAAAGTGACTCACAAAGGAATTTTGCGATTTTCTTCTGGCCGGTACAGCTGTGGACTATAGAAAATTGGTTAAAGGGATTCCCCATACGAGCCATTAAAGCAAACTAAATGAAACAAATTTTTGGGTGCCGAGATATTTGAAACATCTCAAATAGGTTGGCTGTTGGCAGGTATGACTATTACCCGGACTTTCCTCGAATTCCGGACAAACGCCAGTAAAGTCCGACTAGCTCCTCTGGGCCACCCGAACATATGCGGACATGTCTGGTAGTTTCCGACGCCCATGGGTGGAAACAATCAAATTCACACAGAATGTGAAATTGGTCACTAAATTTCAGCACTGACACAAAACTATTGGACACTGTTCCATAATTAATAATTAATAAACTCTAATCGACCATTGGGATCACCATAAAGACAATAACTGTAATTGTAAATGTTATATTAACACTTATTAAAATGTAATCGTATATTTTTTAAATCGTAACTCCACTAAATGAAAGCTTTTTAACTGTAACTGTAACTCAAACAGAAATTATAAATGACTTTGCGCTCTACCTTCATAAAAGAATGTTAGCACAGCCATAATTTGTAATTTTAATGTCTAATATAGTTATAACGACGTGCTTGGAACCTGTAAATTTCTTCGTTATATCAGGAAATTGGTCATAAGCGGAAAATAATTAATGCATTTAGTGTTTTGATTGAAAATATCCATCTCTTTATAAGCTGTTATTTCGATATATCCCACTCTGTCATTACGGGAGTCCACTGTAGATAAATTTATTATAAGGAAGACAAAGGTATAACAAAGGTGTTATATGTACAATAATTAGTACTAGCCAGTACCCGTCGGCATAAAATAGTTGGCATAAACAGTTGGGATGTGACCCTAAATTATAGTCTCTTACAAAGCTACGGTTGCAGCTTAGCTGTTAAATACTTCCCGATATACAATATTAGTCCTATAGTGCCATTCCCGAGCTTTCTAACCAAACTGTATGGCACTCTTCCCTGCATATCCCTTCCTCCATGCTTCTGCCATCAGCGTCCGTAGTAGCGCCTCGTGGTTTATGACGAACCGGTTGCCTGGGGTCACCAACGCGGGATCCGACCACGTTAATGTAAGCCCCTCGAGGGACAACCATGCATTTTTGTTTTGCCTTGCTGGCATATTGCATTGCAGGATTCAGGACGGTGTAACAGTGAGGGTGAACTCTCTGACTGGAATACGTTGCATGCATGATGTAGTAAATGATTAAGTAAATTGAACAATTATAAAAATCTCAGGCTACGCAATTAGCAGTAGCCAATAGGATTAGTATCCCAGTCTATTGTCCCTGACCGTTTTATCGACCCTCGAGTCTCATATGGACCTAGGTGCGCTATAGCCCACGTTGAGAAAGAATGCATCAATGCATAATTTCAAATACAAATACCGTATTTCCGCGAATAAGTGCCGGGGAAAAAAAAAATGAAAATAAAAATGACATTGGTATGATAAATTTTATACACATTAATTGATCACGTAATGAAATCCCATTGATTTTTGCAACTTCGGATTGGTATACTGTTGTTGGAAACCATTAGAACCGACTTAAATATTATATTCTGAATTTTTCACAAAAATTTCAGGATCATTTTGGACCACGAAAACAATAAGCTCCGGGCGCTTATTCGAAGCAATACGGTATGTGTGATTTTCATATCGTTTAAATATTTATAAATTATTTATTTATCGTTTGAGGTTTGAGGATACAAGATTTTTGGAATGGATTTCACAGAGTTAAATACGCTTTCGGAATTCGGAAACCAGATAACGCTACAAGAAGTCAAACGAATCCAAACTGCAATTGGAATGCCGGAAGCATTGTGTGTCGGTGTATCAGACGGCACAGATTTCGTGTACGCAGTGAGAGAATGGAAAGGACACAATCCATTTCATTTCTATCAAGCTCTAACTAGCATTCGGCCAGACCTTGTGTTGCTAGCTTGTAAGGTCCCATGGCTTTGTGTATCGTCTGCAAGTGAGTGTGCCCTTCAACAAGAAGAACTCACAATAAAGACTCTAATCGATCTACTCAAAACCGAAATAACCAAGGGTAAATGGAGACTAATTTACATAACAGTGGCTAAATCGACAAAAGAGGATATTGGGTTTGAAATAACGTTAAACAAACTGTTAGAATCGGGTCTAATTCATAAAGATCTAATCCAGCTGTCGAGAATACTTGAAGGAATCCAGAGAAATGATCTAGTGGACAAACTGACTGCCTATAAACGGATATTTTCCGGAATGGAAGAGGGGGAGTTCGAATGGAAATTCAAACAAGAAATTAACACACAGGCAAAAGAGCTGCAACAATGGGAAGAAAAGCTGAAAGAATTCGGTCAGATACAATATGGGAAAGTACAACAAATGTTAGGCAGTGATGAAACAGCGAACCTTGCTCATGTGTACATTGACCTTACAATCTTAAAACAGAAACCTAAACCCATAGACCTTAAAGACGAAACGACATACAACGAAATCGCATTTTTAAGGAAGATTGCTAATAAAGAAATTGAAATTAAGCCTGTTGATTTTACTGAGGAAATCAAATCGTATGAGCCTACAAAGAATGAAATATGGTGCATCATAGGCAATCCGGGTTGCGGCAAAACATTCCTAGCAAAGCGAACAGCACTAAGGTTCAGCAGCAGCGAACTAGTCGACATCAAATACTCCATCTCAATACCATGTCGCAACACTGACTGGCATGCAATGGAGGCCACACGATATGAAAACGGGTTAGAAATAGAAAAGGAATTCATCAGCAAGTGGTTGTGTCTGGGACTACCAAAGGGAGCAAACTGGTCTAACGATCTCGCAAAGCACCTCGCAGGTTCTGATGGAGAGGGACTCCTCATCATAATAGACGGACTGGACGAGTTTCCGCAAAAGGTTCCCTTTGAAAAGACCTTCCTATGCTCTCTACTGACCCGTCAATCCCTCACAAGATCAACAATAATTCTAACGAGTCGACCCGGCGCATGGACTAACATCTCCTCTGCAAACGAACTGATCATAGACCGTTACTATCAGGTGCTGGGCTTCTCGCCAGAGAATAGGGATCTGTACTTCAAAAAACAGATAACGAATGAGTCAAAACTGAAATATTGTTGGCAGTTAATGGAGCGACACGATGAAATAAAGCAACTATCCCTAATTCCTGTAAACGCATCGTTATTCGCGGCACTATTGAAAGGAGAGGATTCTGCCTCCATTAATACGCTAACAAAGCTCTACTACGAATTAGTACTGTACATGATCAGGAGAGAACTAATAAGAATGGGCCTAAAAGAGTACTCTCGAGTCTCATGCATTTCAAACCTCCACACAGACATACTAGCCTGCCTGCATAGAATAGGATTCATAGCAATCCTCGGAGTGGCAAACAGAGATCTGGTATCGGAAGAGACAGTAACTCTCAATTTGGGACAGGAAGAATACCCATGCCAGTGCTTAGGTCTAGCTCACGAGCACTACCGAAAGGAATCCGTCGGACTTATGAAACAAGTGTGGACATTTGTCCACCTGACTATGCAGGAGTTCGTATCTGCCCTCTATTTGGAACACACTAGCTGGATTAAGCAGTGCTACAGTGTTAGGTATATTTCCCATTCAGAGGCTAACTTATCTCTGTTCCGAATGGTAGTCAGGTTCCTCTGTGGACTCCTATCTGATAAGGCAGCTGCTCTTCTTTCCATCCTATACAGGTACCTGACTCCTCAGCCCATTCAGCTTATCGATATGCCGATGAGCTATCAACTTAAGTACCGTCCTTTGTATCACCATGAAGGTTGGAATCTATTCACCAAAATCTATTTCCAATTAGCCTCAATTTTGTTCGAAACTAACTCGGATTCAATTCCATTTTGGTTCAATAACTTCAAACAACACTTTCCGATGCCAGTGTATCTGTATGTACTAAAATCCGTCTCTCCAAATGAATGGATTTGTTTTATTCAGACTCTCAAACTCGTTTGTCGAATTCATCTCATATTTATTGACACTACTCATATCAATCCGACTCAATTCAAATGTTTAATACAGGAAATGGGAATCTGTTCCATTAATTTATTAGCATTGCGCTTCGACGCACAAGATTCCACTACGGTCCTAGCCTATACAGATACAATTAGAGAGATAGGTATTAAGTCTGACACTAAAATTAGTATTGAGCTATTCCACTGTGATTTCAGAGCTAAGACAGATGTTATTCTCTTTCCTACACAAACCAATCAGATTATAGACAGCTTGAGCCTAACTTTGAATATATATTCACATAAAGCTCTTCAGGAATTAACCAATCTTTTTTCTGCTATTCGATGCTTATATGTTTGGGATTCTGAAACTAATTACGTCACTATGTTATCAGCTCTGTGTCAGGCGACACAATTAAGTGTATTACACCTCTATAAGATTCCTTCTGAACACATTCCTAGCTTAACAGCTGTGCTACCTCAGTTCTCTAAGCTACAAGAGATTGCATTCTATAATGCCTCACTACTACCTGCAATTACTCATCTGTCAAATCTAACTTATCTAAAGATACAAGATCGTACATCAAAACGCACAACTCTCTGTGATTATTTGCTGCAGATTATTAATGGGAACAGACACTCGTTAAGAGGAATGGTTTTGTTCAATTTGCACGATATTGGATTGAATAATTGGAGTTTACTTCTCAATAGTTTGGAAGTTTGCACTAATTTAGTTCAGCTAACGCTATTTGACATTACTCTACCATCTAATGACGTCACTCACTGGAGTAGCGCTGTTAAACAAATGAAGTATTTAGTTGAATTGCAATTCTTTGAAGTCTCCGTCTCTGACACAACATTATTATCTCTCTGTGAAGGCCTGATATACCATCCTGCTATTAGGAGTCTAGTGCTATTCAACTGTGAGCTGACTTCTCTATCCTGTGAGCCTCTAGCTAACCTAATCCCAACTGTCTCACAGCTGGAGACACTGAGAGTAACTGGACTATCTGAACCTGACAGAGATCCTATCTCATTACTCAAGGAAACAGCTGATGAGTTTGGTATTGAGCTTAAGTTGGATTAACTTCTCATCTCTATAATAAGGTTTGTATTCACTTTATTATCTGTTGATAATGTCTACTCCGCTTAATTGGGTCACTTTTGTCCGAGTATAATTTGACAATATTAAGTAGATAACTCTATAAAACGAAAATATGTTATTTTGAGGTATATTATTTATTGTATGTGCTTACTTCCAGAACATGAATCACGAGCATGGACAATATGCGAAATTGGGCAATTATGTTATTGCCCATAACATATATATACATTAGGTACTTAGCTGAAACTATTTACCAAATATTTACCCTCTTAATATCTTAATTAGTTTTGTAAGCGAATACTTTTAAAATTAAACAAAATATTTGTAATATTTCCAAATTTAGACGTGAATAGCAATACTTTGACCTCACCTGTTTTATGACAGTAATTACTAACATGACAGACTTACTACCTCTATTACTAGTACCTTGGATGTTCTCCTTACATGACAGAATTACTACCCTTTAATCATGACTTGACTTTTACTATGCACTTTTAATGGTTTCTTTCTTTCTTCTACTTGACTAAATACAAACAGTAAGTATTCAATAAAGGAAATATTTAATTGTATCTTTAAAAAGTTTATTGAATTTGACTTGCTCAATCATCTATATAATTGACATTTCCACATCCGCCTTCCCGGTATCCATTATTCACTAGGTTAATATGTATGGCATTGTGAACGGTATAGCAAATAGATAATTAACTGTCATACAACAGACCCAATTAAACCAAAAATTAGTAATGACTTATATTTGAAGATTTTGTTCCTAGAAAATGACGGTTGACTCCATTAACCATGGAGTTAAATGCATTTGTTTACTACGACTATCTATGTAACTGTTAATATAGTTTGTTGTTGTTTACAACATTCTATACCAAATTTCCATTTGACTCTAAGTGATATTTAACCTCCACTAACAGTTCTATAAGAGCCATTAACCACTGCATCTATATTTAGCTAACAACTGCTATACAGATAGTTATTAGCCACTTGGTTAACCACTCCCTCTGTTTGATACCTTCTCTGTCTCCTCTAGACTACACCTCGTATTCCTCTCCTCTCCAGTCTCCCTCTCGTTCTCATCTGATTATTCGTATTTGGAACTAACTTTAGTGTTTATTTGTGTATTCTCTTGTTTGTATTAATCAATAAACTCTCTCTCAATTGAATTGTGTTCGACCTTACTGAGTCTACTTTAATTAATGCAATCCTTTACATAACTAAACATTACATCTACGTGCATGAATCTGCTTAAATACCAGTTTTAACTTATACAGTGGAATTGCTTTATTAGCAACTCCCCTATTAGCAACATTGCTCTATTAGCAACGAAAAAGCAATTCCACTGTAATTAACTAATTCCTTATATAGTATCTGTTTTTGGGACTTAGATACGAATTATTTGCATTATTTTCAACTCACTGAGTCTACTCTATAGAATACTTTAACAAAGGACTGTAGGCTGCCAGCTAGGGCCCAGGAACTTGGGTCCATTGTGTACTTATTGATATTTCGTAACCCGCTAATGCTAGACACAGGAAATGTATTATTTTCGTATAGGAAGTCATATTTTGGAATTCATCGGTCATATTGCATCATCTCAAATATTGTGGAATGTGAGTTTTGCGGTTATCACACCATTTCCATGTACGTATGGTAATAATCTCAAATTCTCGACTTCAGTTAAAGTTAGACATAAGAAATGTATTATTGTCGAATAGGAAGTATATGGTCTACTCTAAGACAATCACTGTAATTAGTATACGTTAATGCTACTGTAATCACCTCACATCCCAACCCAATCTATATTTTAGATGGATTGGAAGTGTCTTTGGGCGGGGGAGCGGAAGAAACACATAACCTGTGATTTAGTAAAATATCCATGTAAAATCTAAATATCACTTTACTTCCTCCTACTTCCTTCCTATTCATACCAATACATACAAATGTTCCTACTTCAAACAGCTAGGTCTTAATCTTACTTCAAACTGTTTAGGTCTTAATCTTACTTCAAACTGTTTAGGTCTTATTCCTACTTCAGAAATATTTTATGTCTTATTCCTACTTCAAAAGAGTTAGGCATTATTCCTACTTGCAAGAGATTAGGTCTTATTCCTACTTCAAAAGAGTTAGGCATTATTCCTACTTGCAAGAGATTAGGTCTTATTCCTACTTCATTTTTAGGTCTTATTCCTACATCAATTTTAGACTTTATTCCGGCGACCCTTTTGGTCTATTAGAGGAACCTAATAGATAGAACCAAAATCGTATAAGCGAAATATGAATATTATCTCGTTAACTCTAACTAGCAGCATGACAATTGGTAGCACTTCCCATAGCTCGATACAAATCCTATTCTAACCCAATTGTTATTATTTGTAACAGCGACGTTAGTCATGAGAGCTCATGTGTGGAATCTGAAGTTAATATAACAGCTGTTTCTCTGTGAATAGGCAGAGCATTAATCGCTTCTCAAACTAGGAAAGTGGAGCGAATCTAAATTCAATTGGAGCCAGCTTCCGTCTTCATAAATGAGCGCTCTTAATTCGGTTCCTTTTACAATCAATTAGGGGCATTATTCGTTTGAAACAATATATGAAAAGGTTTCTACCATATGAATTATCTATTAATGCACTCATACTGTATTTTCCAACCTAAGACAGCTAAATCCCCTGATTTTCAGACTTCAGTTGAACTTTGTTAGTACGAACACGGTTAATACCAATTTCCGGATAAGACGAACAAACAGTTCCACAAAGACAGGTCCCTACAATGGCTATTCAATGGGTATTACTCCGGATAAAGCGATCGATTTACCTTACGTTGGTATTCGTCTTAACGAGGTTCCACGGTACTTTAATTTCTAAGATTTCGCTCACTCGGTATTAATATGAATGTCTAACATAAAATTGAGAAATGGCTTACACTGCCTGACCATGATATACAGTCTGCTTACCCAAAGCTTGCGTTGTTATTTGAATATTTCTAAAGTTGCTGGTTATTAATTGTGCGGGAGATCGTACATTTTCCAAATTAGCCAACTGATCAATAGAACCTTTCAAAAGTATTCGATAACATAGGACTAATATCCAGAAATTAGTTAAATTAACTTTACAAATACGTCCAAGAAAACAAAATAATCTCCTTATTAGTCAGAATATGTAATCTCCTTATTAGTCAGAATAACAGTAGTTCTAAATAGAAGTCCCTCCATCTTAACGTTATTAAATTAGAGATGTAACGAATATTCGAAATGAAAGCAGGATATTATCCAGGAGATGGAGACGCTCCTTTTGGAGTATGATTTAGGAAAGATTTTAATTAGGAGCGCGAAATTTGGAATCCTCTCTTACACTGTGCATTAATTTGTGATTTAGGCGTATTAAATTGGATCAGACCAGGATTAGGAGCGTATTTACAAATGCACTGAATGAATCGATTATTCGAAATGCAACGAATGTATTAATTCCATCGTTGAGATGGCAAAGGATAAAATCAAATTCAAAAAAGCATACAGTGATTTTTTCTGGCACTCAAAAATCGAGAAATGCTCCCATACGTAATACAAATTGAGTATTTTAGGCACATGTTAGCGAGCTCAAACTTAATCCAGGCGCACAGAAATTTTTTCCTGATGAATGCCTGCTCCAATCAATACAATATAATATTGTATTGTACTATGAAAAATCTAAAATTACAGCTGTGCCGATAGCATTTTCTTATGAAGGCACTTTCAATCAACCAACGACGAAAATATAATGCCCCCAAAGAACCTGCTCTCGGCACAGCTGTAATTTTAGATTTTATTTATACAAAATGGCAAAATTCGTGATATAGGGATTTTTATTATTGTTTCTTTACATACCCGACCTTTTTTTCTGCGCATATAGATTCAGTTTGAGCTCAGCAATGCGCCTAAATTACTCAATTTCCAATAATTCTTTTGAGTCTCGATTTTCGCATGTCTAGAAAAGTGTTGTCAGGTTTAAGAGCCTGGATGACCTGGTCGTACTTACAGGTTCCACAGAATTTAATTAAATACAACCGGAATTATATTTGAATAGGCATGTGCCCGTTGCATGTTTTGGGCTCAGAGAAAACACCTACCAGTGTTCGACAAATTAGGTGCTTTGGTGGCGCTAGCCACCAAAAATCTTATTTTAGCCACCAAATTTTTCCTTTGGTGGCTTAACTAATCTACCATATATTGTGGACTATTTGACTTTATGTAGATTATATGTTTCGTTGCATCAATTATTATTAAACATTAGTGTTGTTTTACGGCATCAGAACTTTGTTAAGTGATCAGTGGTTTGTTAAACCGGCCGTTGTTTATTCTTTAGCCACCAGAAAAAGTGAGGTGGTGGCTTAATTTGCCACCATCAAAATTTCATTTTGTTGAGCCTGACACCTATCCTTATAAGAGTGTATTATAGGTCATTGATAAAGGCTGCTTTGTATAGTGTGTTATAAGGCGCATAGAAGAACGCAGGCGTGTAAATGCATAATATTTGAAATTGGTAAGAACCTGCGGACTGCGGACGAGCAGCTTGTAATAACTAAGTTAGTAAGAAAGTGAGAATTTTTATAAAATATAAATAAGAACATAAATATGAAAATAGAGTTAAATTAAAGTACAGATAACAGAGTAGCTATGCGAGTATTGGAATTTAAGAGAGTCCATGGTTAGTGGTTAGCCTATACTGAGTATGCAGCAGCAGATAGCTGCACAGCCTACAGATGGGTATCTGCTATAGAGATACGTCTCTTAGAGAACGCCTCTGCCAGAGAGCCCTCGGACCGAGTGTAGGAGTCCCCCTCTCCCTCCCCTGCCTCCAGCGTGTACAGGAGATCCTCAATCTCCGGGTCCTCCGAGTGCACAGCGCTGCTAGGCGCAACCTCTGAGGGAGGGTAGCTGTCCCCGACAACCGAGGAGGCAAATGGAATGCTGGAATTCGCGTATATCTTATCTTCCATGTAGCTAGGCGGCCCCATAGCCTGAGAGACATCGACATTCATTGGAGAGACAGGCGTCAGAGCGGTGTTCATATCATTCGCGTATTCCTGTGGGTAATACGACTTCTTGCGGGCCACAACGAATATACACACAACGCTCACTCCATACACAACCACAATATACACAGCTAGCGCTACCTGTGCCAGCATGGCTGCTATTAGGATGTACAGCGGACCCGCTATAAGGTGGATAGCAGAGAAGAGCCATGCTACGCCTATCAACAGGAACAGCAGGAGCAGCTTGAATATCTCTCTGGTATTCTGAGAGGGGAATTATATGTCGTCATACTTGAGATCCTCGTTACTGGAGGTGCCAGTCAACAGGAACAGCAAGCAAACACCGACTATAGAGAGAGCCAACAGACCTACGATAGGAATAACAGTTGTGACTATGGATACAGACAAGAGAGGGATAAAGCATAGATCTCCGTTAGCATGCACATCTCCATACACCAGTGCCCATTCATGTCCCTGTACAAACCGAACTATCAACAGAGTCAGTAGGACTACAATCCCTGGAGTCAACCATGCAAATCATGCATACACAACCACAATATATACAGCTAGGGCTACCTGACTAGTGCTGTGGTATGAATCCTCTCCCAGCAAGAAGACTGAGTATGGCATACGACTGGTCTCGTGTGGAGGGACACACGCAGGGACGTTGCCAGGATTTTTAACCTAGGGGGGGCACATAAATTTCCAGGGGGGAAAACCTTATATTGGTGTTAGATCTAGCAGTTACGTTAACAAAAAATAGGCGATATATATGAAGCTTTCTAGTTTAATGTCCTACAAAGTATGAAAATGCTTTAGTTAGTGTAATTCGTTTCTATATAAGTGTAGATTTACATTAAGAAGAGCGAGCGAAGCGAGCGAGAAAAAGATTTGAGGTTTCTAGGGATCTTGACCAATGTACAGGGGAAAATTGGAGCCTCATACAGGGATATGACTCAAATGGATTGGAAAGTGTGAACTTGAATTCAATAGCATCAATAAATCAGAGGAATAAAATAGTTCAATATATATTACCAGGGGGGGGGCATTGCCCCGGGGCGAGGATTTCTACCAGGGGGGGCATTGCCCCCCTATGCCCCCCACGTGGCGACGTCCCTAGACTCACAGACAGTACGGTATAGTTACAGTTAAATATGATAAGTGCTCTATTCCTATAATTAGTCACATATTGCATTTACGTATTTATATAGTAAGATGGTTTAATGGCTCTGTCACAAATATTATTTGTGTTGTTTTTGGTTCGGTCGGAATAAAGACAACACAAACCAAATATTTCGTGACATACCCAAGCTTGCTGGAAGGCCCTAAGCACGGTCTCCGTTTCCTGATCTTTGAGTGGTTTGCTATTGTCTAGTCACGGACACCTATATATACGGACGTGACACTCTCAACCACGGTAAAATTTTGATGGGCCTAATTCAGTCGACCATAACTCCTGTTCAACTTTGAATTTTTGCATAGTTTCTGTGTCTAAATGCAAGGAAATCTTTCGAAAAATTTATATATGCTATTTAATTTCTAGTTTGAGATTATTCTACATCACTTATGGTAATTTTTGTAAATACGATTAAATATTCAAAATTCGCTGATTTTACACAGATTGTGTACACGCTTATAATGTGTTTCTTGGATGCGCATTTTCATATATTCACTTTTTTCGAGTTCCTAGACATCGTAGATAATGAATCTGAGTAATTTCTCCATTCATTTTGAATAACATTTGGAAAAATTGAGTTTAGTTGCAAGTCTGGATATTGGACTTACAGTTCGGAAATCTATTACTTTCATTGTTGGAATCATATTAATTTGGTTTCGATTTTTCGATTTCTTCTGTATGAAAAATTATATAAAGGACACCAAACTCAGGTTTTGTGCCTTTTAGTATATTTTTGTGGTTTACAAGACTTCACAAAATGGATAAGAAAATATAGAAATTAGATTCAATAAGAAAATCATAGTAAATGGTGGAATAACAATGCTAGTAGTTGATTCTTTGTTTCTTGATAGATTTCTTTTTATCAATTATTACCTTTTCGGAGCACATTTTGGCAAAACCTTTACTGAATGTATTAAAAAATCTTTTCAAACCGATTTTTCATTTTCAAATGAACACTGGGATGTTTCATAAATTTCTCTGAAGGCTTTCGATACTTTTGTTGTGCACGTTTTGTCTGAGAGAGAGTTATAATAAGAAAATAGAACTAAGCCTAACTCGTAGAAATCGATTGGTGGATGACATAAAGAGCCACGGGAAACCAGCTCAGTAAATTTTGATTGGGGACAATCTTCAATTGTTGAGTGTGATCCAATATTCTCCTTTTTGGCGACAAATCCTGAAATATAATACACAGTGGACTTGTCAAATTCACTGAGATGAATAGTATCAGAAAAACAGGTATCCAATAGTTCAACCTCTTCCTCTTTCAAATCAGCGGAACAACACTCTCTATCATAATGAACAACGGTTTCGTAAATATCAAGTCGGTCAAAAATTTTAATTCTTTGGAGTTTGAGACTATTTTTTATTTTCTCACTTGACATGTAAAAGTTTCCTCCATTAAGTTGTCTGTATATTCCAAACTCTGCCTCTAATCGATCGCTTTGCATCGTACCTGACAGGACGTAGTGAATTCCCGGTTTGGACAAAAGTGTTTGAATTAGAACTACCATTCCATTCATTAAGAGTCAAAGAAAGAGCATTGCTTGTTTGTTTGGTCAAACACATGACTCTTGTTGAGTACGGTGTTAAACTCGTATCCATCTTCTTGAAGGTAAGTGCCATATTCATAATGTAATCGAACCTTGGGTCATCAATGGAACGATATGCTTCACGATCTGGATCGTTGTAAGCTTGCCCAGAGTACAAATTTTTCACATTTAGCATGTGAAATAACCTAGTGACATGACGTACAAAGGTTGCAGTTCCATGGTTACCATCTGTTCGCAAAACCGCCACAGTTTTCTCGTTAAAAAGATTCAACGTCAAGTCTACTTTTTGTTTATCAAAATTAGGAATACCGTGGAAAACGCTAACTTGGTTTGTTTAATAATCGAATTTTTTTCTCTTTAATAAATTGCAATAACATGTCCAAAATCTGCATTCATTTCTTCATGCGTTAACGGATCGCAAAAACGTATTTCTTCATTTTTTCAGTAGTCCAATTATTTTTGATGTTTTTAAAAAGATGAATTGTATCGTACAGCGTGAACAATAATCTGAAAACATCGTTAGGAACTGGATGTTGGATACTGTAGTTATTTACACTGACAAATTTCTCGTGAAGCATTCGAAAGAATTTAATATTCGCTGCAAGATTATCGTTCATTACTAAATACACATAGCCTGATGACTCGTGAATAATCTTTATTAGAGCTATAACTTGAGTATAAATTAACTCTGCAGATAATGAATAAATAGGAATTAACCTGGCCACAAATGTTGGAGCCCCGAAAATGGGGCATACCATTAACGCCAACATCGTTCTTGCTGGTTTAGCAGTGTCAGTAGCAAATCCAATGATATGATTACCCTGGTATCGAATAGATGGTTTGATGTAAACTTCATCCACTAGAATCTTACAATACTTTTGGGGCCCCTCAAGTTCCATAAAAACGGTTTTTACTACCTGTGTACATTCTTGTACTGATCCAGGATCGGAAAGTGTTCCGAATAAAGATTTTATCTGACGTGGGTGGGGTAAAATTAGAAATTCTCTCAATGCTGAGTAGCAGTTTCGACTTCGTAGGAAGAGGCCTATAGCATTTTTAAAATCAAACGCAGAGTACCTTCGACCATGTTCGCTGAATGAACATAATTCCAACTGTCTCGCTAAGAACTCAACTCGTTCTCTCTGTTCATTATTAAGTATTTCCTGACTTTAAAAAAAAACCATTTCAGAAGTATAGGCCAACCTTGCTCTTAATTCCGGTTCATAATCGCAAACAAAACTGATGATTTCTCTCAACTGCGAATAACTTTCAAGTATTGAATTAAATCCAAAGAATTGCCTAATATGTACTTTTATTTGTTCTCTGAAGCATGTAACTTTGAAATTATATGTAATACGTGTAGTTATAGAAAATGAAATCGATGGTGGCTGATTGTCTTGGTAATTGAATTTGAAAAGAGTTAGAGATGATTCATGTTTGTCTTTAACAAGATCCAATGAATCACAATAAGATATGAAATCATCCCATGATTTTATCTTATCTTTTTGTTGATTGGCCTGCTCCACACGTTTTTCAGTTAATTATTTGCGAATTTCTGAAGAAATCCGACGGGCATTGACTTTTCGCAACTTTTTAGGGCCAGTTTGTCTACAACACGATTGCGGTACTCTGATAAATATTGATGGAGCAACTGCAGGGACCAGATATCTACCAGAAAGCCTGGTAGGGTACTTAGGGGGCCAGTGAAGTTCACATATCCCCATATTGTCCGTTATGTTATTATTCTCAATCGACGCATTTGGAAGGGCTCTAACCCACAACTCCTTTTCACTTTTGTCCTTGGGAAATCCATAGATTATACCATTAAATTTAGACGGATTCCACTTATACCCAGAACGGCAATTGTAAACTGAACACTTTCTTCCCATGACAAGTAGAGATAATTCGCTAATTTAAGCAATAAAATAGTAATAAGTAATTGTATTAATTAAACAACGTATTAGTTACGTTGTATATACCAAGTAGATTGTGTATAGAGTTTCAAATTTTCTATGGAATCAATGTACAAATATAATTTTGGGCATACAGTGGAACCTGCATAATCCGACACCTAGATAACCCGGAATTTTCCGGATCTGACATAATCTCTCGGAACAAAAGAGTGTTTTACTATACATTTTAACCCTTCTAATCCGACAATTATTTTCTTGTCCGAACGGTGTCGGATTACGCAGGTTCCACTGTATCATGTACATTTTAACAGAATTGACAAAAAGTATTAAATCAATTGATATTTCTCACAGTTGCACAACCTTTTTATTATATCAACAAACCAAAAACCAGGAGGCCCAGAGTTGACAATGAGGACAGTAATTTATGGTGCCTAAATAGTGAAGTATATAAACAATTTTTTGTGCCTCTTAAATTATTTCCAGGGTTCACAAGACTCAGATTCATTATCTACGATGTCTAGGAACTCGAAAAAAGTGAATATATGAAAATGCGCATCCAAGAAACACATTATAAGCGTGTACACAATCTGTGTAAAATCGGCGAATTTTGAATATTTAATCGTATTTACAAAAATTACCATAAGTGATGTAGAATAATCTCAAACTAGAAATTGAATAGCATATATAAATTTTTCGAAAGATTTCCTTGCATTTAGACACAGAAACTATGCAAAAATTCAAAGTTGAACAGGAGTTGTGGTCGACCGAATTAGGCCCATCAAAATTTTACCGTGGTTGAGAGTGTCACGTCCGTATATATAGGTGTCCGTGGTCTAGTTGAGATAGACCCGCTGCGACACCTGTCGAGCAGGCGTCTGCTTCGACGTAACTCGGCCCTCCAGTCTGGGTACAACAGGGAAGCAGGTTGCGCACTAGGCGAGTGCGCAGCTCGTTAAACGCCGTTTGACACTCCGAATCCCAACACCAGTGTTCCCCTTCTTCAGCAAACGATATAATGGTTCGGAAACTGTCGACATGTCCCTGATATAGCATCTATAATACGTAGTTAACAGCCCGATGAAACCTTGTACTCTGTTACTGAATTGGGTTCTGGAAAGGACTCTGGCCTGTGGACTTAGTCCGTTACGGATCACCTCTCTTCGCTTGAGATCGAGTGTCCTAGGAACTCCAGAGAGGAGAAACCAAGTTGACATTTGTATTCACGCAGCTGCAGTCCTGCCGTATTTAGGCATTCAAATGTGGTTCGCAGGTCAAATGTGGTCCGTTAGGGTTGGAGAGAACACCAAGTTATCCTCCACGTGGCTCTCGCAGTTGGGTACCGTCTCCAGTGCCTTGTCCATGACTCTCTGAAAGGTCGCTTGTGCGCTGCAGAGGCCAAATGGCTTAACCAGCATCTCGTACATCCTCCGAGGCGTATGAAAGGACGTCTTTTCGATGTCAGCCGGTATGACGGGGATCGTCCAGTGCGCTGACGCAATATCCAACTTGGGAAAAGTAGCGATTTCCTTTTAAACGGTCGAAAATTGACTGAAGGTTCGGTAAACTGTATTTGTCCCACTTGGTTACCGCGTTTAGCCGCCGGTAGTCGATTGCGAACCTTTGGGTTCCATTCCTCTTCTTGACCAGTACATCGTCAGAGGCCCAGAATGACCGGCTTCGTTGGCATATAGGGGGGTTGCACCGAGCATCTCTTCGAGCTGTCTCAATATCTCTGTTTCCCAATGTAGGGGAATCCGCCTAGGCCTTGATTTCTGAGGTGGCGCGTCTCCCGTTAGTAAAGAGTGGAATTCCTTTATCCTGCATCTTGCGGGACGTTCATGGTTTTGGGCAAAATATGCTCGAATTGAGTGACCAGATCTATTAATTTCGCCTCTTCGCTTTCGTCTAAATGGCTTGAGATATTTGAACCCTTGTTTTCCCCTGCCGTTGCTTCAAAGACTCCTCCTCCTTATCTTCCATGGCCCGTACTAAGGGTGTAGCGCAGCAAAGGGCCGTCTGGGCGGGGACCCAAAGTCGCCCTAACTTTATCCGGCCGTTGTCCCAGTCGAATACCACCTGTCCTACTTGTTTTATGAACCTTCTTCCTAATAATAGTGTGGGTTGGTCGCTATCTAGTGCTTTGATTCTTTCAATCACTGGGTCTAGCTTTCCCATTCTGGTAGTGGCTTCTTCGTGTCCTACGACTTTACTTGATTATTGCGCAACCATAGACTCTGGAGGAGACCCGTACCATGGTGCTCTCCAAGTTAAGCTTCCGCGCTGTATTCAGGTCCGCAACACTTGGTGTTGCACCGGTGTCGAGCATAGCGGACACTTGGTGTGAGCCGATCTGACTCGCACGGTACCTGCCTCTCCTTCGGTGTGTGTCTGTTAGATGTCTTGCTTGTAGGATTGGTCGTAGCTCCGCTCTCCTCTCCTCTCGTGTCCTCCCTCCAGTTTCCTCTCTGTTTCGACCTCTGTTGTACTCTCCTCTCCGGGGCAGGTAGCTAGTCTGTGGCCTTCCTCACCGCAACTGGAGCAAAGTTTGTTGGGGCAAACGCGAGCAATATGTCCAGGGGAGGCGCATATAAAACAATTTAGGTCGTTCCGTTTGGTTCCTGATTTACCATTAGGCTAGGTATGCTATAGCCTTAGGCTTAGGGCCACACCAGGTGACGGACACTTATTTGAGAATGAAAAGCTTAAAATTTGTTACTTCTATATATTATAAATATATTTGTCATTCGAACCTAAACAAAAATATTAACAGAGACCCCTGCACAAGATGGCACTTTTAGTTTGTTAAACAATTGAAATTTGGGGACTCGAACAATGTCGGTCATGTTTCGGGCCACTCGGGTGGTTCAGCCACGCAAGGTTAATATCGGCCCTGGGCGTAGTATTCCAGCCTCTTGCCTGGGGACGGACAAGCTGCACGTCGGTTGTAATTCGCTCTTTCTACTCCGAATAACCTTGCGTCGGTTCCCCAGCCGTTATGGCCAGATTACTGGAGTCTCGTCTCGGCGGCAGGGGCTGCACTTGCAATGGACTGACTCGACAGCCGTGGTCTCGGGCTATGCCCTTTCCGCAAACATCTCCCGAAGTGTGGTGCTGAACTGGAGTGCCTCTTCTGCCGACATAGTGTCTTCTTTCCGCTTGACCCAACCCTTCTGCTTCTACCGGACCTCTGGCGGGTCTGGGATACCATAGAGATACAAGCAGACTTCCGGTCAGCCCTGCTTTTGTTGCTTCTTCTAGGTAACGAGTGAAGAAGTCCTGCACTGGTTCTCCGGGCCTCAGGGCATTTACGGAAATCTGCTCCTGCTTCGAAACTATCTACTTCGGGGTCGAGCCTTTCTTTCAGGTAGGCGAATGCCTCCTCTATGTTTTCTTTGCCCATTTCTCCTAAGACTACTTTTCCTCGAGACGGCCTCTTTCCACATACGCGGGAAGGAGTAGGACTGCCACTTTCTGCTCCATGCCCGAAACGGCCGCTACGAATAGTGGTCGCCATGCTGAGATTGTTTGCCCCTCTCTGAGTGGGGGATTGCAACGGTAAGGGTGTTGCCATCGCTGAATACGTTTGGTAATTATGATAAGGGTAAGGCACAATATAGAGGAGCGGTAATGGTTTAATAGTGGTTATTCAATACATAAGCGTAGCACGCGGTCCGGCTGGTCCGGCCATGGCAGGACGGGTTTTCATTTGTTCTACTATATTGCATAGGAGGGTCCAAATTTGTCCGGACCACTTTAACTGTTTGGCCGGAGACTTTTCAGAGCCGTGTGACGCCTCTGCAATATATTGTTAATTTTATTGCACTTTTGACAACATTTCATTCTTTAATCTCGGGACTGTAACATGTACGATGTAACGCTCACGCATTATTAGGATACCACAGTATAGTAGTATAATAGTATGTCAACTTAGTATTCCGACTATAGTGTAGTATAGCTGAACTTACTTGTATTTCTATTACATATATATACGTTATATCTTCTTCGCGTCACATAAATACAAGTAGTCAGTGTCTGGATGGCCGCACCCATGAATATTTCAATTCCACCGCTGAGACCTGGAGAACGGATCGAAGAGTGGCAACCACTGTTCGTAGCCGCCACGAGCTCGCTCGCAGCCCACGCTGGCGAAAAGGCAGTCATTCAAATCTTACCTTCGTACGTATGCAGGGACGAGTTTGAGAGGGATACAACGCTATTAGCTATAAAAGAAGAGTCAGTAGAGGCAGCATTCAAAGTTCTCAGCAACGCTTTAGACGCCCCAATTGACGAGTTTGAAGCTACATCAAGATTCCGTAGCATGATCTGGGCAAGAGGAACACGTATCGAAGTGTTCTTTACCCGATTATGGAAGGAGGCAAAACGAGCAGGGTTTCTCAATCGACAGGTTTGCATAACCCTAGTAACTCAACTCCCAAACAAGGTGTGTTCTACCTTAAAGAGGTGGTTACGCGAGCGAGACGAAAGCACAGTGTCTGATACTCAAATGCGGGAGTTTATAAGTCTCGTGCAACAGAATCTGCGCCAAGCGGATGTGCCTTTAGATTACGGAGCACGAGAAGCGCCTGAGGAGAAAGCTGTCGGTCACTGCAAAATGGTTAGCGAAGACGCGAGAGAAGACCAGCAGTTGAACGAGTCGGAGGCAGATCCATCCTTTCCTCATGTGTGGAAGATCCGACAATATGGATCTGAAAGGAGGGGTGAGCGGATCTACCGAGGTGCGTCACGTGGATACAGCCACATAACCTGTTTTACATGCGGCAGAAGGGGGCATGGCTACCAAAGATGTCCAGATAGGATATGCAACGATTGTCATGGAAAGGGCCATGATGTACAAGAGTGTACGGCTGAATGGCGAGGTAGCAGCGGGAGAAGAGGAAGGAATTACACAAGAAAAGATTATGTAAAGAATTTGGGAGTTAGCAACCAGGCAGACGAGAAAGCAGCATCCATTTCGGTGAGAGTCGGAGATAGTACCATACGCGCCCTATTAGATACCGGGGCGAAGGTCAATGTTATGGACGTACAAACTATGCGGGAGTTAGGGCTGACCGATCGCTTAATGTCCAAGACAGGGCAAGTTTACGGGGTTGGCGGAGCACCCGTTACAGTCGTTGGAAGTGTAGACATTCCGATTAGCGTGAGCGGTGAAGAGGCCCGCTGGACGCTCGTACACGTATTAGAGGGCGAAGAACAGGCTTTGTTATTGGGTCGACAATTTCTAAAGTCATTTGGGCGCGTAACCTTTGATTGGGATGAAGGGGTTATTACACTGGGTAAAATCAGGATAGGGATCCAGGAACAGGCAACGGGAGGGGATCCATTGGCAAGAGCACGTTCAATAGCACAGATAAACAGGTGTGGCGAGGATCAACGAATCGAAGTTACCAAGACCGACTTAAATAGTGAACAACAGATCAAGTTCCTAACTTTGCTGAAAGAATTCGAACCGTTATTCAATGACATGCCGGGCCGAACCACTTTATGCGAACACGCGATTGACACAAGGGAAGCAGCCCCAAGCAAAGCGAGGCCCAGAAGATTGCCTCCCCAATGGGAAGATGAGATTAACTCGCAATTGGAAGAATTATTAAGTCAGGAATTATGTAGACCCTCCAACTCACCATGGGCGAGTAACGTGGTATTGGTTACCAAAAAGGACGGTAAGAAACGATTCGCCATCGACTACCGCGGGCTTAATAGTGTAACAAAGAAGGATGCATACGGAATACCTCAAGTACAGGCAATTTTGGACAGACTACACGGTTTCCAGTATTTTTCAGTAATCGATATCTCGGCAGCGTATTGGTGCGTGCCTATGCGAGAAAGAGATGTAGAAAAGACGGCTTTCAACACGCCGAGAGGCCTTTTTGAGATGTTGGTCATGCCGTTTGGACTTGTGAACGCGCAGGCTACTTTCCAAAGGCTTATGGACAATACATTGCGTGGGCTCAAGCACACCGATTCATATATTGATGACCGTATCATATATTCCCATTCCTTTGAACAACATATGGAGGACTTACGGACAGTGTTTACCCGCTTGCACCAAGCTAGGCTTCATGTAAAGTTACTGAAATGTCAGTTTGCCCGTAAAAAGGTAGAATTCCTAGGTCATGTCGTAACCAGGCATGATCGAACACCCATGAGTTCTGCCGCCCAGAAATTGTCCAAGTTTCCTAGGCCTCAAAGAGTGACAGAGTTGCAGCGTTTTTTGGGAAGCCATGTCGGAAATGGCAAACCTATTTGGGAGCCAGAGGTGAGGTGGATCTAATAACAGACCATTGTCCGCTAAAATGGCTTCGAAACCAGAAGGACCCTCGTAGGACATTTGCGAGATGGATACTAGAATTAGAGGAATATTCGTATACCATCACCCACCGGCCCGGTAAAGAAAACAACTTAGAGCCCAAGCTTCTAGCTGCCCCGCGCTATAATTTCTCTGAGCGCCGCTAAGGGAGGACGAAAAGTAGTCTATGGGGTGCAACTGCCCGGTTTCCTCATTTCTCTGAGACAACACTGCTGCTACAGCTGTTGCGCTGGCATCTGCCTCGATTACGAATTTATTTCTCCAGTCCGGAAATGCCAGCAATATTGGTTCCTGTACGAGCTTGTGTCGCAGGGAGTCAAAGGCGTCCTCGCATTCACTATTCCAAACCCAGCTAGCCCCTTTTCGTGTCAATTCGTATAGGGGCGCGGCTAAATGGGCCAATTCCGGGATGTACGAGCGATAAAAGTTCATACCAGACTATTTAAGCAGAAACCCCAACGTAGCAATCGACGCGAAAGTTCAAGATGAAAGTGTCTTCGAAGATAAAGTTTTTGCAGTAAAGACTAATGTTCACGTTGAGAGCAGGTGGGATGCGTTTCAAATGCAAAGACAGCAGAAACAGGACCCAGTAACAAGTGAGGCCCTGGAACAATTACAAACGAAGGGAAGAGTTAGCTCGGGGCAACTCCGTGACGTCGCAGAGCATTTAAATGTCACGAATGGCCTACTACTATTTCAGGATCGCGTAGTTGTACCAAGCGAAGCCCAAGATGAAGTGGTGAAAAGAGTACACGCTGCGGGCATTTCGGGCAGAGGAGGACCTTGCAGAATCTCAGAAGAAGTTATTTTTGGTTAGGTATGTCACGGGATGCGCGAAAGGTTTGTCAAAGCTGTTTTACATGTCAGAGAGCCAAGGAATCAAACCGGGCAAAAGTACCGATCCAGGATTTCAGAGTCGAGGGACTTGGTCCGGGGGATTTGGTAGCCATGGATGTAGGAACCCTACCGTGGGCAGATGACAAGTTTCGATACTTCTTTTGTATTGTAGATGTTTTTACACGGTACATCGAACTGGCTCCTCTTCAGGACCAGACCGCTGCATCCCTAATACGCGAATTCGAACGAGGATGGATCTTTCGTGGGCATGGTGTACCCAGAGGCTTGTTATCAGATCAAGCACACAACATAGATGGCGTTGAAGTTAGGAAGATGTGCGATAGGTTGGGCATTGAGAAACGACACTCATTACCCTATCACCCACAAGCGGACGGACTAGTCGAGAGAAGCATTGGCTTAGTCAAGCAAGTTGCTAGATGCTTAACGCTAGACCGCCAACTACCTAAGGAATCATGGCCTGACATTTTGCCTGAAGTGGCCTTTTATTGTAACAACGCTGAGAATTCCTCTACTAAATTCTCTGCACAACTCCTAATGACGGGCAGACAGCCATTGTCCCCCATAGATGCAATGTTGACTAGGAAGGAGTGGACGAGCGAACTCAGCTACAGTCAGCACACAGAGAGGCTGAAACAACTCTCATCGGAATTAAAGAGTTTAGCAGCTGAAAACGACAGGCAAAGCAGGATGGACAGGAATTACAGCAGAAACCAAGGGGCTCAACTCCCTCCGTTCGCGAAGGGCGACCTGGTGCTAGAAGCAAACGCAAGGTGCAGAGATTCTCTTGACCCCAAATATGGCGGGCCTTACGTAGTTGCGGCAGTTTGGGGAGCTAACGTCAAGATAAAGAAGGGAAGCAAACTAAAATGGATTCATGTCAGTCGTTGCAAACTGTTCAAGGAAGGCGGACAGATTCCCATTACCACAAGGGTAGTAGAACAAGCCGCGAGTACTGAAGGTCCAGAGGGAAAGGATTTCACAGGAGGTGAAGAGCTCCACGATGCAAGTTTCGAGCCCATCGAGCAGGAGCTGTTAATGGACACAACAGAAATAGAAAACCCACACCAAGTGGAACAAGAACCGGATGAGCAGGAGGCAGAAGTTCCGACCCAAAGGAGATATCCGTTGCGCAATCGTAAATCTAAGAAATACGATGACTATGTGTTGGTGGTGCATCACGACACAGATCTCGATTGGTTTTAGAGGAGGAGTGATGTAACGCTCACGCATTATTAGGATACCACAGTATAGTAGTATAATAGTATGTCAACTTAGTATTCCGACTATAGTGTAGTATAGCTGAACTTACTTGTATTTCTATTACATATATATACGTTATATCTTCTTCGCGTCACAACAGTTAAACTCGAGAAATTTCCGTTCCCATAGGAACACAAAGTATCTATAGCTATCACTAGATCTTATGCTTACATGTGTTATGAGATGATGCCACGATCTAGTATGAGGCTAGTCGCTGTTCCTACCCATCCCACACTAGGGATGTTATGTGAGTGGTTTCGTCCCATTGCAGGGACTCATCAGGAGGGTAACCCTCGACCCTCCGTACTGCCGGGCTGTGCCTCTCCGAGGTCCCCGCACTGCCCATGTGTCACTCATGGGTTACCAGCCCTACTCCCAGGCTTGCAGCCTCCGACCCATAGGCAGAGTGCCTCCTACTGCCATCCTACATAGGCTATCCAACTGAATGATAATACTGTATGGTATTATTTGCCTTGACTAATAAGTACTTACATTCAGAGAGAAACATGGGTGTATTTCGCTGACACATTACACATGTGACCCATGAGCAGTATTGATCTGCTCACAAAGTTTGTTATAAACCCTTCAAACATTCATATAATGTTCATGCAATAAAACTCATATGTTTTTAGCATAGCCCTGTCCTGCCTGCACTTTGGTAATTTACCAAATTATTTGAATGGATTTTATTAAAATTGCATTTGTTTTTCAGATCATTAACATCCTATCTCAAGACATCTGTATTTAGTAGACTCACTTAGTACGAACAAGGTTCTTATAGTCGCATAAAAAGTAAACATTCCTGAGCGCGATAATCGAGAGATACTCGATACATACCGTATATACTCTAATAGAAGCCCCTATTCGAATAATCGCCTACCTCGAATAAATGCTTCCCCCCCCCCCCAAATTAGCAAATACAAATTTAAGACCGGTACCTGAGTAAATTTCTTTATCTAATATTAGTCGCAATACAATTATCAACCGACTATACTATATAAATTGTATCAATATGTTCTATTCTCGAAAAGTCACAAATACTTTTGTTCAGAAAATGGACTAAAAACAATAATTCCCGAGGCTACTATTCGACTATTCTAGTCAATGCAGAATGAGAAATCTATGCGCTTTTGATCGATATGTATCAAACTTAATCTAGGCGCACAGAAAGTTTGCTTTTATTAAAACCTAAGAATGAACATCAAGAACCGTCGATACTTGTTGAATGTTCCATAAGTTAATTAAGTATACTTTAATATTTAATTAATTAATGTTAAGTATATGGTTACAGTGTAATATGCATAGAGACTTTCCTATAAATAGTTTCATATTGTATCTGTCTATAAATAAGCTGATTTAGTGGCTCTATACTATTTGACTCGACTTATACTAAATTCATAATAACATTATTCTTTGAGCTTATTTGTGTAAACTAAATCAGAAATTAATTACTTTCACAATTCATTACTTTGTCAATTTACCAGGTTAGTATTCATTATATTATCAACTATTTGTTTTGTTGTTTATTGCATTCCTTTATCCTAATATCTGTTGCTAGGAAACGTAACCTTAAGTTAATTGAAAATCTAAAAGGGATTTATTGAATTCAGACATCCTTCAATTCTCAGCAAATTTCAGTGAGTTGACTTGCTTATATTTTATAGAATTTCTAACATATATATTCTATTCTTATTCTTATATGACTGTGTGACATTGTGTCGATATTAGATATTTGGATAATATTTCGAAAATATTTGGAAAGATGATGCGGAGGATGTGCCCAGGTTTTAAAGATTTTCTTCGCGCCTAGATTAAGTTTAAGTTCGCTCACACGCGCCCACAATACTCAATTTGTATACGTCTATTTGGGAGCATCTCTGGTTTTTCGCGCGCCTAGAAAAATATTCCTAGATGCCTAGATGAAACCCCTGGTGTGCCGCTATGCATCGGGTATAGGCGATAAGATATCGCCGTATAGTGTGCCTTTATGAGGGGTTTAGTCCTGGGATATAGGACATATCTCCTCCACTGGTTATGCCATACAGGCTCTAGCAGTGTTCCTTCTCTCCTTTCTAAATTCGCATTGTGTATTCCTAATATGTATCTTATCCCATCTCTGTAATACAGTACAGTAGATACCGGATATAAGGACACTGCTTATAGGAACACCGGTTATAGGAACATACCGGATATAAGAACATCATATTGGAAACGGTTTCCATACACCCTATATAATTTAAGTCAATTATAAGTATAAGATCACTATATGCTGTTTCCGACTATGTTTATATACCCGGCATCCACTATATATAATACAATTCATATAAAGTAATGAACGCTTTGCTATTGCTAATCCTATTATGTAATATACAGTAGAACGTCATTAATCCCCGAAAACCGTAAAAATGTGTGCTCCTATCCGAAATTCGTATTAACAGGTGTCATTTGAATTGAAGATTTGAAGGGAACAAAAAGATCCTACGATCTTCCCTAATACAGTGGATGCCGGTTATAAGCACATCGTCGGGAACTGCACTTAAGTTGCTTATAACCGGCATGTTCTTATAACCGACATAAATTATACAGGGTATATGGCAACCGTTTTCCAACATAGTGTGCTTATATCCGATATGTTCTTATAACCGGTGTGCGTATATACGACATCTACTGTAATATAATCTGTGTCAGTATTAACGAGGTCATACTGTACATACACTTCGCATTAGATCTATTGTCGCATTAACAGAACTATCTATTACATGTATTGTAACAAATGTGTTATACAATAATTACTATGTACACTTAATTAACTAGGTACGTATGTACTAACCATATAATACTTATATTGGATTCGTATGCGATATTGAACACATGTTTGAGGTTTAATTCCCACTAATTATTCAATGAGAGTACTTTCAGTGCCTAACTCCATGCTATACTGATCATAATTATATCTGAATTATAAATTATTCGTTGAGTTATCTCTAACTTATTTTAATATTACTAAATACTTGGAATATTCTCACTGAATAACAAACTATAATAAAGAAACAACCGCAAACATATAATCAGAAATAAGCAAGGCCATACGGCCTTTCTTAACTTGAGGTGAATAGCACCGATCTGTTGCAAAGCGACCGAGACCGAAGGGCTCTTTTCACTATATTCGACTATATTTCGAAGGACCATTAGTCGACCCAAAAAGAATGGAGCATGTTAGTTAAGGAACTTTTGAATCATTTCGATTTACAGTATACGATCCATTCGGTCACGGTCGCTTTGCGACAGATCGGTTCTACGCACCTCAAGTTAACGGCCGCTATGCGGTATTACCCCTCACTAAACCGGTGATTATATAGTTTGTAAAGAATTTGTCAATGTTATATACATCCCTTTCCACCATTTTCCATACTTTTAACTTGTTTCCTATAATTTTCGTTGGAAGCTGGCTTCTGGGTTCATTGTGATTTTTGAATAATTTGTTTCACTATTTTTGTAAATAAAACAATAATTATTCATAATTGGAAATCTATAAATGAGAAATTCGTACTCAACATACTTGTTTACCTATAATACCCATCGAAATCTAACTTCTAGGTTGATTTTGAATTTCATTAATTTGTTTACCTATTTGTATAAAACAACAACAACAAATATTAATATTATAAATTTGTAAATGTGAAATTCGAAATCGGCATACTTGTTTTCTCTCGATTTCGTGTCTTATAAGCTCCGAGCTTTAAGCAACTTTGTATACCAGCTCTAAAATAGTTTGTTTACATTTGCCTCCAGGCTTGATTAGTATCAAATTAACAAAGTCTCAATCGATCGGCGTCGCGTTTAATGTGTTACTCACGGCCAAAAGTATTTGAACATCAGTATTATGGATTCATATATTCAAGCTTCTAGCAACATAATAACATCAGTAGATGCTTCAAAATGGAAGTTGACATAAAATTATCCGTTAAGTATAATAAAATGGCAAATATTTGAATTTAAATTTTATGGAGGTATTAAACTCATTACTATATAATTATCTAATTAAAAAGATAATTTCTGATCATTTTGAGGCAATTAGAATATACAAATTCAGATTGCAGATTTGATTACATATGTTATAATAACTCTAGATTCACAATTTCTACCATTGAGATGCCACTGAGATACAGCCACATTCCCATTAGTGCCACTTGTTCCACAAGTAGAAAGTGACAGAAACACATATGCCACTTCATAAATAATGCAAATAATTGACTTAAAATAACAATGTTATGAAGTTTAGAACCATAACAATAAATTAAACTAGTTTAAACAGCCGTCTACAAACTATTAGAAGCATATTGTGTATGGAATATAATTCCTGTTGTCCAAATACTTTTGGCCGGTGAGTGTATTCATCCAATATATATTACTGTATATCCCTCTAGGAACTACCATTGTCGAATGGATATTTCTGAACTAACTGCGTTGACAGATCTATCGAATGAATTAACAATTGGTGACGTTAAGCAAATACGAAATGAAATTGGAATACCAGAAGCTTTGTGTGAAGATTTGTCGCAAGTTACGAAGTTTCTTTTTGCAATCAGAAGATGGACGGGACACAAACCGTTCCTTTTTTATATGGCCCTAAAGCGTGTGAGGCCTGAATTAACGGAAAAAGCATGTAAAGTTAGATGGCTTTGCAATTCCTCGCCCGACGGGACTGAATTCCAACAAGAAGAAATGTTATCCATTAAAACACTGGTGCAACTTTTGAAATCAGAGATAACTAATGTGCAATGGCTACTCATCTACATGACAGTAACATCTGAAGCAAAGGAAAATGTTAGTTTTTCTGATACACTGAGCCTGCTAATGGCGAAAGGTCTGGTTAAGAAAGACCTGAGTGCACTATGTGAAATCATTAAAGGAATCCAGAGGGAGGATGTCGTGAGAAAACTTCTGGTTTACAGGAATCTATTCATCCAAATGGATGATGGTGAATTTGAAAACAAATTTAAGCGAGAATTGACAAGTCAAGTCAAAGAAATGAAACAGTGGGATGCCAATTTGAAAGATTTCTTACATATCCAACACAGCACAGTTCAACAAATGCTAGGAGATGACGTATCGGTTAATCTAGCAGAGGTGTTCATCGACTTAACAATCCTAAGAGAGAAACCTCGACCCATTAATATCCAAGATGAAACAACCTACAACGAGATTGCCTATCTCAGAAAGATTGCTAACAAAGAGGTAACAATACAGCCAGTTGACTTCACAAAAGAATTGACAACATATGAATCTAAAAAGCCGGAAATTTGGTGCATCATAGGCAACCCCGGCAGTGGCAAAACATTCCTGGCCAAGCGAACAGCCCTCAGATTTAGTAGCAACGAACTAACCGGGATTCAATACTCAATTTCAATTCCCTGCCGCAATGAAGAATGGCATTCCATGGAGGTAGCAAGAATTCAGGAGGATAAGAAAGTCGACTCGGTATTTATACAAAAATGGATATGTCTGGGATTGCCGGTTGGACCCAGTTGGACAAATGATTTGGCGAAGCACTTGAATGAATCGAGTGGAGACGGAGTCATGTTCATTATCGACGGACTAGATGAGTTTACCAGGAAAGTGCCATTCGAGAAAACATTTCTATGTTTGCTGCTGACAAGTCAAGCCATGATAAAAGCAACCATAATTCTAACGAGTCGCCCCGGGGCATGGACTGACATCTCCTCTGCACACGAATTGAAAGTGAACAGGTACTATCAGGTGCTTGGGTTCTCGCCAGCCAATAGAGACCTTTACTTCGAGAAACAAATACGCAACGAAAAGAAACTGGAGGAATGCAAGAGTTTGCTAAAGCGACACGACGAAATGGATCAGCTCTCGTTAATCCCTGTAAATGCGTCCCTTTTCGCAGCTCTACTGAAAGGAGAAGATTCCACTCTCATTAACACTCTGACTAACCTCTACTACGAATTAACGCTTTACCTGATAAGGAGAGAACTGGCCCGAACCGGACTACCAGAATTCACACGAGTGGAACGCATATCCGATCTCCATGCCGACATACTTGAATGCCTAAGTAAAGTAGGATTCATCGCAATGCTCGGGGTAGCGAACAGAGAACTAACCTCGGAGGAAAACGTGCCTCTAACAATCGGACAAGAGGTTTACCCCAGTCAGTGCTTAGGTCTAGCTCATGAGCACTACAGAACTAACTCTGTCGGGTTGATAACCAAGGTGTGGACATTTGTGCATCTGACCATGCAGGAGTTCGTCTCTGCTCACTGGGTTAGCAACACTTCCTGGACAAAGCAGTGCTTCAGCATCAGGTACATATCCCACTCAGTTGATAACTTCTCGCTTTTCAAAATGGTGACCAGATTCCTGTGCGGGCTCGTGACAGAGAAAGCAGCTGTTTTGCTAGTCATTATGTACAGACACCTAACCCCGCAACCAATCCCAATGATTGGAATGCCTATTACTTATAAACTAAGATATAGTGAGATATATGGCATGAGTGTGTGGGAAGAATTCACTAAAATATTTTTCGAATTAATCGCCATTGTATATGAAACAAATTCTAATTCACTAGCCACCTGGTTTAATAACTTCAAACAGTATTTCCCTACTCACATATACCTCTATGTGCAGCAAGCCGTTTCTCCTAATGAATGGTTTTGTTTCTGTCAGTCTCTCGAACTTGTTAGTCGAATTCAACTCATTTACATCGACACTAGTGTCATCAATCCTACTCAGTTCAAATATTTGATAGAGAAAATGGGAATCTGTTCCATTAATATATTAGCATTGCGCTTCCATAGGACAGATTCCACTACAGTCCTATCATATACCAAAACAATTAGAGAGACAGGAATTAAGTCTGACACTAAAATTAGTATTGAGCTATACGGCTGTAATTTCAGTGCTAAGACAGATGTTAATATCTTTCCTACACCAACCAATCAGATTGTAGACAGCTTGAACCTATATGTGAATACATATTCACATAAAGCTCTTCAGGAATTAACCAATCTATTCTCTGCAATTCAATGCTTATATGTTCATGAATATGAATCTGGAACTAAATACGTCACTATGGTACCAGCTCTGTGTCAGGCGACACAACTAAGAGTATTACACCTCTATAACATTCCTTCTGAACACATTCCTAGCCTAACAGCTGTGCTACCTCAGTTCTCTAAGCTACAAGAGATTGGATCCTATAATGCCTCACTGCTACCTGCAATTACTCATCTATCAAATCTAACTTATCTACGGATACAAGATTATACAACACAAGACACAACTCTCTGTGATTATTTGCTGAAGATTATTCATGGGAACAGACACTCGTTAAGAGGAATGGAATTGTCCTATTTGGGCATAATTGGATTGAATAATTGGTGTTCACTTCTCAATGGTTTGGAATTTTGCACTAACTTAGTTCAGCTACAGCTATGGTACACTTATCTACCAACTAATGACGTCACTCACTGGAGTAGCGCTGTTAAACAAATGAAGTCTTTAGTTGAATTGGAATTCCAGTATGTCTCGCTCTATGACACAGGATTATTATATCTCTGTAAAGGCCTTATATACCATCCTGCTATTAGGAGTCTAGCGCTATATGACTGTGAGCTGACTTCTCTATCCTGTGAGCCTCTAACTAACCTAATACCAACTGTCTCACAGCTGGAGAGACTGACCGTCAAAGTCTATGGACTAGATGAATCTGACAGAGATCCTATCTCATCACTCCAGGAAACAGCTGATGAGTTTGGTATTGAGCTTAAGCTGTCTTAGCTTCTCATCTCTGCTAATAAGGTTTGTATGCACTTTATTATCTGTTCATAAAGTCTATTCTACTTAATCGGGTCACTTTTGTCCGAGGATGATTTTACAAGATTAAGCGGATAACTAGATAAATCGAATATCTGTTATTTACAATTTGTTTATTTATTGTATACAGTCATACACAGGGAATTATCAAGGAGCGCTCCTTTTGGAGTATCATTTAGTAAAAATGAATTAGGAGCCCCAAAATTGGAATCTTCTCCTAATCCTATGGCGTAACTTTAGTTTGTGATTTAGGAGCATTAAAATTGGATCAGACCAGGATTAGGAGCGTATTCACAAATGACTGTATAATATACTTGTCATACAGTTATATACCTTAGTTGTAAATACTTACATCTATTATTGGATAAGTATTCGTATAATACGCATAATGTAATACTTTTCATACATATACCTTAATTAATATCTTAATACTTTAATTAATATCGCGCTCTTTGAATTTGCTTATAAAAACTTTGGATTTAATAGTTACAAGCTGCTCGTCCGCGCTACGCGCGTTCTTACAACTTGCACTCGGGCCTGCGGCCCTCGCTTGTATTTCAAAACACATGCCTTTTCAAATTAAATGTCGGTTGTATTTAATTACATACTCCAATAGACTTAATAACTGAATCTAGGCTCCTATAAAAAACTTTCAATTATGGAACGAAAATTGACGAAATAATTATATCCCTCCTCCCTACATCACGCTTTTTATCATTTTGTAATAAAAAGGACGGGTTGTAACACTTACCCCCTTGAGCATTAATTAAATTCAAAGGCACAAATTGATTATATTACGGGAATCATATGGGAAATATTATATTTAGGTTTAGGAAAATATCTATATATATAATGCTATTGTTTCAGAGTAGGGCTGTGCTCCCCTAAGCTATCTATTTATCTGTGGGCCCTAGCCATAGGTATATATGTATAAGGACAGAGGAAATATATGGGAAAATACTAATCAGCGCCTGTATTGTTGAATATTTATGCTAATTAAAACTGACAGTTTTCTAGTTATTACGAATGTCCGTGTATAAAGTGTTTCTCAAACTTTTTCGGACAGCGCCCCTTGTCAACAATTTACCCTCGATTTCGCCTCCTTCCACAAAGTCTCAATATTAGATTTTTTATTTGTTTAACAAATCCGTATTTGATTTAATGAATCAGCACTATGGTTTACATATCGTTTTACTATTCATTTATTCAATCTAGATTCTAGTTCATCAATTCTATTAAATTTAGATTTGTTTTATACAGTGGATGCCGGTTACAAGCACATCGTCGGGAACTGCACTTAATGTGCTTATAACCGACATAAATTATACAGGGTGTATGGCCAGTGGCGTAACCAGGGGGGGGCGACCGCCCCCCCTGTTTTTTAGATTGCCCCCTATTTGCCCCCCCACTTTTTTAGGATATATACTTAGCTAATTTACTATCCCATAGGACCGACCGATTCTGAGCCCCCCAGGATTTTGTCTTGCTCCCCCTTTGCTCTCCAGTTCAAAAATCCTAGTTACGCCACTGTGTATGGCAACCGTTTCCCAACATAGTGTGCTTATATCCGATATGTTCTTAAAACCGGTGTGCTTATATCCGACATCTACTGTATTTAAATTAAAGAGATCACTGACTGTTGTAAAGTTAATATCTGATTGAAAGAACAGGATTCTGCTTTATTCGATTAGGAAAGCCAGCGACAGTGTAAAATGTATTGGTAATTCATTTTTAAAGGACTGGCTTTTGTTAATAATCACCAATGCAATAGTAATTACCACTGTAATGGCTTTTTGACCCTTGAAGTTTTTGTAAGCACCCATTGCTAATTAATATTTAGGATTATGTTATCGCTGTTTTTACGTGAGGTTGTCCTCTTGTTTCGAATTCTAAAACCCATAGTTCCCTCCCAGCGCCCCCTTACTGCATTTCCCACTTTGAGAAACACTGGTGTATAATAATAAACTAACTCCAAATAGAAAATAAATATCACTAAGGAACTGTACAACTCTGTGGACCCCTAAATTTGGGCTGTGGAGAAGTTATTGTATTGGTTGGTAAGAATTGGATATCAAATGGACACAATGGAATGTTAGAAATGTATGGGTAGACAGAGGGAACACAAATAACTTATTGGATGAATGAACTTCCTCTCGACCAATTAAATCAGTCTCAGATAGGCATTCTATAACGCACACTTAACAATTGATAGAGACACTAAAATCCTTTTATACGAATTGAATGCTAGCGGCTAATCTATACTGGAAAACCCTCGAATTTAATAGGCTAAAGGTTTTGTCACCTTTAGGGAGGGAAGATGTAAATATTTTTCTTAGATATTAGAATTTGTTTCTAGATACAGTATTCCCTACACTCCTGCCAAATTTTAAGTCTGTATCTCTCACCAGTTCCTCAATCAATTCTGAACAAACAAAAACAAAAAAAAACCTTTGTGATTTAATATATAAGATTCTTTTGTTGTTAATCGACTCATAGTTTAGTCTGTATGTACAAATATGATTATTTGCTGGCATCTTGTATTTACAACAATATTTTAAAATATACTACTGAATTTATTTCTTGTATTTACAAATGTACTGATTGATAACGTATTACGTTATAATACGTACGATCCCTTCGGTCTCGGTCGCTTTGCGACAGATCGGTGCTACGCACCTCAAGTTAACGGCCGCTACGCGGCCTTACTCCTCACTAATCAATTGATTACATACTTAGTAATATTTTTCATAGTTATAAACTTATAATACCCGTTGAAAGCTAACTTCTAAGTTGATTTTGAATTTCATTAATTGTTTACCTATTTTGTATAAAAACAACAACAAATATTCATATTATAAATATATAAATGCCAAATTCGAAATCAGCATACTTGTTTACATATAATATCCGTTGAAAGCTAACTTCTGGTTTGATTTTGAATTTTCATTAATTTGTTTACCTTTTTGTGTAAACAACAACAAATATTCATATTATAAATTTATAAATGCAAAATTCGTGTTCAGCACACTTGTTTACCTATAATACCCGTTGAAAGCTAACTTCTAGGTCGATTTTGAATTTCATTAATTTGTTTACCTGTTTTGTGTAAACAACAACAACAAATATTAATATTATAAATTTATAAACGCTAAATTCGTCTTCAGCATACTTGTTTACCTATAATACCCGTTGGAAGCTAACTTATAGGTTGATTTTGAATTTTCATTAATTTGTTTACCTATTTTGTGTAAACAACAACAACAAATATTAATATGAGAAATTTATAAACGCGAAATTCGTCTTCAGCATACTTGTTTACCTATAATATCCGTTGGAAGCTAACTTCTAGGTTGATTTTGAATTTTCATTAATTTGTTTACCTATTTTGTGTAAACAACAACAACAAATATTAATATGAGAAATTTATAAACGCGAAATTCGTGTTCGGCATACTTGTTAACCTATTATAACATTTGAAAGTTAGTTTATATCCCAATATTAATTGCGGTTTCTATTCCCCCATCACTTTAATATAATCCGGACAAACACACAAACACACACAAACACACAACAATCGAGATTTAATAATACGAGCCCTTCGGTCTCGGTCGCTTCGCGACGGATCACTCTCTCACAAAAGTCGCTTCGCGACTTTTGTTTGTTCGTGTTAAGCACTACGCGATACAATTAACGGCCGCTTCGCGGCCTTTCCCTTCCCAAAAAGCTATAATATTACTATATTCAGTTTCACCTGTGGCTAGTGAATTACACACTATTACTTAATAACGCGTGCCTAAAATTCATTTTGGGTTGTGATTCCTGTAATTTGTTTGGGGAATTATGTTGAGTAAGTTATTCCCATTGTTCAATAGTTATTAATTAATAGTTAATTAATAGCTCAATAATTCTTAAGATAGCTCGTTCAGCTATATTAAAAGGTTCAGCCATAGCCTACTCTATATATGGCCTGACAGTAACCTATAAAATATGGACCAAGGATGAAGGAGAAGATGGTAATATTTATCCAACCACAATATTTATTTTCAAAAATAATAATAATAATCAACCACATTAATTAGAAATATTCTTGAAATATATACAACTATTGATCAGATTTTATTCCAAACTCTTCTATTGACGTACAATCTCATCCTTTTCATTTCGCTCTGGTATTTTATTCATATTAGCTTCAATTCATGCCTAACTCGTGTTCTGTTCCCGGTTGCAAGAGCCCCCCATTACCATGATCCTGTGTTCAAGATGCCTCAAAATCCACCAACCCTGAATCATGCCTGGACATCAGGACATGCTCTTCGTCGCGAGGATTTTGGTGACCTGAAGGTGGTCTATGTAATCATGTATGTAACAACCATTTTCAGAAAGAAGACTTAGACTACACTTTCAAAGTCCCAAAAGGAGATGGTACTTTTACTGAAGTACCGCGGGCGCTGTACAAAGTTTACTCCCGGCTGCCCAGCGTATTACTCATCCTAAACCTAACAAACGGAATCGCATGTCATACGATGCAAAAGATGAAGCCTTGATGAACCAAACACTACAACTCAGCTTGAGATCCGAGAGTCAAGAGAAAGAGAAGGGAAGTTTGTAGTCAACTCTACAGGACTTTAAAGATAAGTTAAAACCTTGATTTATTTACCTAATAGTTGATTGGTGTGATTCCGTAATGAGAGTAACATAACGTTTGTTCTCGCTAAAATGGCTGAAAAATTTTCTCAGTAGATTTGTACCTTGAAATCAATGTTTATCTATCCACCTCAGCCGAATTTAATGGACAGAGTATATCCGTTCCCATTGCTGCAATTAGTGACATCCGAGAAATTGAATCTGTTTTGCAGGAACTTGCTTTAAAATACAACTCTATAGTTATTGTGATTATCCCCTAAGTTCGGTTGTGTATGCTTTGAAGATGTACGTCAATTATATAAATCAGAAAGAATAAGTTTAGCCAAGTTAGCTCCTCATTTGACTATGGAGTCATGTTTTCCGTCTAGCTGTCAAACTGGTTTTGAAAGTCGTTAACGAATTAACAATATCTGCGCTAACTATCCAGAATATAGAAAGAATACTCCGGAGTTTGTTGATACCCTTCTTACTGTTTGGAAATTATTCAACGTTAACACACCATTTAAAGGAATACGTTTGAACGATAATTTCTCGGACGTGACTTTTAATGACAGCGATTTCTACTTTTGACTTGTGTAGTTTTTGGTAAGATGCTTGGCAAACTTTACTAGAAAAAATTGGCAAACTGAGTAAACAAACATCACCAGTTTTAGACATGCTTGTATTGCCTTACCACAAATTACCAACCATTTGACTCAATCTTTTGGCTTTACATATGTGTTGTCCTCCTTTCTACAGACGGATCCCTTGAACACCATTTCGGTCTATACCGTATGATGTCGGGTTCTAATTATCACATCTATCTTCAAATCCTTGAACCGTGCATCCACTTGAACTTTCTAGCATTGTAAACATATTTACTGACCAACAAGACACTTCTTTTCAATCTATTCAGTCATTTGTCAAGTCATTTTCTTGTCCGTATTCCACTACTGATGGTGAATTCAATTTGGAGCCATTTCCTGATGAGATTCATGACCTATCAACAATTGATTGTGATTCATAGTTGCTTCAATCATTAGCCTTTATTGCAGGCTATACTGTCCATCAGTACCTGAAACAAACAAAACCGTGTCATGTCTATACATATGCTAACACTTGATAAATACTTTCTCCTTGATTTAAACTTGGACTCTCAGTATAAACTTCTGCAGCTAACGGACCGTGGCGGACTTAAATATCCATCTGAGCCAGTTTTGAAATCCATTCTTGTTTTATGGAAGACCTTTAGTGCCATCGAAAACAATTAAGAGCTGTTGGCGAAACTTGTAAGTGGACCTTCTAGAAAAATAGTTGAACTTTGTTATTTGGAAATCTACTTGTATTAGCGGTGTGTTTAGTTGGAACATCTTATCGAAGCTAGTCTACCGCAGCGAATTGCTTTCTTGCAAACAAAGTTAATAATTATAACTCGCTGGTTCCTTTCAAAAGCGTAAATTAAAGAAATTCTCTTAATTATGTGTCTACTTATTTGTATTTACCATGATTTGTATTACTCTGTTTATTCTTATTTCTATTATGTAGTTAAGTGTGTCGTGTGTCACTGCTAGAGCCAGAGAGAGAAAGAGGAGAGAGGAAAGAAAGCAAATAATTGTGTAGTATTCACTGTATATTAATATTAGAAATTGTACTGTTTGTGTCTATTATTACTATTAAATTATGAAAATCCAATCACCGTTCTCATTATAGTTAATATTAATTACGGGCTAGCACGGCTGAGTTATGTTTACGACCTAGAGACGTATAAAGAACTTAGTAGTTCAATATAGAAAACATTAAAAAATTAAAATTTCCCATCTTCTTGTGCATCCCTGGTATATCTACTGTCAGGCCATATATAGAGTAGGCTATGGTTCAGCTTGTTAGCTCAAATAAATTGAGACCTGTGGTTGGTAAATTATACGCAATTAATTATTTCAGTAAATTGTATTGCAAAGTAATTTACTCACTTTGGGTGTAATCTCTCCATAATAATGGTTTAAAGATGAGAATAAGACCGCTTCGCGGTCTTATTCTCACCATTAAACCATTATTATGGAGAGGTAAATCCAGGGTTGCAAAATATTTGATTTATAAATAGTAATAAAGTTCTACATCTTAATAAAAATTCTTTTTGCAGGAGCTGGGTTAGTGAATTATTTAATTTAATTGATAGTAATAATTAACATAATAAATCTCATCGTAGGCAGAACCAAAAATCCTAGATTACTTATAACTTAATTAATTTCTAGTAGAAATCCTAGGTTAGAAATTACGTAATCCCATTGATAGTCTTATTATAGGAAGCCAATATAGGTGTAATAAATAAACAATGCATCAAAGAAATTAACTACTCTAAGCGCATTCTTGTTAACCAAACAAATCAGATCACCCACATGGTGCTACAAATAATAGGACACATTTTAACTAATAACTTTCGCTATGTAAGTTTGTAAAAATTGATAGTTTTCACAAAGGTGTTCCATTATGTGCTGTCTATTTTCATATAAAATTTATACAAACCGACTCAAATTTGCAAAAGTTATTAAGGAAAATGTCACCGTGTGATGTCATACTCACAATATTTCGCTTAGAAAACCAACAGACCCATGTCGCTATGACAAACTACTCCTATATACCAAATTTCAGCTCTCTTGGTAGCATGGTCTTTTCAATCAATTACGGACAAACATCTCCACACACACACACACACACACACACACACACAACAATTCCGCTTTTAATATATAGATAGATTATACGCAATACTTGTATTAATCAACTTAGGTATACGTAAACTAACTACCAAATTAGACTCAAATAATATAATTTTGATCAAAATACACGAAAAATTTGTATTATTAGCTTCTTACGCGGGTCGCGCTGCTTCCTCAGCCATTGTTACGCGGGTCGCGCTGCTTACGCGGGTCGCGCTGCTTCCTCAGCCATTGTGATGGATTGTGATCGCTTAGAAAGATTGTCTTGCACGCTGCCTTAAGGTAGTCACGGGATTTTCGACTTAGCGCGATTAGAGCCCAGCACTCTATCTCCCAGCAGAATACTTACGCTGACTCTGGTTGAGTCCTGTTGAGAAGTAGGCCAGGGGGCGAAGTCTGTTGTCATTGTCTAATTGGGAAAGTACACCTCCAACAGCCACCTGAGAAGCGTCAGCTTGTAAGTAAAACGGGCGATCCCATTCGGGGTATGCCAACATCACTGGAGAGCTCGTGAGAGCCTGTTTTAGGTTATCGAATGCGTTGCGGGCGGCCCTATCCCAGAAGAAAGATTCACCGTTCCGAGTCAGCTTGTATAAGGGGTCGGCTACATTTGGCCATGTCGGTTATGTAATCGCGATAGAAATTCACTAGTCCAAGGAACCTCTGGAATTCAGTTCGAATCTTTGGCTGTGGATAAGCGGTTACCCGCTGAATGTTTCGGCAGTGGCTTGTGCCCGTCTGGGGTTATTGTATGTCCCACGAATTCGATTTCCTGGTATCCAAGACGGCATTTGTCGGCGCGTGGTTGTATCTTCGCCTGGCGGAGTCGGATTAGTGTATCCCGGAGATCTCGGATGTGTAGCGCTAGACCAGGGGAATTGAACCAAAATGTCATCCACGTATGAATGGGAGCGTTCGGCACCGTATAGAGTGCTGTCCATCAACCTTTGGTAGGTTGCCTGGCTGTTTCCCACCCGAAAGCCATTCGTGTCATTTCGAAATGTCCCCTAGGTGTCGAAAACGCTGTCTTTGCTTGATCTGTGGGATCAATTGCTACGGCCCAATCTGCGCTCGCAATCTAGCGAGGAATAGAAATGGTCGCCGTGTAGACTGTCTAAAGTATCGCGGGGGTTGGGCATAGGATAAGCATCCTTGCGAGTCAGGTCATTCAAAGCGCGATAATCAACGACTAATCTGGTACCTCCATCCTTCTTGGTGATTAGGACTATGGGACTACTCCATGGAGAGTTGGTTGGACGGCAGATCCCGTTATGCAGCATTTCTGCAACTTGTTCATCAACAGAGCTTGAGTAGCCGGGGAGAAACGCCGCTGTTTGTGTTTACGGGAAGTCTGACACTCGTATCGATTGAGTGAGTAGCGTTTGGCGTGATGTTAGGCGACTCGGAGTTGGCCGCGAACACTTTAGAGAATTCGTCGACTAAGGCGGCTAGTTGCAATCGCTCGTTAAGATGACTTCGCAATCGCTCGTTAAGATGACTTCGCTGAAAGTCATCTTCGCTCTTAGAGCGGCGACTGCTGAGCGGATCAAAGGGTCTCCACCCTACAGAATAGCTTGTGTATCTTTCCAGACGGATCCCAATCGTATGCGCTGTGTATTCCAATCAAATTCTGTGGGGCCGAATCTCCTCAGTAGATCTCTGCCTAATATGCGGTTTTTGATGTGATCTTGTAAGACCCCAAAAAAATTCCGTAGGATTTGGTCGTCGCCTATGTCGATTTCCAAAGTGATATTCCCCACTAGATGAACTGGGTTCTGTCCTACCCCATACAGGGTCCCTACGCATCGCTGTATTGAAGTCTCTAGGCCTAACTCGCGGACTGTGCCTATGTCAAGGACAGAAGGCCAGGATCATCTTCATTGGTGTATTTGCTAGCTTTACTGATAGTATCATAGATAGTTCGGATTCGGGGTGGCGCTGGGAAATTTGCATGATACGACTCTTGCTCCCGCTGAACTTCTTCCTTTGGCAATTGCTGATACCATGTCCCTTGCCTCCACAGATGGGGCAGCATCTCTTTGTACAGTAGCGCCAGAAGTGATCTTCCCCACATATGTAACAGCTCGTCGTGTGCTGTGGCAGTGCTCTGTATGCTGACCTCTCCTGTCTCGCCTCTGTTGGGTGTATGCTATAGTTTCCCGGAGCATCCGGTTCTTCTTCCCCGTCGGAAACAGGCGGTTCTGTGGTGGACTGGCCCGATTGCGAACAATGCGAAGCTACTTTAACTAATTAGTATAAATATTTATAAATATTATTAATAATTTAACACCAATTTCAATCTCATATTAAATTTATTATGTTTAATTATTTGTCATAAATAGTATTTTTTAAGGAATTTGGCTACCAAATTTGAATTCAGCACATTGGACAACCCCTATAAACAAATTGGAAGCATCTATTTAAGTCAAATCCATACTGAATTAATTATAATTGATTACGTGAGTAAATTAATAGAAGCCTACTCGATCTCACAAGTTGAGTCAAAAATATTTTTATCACAAGTTGAAACAATAGAATTGGATATGACACATTCAATTTAACAGACTTGTTAGTTAACAGAGGAAATTTGCAACTCAATTGTGGCACAAACGAAGCTCAATTTGAAGCTTCGTGCACTGTGAAAGGGTGTAGAATTAAATTCTCTATCGAATGCATATAAATTGAATATTCGGACACTATTTATTGTTCCTTTTGTGACATTAAACATGTGCGAAGATCTGTCCAAAAAATGTAATCAAAAATTGTGACCACAGGTGCACATCTATAACCCAAGAGACACATATGCTGAAAATTTGGGCTCTTAGTTAATAAAACTCTGTTCTGTGGAGAGGATACGGAAGGAAAATATACCAAAGTAGTCATTTCAATACTGGGCCACTATGCTATAGACTATAGTAGTATAGTCGGCACAGAAAAATAGTTGATTGCCTTGAAGGAAAAGAACCCCAGATAGTAATTCAAATGAAATTTGATAAATACAGTTATGATCTGTAATTAATAACTACACAACAAATAACATTACTGAAAATATAGACCTTATTTGACAACAAATACAATCATTGGCAACTGTTAAATTCATCAATACAATTATTAATCATATCAAGCTTGCATCAACAGTGCTATACTTAATCCTTTCATCACCATGGATATACCTGCAGATATGTTTTATCCAAATATGGATTGTGATAAACACCATTGGGAACAAGAACATCACCATTCCTACATAGCAAATAGCAACACCAACATAATCTATATATTTTACCACTTTTAAAAATCTTTGAAAAGCATCTGCTGTCTCAATTACAAGAGTAAGAGAAGGGAAAAAATCAAATGGAAAATAACAGTTCCCATTAAATAGCGCAATGATAAGTAAATGTATAAGATACGTGAATACCTCTGCTAATAGTATGAAAAGGTATGCCCATGTTATAAAATTAATAGTGTGCTTGCAGTATCTGTACTGTTTCATCTCTTCCTTGTTGGAACCGTGTTGTGTGAGACGTTCCAAAGCTCTCTGGAGCAAGGCACATTTGAATCGTTTGGAAGTGCGAACAAATATACAGAGATATGTGAGTACAATAACGTAGAACATTACAATACTAATAACTGTGGTATATTGTATAAACCCAGTTAGAATTATCACAGTACTTAACAATGAAGTTATAAACAAGAACAGCCGAAAATTCATTGTGTTGTACGGTTGTTTGATTTTCTTCATACGAATAATCAAATAATTCATCAAACATGTACTGAGAGCAAACACATATAACTCAGCAGATCTCCCTATGGAGTTAAATCCAATTAAGAAAGGAATTTCCGTGTATATAATATTAACTTGATTCAGTGCAGGCTTGTCATAAATTGTACAATCAGTGGATGGTAACTCGAGTGTATTATTAGTTGCTTTATGGTAGGTAAGGTAATGCTGTATGGTACTTGATGTCAAAAATAATATACATACAATAATCTCACAGATATTAATCAAAAATAGTAGAGTATTTTTCCATATTTCAGTTTCATAATGATAGTAGAATTGTTTATTTAAATAACCTGAATCACCTGAGAGACATCTCGCTACTCCTCTCTTGTATTTTCTGCAGCAATGGATTCTCCTGGCGAAAACAAACCCCCAGTATCCACTGAATATTAGGAAAATCAATAAAAACACTGAGTTTAGGATAATTTTTAATATCATTTCAAATTGTAGTATTAAAAGTTATATTAAAATGAGTTTTTATACGAAATTGTGTATCCTGTAATCCACTTAGCATTATTGATTTACTGATTACATAAAATGGGATTTATTGCAAATATTTAGTCGGGAAATATTTAAAGTAATTTAATATAATTTTATAGTATACCTCTCACATAGAATATCCAAGAATATAGTCCACATAGGTAATCAAACTTCTTGCATATTTAACTTGTTAGCGCTATTATGTTACATTCTACGATTTGGTTGCTTTCAGTGCAAATATATTTAATATGTCATATAAACTGATCTGTAATCAAGGAATAATTGTCCCTTACAAAATCTCAAAAGGTATATTTCAACTTTAAAGATATTAGTTGAATCGTATTTACTAAATTGGATCCGTATTATTCAATTGTGATTGAAAACAAAGTTCAAAATGGCAAACAGTTGATTACTGTTACTTCGACCTAGTCTTGTTAGTTAATACAGGGGCGGCGGAGTCAGTTCAATAGTGGTCAGTCCATGCCCCTGTAATATAATTGTACAGCTCTGTACAGCTCAGTAGTAGTTTTGTTAGTTGAATATTGTTTGACAAATTACACTAAGAAATGTGCATTGTCTGGAATTGAACTTTCGGCGCTGTAGATAGTCTGGGCACATTACACGGCAGAAGAGGCGCCTTGATGGGGAGACATTAAATGGCACTGTGTTATACTAACTAGCTCTTAGTCTGCATATATATATATATTGTGTTTCCGTGTTAGGGGTATGTTACATTACGGATAAATAGTATACTCCCGTTAGAAATTCGTTTAATACCTTATTGAATAATACAGAATATCACTGAGTAATGGATGGAATGAATCAACAAGTAATAATGATATTACAATGCATATGTACTATGTATCTGGTGAAAATTTTAGGATTTAGGGGATAAGGCAAAACGATTGCAAAGCCAAAATGCGTGACCACTTACTTTCATCCGTGCAAACCATGTTGGACATCACTGGCCTGGTATTTGTATTCACGGAGAATAATTGGAGATTAATAATCCTCAGGGGACCCAAAATCTGCTCTGAATACAAAGTATATAGCACTGTCTCTATAGCTTGCTATGCACACCAAGTTATAATGCAAGCAGTATACACATATGAGTAGTAGTAGGAGGAGTACCAAGGTTTCACATTTATCGATATGGGAAAATCCTCGATACGATAAATATCGCGATATTAAACAAAAAGAAAAACGAAAATATCGAAATATCGGAAATTTTTCCGATATTATCCGATATTTTTTTTCCAGACCTATATATCGATGTAAATCCTTGTCAGTCAGTCAGACAATGACAGCAACCTTGCTAATTCGAAAATTCCAGACTGAAAAATATCGGGAAAATATCGGAAATATCGAAAAATATCAGGAAAATATCGGAAATATCGAAAAATATCGCGATATATTTTTGGGAATTTCCGTGATCGATATTTTCGATTAATATCGGAATTTCCGATATTTTTGATATTTATGAAGACCAATATATCGATGTCATACTTGTGAGTACAATACATTACCTGACTTTACAAAATGGGCAATACAAAAGATATAATCCATAAAATTATTGCAAATATAGTCAAATACTTTAGAAAGTTTACCAATAATAGATATAATAAAATAGACTTTATGAATGCTGCATAAATAATAATTCAACGCATAATAATTATAAACATTAATTTAGAAATACTACCTCATAACTTATTACATAATGAGTTGAAGAAATACTTTTAATGCTTATTAGAGCAAATTTGGTTAAATTGTTAATAAGTAACTTTGGTTAAGTCTAAGGTTACAGTGGAATATGTATAGAGACTTTCCTATAATTAGTCTCATATTGTATCTATCTATAAATAAGCTGATTTAGTGGCTCTATACTATTCTACTCAACTTATACTATTCACAATAACTGTATTAATTTGTATAAACTCCGAAATTAACCTAATTTGTACAATCAGTGATTTGTCATTTATCAGGTTAGTATTTAGTATTTAACAAACAATTTATTATTTTGGTTTAATAATTTATTTATCATAATATTTGTTGCTAGGAAACTTATCCATATTTGAAGAATCTCAAAAGGAATTTCTTATAATCAGAGATACTTCCATTATCAACGAATTACAGTGAGTTGTTTTACTTACATTTTATAGAACTATGAACATAAATTATATCAGAAAATATGGACATTTAATTTTAATTGATTAATTTCAATAGCTTATTTTCTCCTTTATAATGATACTATTCACATCATGTACTGTATTTACTTGTATTTATATGTGTTTATAGATCCTATTACAATTATCAATAACACTAATATCATCAATCAGTTGAATCAGATAACAAGTAAATAAATTTCTTTGTATTATCTGTATATTCACTATAGTTGTATCGATATACATTTGCATCATTCTTAGTAGGGTATCCATTATCATTATGTATGCCCTGTATTATTTGTTGTACAATCTAAAATCTGCTAATTTAATACGTGTATGTCTAAAAATATTATTTATTTCTGGAGTGTTTAAAGTTAATACATATGAGCCATCAACTTTTACATCAACTTTTAATAATTTTACTCTTTAACTCAAATCTTGCACAGTTAATTAGTGGATAAATAAATCCTTTAATCGAATTAATTGTTCATGGAAATATATACATGCAAATATATTCAATTTGGTTTGAAAAATTGGTATAAACACTAATCCGGCCAAAAGTATTTGAAGAACAATAATTTTATGAATATATTCCAGCTTCTAGAGGCATAAATACATTTGTTGATGCTTCAATATAAAACGATAGTTAAAGTATAAAAAATAGGAAAATTTTTGAATTTATTTTTTAGAGGTGTTTAAACCATAGTGAAGTAATTAAATATAGAATTTCTGATCATTATGAGGAAATTTAAATATACAAATTCTGATTTCACATTAAAATTCCACATAGTAGGATTACTCTAGGTACTTAATTTCAAATAATTACGATTATTTACTGAAATACAGCCATTTTACCATTTGTGCAACTTATGCCACCTCATGGATTTTGGCTGAAATGATATGAAATCCTAATATTATTTAATTTATAACTATAGTAATATATTTTACTCATTTCAAAGAATACTTTAATTAAGCAGCCGTTAAAAAGTTACTATACGAATATTCCGTCTGCATTAAAATTCCTGTTGTTCAAATAATGCTGTTGGTTAGTGTACACTTACTTGCCAACCATATTCTACAGATAATTGATTTGCTGGCGATTTGAACATAGATAGTTTTAATTACCATTAATTATTCAATGAGAATACTTCTTTTAGCGTATAAATCCCTATTATACTGATTATGTTAGATTAGATCTGAATAATTCATTATTTGTGGAGTTAAACTATCAACTTTAGCAAGAAAACTGCCAACACACCATTGAATATTGCAAGTGAATAGCATAATTTGTACTAAGACTTAATTAATGGGAAAATTCCAAAAATACTCAAGTTTTTTAAAAATTTCCAAATATACTCAACAATACTCAACTAATTTGTAAATATAATCAAGTTTTTCCAAATATACTCAAGTTTTACCGGATTATTCCAAATATACTCAAGTTTTATTGGATTATTCCAAATATACTCAAGTTTTATTGGATTATTCCGAATATACTCAAGTTTTATTGGATTATTGAAACTAGTATGGAGATCCCAACCACAAAAAATATTTATTAGTACAATCTGCTCGTCTGCTCTACGCGCGTCCTTACAACTTGTACTCGGGCCTACGGCCCTCGCTTGTATTTAAAGCATCTCCTTTTCAAATTAAATGTCGTTCTTGATGGTTGGCCGCTAGCTGTCTATTTATATCCGTTCATCCTAGCTACAGGTTTCTATAAGGACAGATTAAATAATTTGGATATTTATGCAAATTTGAACAGATAATTTTCTAGATATATGAGCTTGTCCATGTATAATAATATACCAATTCCAAATATATAATTAAATATCACTAAGAAACTGTACCAGTGGACCCCTAACTTTGGGACGTGGAGAAGTTATTGTATTGATTGATAATAATTTGATAACAAATAACACAATGGAATGTTATAAATGTATGGCTAGACAGACAGAACACAAATAATTGATTAAATGCCTGAACTTCCTCTCGATCAATTAGATTACTTTCTCAGTATTCCATAATGCATACTTAACATTTGACAGACACTAAAGCATTCGATTATACTAATTGAAATGCTAGCTGCTAATCCATACTGGAACACCCCTCTAATTTAATTGGCTAAAGGTTTTGACACCTTTTGTGATGGAAGATTTGAATATCTTTTTAGATATTGAACTTATTTGTACATACAATACTAGTATTCCCCACCCCACTGCCAAATTTTAGGTCTGTAGCTTTTACCAGTTCCTCAATCAATTCTGAACAAACACACAAACAAACAAACACAAAAACATTGTGATTTAATATATAAGATAGACTAAATATAGCCTTTCTAAACTTGAGTAGATCTGTGAATTTACTGAAAAGTTGAGTAGATTTGGAATTTATTGAAAAAACTTGAGCAGAATTGGAATTATTCTGAAAAACTTGAGTAGATTTGGAATTATTTTGAAAAACTTGAGTAGATTCGGAAAGATCTAGTTTTATATTTGAGTATCAGTAAAAAGTTGAGTATATTTGGAAATTTTTAAAAAACTTGAGTATTTTTGGAATTTTCCCCTTAATTAATATATCTCATCTAATTGCGTACCTTGATGTATACTTTGTAAGAATCATTCGGTTAATGAGTCCATTCAGATACCGTAAATGGGGCGACTTTGGTCCAAACTTAGGTAATTATTCAAACATATACGTATCGGGTGATCGATCAGGTTAAGATGATTAGATCAATATAGTTTTGTGTATATTCTGAATATACTAGGAATTCAAATTTCAAATTTGTGAATAGATATGTATGATATTCATAATACATTGGGAATTTAGGCTCAATAATCGAAACTATATCTCAAATAGCTCTTATTTGAAAATCTCGCTCTTTTTAAGTTAATATACTTAAAATTCCAACACAAGTATCTATTTACTAGGGCTGTACCGAAAGAATGAAGTAACAATATCAAATTATCATCAGGGGTGAACAAGTATCAATATACTATATTAAATGTATTATCAATTCATTTTGGACCTATTTACTAGGCATACGATTGATTCCAATAATTTCCTAAATTTAATGACCCTTGGGCAAAAGTAAACTCACGGGTCTACGTGGCCCCAGTTACTTAGCATGTTCCACCACAAACTTTTCTAAGAATATACTATACACCGAGTTCTGATATCATTCTGTAATACATTTGGAGCTATGGTATATTGCAATATATGTACATTTATAAACTGGCTGCCATTGAGTATACTCGTACAACTATTAGTTCTGATTATGGGCATATCTATACATCCTCTACTGAAATAAATTTGATGAAATACATTGTTAGTATAACACCGTCCCTTTCTATGTCTTAATTACCAGGGGCGTAGGCAGGGGGGGTTTCCCGTTGCCCGGAAACCCCCCTAAACCTCTTAGATATACGTAACAGTAGTCTAAGTGTACATCTGATCAGAGTTCTACTGTATTTAACCATGAATTTTTAGTGAACCATGATTATTGTATTTAATTGTTGTATTTAACGTAAGGCAGATAGTTAGAAGAATATATATTGCTTGTCGCTGTTATGTCTACAATTCCGGGAAAAAAGTTGTTTGACTTTGGTTTTGGAGCACGCCAAGGGACACTCGAAATGTGTCCGAAGTAATTTGTACTCCTTATCCGTATCCGTACTAAGGAGAGTCGACTGTACTAGTAAGCTGTTTGGAAACCCCCCTAGTGACCACCCTGGCTACGCCCCTGATTACAGTCGCGTTTTAGCCCCGTTTCCCAAAGTACTAACGCTATACAATGAATAGAAGTGTAAATAGGAGATTATTCGAAAATATACAATTGTATCTCTGCTCGGCTCTACTAGCCGGGTCACTTAGCTATATAGGGAGATAAAATAATCAATTTTTGGTTCAATTGGGCGATATTCAGCCTGTAGTTAAAGTGAATTCAGCATAGAGCTAAAGAATAGCTAGGATTTCAAAAGGTGTTAAAGAATAACTAAAACTTACCATAATTTCGTGCGACAGATTAATATTATTCACATTAATTGTTTTAATCTAGTAATTAACCAAGAAAATCCATATATTAATAGCCCAATTTTGTCTAATTCTATGTATAAATAATATATTTAATGCGAAACTCAATATTGTGTATGAAATTTACATATTTTCTGTGTTATTGTGGGATTGGGCTGTATCAACTATAAAAATGAAGAAAACATAACTAATTTCGACGAGATTGATCCATTAATTCATGAGAAATTAATTGTGAAGTGGTGCTCATTTTCACTACTGGATTTCGCTACTAACTTCACACTCGTATTCTTATTACCCAGCACTTCAGTTTATTAAATTAAGATAATAAAGTCTCATACATTATAGCAAGTATAATTAAATGTATTGCAGTGGATGCTGGTTATAAGAACATTCTATTAAAAATACTCCAGTGTGCGATAACAAATTGATACGTTGAATACAATCACACAGAATATACTTTATCCTTATACTCTCGCCCCTAACTTGAGATTGAGAGCCGACTTTCCTCTGTGATCCCTGGATCTACGCCTGGCCCTGAAATGGTTTAGCCACTGAGCTAAGTAAGTAACTGCTAATTATAGTAAAGATAGACACGATTTGTTCTATAATTATTATCTACAACAATTAGTAGCAATACTTGTCAATACGAATTAACAAATCCCGATCCCAGCGATAGTATCATATAACTGGTATCCACTGTATTGCATACTTAGTTGTGATGAAATAGTGCGGACTATGCATCATTAGTGTTCTTAGACCATGGATAGTAGTGTATAATATGAAAAGCAACATAAATGATTTATTCCAACGATAATAAAGCTAGTAGAACTACACTAACCGACACCAAGAGTATTTGAACAACAGAAATATTACTTCTTGCAACGTATTACCGGCTGTTAACTATTCTGAAATGACTTTAAATATCTTGCTATTAGTTATAGATTTCATAACTTGTGATTCTAGATATTTTTATTAAACTATCATGAAGTGGAATAAGTAGCATAACTCTACCTCCATAAGAACTTGTCAGCACAGCTAAAAATTTTAATTTACAGTGAACTCTCGTTATAACGACTTGCTTGGGACCTCTAAATTACTTCGTTATATTGGATATTAGTTATAAGCGGATAATAATGTCAATGCATTTAGTGCTCTGGGGGGAAATATCCATTTCATATATCCGACATGGTTATAACTGGAGTACACTGTTAGTGTATATCAATTTATTATAAGATAGCATAACAAATGTGTTAGACAATAATTAGTATGTATGCCAGGCTTGCATGTACCGGGTCAAGATTTCATGACCCGGTGACCCGGCTGATCCGGTAAGTTTCAATTGAAGAACTATGTCTCATAAATAATATACGCCTTACTATATTAGATGAATCTTTCTAAGTTTTATAATTCTACAAATCAATAAAATTTAATTAGCAATACTGTGAAGAACCGGGTAAACTCAAAATTTAGTGACTGGTGACCCGATTTAAGCGGATCTGGTAGTGATCCGGAAATTAAGGAATATGGTGACCCGGTTGATTCGTGAACCTGTCCAAGCCTGATGTATGCTTAATTAACCAGGCCAGGTACATATGTACTAACCATATTCTACTGATATGGAATCGTGTGCGATATTGAACACATGTTTGAGGTTTAATTCCCACTAATTATTTAGTGAGAGACTTCCAGTGCCTATATATTTGGAATATTCTCACTAGAATAACAAACTATAATAGTGAAACAACCGCAACACATCATTAGAAATAAGCTCGTTCCGCAATATTCCACTTAATCCACACATTCCCAAGGATTCTACCATTTAGTCGCCCAAAAGAATGCTCAATTAAGTAAGGAAACATTTGGATCATTTAGCCTTTACAACATACGAGACCTTCGTTCTCGGTCGCTTTGCGCGGATAGATGCTACGCACCTCAAGTTAACGACTGCAATGCGGCCTTACTCCTTACCCTTTCCTTCATGGAGGATGTTATATATGTTATGGGCAATATGCGAAACTGGGCATTTTGCATAATGCCCAGGCAATATGCAAAATGCAGGTTTTTGTAGCAATTTGCAAATTGCCTGGGCATTATGCATAATGCTGGTTTTTGTAGCAATTTGCATAATGCCATCATACCAATCAGATATTGCTGGAAATTATTCAAATTGTCTGGTTGGTATGATGGCATTATGCAAATTGCTACAAAAACCAGCATTATGCATAATGCCCAGGCAATATGCAAATTGCACAAAAACCAGCATTTTGCATATTGCCTGGGCATTATGCAAAATGCCCAATTTCGCATATTCCCCATAACATATATACTGTATGAAATTATTGGTATGTACGCATTTCTGTCTCTGCTCTTAGGGCTCTAATAGACGGTAAGCTTAGTCAGGAGGGACTTCTTTAATATAGGGACTGTAAACTTCGTTTTACGGTAAAATTAGCGTAGGCCTAAAACAGTATTGTTACTTATTGATATCCCGTAATCCGCTAATGCTAGACACAGGAAATGTATTATTGTCGTATAGGAAGTCATATTTTGGGAGTCCAACGGTAATATTGGTTTATCGAAAATATTTGTGGAATGTAAGTTATGCGATTTTCACACCCTTCCATATATGGTAATATTGTTAAAATCTCGAGATTACTTAACTTTATACATATGAAATGTATCATTTTCGTACAGGAATTCATATTTTGGGAGTCTAACGGTCATATTGGTTTATCGAAAATATTTGTGGAATGTAAGTTATGCGATTCTCACACCTTTCCATATATGGTAATATTGTTAAAATCTCGAGATTAGTTAGTTTTATACATATTAAATATATTATTGGCGAATGGGAAATGGGAATTCATATTTAAGGACTCAGTAGATCACATTGATTTACCTAAGGCGTTCCCCTTAGCCTATATTATTATTTTGGAACTCTCCACAGGAGGATTGCCCCGACCCTGTTTTGTAGTTTAGCTAATACTTACATATCAGATATCTGTCATTATGTTGTTTATTAAAAAACAACAAGGCTGGATTCGGTTAACCGGTTACCGTTGCTGATATCAGTTAACGATTAGAGATTTTATTAACCAGTTAGCCGGTCTGTTGAATAACAGTAGAGTTATTGGGAAATTAATGTATAAAGTATTAAATCTTTTTGAATTTTATCAGAATATGTAGTCCTAAATCCATTTCTCATCACCATTTAATACATTTTATTGGACAACATTGATTTAAATATAGATTTGAAAGAAACTTATCAAGATTTTTTAATAATGTAAGAATTAGCAAAACTACAAAACAGGGTCGGGGCAATCCTCCAGTAGAGAATGCCAAAATAATAATATAGGCTAAGGGGAACGCCTTAGGTAAATCAATGTGATCTACTGAGTCCCTAAATATGAATTCCCATTTCCCATTCGCCAATAATATATTTAATATGTATAAAACTAACTAATCTCGAGATTTTAACAATATTACCATATATGGAAAGGTGTGAGAATCGCATAACTTACATTCCACAAATATTTTCGATAAACCAATATTACCGTTGGACTCCCAAAATATGAATTCCTGTACGAAAATGATACATTTCATATGTATAAAGTTAAGTAATCTCGAGATTTTAACAATATACCATATATGGAAGGGTGTGAAAATCGCATAACTTACATTCCACAAATATTTTCGATAAACCAATATGACCGTTAGACTCCCAAAATATGAATTCCTGTACGAAAATGATACATTTCATATGTATAAAGTTAAGTAATCTCGAGATTTTAACAATATACCATATATGGAAGGGTGTGAAAATCGCATAACTTACATTCCACAAATATTTTCGATAAACCAATATTACCGTTGGACTCCCAAAATATGACTTCCTATACGACAATAATACATTTCCTGTGTCTAGCATTAGCGGATTACGGGATATCAATAAGTAACAATACTGTTTTAGGCCTACGCTAATTTTACCGTAAAACGAAGTTTACAGTCCCTATATTAGAGAAGTCCCTGGCTTAGTATAATAGGGAGATAAAAGTATCAATTTTGGGAAAATTTAGCCTGTTGTTAAAGTGAATTGAGCATAGAGCGAAAGAATAGCAAGGATTTCTAAGGTTATTAAGAATAACAAAAACTTACCATAATTTCGTGCGACAGATTAATATTATTAACTTTAATGGTTTGAATCAGAGAAGGAACCGGTCGGGTACCGGTCGGAACCTTGACCGGCCGGTCGAGGTCGAGATCTCTATATGATCTATTCGATATCATAATATCATAATTTGTTTTGATTGAATCTGGCTCCAATAGCCCTTGAGAGCTTAGTAGTCTTAAAGAAGGCTTCCTTAAATGGTCTATGGGCATAATATTTATTCCTAAATTATATGACATGGTACTACAGTAGATTCTTATTCTATAATTTATAAATTATTGCTAGCCAGAGGCGAAGCCAGGAAGGGGCATGGGGGGAGGGGCATTAGCCCTCCTAATTTGAGGCTGTGAGCATAAAATCCTCATAGAGATTCCTTCTGAAACCCCTCTTCCCCCCCAGTGCCCCCCCTGGCGAAAAATCCTGTATCTGCCTCTGTTGTTAGCTATGATTGACCGGTCGACCGGCCGGTCGGGTCGGGTCAAATTTCCAACTGCACCAGTCGGGTCGGGTCATGAAAATCCCGACCGGTTCCATCTCTGGTTTGAATCTAGTATTATAAACAAGAAAATATATCAATAGCCCAATTTGGTCAAAGTCAATTTATAATTTCTATATTTTATGCGAAACTCAATATTGCCTATGGAATTTTATTTTACAATTTGTGGTGTCATTGTGGGATTAAGATTTATCAATTATCAAAATGAAGAAATGCGCCACACTAGTTTATGTTGCACAACTAATTTCTGCAAAATTGATTCATTAATTTCCGAGAAATTAAGTGTGAAGTGGTGCTCATTTTTCGCTCTAACTTCACGCTCGTATTCATAATTTCATATTACCCAGCACTCCATTTTATTCAAATAGAGATAATAAATTCTGATACACTATAGCAAAGTATATTTAATTGTATTACAGTGGATACTGGCAGTGGTGTACGCCTGTGCGCTGAGACTCGGCAGAGCGAGGGCCCACTCCTCTGGGCCCCGGACCCGTGGCACTGTGATAATACTGCTTACGACAATGTGCTACATTTATATGGGATTAGTATTGCCACTACCAATAGAATACTTCTTGCTAATCTCACTATTTAACGCTGTATATGTCACAATTAGTTATATAATCCAGACAATCTGTCTTGCGCTTCGCAGTTCGCACGTAAGACCCCCATCCTTTAGATCGCCGAGAGGCCCAGGCCCCTTCGTACGCCACTGTATGCTGTTTATACAAACATTCTATTGTAAATACTCCTATGGCCGTAAACAATTTGATGTGCAATACAATCACACATAATATACTTTAGTATTACGTTACGCGACTGTACCAGCTACGTAGCATTTGTAAAGTGCTACGACATTACCGTATCACTTTTCTAATTGATTCCTTAATATTGGGGCTATATCTTACAATGTTATAATGCTATGAGTTTATTTGTTATTCTATCAATGTCCTATAGTATAAGAACTGCGAATTATGTTGTGCGTACCGTGTTGCTTCGAATCGGCGCCGGGTCAATAAAGACGGGATAGATATAATTGAGTTAAAACACATTAATTGATAACTGAAGTGTAATTAAAGTTATTTGGAAATTACAGTATATCTACTGTTGCTGAGAACCATTAGAACACAAGTAAATTATTTTCTGGAAATTTCCCAATTTTCAAGATAAATTTGGCCCACGAGAACAATAAGCGCCGGGCACTTATTTGACGCAACACGCAGGGCCGAATTACCATATAAGCTAACTAAGCTATAGTTTGGGGGCCTTCGCATGTTTGTGGCCTCACAAAGTCTTAAGTAACTTCATTGATGTTTATTGTTATCTCACTGAAACAATGGCGTCGATTTGTCAAAATATTTGAGGGCGTTTTTAGTTCTATTAAACTGAGCATAGAAAATCTTTTGGCCTAGTGGAGAATTGATACCACGACCCCAATTAACAACGTTCGATGAGACGAAGTGACTATTCTTTATAGTGGCGTCGTGCTTGAATACATTCTGGGGGGCACAGAGTGTCGTAGTTAGTGACCAGATCAATGTTTTTCGGGACAAGCCTCTAAAAAAGGGGGGGGGGGCACAGGAAATTTTGCATGGGCCCGGGTCCCCCCCCCCAGGGCCCATAGAGCACGATGCCACTGCACTGATTCTATATGTTTACATATCTAAATTCATTATTATTGTGAGATCGTTATTATAGTTAACAATGAAATAACCAAGAAGTTTAATCGGAAGAAATATTACAATAAGAATAACATAAGAGTAGCTAAATATACTATCTGGTTAACAAAGGACTAATTAGTTTCTAGTTGGGTGGTCTAAGCCAGGTAGTAAGAACTACACAGCATTAGTACTTCACACTTCACAATCCACAAGTTTTATTTGCATGTTGTATATTATTTACGATTATTTGACACCATACGATATTTGGGGATTGGGACGAATAGATACTCTCGCCCCTAACTTGAGTTTGGGAGCCGACTGCCCTCTGTGATCCCTGGATCTACGCCTTGCCCTGAAATGGTTAGCCACTGAGCTAAGTAAGTAACTGCTAATTATAGTAAAGATAGACACTATTTGTTCTATAATTATTATCTCCACAATTAGTAACAATACTTGTCATAATGTCATTGCGAATTAATAAAGTCCGATTCCCTGGATAGCATCATATAGCCGATATCCACTGTATTGCATATTTAGTTGTGATGAAATAGTGTGGACTATGCATATTTAGTGTTGTTAGACCATGGATAGTAGTATATAATGCGAGAAGCAACATAAACAATTTATTCCAACGATAATACAGCTAGTAGAACTGTCACGGAAATGTTAGTCCCCTTGGAAAATTGGTCCTGGGGGACCAAAATTTTCATGGAAATTTGATCCTTCTGTGGAAATTGGTCCCTCTGAGGTTTGGGTTTATTTAGTTACCGTATTTACTAGAATAGTAGCCTAGGCGATTCTTCCCCATATTGCATTATTGGGACAAAAATTTTTTAGGAATAAGCCTGTACTGGAAAATTGGGCCCCGAAATATTGGTCCCCAGGACCAATTTTTCGGGACCAATTTTTCAGTGACAGAACTACACTAACCGACACCAAGAGTATTTGAATAACAGAAATATTACTTCTTGCAACCGGTCCAATTCTGATGTACTCTTAATTAACCAGGCACATATGTACTAACCATATTCTACTGTTATCGATTCGTATACGATATTGAACACATGTTTAAGGTTTATTCCCATTAATTATTCAATGAGAATGCTTCCAGTGTCTAGCACCATGCTATACTGAATATAATTATATCTGAATTATTCATTATTTGTGGAATTATCTCTAAGTTATGGAATATTACAATATATTTGAGATATTCTCACTAAAATAACAAACTATAATAAGGAAACAACCGCAAAGACATCATTAGAAATGAGTAATACTAGTGGCTTACTTTGCCACCATCAATATTTGATTTTGTCGAGCACTGCTGCTGTTGAGGTTAGACATTCTGAATATAGTGGGCCGCTTCTATATTTTTGGCCCCTGTGAACTGCATATACGGTCCTGTATTAAGTATGTCATGAGTACATAAACTTATATCTGAATTAAAATTTATCAGCCTAATTGTGGAAGTATTGTATGTAGTATTAATACTAATTATAGTTGTTGAAATACTTTTGGCCGGTTAGTGTATTTACATTTAGATGCTTCAACTTGGCTATTTACATAAAACGACGTGTAAAGTGTAAAAAATAGCAGTTTTTTTGAATCTTTTTATGAAGGTGTTAAGCGAATATTGTGTCGGGAATAAAATCATATTGTTCAGCTACTTTTGGCTGATTAGTGAAAGTAGAACCTCGATAATAAATAAGGGGAGACTGGAGAAATATGTTGGCATTATCGGAAATTTCTATTTGCCGTCATAATGTCATGGTAGTTACCATGCATTAATTTGTATATTGGCTAAGGGAATTAACCGATATTTCGCCATCATGCCTTATCTGTTTCGGCGACTGATTTTGAAGGATTGTTTGTTTGTTGAAAGTTGTATTATATTTCAAAAAGTCATCCTATCAGCCATACTTGATTGCTTTTAAGCAGTTGCAGTTCTTTTAATCATATCATTGGGATTTGGCACTCTACGTACCTCCCACGTCTAAGATCAGCTACTAGCTATAGTTAAATTCCCATGTACTACATATGTATCGAAAATATTCAAAATCAATATAGTGCATCTTAATATAGTGACACATTATTATTGTGATTCACTTAATACAGGGCCGTATATGACAGTGAGAAAGCCAAAAACATACAAGGCCAAATATAATATTGATTCAATTTTCAGCCAAACTTTGACCCAAATCAACAGCCAATCGAACTTTCTAGTGGCTACCATATGCCGTATTCACTCGAACAATCGCCCTCCTCCTAAGCGATATAAAATTAAAACCCAAATTAAATGCTAAATAGACCTGCATTTAACTAGGTAACTTGGAAAATCCGGAAATTTTTTATAATACAACACCAGATGAGCACTAAGGGGATTTGTTTAACGGAATAATAGTGCTTAAAGTATTTCCTCAAATAGAAAATAGCAATAAATACGATAACAAATTAATTTCAATCTATATGTTTTGGACAAAGTGGGTCATCCTATGCACGAATATATGTCAATATATAACAGATATATTTGTAATGTAGGCTATTGATTAAGTGTAAATGAATTTTTGATGTTGTGTAAAAATGAGACGAAATATATCAAAAATGGAATGGTAGCTTCTGATAGAAAACATTAGATAAGATCCCAAACCCGATCCTAGTATGTAAGTGAATCTACACTCCGATCACAATCCTTAAAAAACGATCGCTATAAAAATGATAGATAGAAAACTCTTATGCCCCATGTATTATGACTTTATGAGTAAATATTAATTATCACATTGGTTATAGACCACATTTGAGTATGTAGATAAGAATTATCCTAACATTAATTTAACCAATGCATTATTTGTGTAGAATTCCGGAAAATGGCAATCGAAGAGCTCTCTGCCTTAACGGAACTCACCAACAAGTTAACATCCGAAGAAATACTACTAATCAAGAATGAAATTGGTATCCCAGAAGGATTGTGTGAAGATATCACTCAAAAATCGAATTTCCTAATCGCAATGAAACAATGGAAAGGTAGAGACGCCCACAAGTTCTATCTGGCCCTACAGCACATCCGACCCGACTTGTCAGAAATAGCTTGTGATGTAAAGTGGCTATGCGCCTCATCCCCAGTAGAAACCGAATTCCAAGAGGAGGAACTGTCAATCAAAACTCTAATCAATCTACTGAGAGATGAAATCCCTCTGGATAAATGGACGTTAATATACATAGCACTGATAAATGAACCAATTGAGAATATCAGTTTTGAGATGGTCATGAACAAACTGATGGAAAACGGATTTATTCAGAAAGACCTAATAAATCTGACAAAGATCCTGGTGGGAATCCAAAGAAATGACGTGGTTGTACAATTGAAGGTCTACATTAATTTATTCTCGAAAATGCAGGAAGGAGAGTTTGAAAGCAAATTTAAGCGAGAGATCGGAATGCAGGAAAAAGAATTGAAAGAATGGGAATCCAATCTCAAACTATTCTCTCTATTTCAACATGGAAAAGTCAAGGAGATGATGGGCTCAGACAAATATGCGAGTCTAGCTGATGTGTATATCGACTTGACAATATTGAAGGAAGAACCACAGGAAATTAACTTGGAGGACGAAACAACCTATAACGAGATCGCAATGTTGAGAAGGATTGCGAAAGAGGGTGGTTGGAAAAAGACAGTTGATTTCACTGAGGAAATAGTGACATATGAACGCACAAAACCAGAGATTTGGTGCATAATCGGGAATCCAGGGTGTGGGAAAACGTTTCTAGCAAAGCGAACGGCACTGCGATTCAGTAGCAGCGAATTAGTCGCCATTAAATATTCAATCTCCATTCCTTGCCGCAATACCGATTGGCATTCCATGGAAGCAACACGTTATGAAGTGGGAAGCAAAATAGATTCCGAATTTAAGCAAAAATGGTTGGTGCTGGGGTTGCCCATGGGATCTAGTTGGTCAAACGATTTAGCAAAGCATCTTAACCAATCAGATGGAGAGGAACTCCTCTTAATTATAGACGGCATGGATGAATTCACCAAGAGGGTTCCATTCAAAGATACGTTTCTATGTTTGCTACTGAAGCGACAAACGCTAATACGATCCACGATTATTGTCACGAGTCGCCCCGGTGCATGGACTCTCATCTCCTCTACACACAAACTGAAAATAGACAGATACTATAAAGTGCTAGGATTCTCGCCAAAGAATAGAAATCTCTATTTCAAAAAACAGATAACTAACAAAAAGAAATTAACGGAATGCTTTAACCTAATGAAAAGACACGATGAGATGAAGCAACTATCCCTAATACCCGTAAACGCATCGTTATTCGCGGCACTACTGAAAGGAGAGGATTCTACCTCCATTAATACGCTAACCAAGCTCTACTACGAATTAGTACTGTACATGATCAGGAGAGAATTAATAAGAATGGGCCTAAAAGAGTACTCTCGAGTCTCACGCATTTCAAACCTCCACACAGACATACTAGCCTGCCTGCATAGAATAGGATTCATAGCAATCCTCGGAGTGGCAAACAGAGATCTGGTATCGGAAGAGACAGTAACTCTCAATTTGGGACAGGAAGAATACCCATGCCAGTGCTTAGGTCTAGCTCACGAGCACTACCGAAAGGAATCCGTCGGCCTTATGAAACAAGTGTGGACATTTGTCCACCTGACTATGCAGGAGTTCGTATCTGCCCTCTATTTGGAACACACTAGCTGGATTAAGCAGTGCTACAGTGTTAGGTATATTTCCCACTCCGAGGCTAACTTATCCCTGTTCCGAATGGTAGTCAGGTTCCTCTGTGGACTCCTGTCTGATAAAGCAGCTGCTCTTCTTTCCATCCTATACAGGTACCTGACTCCTCAGCCCATTCAGCTTATCGATATGCCTATGAGCTATCAACTTACTTACAGTCATTTGTATCACCATGAAGGTTGGAATCTATTTACCAAAATCTATTTCCAATTAGCCTCAATTTTATTCGAAACTTACTCAGATTCAATTCCTTTTTGGTTCAATAACTTCAAACAGCACTTTCCGATGCCAGTGTATCTGTATGTACGAGAATCCGTCTCTCCCAATGAATGGATTTGTTTTATTCAGACTCTCAAACTCGTTCGTCGAATTCAACTCATTTATATCGACACTAGTCATATCAATCCGACTCAATTCAAATCTTTTATACAAGAAATGGGAATCTGTTCCATTAATTTGTTAGCTTTGCGCTTCTATGAGTATGATTTCACTACAGTCCTATCGTATACCGAAACAATTAGAGAGACAGGAATTAAGAATGACACTAAAGTTAGTATTGAGCTACATAGCTGTGATTTCAGTGCTGAGACAGATGTTAATCTTTTTCCTACGCCAACCAATCAGATTAACGACAGCTTGAAACTAATTAGTAATAATTATTCACATAAAGCACTTCAGGAATTAACCAATCTATTCTCTGCTATTCAATGCTTATGTGTTTATGAATATGAATCTAGAACTAAATACGACATTATGGTACCAGCTCTGTGTCAGGCGACACAACTAAGAGTATTGCACCTCAATACCATTCCTTCTAAACGCATTCCTAGCCTAACAGCTGTGCTACCTCAGTTCTCTAAGCTACAAGAGATTGGACTCGGTAAATCCTCACTGATACCTGCAATTACTCATCTGTCAAATCTAACTTATCTACGAATACAAGATTATTCAACACAAGACACAACTCTCTGTGATTATTTGTTGCAGATTATTAAAGGGAACAGCCACTCGTTAAGAGGAATAGATTTGTGGTATTTGAACAAAATTGGATTGAATAATTGGAGTTTACTTCTCAATAGTTTGGAACTTTGTACTAATTTAGTTCAGCTAAGGCTATGGCTCATTACTCTACCATCTAATGACGTCACTCACTGGAGTAGCGCTGTTAAACAAATGAAGTCAATAGTTGAATTGCTATTCTATAAAGTCCCCCTCTCTGACACAGGATTATTATCTCTCTGTGAAGGCCTGATATACCATCCTGCTATTAGGAGTCTAGAGCTATTAGACTGTGAGCTGACTTCTGTATCATGTGAGCCTCTAGCTAACCTAATTCCAACTGTCTCACAGCTGGAGACACTGATAGTCAGGGGACTATCTGAACCTGACAGAGATCCTATCTCGTTACTCAAGGAAACAGCTGATGAGTTTGGTATTGAGCATAAGTTATCTTAACTTCTCATCTCTGCTAATAAGGTATGTATTCACATTATTATCTGTTAATAAAATAAACTCCGGTGTATCGAGTCACTTTGTTCCGAGGATAATTTGAAGATAATTTGACAAGATTAAGCGGAGTACTCGACAACCTGAAATAATTAATATAGAACTACAGTTTACTGCTAGAATATGAATACCTGCATAATTATTCTTTGCGCCAGTGATATATAAATACATTCAGTAACGCACTCGACACAGTTAAACTAATATTGACCCTATTAATTCAATATTTTAGATTTTGTTAGCGAATACTTTGTCAATTAACCAAAGTACCTCCAATAATGCCAAATCTAGACTCAAATAACATAATTTTGACCCGTTTAAATTAAAAAATTTTTGTATCAACTAATATCTGCATCATTTCGTTCCTAATACGAGCGATTGACTCCACTAATGCATTTGTTTACCTCGATTATATATGTAACTGTGTTATATAGTTTGTTGTTGTTACAACATTCTATACCGAATTTCCATTTGACTCTAAGTGATATTTAACTTTCACTATCAGTTCTATAAGAGCCATCACGGACTACTAGATACCCGGACGCGACAAAGCCAAACCACAGTCAAAAATGCGTAGGCTGAACATTGTATGACTGAAAATATGGTCAATTCTGTATTTTTAGTCACTAAATTTGGTATCTAACGCAATCTTTGGGCGCTGAATTCAAAAATGACAATTTCAAGGTTCAAAAACTCACTCCCCGCCCTAATTTTGGCAAAAAGGCGTAGTCACACCCAAATATGGTCAATTCCATATTTTTGTTCTATTACTTCATCATAACACTAAATTCGCAATATCCTCTTAACTAGGAATGATATTGTTGAAAATATTATTAATAAATTGTTCAGCTAAATATATATTACTACGTTACGGTCGTGACCTTCGGTATACAAGGCCTGACTTGCTAGGCGAAAATTTGTGTACCATGGATTACTTAAAGTGCATTGAAAAATGGAGAATTGATCTTTATTCCAATAATTAGCAATGATAGAGCTGAAAAGTGTATTATAGCTATATAGGAATATGGTATCCAGGTATACATAGCACTCTCCAGAATTGTGATATGTCATCATCTGATGACGTTATGGTAATTTTGGTTGCGAATTATCTTGTTTTTCTAGCATACTTTTAACATAGTTAAACGCGTTATAAATGTTCAAAATTGGAACATGGTTATACCCAGAAGTAGTTGAATAAAATATATCGAAATTATAAATGGAATGTTGACACATTCCTCGGTTGCCATGAAAAATGTATATTTCTAAAATGTGCCATAACTCAAAAACTATGAATGTTATGTAAACTAGACTGGTACTGATCTATCTGGAATAGGTAACTTCCTATTCATCGATAATACATTTTCTATGCCTAACTTCAATAATCTTTGAGATAATGAGATAATTAACACTTAATTCATTATTAGGTAATGACTCACTATCTAAAAGATTATAGCTATGTATACCTGGATACCATATTCCTATATAGCTATAATACACTTTTCAGCTCTATCATTGCTAATTATTGGAATAAAGATCAATTCTCCATTTTTCAATGCACTTTAAGTAATCCATGGTACACAAATTTTCGCCTAGCAATTCAGGCCTTGTATACCGAAGGTCACGACCGTAACGTAGTAATATATATTTAGCTGAACAATTTATTAATAATATTTTCAACAATATCATTCCTAGTTAAGAGGATATTGCGAATTTAGTGTTATGATGAAGTAATAGAACAAAAATATGGAATTGACCATATTTGGGTGTGACTACGCCTTTTTGCCAAAATTAGGGCGGGGAGTGAGTTTTTGAACCTTGAAATTGTCATTTTTGAATTCAGCGCCCAAAGATTGTGTTAGATACCAAATTTAGTGACTAAAAATACAGAATTGACCATATTTTCAGTCATACAATGTTCAGCCTACGCATTTTTGACTGTGGTTTGGCTTTGTCGCGTCCGGGTATCTAGTAGTCCGTGGAGCCATTAACCACTGCATCTATATTTACTTAACAACTGCTATACAGATAGTTATTAGCCACTTGGTTAACCACTCCCTCTGTTTGATACCTTCTCTGTCTCCTCTAGACTACACCTCGTATTCCTCTCCTCTCCAGTCTCCCTCTCGTTCTTATCTGTTTATTCGTATTTGGAACTAACTTTAGTGTTTGTTTGTGTATTATCTTGTTTATATTTATCAATAAACACTCTCTCAATTGAATTGTGTTCGATCTTACTGAGTCTACTTGAATTAATGCAATCCTTTACATAACTAAACATTACATCTACGAACATGAATCTACTTAAATACCAGTTTTCACTTATACAGTGGAATTGCTTTATTAGCAACATTGCTCATTTGGCAACCAAATTTCATGCAAAATGCGAGTTGCTAATAAAGCAATTCCACTGTAATTAAAACTAATTCCTTATATAGTATCTGTTTTGGGACTTATATACGAATTATTTGCATTATTTTCAACTCACTGAGTCTACTCTATAGAATACTTTAACAAAGGACTGTAGGCTGCCAGCTAGGGCCCTGGTACTTGGGTCCATTGTGTACTTATTGATATTTCGTAATCCGCTAATGCTAGACATAGGAAATGTATTATTGTCGTATAGGAAGTCATTTTTTGGGAATCCATCGGTCATATTGCCTAATCTCAAATATTTGTGGAATGTGACTTATGTGAGTTTTGCGGTTATCACACCATTTCCATGTACGTATGGTAATAATCTCAAATTCTCGACTTCAGTTAGAGTTAGACATAAGAAATGTATTATTGTCGAATAGGAAGTATATGGTCTACTCTAAAACAATCACTGGAAAAAAGTATACGTTAATGCTACTGTAATCACCTCACAATCCAATAAATATATTGGATGGATTGGACGTGTTTTGGGCTATTAGAGGGAACCTGTTAGATAGAACCAAAACTGTATAATCGAGATATTAACATTAACTCGTTAACTCTAACTAGCAGCATGACAATGGGTAGCACTTCCCATAGCTCGATACAAATCATATTTTAATCCAATTGTTATTATTTGTAACAGCGACGTTAGTCACAAGAGCTCATGTGTGGAATCTAAAGTTAATATAACAGCTGTTTCTCTGGGAATAGGCAGAGCATTAATCGCTTCTCAAACTTGGAAAGCGGAGCGAACCTAAATTCAATTGTGGCCAGCTTCCGTCTTCGTAATGGGCGAGCTTTTTCGGTTCCTTTGTACATTACACCCTCGATAATCCGAACATGAAATTCCAAATATTTTTCGTATTCAAGTGGGGAAAATCATTAATATTTGTATATTATACCGGAATTATACGAAAATCAGTCCTTGACGGGTATTTATGTGGTGTACTAAATGTTAAGTTTGGATGTAAAAGTCTGGACAAGTTTGGTTCGGATTATCGGGGTCTCATTTTATAGATTCTTATAGTGAATGTCACTAATCGGAACAGAAATATTTTGAATCGGAACACTTCTGTTCGGATTAGTGAGGGTGTACTGTACTATCAATTCGGGCCTTATTCGTTTGAAACAAAACGCAAATTTTGCACCAGATCAATTTTCAACTAATAATGCACTCATATTTGCCAACCTATGACAGCTAATTTCCCTAATTTACATACTACTTTAATTTCTAAGGTTTCGCTCACTCGGTGTTTATATGAATGCCTAACATTAAATTGAGAAATGGCTTACACTTCCTGACCATGATATACAGTCAGCTTACCAAATGCTTGCGTTGTTATTTGAATATTTCTGTAGCTGCTGGTTATTTATTATGCGAGAGATCGTACATTTTCCAAATTATCCAACTGATCAATAGAACATTTCAAAAGTATTCGATAACATAGGGACTAAGATCCAGGAATTAGCTAAATGAACTTTACAGATACGTCAAGAAAACAAAATAATCTCCTTATTAGGCAGAATATGTAAACAGTTAATCTTAATAGAAGTCCCTCCATCTTAACGTTATTAAATTAGAAATGAAACGAATATTCGAAATGAAGCCAACGAATTATCCAAGAGCGCGAGACGCTCCTTTTGGAGTAAGATTAGGGAAAAAATAATTATGAGCGGGAAAATTTGGAATCCTTCCTATACTGTAACACTAATTTGTAATTTAGGTGTTGAAAATTGTATCAGACCAGGAATAGGAGCATATTTACAAATGGCATTGAATGAAAGATTATTCGTAATGCAACGAATGCATTTTCGAATAATCGATCTTTGAGATGCCAAAGGATTAAATCAAATTTAGACATTAATCAACTAGTTTAGGCCGGAAAAATATTTACGATCCCTCCAATCAATACAAAAGTAAATGTATTGTACTGTTAATGTATAAAGAAAATCTATAATTACAGCTGTGCCGATATAATTTTAAGTTGGAGACACTATTAATAAATCTACGAAAATATAGTACCTCCAAAGGATCTGTTCCGGCACAGCTGTAATCTTAGATCTTTCGTATTACAAAATGGCAAAATCGTGATGTTGGGATATACGTTAATGTTTCTTTACATAATCAACAATTTTTTCTGCATACCTAGATTCAGTATGAGCTCACCCATGCGTCTAAATTAATCAATTCAAATTGACACTTTTGTAGTATCTCTCGATTTTCGGATGTCTAAAAACGTTTAGTTCAAGTTTACGAGCCTGGTTGACCTGGCCGTACTATCAGGTTCCAGAAAGCAGAGTATTAAATTAAATACAACCGGCAATATATTTGAATAGGCATGTGTTAGGAATACAAGCCAGGGCCAAAGGCCAGAGTGCAAGTTGTAAGAACGCGCGTAGAGCGAACGAGCAGCTTGCAAAAACTAAGTTAGTAAGAAAGTGAAAAGGTTTATTAAATAAATATGAAAATAGGGAAAGTACAGATAACAGAGTAGCTATACGAGTATTGGAATATAAGAGAGTCCATGGTTAGTGGTTAGCCTATACCAGTGTTTCTCAACGTGGGCAATATCGCCCCCTAGGGGGCGATATGAGAGACGAGGGGGGCGATAAAACGGTTAGGGGCGATTGGGGGGCGACAAGACTGAAAGGGGGCGGTAGGGGGGCGATTTGATTCACTTTAGCTAGAATCTAGAAATTTACATGTTCATCATTTCGGCTATTCTTGACCTAATTCAATCCCGATCTGAAAAATCTTGCACTGGGAACAATCAAGGGCCTCGATACTGGGGGATCCTCGACTCCCCGAAATCAATACATTCGTTCGAGAGCCTCATTTCTCTCCCCCAATATTTTGTGAACCTCATGTATTTATTTCCCCAGAAATTAATTATAAATTGTTGTCTTAAATTATTTAGTTATACTCAATGTTATTTGATTTCTTCTTCTCTCCTAAATATTTTCTCGCTCGCTTCGCTCGCTCGTTTATAAATCCAGGTATTCTTAGATTAAGAGGAAATCAATTAGTAATTTTATACAACTAAGAATATATGTGCTTCGCCCCCCGACCCAATTTGCTTTTTAAATCTACGTCCCTGGGCACCATGCCAAACTTTCACACTAAACATGGTTGTCAAATGTAAATATACCGATAATACCGTATTTCCCCGAATAAGCGCCTCGGTGCTTATTGATTTCATGGTCAAAATTTGCACTCATTTTTTTATGAAATTTCCAGAAAATAATATTAAGATGCATTCTAATGGTACCCAGCGAGATTAAACATCCTATAATTGCCTAAATCTCAACAATTCCATTGCAGTTATCATTTATTGGGAATAAATTTTAACATACAGATACCATTTTTATAGAGCCGGCTCTTTTTCGAGGAAATACGGTTTATAGAATATCTGTCTTAGTTGCTTGGTTCTTTTTTATGTTCAAATTGGAGGGGGGCGATAAGCACTGGCACTATCCGCTAAGGGGGCGATCGACTGAAAAAGGTTGAGAAACACTGGCCTATACTGAGTATGCAGCAGCAGATAGCTGCACAGCTACAGATGATTATCTGCTATAGAGATACGTCTCTTGGAGAACGCCTCTGCCAGAGAGCCCTCGGACCGAGTGTAGGAGTCCCCCTCTCCCTCCCCTGCCTCCAGCGTGTACAGGAGATCCTCAATCTCCGGGTCCTCCGAGTGCACAGCGCTGCTATGCGCAACCTCAGAGGGAGGGTAGCTGTCCCCGACAACCGAGGAGGCAAATGGAATGCTGGGGTTCGCGTATATCTTATCTTCCATGTAGCTAGGCGGCCCCATAGCCTGAGAGACATCGACATTCATTGGAGAGACAGGAGTCAGAGCGGTGTTCATCTCATTCACGTCTTCCTGTGGGTAATACGACTTCTTACGGGCCACAAGGAATATGTACACAACGCTCACTCCATACACAACCACAATATACACAGCTAGCGCCACCTGTGCCAGCATGGCTGCTATTAGGATGTACAACAGTCCCGCTATGAGGTGGATAGCAGAGAAGAGCCATGCTACGCCTATCAACAGGAACAGCAGGAACAGCTTGAATATCTCTCTGGTATTCTGAGAGGTGAAATATATGTCGTCATACTTGAGATCCTCGTTACTGGAGGTGCCAGTCAACAGGAACAGCAAGCAAACACCGACTATAGAGAGAGCCAACAGACCTACGATAGGAATAACAGTAGTCACTATGTATACATACAAAAGAGGGATAAACCATAGGTCCCCTTTAGCATGCACATCTCCATACACCAGTGCCCATGCATGTCCCTGTACAAGCCGAACTATCAACAGAGTCAGTAGCACTACAATCCCTGGAGTCAACCATGCAAAGCATGCATACACAACCACAATATATACAGCTAGGGCTACCTGACTAGTGCTGTGGTATGAAGCCTCTCCCAGCATGAAGACTGAGTCTGGCATACGACTGGTCTCGTGTGGAGGGACACACGGACAGTACGGTATAGGTAACATGGTATCTACGGCATACCATGGTCGTCAAGCATGGGCGTAGCCAACCAAAAAATTTGGGGGGGCCCGAAAAGTTTGGGGGGGGCCATTATTTTTATGAGTCATTACAATAAACTGAGCGAAAGCTCAATCTATCAGGCCCCCCCAGGCCCCCCATGGCTACGCCCATGTTGTCAAGGCTACCCTCCTGATGAGCCCTGATATATGAGGATACCGCTCTCATAGCGCTCTCATAGGCCGCCACTAGCGCCCAGGCTTCAGGGTTCTCGCAAGGATTTTCGTTGAAACGGTACATGAGAGTGATATATTACTTATGTCAATGATTTAATGAAACCTTCCAATAATAATACTGACTAAATTGGAACATGCCAGGGTTCTAAAAAATGGGTGTAAAAATTAAGGCGCCTTAATTTTGGTCATCCATATCTACTCGCCTTAGTTTTTTTTGGTCCTAGCCCCAATTGGTTTACTCGCCTTATTTTTTTTTTGGTCTTTCCCCCAATTGGTTAACTCGCCTTATTTTTTTTGGTCCTACCCCTAATTGGTTTACTCGCCTAATTTTTTTCAGGTCTTAACCCCAATTGGTTTACTCGCCTTAATTTTTTTTCGGTCCTACCCCAATTGGTTTACTCGTCGTATAATAAACTTCAATTCAGTTAAGTATAGATATATGTTGATTGACCACAATTTGTTTCATGATACTTTGCACAATTACTGTTTACTATATGTAATACACCATTGTTAACTTTTTCGTTATCTACTTATAGAGTTTTTTATTCTTATTATACCTTTCTGCCACCAATTGGGTTAATTTTTTACACGCCTTAATTTTACTTGTCTAAATTTTACACGCCTTAATTTTTTTCCATCTAATAAAATTATTTACTAGCCTTAATTTTTTTTTGTTGCACTCCTGAATAATTTTACTCGCCTTATTTTTTAAATTTCGCATTTTTAATTTATCCTGCTTGCCATACTATTTTTTCTTAAAAATAAAAAAAAACAAGGCTTATGGCGAGTAAAAAATTTAAGGCGTGTAAAACCCTGGAACTTGCCCACTCACTACATGTGAATAAAGGGTACAATAGCTTTCAAGAAGGGCATGCACCTTTTGATAGAGGACTAGCGCCCAGGCTTCCAGGTGCCCAACTGAGTAATTCTGATGGCTGGAATTCAGGGAAGAGGAGAAGAATTGTATAGGCCTAAATTTACCAATGCTATTGTCTAGTTGAGATAGTACCGCTGCGACACCTGTCGAGCAGGCGTCTGAATCTAACTGAAGTCGAGAATTTGAGATTAATACCATATATGGAAAAGGTGTGAAAACCGAAAAACTCACATTCCACAAATATTTGAGATAAGGCAATATGATGAATGGATTCCCAAAATATTACTTCCTATACGACAATAATACATTTCCTGTGTCTAGCATTAGCGGATTAAGAGATATCAATAAGACACAATGTACCCAAGTTCCAGGACCCGAGCTGGCAGCCTACAGTCCTTAATCTATGGCTTCGACGCAAAACTTGGCCCTCCAGTCTGGGTACAACAGCGCAGCTCGTTAAACGCCGTTTAACACTCCGAATCCCAACACCAGTGTTCCCCTTCTTCAGCAAACGATATAACGGTTCGGCAATTGTCTCCATGTCCCTGATATAGCATCTATATTAGTTAACAGCCCCGGTGAAACCTTGTACTCTGTTACTGAATTGTGTTCTGGACAGGACTCTAGCCAATGGACGTAGCCCGTTACGGGACACCTCCCTTCGCTTGAGATCGAGTGTCCTAGGAACTCTAGAGAGGAGAAACCAAGTTGACATTTGTATGGGCGCAGCTGCAGTTCTGCCGTACTTAGACATTCAAATATGGTTCGCAGGTCAAATGTGGTCCGTTAGGGTTGGAGAGAAGACTAAGTTATCGTCCACGTGGCTCTCGCAGTTGTGTACCGTCTCCAGTGCCTTGTCCATGACTCTCTGAAAGGTCGCTTGTGCGCTGCAGAGGCCAAATGGCATAACCAGCATCTCGTACTTCCCCGAGGCGTATGAAAGGCCGTATTACGTGTTAGTCGGTCTGAAGGGTATCGTCCAGTGCGCTGACGCAATATCCAATTTGGTAAGTAGCGATTTCCTTTTAATCGGTCGAAAATTGACTGAGGATTCGGTAAACTGTATTCGTCCCGCTTGGTTACCGCGTTTAGCCGCCGGTAGTCTATTGCGAACCTTTGGGTTTCATCCATCTACCTGACCAGTACCCGTCAGAGGCCCAGGGTGACCGGCTTCGTCGGCATATAGGGGGGTTTGCACCGAGCATCTCTTCGAGCTGTCTCAATATCTCTTTTTCCCAATGTAGGGGAATCCGCCTAGGCCTTGATTTCTGAGGTGGTGAGTCTCCCGTTGATCCGTGGAATTCTTTGATCCTGCATCTTGCGGGGCGTTTATGGTTTTGGGAAAAAATGTGCCCGACTTGAGTAGACTCGATTTTCGTCTAAATCGCTTGAGATATTTGGACCTTGTTTTCCCCTGCCGTTGCTTCAAAACTCCTCACGCTTAGCTTCCATGGCCCGTACTAAGGGTGTAGCGCAGCTAAGGGCCGTCTGAGCGTGGACCCAAAGTCGCCCTAACATTTTTCGGCCGTTGTCCCAGTCGAATACCAACTGTACTACTTGTTTCATGATTCTTCCTAATAACAGCGTGGGTTGGTCGCTATCTAGTATTTTGATTCTTCCAATCACTGGATCTAGCTCTCCTATTCTGGTAGTGGCTTCCACGTGCCCAACGACTTTACTGGATTATTGCACAACCATAGACTCTGGAGGCGACCCGTACCATGGTGCTCTCCAAGTTAAGCTTCCGCGCTGTATTCAGGTTCGTAACACTTGGTGTTGCTCCGGTGTCGAGCATAGCGTCACTTGGTGTGAGCCGATCTGGACTTGCACGGTAACTGCCTCTCCTTCGGTGTGTGTCTGTTAGCTGTCTTGCTTGTAGGATTGGTCGTAGCTCCGCTCTCCTCTCCTCTCTTGTCCTCCCTCCAGTTTCCTCTCTGTTTCGACCTCTGTTGTACTCTCCTCTCCGGGGCAGGTAGGTAGTCTGTGACCTTCCTCACCGCAACTGGAGCAAAGTTTGTTGGGGCAAACGCGATCAAAATGTCCATGGGAGGCGCATATAAACACTTTAGGTCGTTCCGTTTGGTGTTCCAGCCTCTTACCTGGGGACGGAAAAGCTGCTCGTCGGTTGTAATTCGCTCTTTCGACTCCGAATAACCTTGCGTCGGTTCCCCAGCCGTTATGGCCAGATTACTGGAGTCTCGTCTCGGCGGCAGGGGCTGCACTTGCAACGGACTGCACTCGACAGCCGCGGTCTCGGGCTATGCCCTTTCCACAAACATCTTCCGAGTGTGGAGCTGAACTGGAGTGCCTCTTCTGCCGACATAGTGTCTTCTTTTCGCTTGACCCAATCCTTCAGCTTCTTCCGACCTCTGGCGGGTCTGGGATACCATAGAGATACAAGCAGACTTCCGGTCAGCCCTGCTTTTGTTGATTCTTCTAGGTAACGAGTGAAGAAGTCCTGCACTGGTTCTCCGGGCCCCAGGCCATTTACGGAAATTTGCTGCTGCTTCGAAACTACATACTTCGGGGTCGAGCCTTTCTTTCAGGTAGGTGAATGCCTCCTCAAGGTTTTCTTTGCCCATTGCTCCTAAGACTACTTTTCCTCGAGACGGCCTCTTTCCACACACGCGGGAAGGAGTGGGACTGCCACTTTCTGCTCCATGCCCGAAACGGCCGCTACGAATAGTGGTCGCCATGTTGCGATTGTTTGCCCCTCTCTGAGTGGGGGATCGCAACGGTAAGGGTGTTGCCATCTCTGAATACGTTTAGTATTATGATAAGGGTAAGGCACGATATAGAGCGATAATAGTTTAATAGTGGTTATTCAATACATAGGCGTAGCACGCGATTCGGCTGGTCCGGCCATGGCCCGATCATTTGTTCTACTATATTATGTAGGAGGGTACAGTTGTGCCCGTCCACTTTAACTGTTTGGTCGGAGACTTTTCAGGGCCGTGCGACGCCTCTGCAATATATTGTTAATTCTATTGCACTTTTGATCAACATTCATTCTTTAATCTCGGGACTGTAACATGTACAGTTAAACTCGGATATCCGTTCCCATAGGAACACAATGTATCTATAGCTATCACTAGATCTTATGCTTACATGTGTTATGAGATGATGCCACGATCTAGTATGAGGACTAGTCGCTGTTCCGACCCCATCCCATACTGGGATGTTATGTGAGTGGTTTCGTCCCATTGCAGGGACTCATCAGGAGGGTAACCCTCGACCCTCCGTACTTCCGGGCTGTGCCTCTCCGAGGTCCCCGCACTGCCCATGTGTCACTCATGGGTTCCCAGCCCTATTCCCAGGCTTGCAGCCTCCGACCCATAGGCAGAGTGCCTCGTACTGCCTTCCTACATAGGCTATCCAACTGAATGATAATACTGATGATATAATGTGCCTTGACTAATAAGTACTTACATTCAGAGAGAAACCTGGGTGTATTTCGCTGACACATTACACATGTGACCCATGAGCAGTATTGATCTGCTCACAAAGTTTGTTATAAACCCTTCAAAGATTCATATAATGTTCATGCAATAAAACTCATATGTTTTTAGCATAGCCCTGTCCTGCCTGCACTTTGGTAATTTACCAAATTATTTGAATGGATTTTATTAAAATTGCATTTGTTTTTCAGATCATTAACATCCTATCTCAAGACATCTGTATTTAGTAGACTCACTTAGTACGAACAAGGTTCTTATAGGCGCATAAAAAGTAAACATTCCTGAGCGCGATAATCGAGAGATACTCGATACATACCGTATATACTCTAATAGAAGCCCCTATTCGAATAATCGCCTACCTCCAATAATATCCCCCCCAAATTAGCAAATACAAATTTACTACCGGTACCTGAGTAAATTTCTTTATCTAATATTAGTCGCAATACGATTATCAACCGACTATACTAAATAAATTGTATCAATATGTTCTATTCTCGAAAAGTCACAAATACTTTTGTTCAGAAAATGGACTAAAAACAATAATTCCCGAGGCTACTATTCGACTATTCTAGTCAATGCAGAATGAGAAATCTATGCGCTTTTGATCGATATGTATCAAACTTAATCTAGGCGCACAGAAAGTTTGCTTTTATTAAAACCTAAGAATGAACATCAAGAACCGTCGATACTTGTTGAATGTTCCATAAGTTAATTAAGTATACTTTAATATTTAATTAATTAATGTTAAGTATATGGTTACAGTGTAATATGCATAGAGACTTTCCTATAAATAGTTTCATATTGTATCTGTCTATAAATAAGCTGATTTAGTGGCTCTATACTATTTGACTCGACTTATACTAAATTCATAATAACATTATTCTTTGAGCTTATTTGTGTAAACTAAATCAGAAATTAACTACTTTCACAATTCATTACTTTGTCAATTTACCAGGTTAGTATTCATGATATTATCAACTATTTGTTTTGTTGTTTATTGCATTCCTTTATCCTAATATCTGTTGCTAGGAAACGTAACCTTAATTGAAAATCTCAAAGGGATTTATTGAATTCAGACATCCTTCAATTCTCAGCAAATTTCAGTGAGTCACTTGCTTATATTTTATAGAATTTCTAACATATATATTATATTCTTATTCTTATATGACTGTGTGACATTGTGTCGATATTAGATATTTGGATAATATTTCGAAAATATTTGGAAAGATGATGCGGAGGATGTGCCCAGGTTTTAAAGATTTTCTTCGCGCCTAGATTAAGTTTAAGTTAGCTCACACGCGCCCACAATACTCAATTTGTATACGTCTATTTGGGAGCATCTCTCGATTTTCGCGCGCCTATAAAATATCCCTAGATGCCTAGATGAAACCCCTGGTGTGCCGCTATGCATCGGGTATAGGCGATAAGATATCCCGTCGTATAGTGTGCCTTTATGAGAGGTTTAATCCTGGGATATAGGGACATATCTCCTCCACTGGTTATGCCATACAGGCTCTAGCAGTGTTCCTTCTCTCCTTTCTAACTTCGCATTGTGTATTCCTAATATGTATCGTATCCCATCTCTGTAATACAGTACAGTAGATACCGGATATAAGAACACCGGTTATAAGAACATACCGGATATAAGAACATCATTTTGGAAACGGTTTCCATATGCCCTATAAAATTTAAGTCAATTATAAGTATAAGATCACTATATGCTGTTCCCGAGTCCCGACTATGTTCATCTATCCGACATCCACTGTATATAATACAATTCATATAAAGTAATGAACGCTTTGCTATTGCTAATACTATTATTTAATATACAGTAGAACATCATTAATCCCCGAAAACCGTCAAAATGTGTGCTCCATCCGAAATTTGTATTAACAATTCGTATTAATAATCTGAATTGAAAAGTATTGAAATGGACAAAAAGATCCTACGAATCTTCCCTAATAATATAATCTGTGTCCGTATTAACGAGGTTATACTGTAGATACACTTAACATTAGATCTATTGTCGCAATAACAGATATCTATTCATAAATATACATGTATTGTAACAAATGTGGCATTCATAATTAGTATGTACTCTTAATTAACCAGGTACGTATGTACTAACCATATTCTACTGATATGGATTCGTATGCGATATTGAACACACGTTTGAGGTTTAATTCCCACTAATTATTCAAAGAGAGTACTTTCAGTGCCTAGATCCATGCTATACTGATTATAATTATATCTGAATTATAAATATTTCGGGAATTATCTCTAACTTATTTGATATTATTTTGAATATTCTCACTAAATAACAAACTATAATAAAGAAACAACCGCATTAATATCATTAGAAATCAGAAATACTTTCATCGATTATTATAAGTGTTTGGCATAACTTTTAAGCGATATTAATTACAACAGAACTCGGTTAGTACGTTCCTGTATTGAAAAGTGTCTTGAACTAAATAAGGATTTAATATCTTCACAAAAGTATCTTACATTTGCAACACAATATAAGTAGTATACTAATATTTAAAATCTGAGGAAAATTCGTTCAGGAACATCCTTGTAAAAGTGCTACGGTAGGAATGCTTTATGATATATCAAATGGAATTGGTTCGGCGACTCAGAAACATTCGGTTAGTGTACAGTATAACCTCGTTAATAAGAATATGAGGACACAAGGGGTTTCTCTAGGTGCCTGGCCGAAACTTTTAGGTGCCAGCCAGGCATCAGTTGAGGAGCAAAAGTGCTCCCAGTGTGATTCCATTTCTATTTAGGTGCCGGGTTGCCAACTAATTTGGTACCAGGTTTCTGACAAGATTTTTGGCCATAGAAATTCATGGATAAATCCCTATTAGGGTACCGTACGTATTTACCAACTTCAAATGATGTCTCATCATTGAATTATACCGATTATCTATTATGGCTAACACCTTTAGGGTGGCATAAAAATTAACTTCTACAAAAAAATACCAAATAACTTCTGGAGGAAACCGAAGAAATATTATTGTATTTTCCGGAAATTCCTATTAGCCATATTCATTGAAGTCACCAGGAAATTTTATCTAGGGGAGGGCATAGAAATTGCCATTTGGGAGACATTCTATTATTATTAGATCTAACAGTTGACGCGAACCTTTCTTGTTTAATGTATTCAAAATTAGGAAAAGTAGCTCACAAAAATCAATTACATTGAGAAGAATTTATCAATCCCAGACAATGTAAGACAATTTGACATTACAAAGCTATAAAGTAAACCAGCGATTCCCAACCTTCTTCAACCGTGGACCCCTATAGTAATTCTGTGGACCCCCTCGCATTGACCGTAATACATCCTGTGGACCCCCTATAGCAATTCGTGGGGTACATGGACCCCAAGTTGGGAACCACTGTTCTGGACACAAAGTCAGTTTAACTTGAGAAGTTATAAAGTAAACTACAATAAACCCATGGAAATATGTTTGTAGTATCCTGAAATTCCTTTTGCTGTAGTAACATGCATTCATTTGCATATTGGCTAAGGGAATTAAACTGTGTACTACTTAATATCCAGTGACTGACATTTGGTGAATATCAGGAGTCATGTAAGGATTTATTAGTTTTGTTTAAGACAATATGACATTTGTAATTATTAACTCATCAACTCTCAGTATACAAAGTATAAATTACAGACTTTATCGACCTTAAGAGAACATGGTAGTTACAAGTAGTGACGCTAGCTTTATAATTATGTTACTGACATAAACTAATGTTGAAAGTTAATAAGTCTAATTTAATATTTAAATTTTGGTTAAGTATATGGTTACAATGGAATATGCATAGAGACTTTCCTATAAATAGTCTCATATTGTATCTGTCTATAAATAAGCTGATTTAGTGGCTCTATACTATTTGACTCGACTTAACTATTCCATAATAAGTGTATTAATACTTGAAAATATTTGTATAAACTCAGAATTTAACTACTATCTACAATTGTTAATTTGTCCATTTATAAGGTAAGTATTTTCCAATTTAACAGCTAATATATTATATGTTAGTGCATTAAATTTTTATCTTAATATCTGTTGATTGGAAACCAATCCATTATTGAAGACTTATTCGAAGCAACATGATATTTAGGAGTGTAACCTTGATTATCAGAATTTCGATAAATTCCATGAACTAATTCAGCCTTAATCTGAACTGTAAATTATTGAACATGTTTGACAGGTCCCAACTAGTTAATAATCTCATATATTTTCCTACATCTGTAATACAACATAAAATACAATTCCTCTGTTCAAATAATTGATTGCTCATCCTAAACTAAATGTACAGTATACCTTGTTAATACGTACACCAGGGACCTTTCGAGTTACTCTAGGTGTATAATTTCTAGTCATTACGATTATTTTAAACATTTTGACTGTTCTGTACAGGCGTACAGGGATTTATTTAATTTGTACAGTAATTTTTGTTGGGACAAAATTACTAATTGTGAGTCAAATAAAAGCTAAAAAAAGTATATTTCCATAAGGAGTTTTCTAAATAACAATGGATGGTTTATATATATATATGTTATGTCGATTTTGTCAAATAGTCGATTTTACAAAATCAACATCCAAAATGTCGATTTTGTAAAATCAACATACAAACTTAAGTTTAATTTATAAAATTGTTGATTTTATAAAATCGACATTTTAAATTTGTTGATTTCATAAAATCAACATTTTTCATTAGTTGATTTTGTAAAATCGACATTTCACAATGTTATTTTACAAAATCAACATATTTTATTAGTAGATTTTGTAAAATCGACATTCTGAAATGTAGATTTTTAAAAATCGACACTTCATAATGTCGATTTTACAAAATCTGCTAATTAGAAATGTCGATTTACAAAATCAACTAATTAGAAATGTCGATTTACAAAATCAACTAATAAAAAATGTTGATTTTACAAAATCAACTAATAAAAAATGTTGATTTTATAAATCGAAATATTTATTCGTTGATATTGTAAAAACACCCTGCAATATTTTTTCATTATAGTAAAAAAAATTCATTTTGGTAAAAAATATCTTCAGCAAGTCGGTATATACTTGGATGAAGCGAATTCTGAACAAAATGCACTAAAACCTAGCTTTATTCAAGTAACGAGCCCTTCGGTCTCGGTCGCTTTGCGACAGATCGGTGCTACGTACCTCAAGTTAACGGCCGCTATGCGGCCTTACATCTTCACCATTTCTGCCATGAAAATGGTAGAAAGGGACTTATATAGATCCTTATATGATTTCCATTTTTTTAACTTGCTTTTCATACATATTCTAAATTTATAAATGCGAAATTCGGGTTCAGGATACTTGTTTACCTATAATACCCGTTGAAGCAAACTTCTAGGTTCATTTTGAATTTCATTAATTTGTTTATTTATTTTGTGTAAACAACAACAACAAATATTCATATTATAAATTAATAAATGCGAAATTCGTTTTCAGCATACTTGTTTACCTGTTCTAGTATTTGTTACCAATTATAACATTTGACAGTTAATTTATATCTCATATATTAATGCGGTTTCTATCCCCCCGTCACTTTAATACAATCCGGACAAACACACAAACACACAAACAAACACACAACAATCGAGATTTAATAATATAGATTATTGAATTTTTGAATTTCCCTTAGTGGAGTAACTTAAAACATAGAGTAAAAGCGCGTATAAAGAAGAAAAGATTCATGTATGTGTATAATAAATGTGGTGACGTCACTGTGCCGCCTATTAGAAGCATATTGTGTCTGGAATATAATTCCTGTTGTTCAAATACTTTTGGCCGGTCGGTGTATTTATCCAATATATAATACTGTATCTCCCTCTAGGCTCTACCATTGCCGAATGGATATCTCTGAATTAACTGCGTTGACAGAGTTATCGAATGAGTTAACAATTGGTGACGTGAAGCAAATACGAAATGAAATTGGAATACCAGAAGCCTTGTGTGAAGATTTGTCGCCAGTTACGAAGTTTCTTTTTGCAATCAGAAGATGGACGGGACACAAACCGTTCCTTTTTTACATGGCACTAAAGCGTGTGAGGCCTGAATTAACGGAAAAAGCATGTAAAGTTCAATGGCTTTGCAATTCCTCGCCCGACGGGACTGAGTTCCAACAAGAAGAAATGTTATCCATTAAAACACTGGTGCAACTTTTGAAATCAGAGATAACTAATGTGCAATGGCTACTCATCTACATGACTGTAACATCTGAAGCAAGGGAAAATGTTAATTTTTCTGATACACTGAGCCTGCTAATAGAGAAAGGTATTGTTAGGAAAGACCTGAGTGCACTTTGTGAAATCATTAAAGGAATCCAGAGAGACGATGTTGTGAGAAAACTTGTGGCTTATAAGAATCTATTCAACCAAATGGATGATGGCGAATTTGAAAACAAATTTAAGCGAGAATTGACAAGTCAGGTCAAAGAAATGAAACAGTGGGATGCGAATTTAAAAGATTTCTTACAAATCCAACACAGCACAGTTAAACAAATGTTGGGAGATGTCGTATCGGTTAATCTAGCAGAGGTGTTCATCGACTTAACAATCCTAAAAGAGAAACCTCGACCCATTAATTTCCAAGATGAAACAACCTACAACGAAATTGCCTATCTCAGAAAGATAGCAAATAAAGAAGTAACAATAAAGCCAGTTGACTTCACAAAAGAATTGACGACATATGAATCTAAAAAGCCGGAAATTTGGTGCATCATAGGCAACCCCGGCAGTGGCAAAACATTCCTGGCCAAGCGAACAGCCCTCAGATTTAGTAGCAACGAACTAACCGGGATTCAATACTCAATTTCAATTCCCTGCCGCAATGAAGAATGGCATTCTATGGAGGTAGCAAGAATCCAGGAGGATAAGAAAGTTGACTCGGTATTTATACAAAAATGGATATGTCTGGGATTGCCGGTTGGACCCAGTTGGACAAACGATTTGGCGAAGCACTTGAACGAATCGAGTGGAGACGGAGTCCTGTTCATTATTGACGGACTAGATGAGTTTACCAGGAAAGTGCCATTCGAGAAAACATTTCTATGTTTGCTGCTGACCCGTCAAACCATGATAAAAGCAACCATAATTCTAACGAGTCGCCCCGGGGCATGGACTGACATCTCCTCTGCACACGAATTGAAAGTGAACCGGTACTATCAGGTGCTTGGGTTCTCGCCAGCCAACAGAGACCTTTACTTCGAGAAACAAATACGCAACGAAAAGAAACTGGCAGAATGCAAGAGTTTGCTAAAGAGACATGACGAAATGGATCAGCTCTCGTTAATCCCAGTAAATGCGTCCCTTTTCGCAGCTCTACTGAAGGGAGAAGACTCCACTCTCATTAACACTCTGACAAACCTCTACTACGAATTAACGCTTTACCTGATAAGGAGAGAACTGGCCCGAACGGGACTACCAGAATTCACACGGGTGGAACGTATATCCGATCTCCATGCCGACATACTTGAATGCCTAAGTAAAGTAGGATTCATCGCAATGCTCGGGGTAGCGAACAGAGAACTAACATCGGAGGAAAACGTGCCTCTAACAATCGGACAAGAGGTATACCCCAGTCAGTGCTTAGGTCTAGCTCATGAGCACTACAGAACTAACTCTGTCGGGTTGATAACCAAGGTGTGGACATTTGTGCATCTGACCATGCAGGAGTTCGTCTCTGCTCACTGGGTTAGCAACACTTCCTGGACAAAGCAGTGCTTTAGCATCAGGTACATATCCCACTCAGTTGATAACTTCTCGCTTTTCAAAATGGTGACCAGATTCCTGTGCGGGCTCGTGACAGAAAAAGCAGCGGTTTTGCTAGTCATTATGTACAGGCACCTAACCCCGCAACCAATCCCAATGATTGGAATGCCTATTACTTTCCAGCTAAGATATAGAGATATATATGGCATGAGTGTGTGGGAAGAATTCACTAAAATATTTTTCGAATTAATCGCCATTGTATATGAAACAAATTCACTTTCATTAGCTACCTGGTTTAATAACTTCAAAGAGTATTTTCCTACTCACATATACCTCTATGTGCGACAAGCCGTCTCTCCAAATGAATGGTTTTGTTTCTGTCAGTCTCTCAAACTTGTTAATCGAATTCAACTCATTTACATCAACACTAGTCGCATCAAGCCAACTCAGTTCAAATGTTTGATACAGGAAATGGGAATTTGTTCAATTAATTTATTAGCTTTGTACTTCTACAAACAAGATTCCACTACAGTCCTGTCATATACCGAAACAATTAGAGAGACAGGAATTAAGTCTGACACTAAAGTTAGTATTGAGCTATCCAACTGTGATCTCAGTGCTGAGACAGATGTTAATCTCTTTCCTACACCAACCAATCAGATTATACACAGCTTGAGACTAACTTTGAATGAATATTCACATAAAGCTCTTCAGGAATTAACCAATCTATTCTCTGCTATTCAATGCTTATTTGTTTGGGAATATGATACTAATTACGTCACTATGGTACCAGCTCTGTGTCAGGCGACACAACTAAGAGTATTACACCTCGAAAACATTCCTTCTAAACTCATTCCTAGCCTAACAGCTGTGCTACCTCAGTTCTCTAAGCTACAAGAGATTGCATTTGAGAATACCTCACTGCTACCTGCAATTACTCATCTGTCAAATATAACTTATCTACAGATACAAGATACAACTAAAGACACAACTCTCTGTGAATATTTGTTGCAGATTATTAATGGGAACAGACACACATTAAGAGGAATGGATTTGTATAATTTGGACAGTATTGGATTGAATAATTGGAGTTTACTTCTCAATCGTTTTGAACTTTGCACTAATTTAGTTCATCTAAAGCTATGGGACATTACTCTACCAACTAATGATGTCACTCAGTGGAGTAGCGCTATTAAACAAATGAAGTCTTTAGTTGAATTGGAATTCTATACTGTCTCCCTCTATGACACAGGATTATTATCTCTCTGTGAAGGCCTGATATACCATCCTGCTATTAGGAGTATAGAGCTAACAGACTGCAAGCTGACCTATCTATCCTGTGAGCCTCTAGCTAACCTAATTCCAACTGTCTCACAGCTGGAGACACTGAGTGTTAATGAACTATCTGAACCTGACAGAGATCCTATCTCATTACTCAAGGAAACAGCTGATGAGTTTGGTATTGAGCTTAACCTGGATTAACTTCTCACCTCTGCTATCAAGGTATGTATTCACTTTATTATCTGTTAATAATGTCTACTCCGCTTAATCGGGTCACTTTGGTTCGAGGATAATTGACTAGATTAGGCGGAGAAATCGATAAACCGAAAGTATGTAACTTAGAGGTTCTTTATTAATTGTATACAGTCCTACTGGTAGGAATCCTATAGTATAGACCACGGGTGCCCAACTCAATTTTAACTGCGGGCCACATGGCCACATTGGTTTCCTAAAATATTTAGGTGGTCCATATAGGCCAATTGATAAATTTCAGATATATTAGGGAGAAATAGGTTGGGATATCCAAACGGAAAAGGTTAAGAAACACAAAATGATCAAAAATATTAACCGGATTAAATTTCGCGGGCCGTATGTTGGGAATCCCTGCTTTAGACCTTAGTTGTTTTATACGTACATCTTTAATTGGATAAGTATCATGTATAATACGCATAATGTAAACATGTTATACATATACCTTGATTAATATCGCGCTCTTTGAATTTGCTTATAACAACTTTCGGTTTATCGATATTATTTTATTGATAATCGAATTTAGAATTTGATTATATGCTGCATCTTGTATGTATTTACAACAAGATTTAAAAATATACAACTGAATTTACTTCGAAATAGGCATGTTTTCGATGGATAGCGAATTACGTACAATGCGTATTATACGTATTTTACATATACTAATTACAAAATTTGGACACAAATAACATAATTTTGACGCAATTATACAATTTTTAAAAATTAGCTTCAAGTTGCACGATTTTCTTCCCAAACAAGACGGTTGACTACATTAACCACTAATGTATTTGTTTCCATCATCATTATCCATGTAACTGTTTATATAGTTTGTTGTTGTTACAACATTCTAAACCGAATTTCCACCAGGGTTGCCAACCCTCTCGCTTTGGCGGGAGTCTCCCGCATTTTGCCATTTTTTCTCTCATCCTCCCGACCTCCGCCAAACTTTTAAAACTCCCGCTTTTTGGAAATTGTTTATATACAGTCGACTCCGCTTAATTGGGTCACATTGGGACCAGGTCTTTTTGACCCGATTAAGCGGAGAAACCGATTAACCGAAAATATTTTAAGCCAAACTGTAATTCCGTCCCATAAATCCGGTGAAAATTTGACCCTATTAAGCGGAGAAACCGATTAACCGAAAATATTTTAAGCCAAACTGTAATTCCGTCCCATAAATCCGGTGAAAATTTGACCCTATTAAGCGGAGAAACCGATTAACCGGTGTCCCGATTAAGCGGAGTCTACTGTATTTAGATTTTATGATAATTAAGTAAATAACGGGATTTGTTTTAATTATTCAAGTAAATTAGTCAACCTACGAGCAACAAGTTTTTTTAGTTGTAGTTTTTAATTTTCAGTTTTTTTTCGAGTACCAAGTTTTTTTCCTAATTGTAGGTATCAAAACATACTAAATAATCATATTATATCGTTCTATTCATGATGGATTTTTAAAAATAGCATATATATTGAGTCTCCCGCTTTTCTCCCGCTTTTTCATCTTCGACCTCCCGCTTTTTGGTAAAACTCCCGCCAAAATTGGCAAAATCTCCCGCTTTTTTGTTTTCAGAGGTTGGCAACCCTGATTTCCACTTGCCTCTAAGTGATATTTAACTTCCACTAACAGTTCTATAAGAGCCATTAACCACTGCATCTATATTTAGCTAACAACTGCTATACAGATAGTTATTAGCCACTTGGTTAACCACTCCTCTGTTTGATACCTTCTCTGTCTCCTCTAGACTACACCTCGTATTCCTCTCCTCTCCAGTCTCCCTCTCGTTCTCATCTGTTTATTCGTATTTGGAACTAACTTTAGTGTTTATTTGTGTATACTCTTGTTTGTATTTATCAATAAACACTCTCTCAATTGAATTGTGTTCGATCTTACTGAGTCTACTTTAATTAATGCAATCCTTTACACAACTAAACATTACATCTACATACATGAATCTGGTTAAATACTAGTTTTCACTTATACATTGGAATTGCTTTATTAGCAACTCCCCTAATAGCAACATTGCTCATTTGGCAACCAAATTTCATGCAAAATGCGAATTGCTAATAAAGCAATTCCACTGTAATTATAACTAATTCCTTATATAGTATCTGTTTTTGGGACTTAGATACGAATTATTTGCATTATTTTCAACTCACTGAGTCTACTCTATAGAATACTTTAACAAAGGACTGTATGCTGTCAGCTAGGGCCCAGGGGCCTTATTCACTAAACAACTTAAACTTATACTTAACTTAAACTAAGTAAATACTTAGTTTTTGACTGAAAACTAAGTAAATACTTAGTATTTCCCCTGATTAGATAGCGATAACTTAGTTGGTATTCACAAAGCAAAACTAAGTAATTACTTAGTTTTTACTTAGTTTTCAGTCAAAAACTAAGTATTTACTTAGTATTTACTTAGTATTTGTCTCAATACTTAGTTTTTTATGGATTTACTTGAGTAGAATCGGAAGGTGACTTAACTCAATAAATCATGGGATATATTGGTATTACTACAAATAATTTCATTGGAAACTAAAGATGCAGACTGTTAAACAATCATTAATTAGGGTTACACTAGGTTGTCTTGTTGTTACTGTTATTAACTAAGATATCAATTATGGTTTCTATTTGCTAATAATACAAATGCTCATAACAGTATATAATTTGGCTTCACATATTCTGCAACATGCGCACTATAGTTTACGCAAATTGAAGGTGATTGTGGTAATAGTGAATCTCGTACGTAAAGGAATGGTGGTTTCTAGTTTCAGCGTGTAATAAACTACGAATTATGTAATTAAACATGATGATAATAGCGAATCATTAACCTAGTTGTGAGTATAAATTTGAATATAATTTACATTGAATTTAATCGATTCTACATACAACATTAAAATATAATTAATATTCGTAAAGAAAAATGTCAATGATCAAAACCCGAGCGAAGAACTTTTCAAACGAAGAAATTACCACTTTAGTTGATTTGGTCTTGGACAATAAATCTAAACTCTTTGGTTCGTTCAGTTCGTCATTAACTTTCGATGATAAAAACACTATCTGGGAAGAAATAGCTCGATCCATTTCTCAACAGCATGAGACTGTCAGGACGAAGGATGATGTATATAAAAAGTGGTGTAATATCTTGGTCAAATACAAGCCGATTATCAGTGACAAATTAGAATCTATAAGGAAAACAGGTGGTGGACCTGCAGAAGCCGGACTAACGGAGTTTGAACTTAAGATAAAGTCAATCAAGGGGAAAGAAATATTTGAAGGAATTACTGGCGGATTAGATCTTTCCATGGAACCACCTGCCAGTCCATTTAGTGCGTGTGATATGGTTATTAGCCCTACTCCTTTTGAGATTCCATCTCAAAGTTCAGCGTCGGAATTAGAGTTAAAGGCAACAAGGAAAAGAAAATTATTAGATGATACTTTAATCGCACCCGATTCAGTCAAACAGAAAATATTGGAACATGAAGAAGAGAAAATCAATATTCTAAAGAGCATAGATTGCAACTGGGCAAGTTTGTTGAGAGTTATCATGCCAATACGGGTAGGATTGTGGATCTCTTAGAGCGACTTGTCTCAAACCAAAATAAGCTGTTAGTTTCTAATGCATCCTCGACGATGCAACCTCAGCCACTACCTTGTTTTCAAGCTCCCTCTTCCACACACATTCCACATGGATTCCAGCCAAATTATTACCCACAACTACCACCATTTTATCCTGATAAAGACTAGCATAGCAATAGTTTACTTACTAAGTATTTATTTCAAACTAGGAGAGTTAGGAACCATTGCTATTTAGTTTACTTAATTAATTGATAGTTATATTCAATTAAAGTAATCAGCAATCACTTTTAGGCGAACTGCATGTCCGCTAGTCATGGAATCAAGAGGTAGGATCTCTTCATCTTCTTCTATCTCAACAAGCGATTCTTCTTCCCATTGCAACCCATGATCAATGCAAATATTATGTAATATCATCGTTGCAATGACTAGTTTACAGATTCTCTCTGGTGCGTAACATAGTATACCTCCACTCCTGTCCATAGATCTCCAGCGGCTCTTCCATAAGCCAAATGCACATTCAATTGTTTGGCGAGTTTTCAGGAATGCACGTTGATATCTTCTTTCGCCAGGTGTTGTTGGAGAATGGATCGGTGTCAATAAATTAGGGCGTAAAGGATACCCACTATCTCCGAGGAACCACCCGTTGACGATTGGTATTTCCCCGCTTGAAATTTTATTGTTAATCCCAGACTGTCTCCAGATAAATGCATCATGTGTGCATCCTGGCCATTTTGCGACAACATCGATGAATCTCCAATCACTGTCACAAATAGCTTGGATGTTGATCGAATGTTCGTTTTTTCTGTTTACATAAATTTCTTCATTATTTGATGGTGCAAGAATAGGCACATGTGAACAATCAATGCATCCCAGTACCAAGGGGAATCCAGCCTTCTCTAAAAAGGCTTGTTGCACTTGTATTTGTTTTTGTTGAGTAGGAAAATTTATATAATCCTTGGCAAATGAGCAGAGAGCATCAGATACTGCAGCAACACATCTTGACACGGAAGGTTGAGAAATACCATGTGTAGTTGCAATGACAGTCTGGAAAGATCCTGTTGCCAAGAATTGTAGGGCAGCACCCAATTGAGTTATGGTTGGAATCGAATGTGATCTAATAGTAGATCGGTGAATGCGTCCGACAATTTTGTCATGTAGTTCTATGAAAATACATCGAGTAAACCTATATCGACTGATAAATTCTGTATCGTTGTATGAGTCGAGAGGATTTAATCTATCTCGGAACACTCTCTGAAGGGCTAAACTGTGATCTGTATCGAGTTCAAGTAGAAAAGTGCAAGTGCCATTCAAAATAGTTCAAAGTATATAAAATATATTAAGCCGTTTTTCTATGATGAAGCTCAAATACTTCAAGAATCTGCGAATTTGGTAATTATTCATTAAATATCCGCTAGGCATAATAAAATCTGTTAATATTCAAACCATTAATCATGATATACTAAACTAAGTATATACTTAGTTTTTACTTAGTTTTAGTCAAAACTAAGTAAAAACTAAGTATTAAATTAAGTATAAGAAAAATGAAAAAACTTAGCATAAACTAAGTATTTACTTAGTTCAAGTATAAGTTAAGTTTAAATTAAGTTTAAGTTTAAGTTTAAGTAGTTTAGTGAATAAGGCCCCTGGGGGGTTATTCACTAAACTTCTTAAACTTAAACTTAAACTTAAACTTAAACTCAAACTTAAACTTAAACTTAAACTCAAACTTAAACTTAAACTTAAACTTAAACTTAAACTTAAACTTAACTCAAACTTAAACTTAAACTTAAACTTAAGTCAAACTTAAACTTAAACTTAAACTTAAACTTTTAACTTGGATATATAGTATATATATATACAAACTATATCACATACAATAAACAACAATCAATTCTTTCTTTTATGGCACTCGCTTTTCTACTTGATCTCGATCTTTCACAAAGTTTGTCACGACAGAGAGTATTTCGTGATAGACTCAATCAAATTGATGTTTATAATGATACAGAATTTATCGCGCGTTACAGAGTTACTAAATATATGTTCGTTCAGCTGCAAGAAATAGTTGAACGTTCCTTCATCGATCAACTATTCGATCACATTCCATTCCAGCTCCCACACAATTAGATGTCACACTACAATTTCTCGCCACCGGTTCATTTCAAACGGTTGTCGCAACTTCACATGGGATATCCCAACCTTCAGTTTCCCGATATTCTTAGATACATCATCTTTGGTCCTAACTGTTCCATGAGCCTGTGTAAGCTTTTGGGCGATATCTTCCCAGATGTTAACTTTCTCTTCACTGGTGAGAGAAGAACTTAGAGCACCGAAGAGGTTTGGCTTATTCTCTTGATCTAAGTCTACTAGTAATGCTATCTCCTCGGAGGAAAAATTCTTGGCACGACTTTTCAAAGACATCTGAAGTGACAGAGTGCAACAGTTATTGTAAGTTGGGATAAATTATTTACTCTTTAGCATCGAAAATTAATTATTTATAGATTTTCCATTTCAGGATTCAAATCTTGTCATCCTGACGAAGTATTGCAATTGATTGGAAAACAATACTATCGCAATATCCACGCAATTATACGTATATTATTAATAATCCTAGTCCAACCATGATTTAAAATAATTATGTGAAAGTCACTCCATCATATTCTTATTTTAAGTGTATAATATGTTGGGAGATAGTACGAATTGTTACAAAGCTCTAAAATTATATTTATTGATGCCATCATTTCCAAAAAGGAGCAAATAATCAAGTTAAGTGTGCTTCGGACTAGACTTAACTTTTGCTAAGTTTTTACAGTAAAACTAAGCAAAAACTTAGTTTAAGTTTAAGTTTAAGTTTAAGCAAAAGCTAAGTTTAAGACAAAAACTTAAACTTAAACTTAAACTTAGTTTAAACTTAGTTTGGGGCAAAAACTAAGTTTAAACTAAGTTTAAGTTTAAGTTTAAGTTTAAGAAGTTTAGTGAATAACCCCCCAGCTGGAACTTGGGTCCATTGTGTACTTATTTATATTTCGTAATCCGCTAATGCTAGACACAGTAAATGTATTATTGTCGTATAGGAAGTCATATTTTTGGGAATCCATCGGTCATATTGCATCATCTCAAATATTTGTGGAATGTGAGTTTTGCGGTTATCACACCATTTCCATGTACGTTTGGTAATAATCTCAAATTCTCGACTTCAGTTAGAGTTAGACATAAGAAATGTATTATTGTCAATAGGAAGTCTATGGTCTACTCTAAAACAATCACTTGAATAAGTATACGTTAATGCTACTGTAATCACCTCACAATCCAATCTATATATTGGATGGATTGGACGTGTTTTGGGCTATTAGAGGGAACCTATTAGATAGAACCAAAACCGTATAAGCGAAATATTAACATTAACTCGTTAACTCTATCTAGCAGCATGACAATTGGTAGCACTTCCCAAAGCTCGATACAAATCCAATTCTAACCCAATTGTTATTATTTATAACAGCGACGTTAGTCACGAGAGCTCATGTGTGGAATCTGAAGTTAATATAACAGCTGTTTCTCTGGGAATAGGCAGATAATTAATCGCTTCTCAAACTTGGAAAGCGTAGCGAACCTAAATTCGATTGTAGCCAGCTTCAGTCTTCATAAATGATCGCTCTTTTTCGGTTCCTTTGTACTATCAATTAGGGGAATTATTCGTTTGAAACAATATATGAAAAGGTTTCTACCATATGAATTATCAATTAATGCACTGTATTTTGCCAACCTAATACAGCTAAATCCCCTGATTTTCAGACTTCAGTAGAACCTCGTTAGTACGAACACGGTTAATATCAATTTCCGGATAAGATGAACGAACAGTTCCACAAAATCAGGTCCCTACAATAGCTATTCAATGGGTATTACTCCGGATAAAGAGAACAATTTTCCTTCAGTTGGTATTCGTATTAACGAGGTTCCACTGTACTTTAATTTCTAAGGTTTTTTAACATTAAATTGAGAAATGGTTTATACTGCCTGACCTGGATATTCCTAAAGTTGCTGGTTATAACATTAAATTGAGAAATGGTTTATACTGCCTGACCTGGATATTCCTAAAGTTGCTGGTTATTAATTGTACGAGAGATCGTACATTTCCAAATTAGCCAACTGATTAATAGAACTTTTCAAAAGTATTCGATAACATAGGACTAAGATCCAGAAATTAGTTAAATGAACTCTACAAATCCGTCCAAGAAAGCAAAATAATCTCCTTATTAGTCAGAATATGTAAAAAGTAGTTCTAAATAGAAGTCCCTCCTGCTTAACGTTATTAAATTAGAAATCGAATGCATTTTCGAATAATCGATCTTTGAGATGCCAAAGGATTAAATCAAATTTAGACATTAATCAACAAGTTTAGGTGGGAAAATATTTACTATCCCTCCAATCAATACAAAAGAAAATGTATTGTATTGTTAATGTATAAAGAAAATCTATAATTACATCTTTGCCGATAAAATTTTCTTTGGGAGGCACTATTAATAAATCGACGAAAATATAGTGCCTCCAAAGGATCTGTTCCCGGCACAGCTGTAATCCTAGACTTTTAGTATTACAAAATGGCAAAAACGTGATGTTGGGATATACATTAATGTTTCTCCACATAATCAACAATTTTTCTGCATACCTAGATTCAGTATGAGAAAGCCATGCGCCTAAATTACTCAATTTAAATTGACCCTTTTGGAGTGTCTCTCGATTTTCGGATGTCTAAAAATGTTTAGTTCAAGTTTACGAGCCTGGTTGACCTGGCCGACTATCAGGTTCCAGAAAGCAGAGTATTAAATTAAATACACCGGCAATATATTTGAAAAGGCATGTGTTAGGAATACAAGCCAGGGCCAAAGGCCAGAGTGCAAGTTGTAAGAACGCGCGTTGAGCGAACGAGCAGCTTGCAAAAACTAAGTTAGTAAGAAAGTGAAAAGGTTTATTAAATAAATATGAAAATAGGGAAAGTACAGATAACAGAGTAGCTATACGATTATTGGAATATAAGAGAGTCCATGGTTAGTGGTTAGCCTATACTGAGTATGCAGCAGCAGATAACTGCACAGACTACAGATGAGTATCTGCTATAGAGACACGTCTCTTGGAGAACTCCTCTGCCAGAGAGCCCTCGGACCGAGTGTAGGCGTCCCCCTCTCCCTCCCCTGCCTCCAGCGTGTACAGGAGATCCTCAATCTCCGGGTCCTCCGAGTGCACAGCGCTGCTAGGCGCAACCTCAGAGGGAGGGTAGCTGTCCCCGACAACCGAGGAGGCAAATGGAATGCTGGAATTCGCGTATATCTTATCTTCCATGTAGCTAGGCGGCCCCATAGCCTGAGATACATCGACATTCATTGTCGATGTCTCTCAGAGACAGGAGTCAGAGCGGTGTTCATATCATTGGCGTCTTCCTGTGGGTAATACGACTTCTTGCGGGCCACAACGAATATATACACAACGCTCACTCCATACACAGCCACAATATACACAGCTAGCGCTGCCTGTGCCAGCATGGCTGCTATTAGGATGTACAGCGGTCCCGCTATAAGGTGGATAGCAGAGAAGAGCCATGCTACGCCTATCAACAGGAACAGCAGGAGCAGCTTGAATATCTCTCTGGTATTCTGAGAGGTGAAATATATGTCGTCATACTTGAGATCCTCGTTACTGGAGGTGCCAGTCAACAGGAACAGCAAGCAAACACCGACTATAGAGAGAGCCAACATTCCTACGATAGGAATAACAGTTGTGACTATGGATACAGACAAGAGAGGGATAAAGCATAGGTCCCCGTTAACATGCACATCTCCGTACACCAGTGCCCATTCATGTCCCTGTACAAACCGAACTATCAACAGAGTCAGTAGCACTACTATCCCTGGAGTCAACAGTGTAATAAAATACAGCCATTTGTAAATACGCTCCTAATCCTGGTCTGATGTCCCTTATATAGCATCTATAACAGTTAACAGCCCCGATGAAACCTTGTAACTCTGTTACTGAATTGGGTTTTGGAAAGGACTCTAGCCTGTGGACGTAGTCCGTTACGGGACACCTCCCTTCGCTTGAGATCGAGTGTCCTAGGAACTCTAGAGAGGAGAAACCAAGTTGACATTTGTATGGGCTCAGCTGCAGTTCTGCCGTATTCAGGCATTCAAATGTGGTTCGCAGGTCAAATGTGGTCCGTTAGGTTTGGAGAGAACACTAAGTTATCCTCCCCGTGGCTCTCGCAGTTGGGTCCCGTCTCCAGTGCCTTGTCCATGACTCTCTGAAAGGTCGCTTGTGCGCTGCAGAGGCCAAATGGCATAACCAGCATCTCGTACATCCCCCGAATCGTATGAAAGGCCGTATTTTCGATGTCAGCCGGTGTCGGAGTGTCAGCAGTCCCCTCGTATCAGATGTTCCCCTGGACTTGTGGCCTAGGGTCAGATGTCCCCCCGGACATGTTTAGATGTCCCCTTAAGTCAAAAATCCTACATCCATTTGATTGATCAAAATCCTACATCCATTTGATTGATCAAAATCCTACATAATTGTGTTGATCAAAATCCTACAGTCGCGTTGATCAAAATCCTACATCCATTTGATTGATCAAAATCCTACATTCATTTGATTGATCAAAATCCTACATAATTGTGTTGATCAAAATCCTACAGTCGCGTTGATCAAAATCCAACATCCATCGATTGATCAAAATCACACATACTCGTTGATCATAATGTACAGTCTCCTGATGATGAGTGTTTCTCTGTAGGGGCTTTTAACTGATTCGTCCCGAGCGGGTGAGATTCGGTGGTTCCCCTCCTGCCCGGGATTTATATAATTATTGTATGTCCCACGAATTCGATTTCCTGGAATCCAAGACGGCATTTGTCGGCGCGTAGTTGTATCTTCGCCTGGCGGAGTCGGATTAGTGTATCCCGGAAATCTCCGATGTGTAGCGCTAGACCAGGTTGAATGAACCAAAATGTCATCCACGTATGAATGGGAGCGTCGGCACCGTGTAGAGTGCTGTCCATCAACCTTTGGTAGGTTGCCTGGATGTTGCACAACCCGAAAGCCATTCGTGTCATTTCGAAATGTCCCCCAGGTGTCGAAAACGCTGTCTTTGCTTGATCTTTGGGATCAATTGCTACGGCCCAATATGCTCGCGCAATCTAGCGAGGAATAGTAACGGTCGCCGTGTAGGCTGTCTAAATATCGCGGGGGTTGGGCATAGGATAAGCGTCCTTGCGAGTCAGGCCATTCAAAGCGCGATAATCAACGACGAATCTGGTACCTCCATCCTTCTTGGTGATTAGGACTATGGGGCTACTCCATGGAGAGTTGGTTGGACGGCAGATCCCGTTATGCAGCATTTCTGCAACCTGTTCATCAATCAGAGCTTGAGTAGCCGGGCAGTCTGCCACTGGTATCGATTGAGTGAGTAGCGTTTGTCGTGATGTTAAGCGACTCGAGTTGGCCGCGAACACTTCCGAGAATTCGTCGACTAAGGCGGCTAGTTGCAACGCTCGTTATCGGGTAGGTCTGTGTTGATGGAGACTTTTATCCGTCCCAGTGTACTTACTGTACTGAAAATACGGTCCTGCGCTTTAAAGTTATCTTCGCTCTTAGAGCGGCGACTGCTGAGCGGATCAAAGGGTCTCCACCCTCCAGAGTAGCTTGTGTGTCTTTCCAGAAGGATCCCAATCGTATGCGCTGTGTATTCCAATCAAATTCAGTGGGGCCGAATTTCCTCAGTAGATCTCTGCCTAATATGCGGGTTTTGTTGGGATCTTATAAGACCCCAAAGGAATGCCAGGGCCATTGAGCACGTCCACGGGCCCCGCCTCCAGGTGTCCCTTCAGGCCCAGGAAGAGTCGGTACATGGCCACACTGGGCGGGCCCTGTAGGTGCGAGAACAAGTTGAAGGCCAGCCAGTCAGCCAGCAGCTTCTCCGCAACAGACTCAGTCCTATAAATAGCAAATAAACCGGGTTAACATGATTCCTTTCAAGCGTGGAGATTTGCATATCAGTAGAACCTCGTTAGTAGGAATACCAGGGACCGTCATAATGAGTTCGCCTTATCCGGAATTCGTATTAACCAGTATTATTTGCATTTAAAAGCTTTGAAGGGGACTGAAATAATGTTCGCCTTATCCGCAATTCGTATTAACCAATATCATTTGTATTGAAAGGCTTTGAAGGGGACTGTAATAGTGTTCGTATTAACCCTGTATTCATCTATCATATAATTATGAACAAGACAATATCCTTATAAGGCTATACTAACTTCAGTGGAACCTCGTTAATACGAACACCAAAGACGGTAAAAATTTTGTTCGCTTTATCCGGAGTTCGTATTACCCAGAGTAATACCCATTCAATAGCCATTGTAGAGACTTGATTTTGTGGATCTGTTTGTTCGTCTTATCCGGAAATTCGTATTAAATGTGTTCGTACTAACGAGGTTCTACTATACACTATCCCGTTATACCTCCCCAACAGCAGTTTTGATGTATTCCTGGTTATGTGCCTATTGATGAGCTCCTCCATCAGCTCGAACAGCACCCCCGTGAGGTACGGAATATCTCCGTGCAGGGCCACCGTTAGGAGACTGGCCACGTTGCACCGGTCGGTCCCGGACCGAGAAGTTACGGTTCTCATCCATGGAGCGGATAAGGGCGATTAGGAATGTTCGGTGTGCAGGAGCCTCTCGAACTTGTGCAGCCCCGTCTCGAATAGCGCAGTTTCCATGTTACGCGGCTTCTACAATGGAATGTGTTATACAGTCTGTTCTCTCTAATAGTCCACTTATTTACTTGTCCAAATCAACTATTTATATATCTGTAATAGTCCACTTTGGGCCAATTTCCCACTGATGGACTATTAGAGAGAACAGTGTTTAGCTACATAACCGATCCATAGGGTATATAACTGTCCCCTATACACTGACAAGCCAAAGGTATTTGAACAATCTACTAATGTTATTATGCTGTTAGAAGCTTGAATATATTAATTCCTAATATTGATGTGCCCTGGATATATAACCAGTGTTTCATACAGGATTGTATGCAAGGGGGGGTGACAATCTGGAATATGTAATTTCTTAAGGGGGCATAAATTATAACTTCGTTGTGTAAGTGGTTTTTCTAGGGGCAAGTACACCCCCTATATGAAACCCTGATAACTGACCCCTAGGGTACATATCTGTCCCCTGGCCCCTGGGTGCATAACTATTACATACCTCCACTGGGTGCAAGATAGGGTGAGCCTGTAGATCCGGGAACAGAATGCGCATTGCAAACGTTTTGAAGTTGTGAATCGGAATGGTCCCCAGCACCAAGCTGCCCTCGTCCAATCCTATCTGAGTGTTGAGTTCCGTGAATCCTATAAATAGAATAGCAGTAGTTAGTCGCATACAAATTGACACCTCATTCAGGAGTTTAATCCAGGCGAAATTTTATGCGCGCCTAGATAAGTTCTCTCCCAAATTACGCGCTAATATCATTTTTATTGACCCGGCGCTTATTCGGGGAAATTCCTAACGCCTGGTTAAACCTTGGCTGTACCCTATTATATCCAGAAAAGAATAGGATTCTTATACTATTATCCCCTATTATACCCCTGTTATACCCATGGTTATACCCTATTGTCCCCCATCACCTACCCTTGCGACACTTGTCTGCCAGGTCGTTCTCAATATCCTCCATCTCTGCCAACAGGTGCTCAGCCTCCTCCCGCTTAATCCTCGTGCTCCGTCTGCTCCTGGCCAGGAAACAGCAGCACACACACAGGAACAAACACAACAGACACATGCACACCAGTAGCACCACACCGGCCCCTATTAGCGGAGCTAGGTTCATCTCTAGGAACGATAGTATGACCGGTTTCTGTGTAATAGTGAGGGTGCTCCTGAGCTCATATCTGTTGTTGTTAAGCCCGATCTCGATCTATAGAACTGTCAACAGCATTCCTATGCACACTTCATATCACTAACCTGTATCTCTAGCTGATTGTTTGTTGTTGTTGTTGTTGTTGTGTTGAGGGAACACCGGTACACCTAATGCCCGTATCTGAGATTTGGATACTCGAGCAAATGTATGCGTTGACGGTTTGATTGTTGAATCTTTGTTTTATACTAATTGCCTCTGATGGTACTCTATCGATGTTTGGAATCTAAACAGAACAAGCTGTAAACCTCTTGTTGTTGTTGTTGTTGTTGTTGTTGTTGTTGTTGTTGTATTACCTCAAACATGATGTCTGTATCTCCCTTTGTTATCGCTTGTTGTATTGTCAGTTCTCCTCCCGGAAACGCTGTGTTCGGATATAGTTTGAATGCAAACACTCGAAAGAATAACTGTGTCACATTAGGCACTGCGTCCATCGTAAGATCGAAGCGCACATCTGTCCCTTCAATGGAACTTGTGACGTTATAGAATGTGGCACCCGGACACTCCAGTCTTATAGCCGTGCTGTCAGCAGGAGGCACACAGAGCTATAGAGAGAGAAAATATAAAATTATAGCTGTGCTGTCAGTAGGAGGCGTACATAGCTACATAAAAATAGCTGTTCAAAGCAAGGAACTATACAGTATACACGACTACAGTACATGTACACTGTGATATGGAAAACAATAAAAAATCTAAAATTACAGCTGTGCCGACAGCATCTCCAGGGCCACTGTACTATAGAATAGTCGGCACAACATGATAAGTACACTGTACAGTAGCCTAAGTACAACTCACGGATCTGCTTATCTCCGTATCTCCCTGCATAAACACTAGCCACTGTGTTAGCGTGGCCCCTAGATTCCTCCCTCCCAGTCGGTAGTCCAGCGCCCCCGCTACCACAGTCCCTCTCAGCTGTTGCTCTGTCTCCACGCCCCCCAGGAACACATTTGTGACCTGTGGGTCCGCTAGCACCCTCAGGCTCTCCGGGAGACACGAGGTGTCCACTGAGTCTATGCGTATGCTCATCAGGGGCGAGCTGGGCGAGGGGGAGGCCCCCATTAGGCACACTATCGTGTCTTCTAAGGGCACAGGTTAGCAGTTATATAGAGCTGGTATGTACAGTAGTGTGCTCTGTTAAGGCCTGCACATTAATATATACAGGGAACTCCAGTTATAACCAAGTCGGATATAACAAATGGAAACTTTCCCCCAGAGTACTAAATCCGTTAATTATTATCCGCTTATAACGAAGGGATTCCAAGCACTTCGTTATAACTAGAGTTCTCTGTAAGTAGCATGGATACGCCACAGTGAGGCCTGAATAGAGTACAACTTGTTCTATACAGTGGATGCCGGTTATAAGATCACCGGTTATAAGAACATTCTACTGGAAAAACAGTTGGCATATACCCTATATAATTATGCCGGTTATAAGAACACTGTATGCATTTCCCTATGATGTTCTTAGAACCCGCATCTACTATACCTATAACGTGCTACTAACCTGTTGCATTGTACCCCGTATACATAATCTCGCACTATACCTATAACATGCTACTAACCTGTAGCATTGTACTCTGTGTGTATAATCTCGCACTATACCTATAACATGCTACTAACCTGTAGCATTGTACTCTGTGTGTATAATCTCGCACTGCACCTCCCCAGCCGTGACCTCCCGGCTGCTGCCCACCAGCAGCTTGTCCCCGGAGAGGGTCACAAGGGACCCGCCCGTTTGAGGCGTGAAGATAGGGGATATGCGCGTTATAACGGGCTGCGCAGTCTCGAAGCTGCTTCGAGATTAACCGGCATTAGTATTGAAAAGGCTTTGTAGGGACTGAAACAATATTCGTATTGACCAGAAATTCGTATTACCCGTGTTCCTACTAACGAGGTTCTACTGTATACGAACAACAACAACAACAACAACAACAACATACCTGACTCCGTGAATGAACTGACTCCAGTCGGGACAGCACACGTTATATTAGCGGTCCCATTGACAGGTCCCCTGATGTTATTGGTGTCCCCGTTAACAGCTGTTACCGGCACCGTATAGTTAGTGCATTCTTCCGAGAAAACGCATTCATACCTGCCCACAATGAGCTCAGGGAGATTCACAGCACTCAGCGTAACCTAGATACGGCATTCCTATCTAGTTGCTATGCAACACGTAATACCATTGTTATGCCATGGGTCTCATATTTCTATGCTCTGAACCGAATAGGAATTAAATTTCAGTTCAATAGTATAGAAATATGACCCATGGTATAACAATGGTATTACGTGTTGCATAGTAAGTACAGTCAACTCTCGTTATAACGAAGTGCTTAGGACCTGTAAATTCCTTCGTTATATCCGATATTCCTTATAAGCGGATAATAATTAATGCATTTAGTGCTCTGGGGGATAATCTCCATTTCGTTACAAGCGGTTATTAAACGGGAGTTCTCTGTATACAGTATTGTAACCTGCATACACAGTTAGTTAGTTTAGTGCTATGGGGGTAATCTCCATTTGGCTACAAGCGGTTATACCGTTATACCCTCTTGGTTATAACGGGAGTATAACAGTGTGTGCTTATAACGGGAATATCCTCACCATCATCAGACACTATGTACACATATCCCTCTGCTCGAAACATAGAAATGTACTTTCTGTCGAAATTAATATCTTGAGCTTTGGCCAGCAATACTGCACCCACCACGAGATTAGCCGCTAGTTGTGATGCTCTAATCAGGTACACTGGGTTTTGGTCAGTTTGTCCTATCGTTACACCATTGCCAGACGCCGTATAGAGACTAGACACGTTATTAGAGGTGTTAGCGAACACAAGCAGTACCCCTAGGTCCTCTGACATTTCTAACTGATCGGTTTGCACATTCGAATCTAAAATTAAAACAGATAAAGTGGGAATATTGGACAATTGGCGACTTAGCAGAGTTAAAGCTTTTACTCCAAGTTTATTCCTAGCCAGATTAACAGATGAAAGGTGACGTGACTTAGAGAAATAGCTAACAATATCTCTAAAGTTATCATCATAAACGATTCCGCACTGCAACACCTCAACACTTTTATTCTATTGACTGCAAGAGAGCTGGCGATATGAGCAGCCCCCTCCCCTCCAATAGTATAGTCCAACAAGTCGCATTGGATACACTCGATCCCAAATTCTCTGATACTTTTATTCAATGCTAGGGAATCTCCAATCAGTTTGGCTCCAACTGAACTCACGCCGTTAAATCGAAGGAAGAGGTTAGTGATACGAACGGAGTTTGCTATGTAGCTAGAAAAACGTTCCATACACAGGTCTGTAACTCTGCAAATAGTTAAATCCAGTTTGGTTAAGTACTGCAGGTGTATCAAGCTGCTAGTTAGTTCGTGTATCTTGTCATCTCCCATTAGACATTCTACCTGGAGAGCGGGGGCGGTTGGATCGAGGAGAGAAAGGTCGTTTCTCCCGTTAATCATTATAGATTGGAGGAAACCTTTATGCGAATCCTTAATGGAAGGAAGGCTATGCTTACCTGCCATAACTAATAAACTCTATTCCATGGTATAAATAAATTCCCAACTTTCCATATACGTGTATATACTATTATTAAAACTCGATTCATGTGAGTTTATTTGCTTGCTTGAATTGTATTGAAGTGATAGGAAATAGAAACCGCGTTTTTATTTGAGATAGAGACAAATTTCCAAATTTTAATAAGCAAACGAGTACGCTTTTGCATTTACAAATACTATATTATGAATACTAGTTATGTTGTTGTTTACTAAAATAGATAACCAAATTACGCAATTACAGGAACTTCATATATTAAATCTCTATCTTATTCTTAGATATTTTAACCAAACAACAAAATATTAACCATACGTATTCGCAATTTGACAATACTAAATTCAACATCAGATACTATCGATCCACTACACTTTAAGGCAGCAATTCCCAACCTTTTTAACCCTGGACCCCCTATAGCAAATATTAGACATTTGTGGACCCCCTCCCCCATTGTCCATAATACAAATTTTGAGATCTTGTGGACCCCAGGTTGGGAAACACTGCTTTAGGGACTGTAAGTAGTATACTAAGTACTCAAAGGAATATAATGAATTATAACATAATTGTTGATTATAGTTAGATGTACAATGAACGGAGTGGGAGATCTTAGATTTATTATTGCGCGATACTCTAGGTGCTAAAGCGGGCTTCAGATTGGTATTTGTATCTTTCTTAGCGATAGCGCCATCCGAGCTGCCGAGATCAATCTCAATCGCGAGTGCTTTCTTCCCAGTTGGGTGCTCCGGCTCTGCGGAGTACACAGGAGTCCGGGGCTTAGAATGACCAGGGATTTGTAACGAGCGCGTGATTGTAGGAACCCCCCACTTAGTTCGCTGTGACGCATATTCACTTAAAGTATCCGGAGATCTGTTTACGTCTGCAACCCCGGTGAACTGTTTTGAGCTCGTGAACCTGCCAACATTCGGTCTTTCCCTTTCAATGAGATGTTGAGTCTTCGTGTCTCTGATTAATTCTGTGGATGACTTCTTTTGCTCTATTTTTAGTTGATTTTCTGCAAACTGCAGCTGTACGTTCAGAGAGCGGATCTGCGAGTGTAGAGAGTAGCGCTCGCACTCTGCATCGTCCAACATTTCAGACAAATCAGACAAATCATGATTTGTCTCTCAGACAAATCAGGTCGTTGTTAGTGTCCTGGATAGAAAGTACGGTCGTGTCCAGCTCAGTAGCGCGACGCTCCACCATTTCGTTTTCTCGCTCTACCTGTTCGAGACACAGCTCCAGTCGTTGGTTCTCTGTGGAGAGGGTGGTGTGGCTAGATATTTGCGAGTGAAGCTCCAGCTTAAGAAGGGAGTTTCTTTATTCAGAGACGCGACTGTCTTCTTTGAATCTTCCAGCTGAGTCTTGTATTTTTCGAATTCGATTAACTTGCCTTCTAGCCGCAGTGCGTCTGCCTTGGTTTCGAAGTACCGCTTGCAGAGCTCCTCTCTCCCTCTCCGCATCGTGTCCAGATCCGAGGTGACCCTCTTCAGTTCAAATACTAGCTGGTCGCGCTCGCTGGCTTTGGGAATATACTTTCTAAGTTCGTTGGTTTCTTCTTCCAGATTTCTAATTTTGACGAGTAGCGCAATCTCGTCACATCGTTTTCCCTTTCCAGCAATTGTGTCTGTTGAAACAATGCAACCTTTTCATCTTGCAGGTCACTCATTTTCTCACGCATTACACTCAACTCCCGACAGCCCAATTCAGACTCTTCTAATTTATCCAAGTTTTCAATCTTTCTCCTGGCACAACTTTCTGAGCATGTGTATTTCCTCCTGCTGCTGATTCACCTTGTGCTGCAGTTGGCACAGCTCGGTCACCTTAGCGGGCGTGTGACGGCTGCTGTCCGGCCGTCTCAAGGAGCGCTTTATTTCCGGTTGGTTTATCCATTTGAGAGCCGCAGGAGAGTCGAACCCATAGTACCTGTCTGTCACCCCGCTATACGATATCCCTGTCCCCGTAAACAGACCTCAACAGGATAGCCTATCCTGTTGAGGTCTGTTTACGGGGACAGGGATATCGTATAGCGGGGATACACATTCTATAACCGGTTTGCCCAGTGTGACAAGGTCAGGGGAGGAGATTAGTGGTGGGGTTACCGTCTTTAAGGGATCGGGTAGTTGTGTAAACATAAAGTGATCAAATTCTTCTACCGCAGAATCGTTACTAGGCTCCAGGTCTATATCAATAACCAAATCACGAATAGTTTCGATCTGCTTACTACCAAGTTTCTTGAACATTTCTTGAATCAGTTTACCAAGTGTGACCTGTACTTCGATATCCAAGTCGAGGATTCTCTGAATGATGAGTTCGTTTGGCTTCTGCTGCACTGCGTAAGCGAGGAAGGTGAGCAGCAGTTTTGTAAACTCGTGTTCGCAGCCTGAGAGCAGACCGGTCAGAGAGATGGCCTGGTCCATGGGGATATCGAAAAACTCGGATAGAGTAGCCAGTATTTTCGAGAGGTTTGCTTCGTGATCTGGGATAGAACTCCCAAACTGCAGACTCTTGATGGCTGAATCATTCTGCAGAAGAGAATCTGGAAGAACAGTCTTGTCCGGGGTTGCAACTTCTAGGCAGTCTATGAGTAATGTGGAGTCAGAGAGATCAGCGATAGAAGAGATCAGCTGTTTAGAACTGATATTCTCAAACGTATTGATCCAGCTCAGAAGACTTTTGTACCATTTCAGAGCTCGAATATCTTTAGAAAATTCAGACATTGTTTGGGAGGAAAATTGCTTGTTTGTAAATAATGAGATTTTACACTTAGCAATATTATGGTCCAATTACAAAATGCCATAAGTTTAAAATGCTAACAAAATGTGATTATACTCATGATAATTACTAGTGTTACGTACTAACTAGAATGGTACTTATAAGAATAGTATCAAAGAGAGTAATATAATATAGATAACTGTCGTCTAAAATAATAGAAGTGGATAAATCTCGAAAATACATGAAGGAATAAATAAATATTGACTATCAGAACGTCTCTGGGTAGGAAACTAATGGAAAATAAAACAACAATTTCTAGTCTCTTCGAGAGCAGCAATTTCCTCTTTCGAAGCCAGCTTCCCAGCTAGCAGCATCAACAGCTGTTCGATCTTCTGAGTGCGCTCCTGTAGATTAGGAACACAGGTTAGGAACACGGCGAATATGCTACACTGCCAGGGCCAGATCGGTCCTACCCCACACACGGTCCCTACGCGTCGCTGTATTGAAGTCTCTAGGCCTAACTCTCTAGGCCTAACTGCGGACTGTGCCTATGTCAAGGACAGAAGGCCAGGATCATCTTCATTGGTGTATTTGCTAGCTTTGCTGATAGTATCACAGATAGTTTGGATTCGGGGTGGCGCTGGGAAATTTGCATGATACGACTCTTGCTCCCGCTGAACTTCTTCCTTTGGCAATTGCTGATACCATGTCCCTTGCCTCCACAGATGGGGCAGCATTTATCTGTACAGTAGCGCCAGAATTGATCTTCCCCACATATGTAACAGCTCGTCGGGTGTTGTGCAGAGCTCTGTATGCTGACCTCTCCTGTCTCGCCTCTGTTGGGTGTATGCTATAGTTTCCCGGAGCATCCGGTTCTTCTTCCCCGTCGGAAACAGGCGGTTCTGTGGTGGCCTGGCCGATAGCGAAGCTACCTTGACGATTCGCTCTGCGTCTGACTTCCTTTGTCCAGTGCGTGTCCGCGGTCGTTCAGTCTCTTTTTATATCTATCAGTAGTTTCCTGCTAGCGGCGCCTCCAAGATCGCTGTCAGTTTCGACCACTGTACCCTTGATCTTCGATTCAACATCACGCGGGAGTTGGGAGGCTATCAGAGAAGCCACAAACTTCAGGTCGACGCATGCTTCCGCTGCCAAACGCTTTGCTTTGAAGTATAGGAGGTCGATAGATTCGCCAGGTTGCCAGGTGGCCGGCAGAGGGTTTGCCTGGAGCTATATTGGTCTATTGGCGGTCCAGAGTAGCGGCGAGTGCGTCGAGTGCTTCACTAGCAGTAACTGCGGTATTTACGATCTCGCGAACTCACTCTCGGTCTTCAAAAGTGCCGTTTACGTATGCAGGTGTTACGATATCCCTAGTCCTCAGGATACCTAAGGGTTGGGAGCCCTGGAACTAACAAATACAGTGGAACCTCGTTAGAACAACACGGTTAACACGAACACTACTTCAGTCCCCTGAATTGGGCCACTATACTAATAGTATAGTGGGCACAGAAAAAAATAGAAGTTGATGTCTATGTCCCTCAAATAAACAATAATAGAAGTATCGAAAACATGCATCTACAATAAATATTTAAGAAAATAATGTAATAAATATGAAAAAATTCGCGAATAATAATATCTAAAAGAATTTCAGTTTGTGAGAAGCTTTCCTATTAACAACAACAACAACAACAAGTCCCTCATTGTTGATGTCTATGCCTTTATGGAATAGGAACTCTCCAGGTCCTGTCCCTTCGTGTCCAATGGTACCGAGAAACTGTCCCTCTCTGTTGAACACTTTAACATTATGAGCTCTCTCTCGTCACAAATTATAATATTCCTGTGTCTGTCCAGACAGAAATAGCTAACTCCAATCAGCTGTTCCTGAGACACAATCGAATGCATTAGGTTCCCATCTCTGGAGAATGATTGGACAGGATAGGGGCACTCATCAAATAGGACTATAAATAGAGAGGGAGCTAATTTTAGGTCGCATAGCCTAGTGTCCTCTGTTATATGTGGAGAGTTAAGTGGTCATATCGACAGACCGAAAATCCTCAACACTGAAATGAGATATGCTATTAGTATCACACATTCCTACATACAGTGTGTCTGTGTCAACTGACAGACCAGATATTTCATACTCTGTTATAATTTTTAACACAACACAGAATGTCCCCAGACACTTTATCTAGCTTGCAGATACTAACTGGAATAACACAGCTTGGCGAACAGGTGATGGAGTGAGAGAGTTATGGAACTAGGAAAAGTCTTTCCTTGTGGCTCAATTGTTCTCGAATAATTTCCTTCTTTGCTAAACACCTGAATCCTGTGAGCCCATGTATCGCACACATAAATATCTCCATTGTCTCTGTCTATTGACAGACTAGAAGGAGTATCTAATTCCATCTTTCCTATTCCTCTACTGACACCAGACCACACTGGGTTGTGTCTGTTCACGTAGGATACGCCCTCACACAAGCGACACAATCCAGTCATGCCACCTTCCAACCACCCGTCATGCCACTCGAGCCACACAGATGGAATCCGATCCACCTTCGCCTCTAGTCCCCGTATCTTCTCGTCCAACTCTCGGGACACATTTATGAGAGTCTCGTTGAGCTCATTGTGTTGGAGATTGTGTGACACCTCAGCTTTGGTCACTTTCAATTGATTCAGCTTCACTTGTCTATCCTCCACTCGTGTCTCTGCCACACGGACCACTTCATCCAGCTGTGCCACCAGTTCGAGGTGTCTGCCACGTAGCACTTGGAAATAATACTCGAATCGGACACGTAACTCCTCTTTCGCTATTAAAACTTCCCCTCGAATTCGTTCCAGCTCTCTGGCTGTCTCTTCTCGCATGTTAGTTGCCATTGCCATGAAACCTAACTACGGTAGTTAAAAATTATATTTACATGAATTTAAACCTTTTTTGTCAACAATAATAACAACAACAACATTACTTATTTGAAAGTCAACAAATTCCTCTTGAAAGCTAAAACAAAAAGTGTCAATACAGTCAGGTTCTTTCATTATGAACATTCAAGGAACCAAAAATTGTGTTCATAATAGAGAGAATTGTAATTTAACTCCAAAAATATATGAAATGTTAACTAATTTAATGGAGAACCTAATTAACCGGTGCATTAACAGAGTCTACTGCAGTGGTTCTCAACCTGCGGTCCGCGATCCAAAAGGGGTCCGCGATCCAAAAGGGGTCCGCGGACATCTTTGGGTTTATATTGCGGTTAATGGCAGGGGGTCCGCGATCTCCTTAAATTGGACATAGGGGGTCCGCGGGTGAAAAAAGGTTGAGAACCACTGGTCTACTGTATCATACAAATATTATATACACAATATGTGTAAACAAGTGATAATAACGACTTCACCAAACAAGAAGGAAATAAGTTTATATCTCAATTGGCGAAAGCAAACGTTTCCTTAGTATTCTGGCTAGATCTCTTCCCCCTAGTCTCCCGGATAAACCAAATTGGTTGCCTTAATACCCTCAAATTTTGGGAACCTTGATAAAACACGACTTTTTTCGGGGGTTCTGGGGGAAAAATGCGAATTTTTCGGGAAATCCCCTAAAAAAAATCCTTAGAGAGAAGACTGGTGAAAGGGTGCAAAATTATATTCTCTATCGAATGCATATAAATTGAATATTCGGGCACTATTTATTGTTCCTGTTGTGACATTAAACAGGTGCGAAAATGTGTCCAAACAAATTAAATAAAAATCGTGTCCCCAGGTGCACATTTGTAACCCATGAGACACCTATCCAAAAAATTTGGGCTCTTAGTTGAAATTAGAAACTCCGTTTTGTGGAGAGGATAAGGACCAACTAATAACTAAAATAATAAAAGTGATTCAATACTGGGGGATTAATACAAAACTCTAATCGGCACAGTAAAGAAAATGTATGGATTCAAAGATTAATGGGTTTAAGAATAATTATATTCGGAGTTATCTTGCTTTATTTGAGTAGCCAGAGGGAATTATATTCAGTCAATCCTCTGGTCACCCTAGCTTAGCATTGACAGCACTACGGGTGATGTGTCTCTGCACTTAGTATCGGATAAAGCGAACCAGAGAGCTAACATATGAACTGGCCTATAGAGGGATATATATATGTAGGGTATTAATTCTGAATAAACAGAATATGAATGAAACCTGGGTAATGAAGACTCAAGCCTTCGCATTGCCCTATGGCAATGTTTCTTAACCTTTTTAAACTTCCGCACCCCTTTAGCTTTCAAAATCAACTCTCGCACCCCCTGGTAAACGTAATATCGTTGATTTTTTTACTATAAACAGAACTTGTACTCTTTTCCCGCACCCCTCAGAATCGTACCTCGCACCCCCGGTTGAGAACCACTGCGCTATGGAGATGCAGTTAAACTAACGACGTAATACATTAATCACATTCAAGGAAATGAATTATTTCCCATAAATAAATTATTTCCATAAATGAATTATATTAAAGAAAATGAATTATTTCCATAAATGAATTGTAATACAGTAAATAAATTATTTCCCATAAATTAATTATCTTAAGTAAATGAATTATATTAAAGAAAATGAATTATTTCCATAAATGAATTGTAATACAGTAAATGAATTATTTCCCATAAATTTCATTATATTAAGTAAATGAATTATTCCCATAAATGAATTATATTAAAGAAAATGAATTATTTCCTTAAATGAATTGTAATACAGTAAATGAATTATTTCCCATAAATTTGAATTATATTAAGTAAATGAATTATTCCCATAAATGAATTATATTAAAGTAAATAATGATATTATTATTATTTTGTTATTACGTAAATAATGATATTGTTGCAATATTGTAGTCTTAGCTTACTACTTACAGTGGATATCACATTAACCAGAATATAGGTCGCTAATAGCATAAATACTGTAGTCAACAATTCAATGCATTTGTCCCGTTATACAGATATCTGATTCTATCAGTTATTTACAGCTATTCGTTTCGCGCGGCGTTTTCATACCTTGTATCAGCACTTAACGCACTCGATACTTCAAACAGAATACAGTAGACCTCGTTAATAGGGAACACAGGGATAATCAAATGTGTACTCTTATCCGGAATTCGTATTAATTAACTTAAGACATGGATTCCCTGGTGTTCGTACTCACGAGAGTTTCCTGTACACTAAACTCCCGTTATAACCAAGTCGGATATAGCGAAATAACCGCTTATAACGAAATGTAGATTTCCCCCCAGAGTACTAATGCATTAATTAGTATCCGCTTATAAGTTATAACGAATATCCGGATATACCGAAGGAATTTACAGGTCCCAAGCACTTCGTTATAACGAGAGCTCACTGTATTCGATAACTGTAGTTATGTCAAAGGTTAATAAGTACAGTAGAACCTCGTTAGTACTGTTGTAGGACGGCTTACTAACTCTATTACTATAACCATAATTAACCATGGATACTATCTATCCATGACGGTTTACTTACCGTCTTACACTTTACACTTCCTATTACACATCTATTAGCATTAAATTAACAGGAATTATTATGTAATAAAGGAGATTTTAAGAGAACCAAAACAGCGTTAGAGTATTGATAGAGTTTGTACTAACGAGAGTCAACTGTATTACTCAGCTATTCATTATAAAAGTACAGTAAACTCCGCTTAATTGGATTAACCTCTCACAGGATTTACAGAACGAAATCAGTTTGTCAAGCAATACTTTCAGTCAAAAGGATTTCTCCACTTAATTGCATCCTACATACTCGATCCAAAGGAACTCAATTAAGCGGAGTCAATTGTATGTACAGTGGTGTTCGCGTTATAGAAAGTCGTATTTTGCATGAAATTTGCTTGTTAATAGGCGAACTTGTTATTAGAGAAACAGAATTAACATTAAATGCTCGTTTGGAGAATGAAAATAACCATTGATGCATTATACGATTATACGTTATACGTTCGGGGAGCGTATAATGGACCATATATAAGTTAAAATCGTTATACGTTATACGTTGTATGATGATTATACGTTCACCTATCGTATAATGGTACCATATATACGTTATACCATAGCATTCTATACTCTAAGGCAATGCCGCGGTTGAATGGACTTGGACCATGGATGAACTAGTATAGTCAACTAAATAGATGCAATGCAATTATTCTTCGAAATACGTAATCCAGGGTGCTTCTACTTATGTAATTGTTTTTTATAAAGGTGGCCATGTACAAGACGCATATTTTTTAGGTAGCACTTGGTCGAAATGACGTCACCGTATTGTCTAATAGGCAAAATATGCCAAAACTTTGAACACATGTAAAATGTTCAATTTCGCTTTTTCAAACAAATTGCTGTGACTAACCCATCTAGGAGTTATTTTACATAAAATATCTCAGAATCAATTATGGAATGTTACCACATTCCTCTGTTGCCTTGGAAACGTGATTTGAATGATTGAGGTAATATCTCGAGAAGGAATATAGTCACAGCTTACTCAATGGATCCAATTGATAGCCCGTCCTCAACTTCCTATTCAATGATAATACATTTCGATGCTCTATCTCCAACCAATTTTATGCAAAATGTGTATAATAATTTTAATGTATATTACAATAATCACAATTCTCAGAAAATTGGTTGGAGAATTGTGAGAATTGTGATTATTGTAATATACATTCAAATGATTATACACATTTTGCATAAAATTGGTTGGAGATTGACTATACTAGTTCATCCATTGTCCAAGTCCATTCAACCGCGGCATTGCCTTAGAGTATAGAATGCTATGGTTATACGTTACGTATAATGCAACTATGAAAATAACCAGGAATTTTCATGAGTCATAGAGTCATTTGACTCATGATAAAATTCGATGACTCGCGAGTCATCGAGTCAATCAAATGACTCATTAAAAGCCCTGAAAATAACCTGCTGATAGAGCAATTGCTATTAGGTGAATACGGAACACCACTATCACTCCTCAGGCCTGATCACTCTTACGTCACTGGTTAGGCCGGTACCACTTTATAACTGAGTCTACCTGATGTCCTTTGTCCCTCCAGTTAGCAATAATATCCCCTGGTATACGAGCTAGCGAAATAACATGTCCATGAGGAGATCTGTATTCTCTAAGCTGGTTGCGTCAGTAGAACGAGTAGAGCGAGGCTCCCTATAGCGTAGCATAGAGAATGGGCTGTAGTGTCATTATGTATCATTGGGGGAACCTTATTACGGTAGTATATAATCTCATTGGGGAGTTGTTAAACACCCATACAGTGTATCCATTAATATTTAACTGCTAAGAAAAAATAGGAGACAAAATAAATTATTTTATACGAGCCCTTCGGTCTATGTCGCTTTGCGACGTGTTTGTGCTATCTGTGCTCAATATAAAGGCCTTCCTCTTCTCTCCATGAAGGATGTTATATAGTTCCCTTTCTACCATTTTTCATAATTTAAGTTTTTTACCTATAATACCCGTTGAAAGTTAATTTGTTTACCTGTTTTTGTAAACAAAAATAAATATTCACATTATAAATTTGTAAATGCGAAATTCGTATTCAGCATATGTACTTGTTTGTTTACCTATTATAACATTTGGAAGTTAGTTTATATCTCAATTATACATGCGATTTATTCACCCATCACTCCGGACAAACAAACACACAACAATCGAGTTTTAATAATTCAAGCTGCTCATCCGTGCTGCCGACAGTATTTTCCTTGGAGGCACTATCAATTACACCACCGGTATCCACCAATAGATAGTGCCACCAAAGGGAAATACGTCGGCACAGCTGCAATTTTTGATTTTTTATGTGCGTAATATGTCATCAACAAACACAACCAACCCATTCGAATTATATAATTCCCAAATTGTAAAAACACATTTTTTAACGATGTCATCATCACCTCAAGGTGTCAACACTCATTTATAGAGGTGTTACGTAGCATAAGGATCAATTGATCCATTGGAAGTTTGTTTCTATCTTGTACCATCTCTGAGATTAATGCTATTTACCAAATTAGTACAAATAATTAATAAATGATTTAATAATTTAACAAAAATTCAATGTCAACTTGAATTTATTAAGTTTAATTATTTGTCATAAATAGTAATTTAAATTAATTTTGAACCAAATTTCAATTCCGCACACTTGATGATCCCTAATAAACAAATAGGAAGCATCTATATAAGTCAAATAGAGACTTAATTAATATTAATGAATTACGTCAGCATATTAAAATAGTTTAAGAGCAGGTGTGTGCAACCTCTTTTAACCTTGGGCCGAATTGTGCTTCTCAGATCTGTTCACGGGCCGCGATTCAGATAGTTTTATAATTACTAGATTTAGATTAGAAGAAAACATTGTTTAAGTGTAATAAGAATGATTAAGAGTTTTGACTAAGCGAAATATTGTCACAAAATACTAATAATTGTCACAAAGTCACATGTGTGAGATCTGTGATTGTTTCTCCTTCACAAGTCGGTCAATGTTCGGCTCTATGTTGGACGTTGCCATTCTTAAGCAACTCTCGAGATGCTCATCTGTTAGCCTGGAGCGACATGGCGACTTTTTGTACTTCATCCGAGAGAAGAACTTTTCACATAAATATGTAGAACCGAACAGTGACATCATCAATTGCGAGAAGCTGACAACATTTGGATATTTGTCCTTCGGGAGATGTTTCGAATAGAAGGTGCCTAATACAACATCTTGGGATTTCGCCTTCAGATTGAGGTCTTCTTGAAGCTCTATTAACTCCATTTGGAGCAGAGCTGGTGCATCCTCGATGTCCGTATAGAATGGTGACGAGAAAATACTGAGGTTAGTTTCTTGAGTTCTAAAATCTCCAAACCGTTCATGGAATTCCAACAGAAGACAATCTACTTGCTGTGAGAATTTCATGACTTTTTCACGATATAAATTTTCACCGAGTACTTGAAGGACTGTTGGGAAATGAAATGTATTCCCATCAAGTAACTGGGTATGCCACAGTCGGAGTTTGTTTTGAAAGCTTTTTATGTGAGAGTATAATTGGGCATGAGCTGTTCACGATTCTGTAACTTTGTATTTAGTTCATTGAGATGAATAGTGATGTCCACAAGGAACGCGAAGTCACCAAGCCATTCGATATCCTGCAATTCGGGGATTTCTTTCCCCTTCATGGTCATGAATGCTGAGACTTCATCTTTGAGCTCGTAAAAGCGTTTCAGCATTTTGCCTATGCTTAGCCAACGTACTTCTGTAAAGTACAAAAGATCCTCGTGATCTGCGTCCATGTCATCCAGAAATTGTTGGAATTGGCGGTGATTTAATCCCCTTGCTTTAATGAAATTGATACAAGTAACGACTGTGTTCATGACATGATTAAATTGAAGAATTTTAACACAGAGGTTTTCTTGGTGTATTATGCAATGGAAGACATTGATATTATCAGGGCTCAATTTTCGATTCAAGAGTTCAGTTTTCATCCTAGCAACTAGACCCGAGTTGCGTCCTGTCATGGCTGGTGCGCTGTCTGTAACAATTCCACTGAGGTGCTCCCATTTCATGTCAAATCAATCAAAGGCACTCCTTACTTCCTCGAATATTTTTATCCCTGTCGGCCTACCTTTCATGGATTGTCTTGAGAATAATTCTTCCGTGATATTGAAATCGCCATTAACTCCCCGAATGAAGATTGCTAGTTGTGCTGTATCAATGAGATCCGTGCTTTCGTCCACAGCAATGGAGAAGAATCTGAACTTAGATCCATCTGGTTAAGTGACAGCACAATATCATTGGACATTTCATCTATCAATAACTTTACAATTTTCGGGGTAGAATATTTCCACGACACCCCTGATGTAGTCCTTCACAAAATCGTCTTCGGTAAATGGCTTCGAGTTTTTAGCAATTTTCTGGCACACAAAGTAACTTGCACGCAATATATCGTTGCAATCGTTCTTGCTTTTCTGAAATAGCATTTGCTGTCCTGTCAATTCTTTTCTCAATCTTCGTATTTCATCCTGTCGAGCTCGCCCTGCGAGTTTCTTGTGAGTAGTGACATGCTTTGTATCATAATGGCGCCTCATATTGTACTCTTTCAAGCAAGCGACAGTCTCCGTGCAAATGAGGTATACAGACATACTTTTATGTTCAATAACGAAATAATTGTCAGTCCATTGCTCATTGAATGTTCTACCTTCGTCATATAATTTCCTCTTTCTACTCGATGATGAACTCGCCATCTTCACTACTTACACTACGGAATTCAGGTTATGATTTAATCAATAATAGTATTGTGCGATTGTTTTTCATAAGTAATAGATATGTAATAGACTTAGCATGTAGTATGAAAAGCCTATTTCCCAAACATTTTTAGATACTTGGTGAATTTTCCCTCGAAACATACGCGGAAAAGCCATTGTACTATTTAAAGGTAGGATGTTATTTAAATCTGCTCAAAATACCAGTCTAATGTCAACTCTCGGGCTGCATCAAGCCAGTATTCAGGATTGCTTCGCGGGCCGAAGCACAGAGCGCTGCGGCCGCAGGTTGCACACCCCTGTAATATACTATAATCATATTTTCAATAAGAAAATCGAAGCCTACTCGATCTCACAAGTTGAATCAATATAATTATTTCAACTTGAAACAATAGAATTAGATTTAACAGTTTTATTGAAACTAAAGTGTGAGTAAACAAATAAATTTCAACACCCATTTATGGCATGAATTAAACGCTTCATGAAATTTGTTCTTCTCCCATCAGAAGCAGAATTTTATGGTGAATTCAATGGTGAATAAAAAATCCAAAATTGCAGCCTGTGCCGACGCATGCTCCTTTGGTGGCACTATATTTTGTTGGTTGTTTATTCATAGTGCCTCCAAAGGAACATGCTGTCGGCGCAGGTTGCAATTTTGGATTTTTTTTCGCCAAGTCATCAACGCCCAAGGTGTGAAGAACCATTTGTTAATTGGTCGGAGTCACAAGGAACGATTGTTGAATTTGAAGTTTGTTTCTATCATAAACCATCTAGAGTTTAATGCCATTCATTCATTTTGTATTGATAATAAAATATATTATTAGTAATTTATTTTAGCAATGTTATCCACGGTTGGTTGAGTTGAGTCAACAAATTCCTTATATTATATTATTTATTTAATCCATTGTATAGTAATACTACAATTAAATAGAAGCCAGCTGGAATTTATAAGTTGAATCAATATATTTATCGCAAGTTGAAACAATAGAGTAAGATTTAACAAGTGAAATCAATATAATTATTACAAGTTGAAACAATGGAATTAGATTTAACAGTTTTACTGAAATTGAAGTGTGAGTAAACAAAGGAAATTTGAAACTCAATTGTGGCACAAACGAAACCCAATTAAAAAATTCGTGCTCTGTGAAAAGGTGTAGAGTTTAATTCTCTATCGAATGCATATAAATTATATATTCGCGCACTATTTATTGATCTTTTTCTAATATTAAACAGGTGCAAAAATGTGTCCATAAAAATGTAATCAAAAATCGTGACCCCAGGTGCACATCTGTAACCCATGAGACACATATCCTGAAAATTTGGACTCTTAGTAAATAAAACTCTGTTCTGTGGAGAATCTACGGACTAATAATAAAAAATCCAAAATTGCGCTGTGCCGACACATGCTCCTTTGGTGGTACTATATTTTGGTGGTGGTTTATTGATAGTGCCTCCAAAGGAACATGCTGTCGGCACAGCTGCAATTTTGGATTTTTTTTCGCCATGTCATCATTACTTTGAGGTGTTAAATTATTTCAGAAAAGTGTTTCAGAAGGCAACGACCCTTAGAGTGGCGGAAGTTTCCATTTAGCTCACTTCATTTTAGAGATATTCTAGTTTCGGTAGAATATAAAAGGTGATGACTCAGCATTTTATGTGCGTGTTGGGTGTTCAGCCAACACCAACTAACCCATTCTAAATATAAAATTCACAAAATTGTGAAAACACATTTTTTTGACGATGTCATCATCACCTCAAGGTGTCAAGATCCATTTGTAGAGGTGTTACGTGACATAAGGACCAATTGATATATTTAAAGTTTGTTGCTATCTTATATATTTCCTGAGATTAATACAATTTAGCTAATTAGTATAAATATTTAATTAATTTATTAATAATTTAACACCATTATTATGTACAGCAAAATAAATTAAGTTCAATTATTTGCAAACATTATTAATTTAAATTGAATTTCACTATAATATTTGAATTCAACGCACTGGATAACCCCAATAATCTAATTGGAACCGTCTCTATAAGTTAAACACAGAGCGAATTAATTTTAATTAAATATGTCAGTGTATCCATTGTGCAAGAATATTCTCGCAAAAATAAATATAATCACATAATCTGTCGTTGTTATGGAATGTAAAATCTTAATTTTCAATTGGAAAATAGAAGCCTAACCGATCTCACAAGTTGAATCAATATAATTATCGCAAGTTGAAATAATATAGTGTAATATATTTAACAAGTTGAATAAATATAATTATTACAAGTTGAAACAATAGAATTAGATTTAACACTCTCAATTGAACTGAAGTGTTAGTAAACAAAGGAAATTTACAACTCAATTGTGGCACAAACTAAGCCCAATTTGAAAATTCGTGCACTGTGAAAAGGTGTAGAATTAAATTCTTTATCTAATGCATATAAATTGAATTTTCGCGCACTATTTATTGTTCCTTTTTTAACATTAAACAGGTTCCAAAATGTGTCCAAAAAAATGTTATCTAAAATCGTGACCCCAGGTGCATATCTGTAACCCATGAGACACCCATCCTAAAAATTTGGGCTCTTAGTTAATTAAACTGTTCTGTGTAGAGGATACGGACTAATAATAAAAAATCCAAAATTGCAGCCTGTGCCGACGCATGCTCCTTTGGTGGCACTATATTTTGATGGTGGTTTATTGATAGTGCCTCCAAAGGAACATGCTGTCGGCACAGGCTGCAATTTTGGATTTTCTTTCGCCAAGTCATCATCACAATGAAGGTGTTAATTATTTCACAAAGGTGTTTCAAAAGGCAACGTCCCTTAGTGAGTTGGAAGTTTCCATTTTGCTCACTTTATTTGAGAGATATTCAAGTTTCAGTAGAATAAATATGTGATGACTCAGCATTTTTTAAGTGCGTGTTGGGCATTCACCCAACTCCAACCAACCCATGCAAATTATTTAATTCACAAAATTGTAAAAATACATTTTTTTGACGATGTCATCATCACCTCAAGGTGTCAAGACCCACTTGTATAGGTGGTACCTGGCATTTGTGATTTACAAAAATATGTAAACAAATAAATCAAAATTAATTTAATGTTTCACAACTACTCAGATTTTTGTGATATACAGTCAACTCCCGTTATAAACAAGTCGGATATAAGTTACGAAGTACCTCTTATAATGCAGTCGTTTAATGGTCCGGAAATGCTTCTATCTTATTACATATTAAAACTTCGGTTACAACGAAATGGATATAACGAAATTCCGCTTATAACGAAGTCATTTAAATCCCAAATAACTTCTAAGTTATTGATTTTACTCCGGTTATAACGAAATCCGGTTACAAGGAAATCAGCTTTTAATAATCTCTTTTAAGATCGAACTCCGCTTATAACGACATGAAACTACGGTCCCGAGCACTTCGTTATAACGGGAGTTGTACAACTAATTTCGAGTTAAGGACTTAAGACACATTTGCAACGCAATGAACATAGTCGATTTCCCTGAATTGGGACACCTCGGTACCTGACATTGTTTCAATTAACGAAATAAAATAAACATTAGCTTATCTCTTTGAATATATTTTGTTTTGAAGATTTTTACGAATTAAGCGGAGTCAATTGTACTTATCTTATAGCTTACCATCTACTAGTTCATTGTATTTAAATACTTCAATATTACAACACTCTCCAAATAAAAATGAGCACACAAACAAACACAAATATTTTTGTATAAATATTAGGCACCAAATATTATATGGGATATAGTAGGCATTACTTCCAAGGAATATAAGATAACGGGTGAATTAATTATTAATTAATAACTCTTCTAAGTCCTTATTTGCAGTTGTATACTGTATTTTCTTTGTGCCATAAATAAACTTATGAATATGTTTACACCAAATACAGATTGTGACGAACACGAATGACGACAGGATTATTGACAGCGATAGAAAGAGAATAACTTTGCCAATCAATTCCGTGTATTGCATTACTTTCAAGAATGTTTCAACCGCTTCTTCAGTTTGGATAACATCATTTAACGAACTGAACAAACTAAACGGGAAATAACAGTCTCCAAAGAATAATGCACTATTCAATAATTCTGTAAGATCGAAGGAGACCTCTGCTAATATTAGGAACAGATATCCGCATGTTATAATATTAAGAGTGAGCTTGCAGTATCTGTACTGTTTCATCTCTTCCTTGTTGGAACCGTGTTGTGTGAGACGCTCCAAAGCTCTCTGCAGCAAGGCACATTTGAATCGTTTGGAAGTGCGAACAAATATACAGAGATATGTGGGTATAATAATGTAGAACATTACAGTACTAATAACTGTGGTATATTGTATAAACCCAGTTAGGATGATGACTGTACTTAACAAGGTGGTTATAATGAATAAAAGCCGAGAATTCAATGTGTTGTACGGTTGTTTGATTTTCTTGATACGAATAATTAGATAATTCATCAAACATGCACTGAGAGCAAACACAAATATCTCAGCAGATCTCGCTATTCCCCTAAATCCATTTAAGAAAGGAATTTCCGTATATATGATATTAACTTGATTCAGTGCAGGCTTGTGATAACTTGTACAATCAGTGAAAGGTAACTCGAGTGTATTATTACTTACTTTATGGTAGGAAAGGAAATTGTAAATGGAATCTGATGTGAAGAATAATATCCCAGCAATGATCTCAGATATATTTATCAAAAGTAATAGAGTATTTTTCCGTATTTCAGTTTCATAATGATAATAAAATTGTTTATTTAAATAACCTGAATCACCTGAGAGACATCTCGCTACTCCTCTCTTGTATTTTCTGCAGCAATGGATTCTCCTGGCGAAAACAAACCCCCAGTATCCACTGAATATTAGGAAAATAGACAAAAACACTGAGTTTATGACGATTGCAAATATCATTTCAAATTGTATTAAAAGTTATATTATTGAGTTTTTATACGAAATTGTGTATCTTGTAATCCACTTAGCATTATTGATTTACTGATTACATAAAATGGGATTTATTGCAAGCATTTAGTCGAGAAACATTTAATGTAATTTAATATAATTTTATAGTATCCCTCTCACATAGAATATCCAAGAAGTTATATAGTCCACATAGGTAATCAAACTTCTTGCATATTTAACTTGTTAGCGCTATTATGTTACAGTCTACGATTTGGTTGCTTTCAGTGCAAACATATTTAATATGTCATATAAAATGATCTGTAAACAACGAATAATTGTCCCTTACAAAATCTCAAAAGGTATATTTCAACTTTAAAGATATTAGTTGAATCGTATTTACTAAATTGGGTCATTATTATTCAATTGTGATTGAAAACAAAGTTCAAAATGGCAAACAGTTGATTACTGTTACTTCGGACTAGTCTTGTTAGTTAATACAGGGGCGGCGGAATCAATTCAATAGTGGTCAGTCCATGCCCCTGTAATATAATTGTACAGCTTAGTAGTAGTTTCGTTAGTTGAATATTGTTTGACAAATTAGCTAAACAAGGTACCAAGCTGCATTGTCTGGAATTGAACTTTCGGCGCTGCAAATAGTCTGGATACATTACACGGGAGAAGAGGCTCCTTGATGGGGAGACATTAAATGGCACTGTGTTATACTAACTAGCTCTTAGCTCTGCATATAAATATTGTGTTTCCGTGTTACGGGTATGTTACATTACAATATTTAAACTCCCGTTAAAAATTCGTTTAATACCTTATTGAATATTCATAGAATATCACTGGATGGAATGAATCAACAAGTACTAATGATATTACAATGCATATGTACTATGTATTTGGTGAAAATTTTTGGAATTAGGGAATAAGGCAAAACGATTGCAAAGCCAAAATGCATGACCCCTTACTTCCGTCCGTGCAAACCATGTTGGACATCACTGGCCTGGTATGTGTATTCACGGAGTTTAATTGGACATTAATAATCTTCAGGGGACCCAATTCTGTATGGAGGGCTCAGCCCCTAGATCCCTTGGATACGTGTCTGCTCTGACTACAAAGCACTGTCTCTATAAAGCACTATAAAGCACTGTCTCTGTAGCTTGTTATGCACACCAAGAGAGAATGCAAGCAGTATACATAAACAGTTGAGTACAAGTACATGAACTGACTTTATACATGGACTCTCAATTCAATAAGAGATATATTCATTAAAATTATTGCATATATACAAAGTTACAAACATATTCAAAATCCTTATAAGTCATTCATTATGAACAAAAAAGAATTATATAATATTATTTTATCATATTCCAATACTTTAAAATGTTTGTCAATATGTAGATACAATAAAATAGACTTTATAATGAATGCTGCATAAATAATTCTTGTAAACAGTAATTAAGTTAGACAATGAATTGGAATAAACATTTGAAAGTTTATTAGAAAAATTTGGTTTAATTGTTAATAAGTAAATTTGGTTAAGTATATGGTTACAGTGGAATATGCATAGAGACTTTCCTATAATTAGTCTCATATTGCATCTATCTATAAATAAGCTGATATAGTGGCTCTATACTATTCTACTCAACTTATATTATTCATAATAACTGTATTAATACTTGAAGATACTCATATAAACTCCGAAATTAACCTAATTTCTATAATCAGTGATTTATCAATTTATCAGGTTAGTATTTAGTATTTGACAAATAATTTATTCTGTTAGTTTAATAATCTATTTACCATAATATCTGTTGCTAGGAAACGTATCCTTAATTGAAGAATCTCAAAAGGAATTTCTTATATTCAGAGATACAACCATTCTCAACGAATTACAGTGAGTTGTCTTACGTACATTTTAGAATTTACAACTTATATATATCAGAAAATACCGGTGTTTTATAATGACATATCAATAACTTATTCATATCATGTACTGTATTTACTTGGATTTACCTGTGTTTATAGATCCTATTACAATTATCAATAACGCTAATATCATCAATCAGTTGAATCAGATAACAAGTAAGTACATTTCTTTGTAATATCTGTATATTCACTATAATTGTATCGATATACATTTGCATCAATCTTAGTAGGGAAATCATTATCATTATGCCCTGCATTATTTGTTGTACAATCTAAAATCTGCTAATTTAATTATGTCTAAAAATATTATTTATTTCGGGAGTGTTTAAAGTTAATACATACTCCGGTGCTATTACACAATACGTATACTGGTAAGATTTGTCATTGAGCCAACAACTTTAACAAGAATGAATAATTTGACTGTTTAACTCTGATATTGCACAGTTAATTAGTGGATAAATAAATCCTTTAACCAAATTAATAGTTCATGGATTTACATACATTCAAAACTATCCAATTTTGGTTTGAAAATGGGTTTATACACTAATCCGGCCCAAAGTATTTGAAGAACAATAATTATATGAATATATTCCAGCTTCTCGAGGCATAATTACATTTGTTGATGCTTCAATATAAAACGATAGGTAATTTGAATATATATTTTATAGGGGTATTAAGCTCATAAACTTTATAATGAGCTAATAAATACAGATTTTCTGATCATTATGAGGCAATTATAATTTACTAATTCTGATTTCACATTATAATTGCACATAGTCGGATTACTCTAGGTACTTAATTTCAAATAATTGCGATTATTTACTGAGATACAGCCATATTACCATCTGTGCAACACACCATTGAATATTGCAAGTGCATATCATAATTTGTACTAAGACTTAATTAATTAATCTCATCTAATTGCGTACCTTGATGTATTCTTTGTAAGAATAATTCGCTTAATGAGTCCATTCAAATACCGTAAATGGGGCGACTTTGGTCCAAACTTAGGTAATTATTCAAACATATACGTACGTATCGGGTGATCGATCAGGTTAAGATGATCAGATAAATATAGTTTTGTGTACATTCTGAATTTACTAGGATTTCAAATTTCATATTTGTGAATAGATATTTATGATATTCACAAATATATTTGGAATTTAGGCTCACTAATCAAAACGATATTGCAAATTGCTCTTATTTGAAAATCTCGCTCTTTTAAAGTTAATAAGCTCAAAATTCCAACACAAGTATCAATTTACTAGGGCTGTATCGAAAGAATAAAGCAACAATATCAAATTATCAATAGGGCTTAGAAAGTATCAATATACTATATTAAATGTATCATCAATTCATTTTGGACCTATTTACTAAGCATACGATTGATTCCAATAATTTCCTGAATTTAATGACCCTTGAGCAAAAGTTAAACTCACGGGTCTACGGGCCCCAGTTACTTAGAATGTTCCAACACCAACTTTTCTAAGCGATATACTATACACCGAGTTCTGATATCATTCTGTAACACATTTTGGAGCTATGGTATATTGCAATATACATTTCTATACTGGCTGCCATTAATATACTCGTATAACTATTTGTTCTGATTATGAGCATATCTATACATCCTCTACTGAAATAAATTTGATGAAATACATTGTTAGTATAACACCGTCCCTTTCTATGTCTTAATTACAGTCCCGTTTTAATCCCGTTTCCCAAAGTACTAAAGCTATACAATGAATAGAAGTGTAAATAGGAGATTATTCGAAAATATACAATTGTGTCTCTGCTCTAATTCTAATTGACGGGTCACTTAGCTATATAGGGAGATAAAATAATCAATTTTTGGTTCAATTGGGATGATACTCAGCCTGTAGTTAAAGTGAATTCAGCATAGAGCTAAATAATAGCTAGGATTTCAAAAGGTATTAAAGAATAACTAAAACTTACCATAATTTCGTGCGACAGATTAATATTATTAACATTAATGGTTTTAATCTAGTAATTAACCAAGAAAATCCATATATTAATAGCCCAATTTTGTCTAATTCTATGTATAAATAATATATTTAATGCGAAACTCAATATTGTGTATGGAATTTACATATTTTCTGTGTTATTGTGGGATTGGGCTGTATCAACTATAAAAATGAAGAAAACATAACTAATTTCGACGAGATTGATCAATTAATTTATGAGAAATTAATTGTGAAGTGGTGCTCATTTTCTCTACTGGATTTCGCTACAAACTTCACTCGTATTCTTCTTTCCCAGCACTCCAGTTTATTAAATTAAGATAATAAAGTCTCATACACTATAGCAAGTATAATTAAATGTATTACAGTGGATGCTGGTTATAAGAACATTCTATTAAAATACTCCAGTGTGCGATAACAAATTGATATACGTATAATACAATCACACAGAATATACTTTATCCTTATACTCTCGCCCCTAACTTGAGATTGGGATCCGACTTCCCTCTGTGTTCTCTGGATCTACGCCTGGCCCTGAAATGGTTTAGCCACTGAGCTAAGTAAGTAACTGCTAATTTATAGTAAAGAAATACACCATTTGTTGTAGAATTATTATCTCCAACTATTAGTAACAACACTTGTCGGCACGAATTAACAAATTCCGATCCCAGCGATAGCATTATATAACCGGTATCCACTGTATTGCATATTTAGTCGTGATGAAATAGTGCGGACTATGTATCTTTAGTGTTGTTGCACCATGGATAATAGTGTATAATGAGAGAAGCAACATAAACCATTGTTTGAATTTGTTTCCATCGAATACAATTAGGAATTTCAAACCTTCTATAAGAAGTGGAAAATTGAAATACAAGTTTTGGCATTATTGAGAGATCAGCTCTGCAATTACGAATTTTAAAACTACAAAATATGCAATTTTAATAACTAAACTTACCAGCCGTCTACTACCACTAAATTAATTTCAATACCTGTGTAATTGAATTTGATGACTTCAGTTTAGTTTTAATTTATGTTGGAGTAGATACATTTCAGTTACAGTTACAGTTACTGTTTAGAAAATTCGCTAAAATCTATTTTATTTGGATTTGAACTGCAGTTCAATTTCTGTTCAGTTTGAAACACTATAGTATGGATGCACTATTAGTCAACCACCAAAATATGGTGCCCTGTAAAAAAATGGCACAGTTGTAATTTCCTTTTATCACATGTGGTAAATAGGCAGCTGAGTATTCTAAAAGTTTGATAAACATGTAAAATCCGATTTTGAACGTTAATGAATTTCATGTTTGTGCAAGTTGGGATTGTGATCACTGGTTAACTGGTTTACTGCAAATATTATATTTTAATGCAAGGGTCTCAAACTCAAATATATCACGGGTAAAAGTGAATTTCTGATTCTGATTCTTAATAGTACAAGGAATCCAAATATCGCTCAAAATAATGAGATGCTTCGGAGATCAATAGAGTATCCGTAAATAATAAACCATTGTGTATACAAATTTAGAAATATATTACTAGCATAAATCCGGAATAGTTTCCAATAAGGAAATAATCTTCTGGAATAATATCCCTGTTGTTCAAATACTCTTTGTGTAGGTTAGTGTAGTTCGATTAGCTTTAATATCGGTGGGAAACAATAAATTTTACACAGAATATAAAATTGTTTACTTTATTTCAGCACTAACGCAAACCTATTAGACACTGACCCAAAATATATAATTTATAAACCTTATTCGATCATTGGGGTCACCATACCATACAATATAGACAATAACTGCAACTGTAACTGTATTATTAACTCTTATTAAAATTTAATCTTTTTTATAATTTAATCTTAACTCTAACTATACGTATAATGAAATCTTTTTAACTATAACCGTGACTGGATTTTTGTTTTTCAACTGTGACTCAAACAGAATTTAACCAAATTTCAAATTGTGTTTGCAGTTCTACCACCACAAAGAAAATGTCAGCACAGCTGTAATTTTGAAATTTTACAGGGAACTCTCGTTATAACGACTTGCTTGGGACCTGTAAATTCCTTCGTTATCTCCGGATATTCGTTATAAGCGGATAATAATTTTAGTGCATTTAGTGCTCTGGGTGAAATCTCCATTTCGGTATATACGACTTCGTCCACTGTAGATCAATTTAGTATAAATATAATTAATGTGTTACGCAATAATTACTATGTAATCTTAATAAACCAGGTTCGTGTGTACTAACCATATTCTACTGAAATTGGATTCGTATGCGATATTGAACAGACGTTTAAGGTTTAATTCCCAATAATTATTCAATGAGAGTACTTTCAGTGCCTAACTCCATGCTATACTGATCATAATTATATCTGAATTATTCATTATTTGTGGAATTATCTCTAAGTTATGGAATATTACAATACAAGCTGCTCGTCCGCGCTACGCGCGTTCTTACAACTTGCACTCGGGCCTGCGGCCCTCGCTTGTATTCATGGCAAATTATGCCTGTTGTATTTAGATACTGTGGAGTGTAACGGAAATTTAACGAAAATTATACATCCCTTTCCTTACGTCACGTTTTTTGTCATTTTGGAATAAGAAGTACGATCTGTGACATTCGTAATCCTTCTCCCCCTCGAAAGCGTTAGGTAACGTTCGAAGGCCTCATACGTAGGTTGGTTATATTACGGGAAATCATATAGGAATTATAATAGCTGTCCGCTAGCCTATGTACAAATGACCGTGTATAGACTATAGAGTAACCTTTAGCAGATTCTACTTTATATGTAGTATGTAGTGGCCCCCTAAGCAGTATATTAAGCTGACCGACCGCGCTACGCGCGTTTTCACAACTTATTCCCGAGCCTTCGGCCCTCGCGTGAATTTACAACAATTTTGATTCCTTAATTAGAATAGACAAATTTGTTATTTCAGAAAGAAAGACTTTTAGACTAAATCATAATAATATAATATATGCTCACGATTCTCGGTAAATTAATACATTAATTCATGCTAAAAAAGTCATTGATACGAAATTTATTCCAAACTAACAAATATATCTTTTTTCGGGTTTATGAGTAGCAAATCTGAAATCAAATTGATTAATTAATCAAAAGTTTGGAAATGAAGAGTTTATAAGGTGGGATGAAAGGTTTGAGTTTAACTTTTACTAAATAGACTATTTATGCGATTAATGGGACTATTGAGTACTAACTTAAAGGGTAAAATTTATTGGTCAAATGTATTGACCCAGAATTATTTGTATTTATTTTTCAGCCAATTAAATTGCAGTCTCAGTTGGGCTCTCTATAATGCATAATTAACAGCTGATAGTTTTGTCACCTTTTGAAAGGGAAGATATGAATATTTTTCTTAGATATTAGAACTTGTTCCTAGAAACAATATTTCCTACCCCTCTGCCAAATTTCAAGTCTGTAGCTCTTACCAGTTCTTCAATCAATTCTGAACAAACAAACAAACAAACAAAAAAACAAATCATTGTGATTTAATATATAAGATATTTGAGATATTCTCACTAAAATAACAAACTATAATAAGGAAACAACCGCAAACAGATCATTAGAAATGAGTAATACTAGTGGCTTACTTAGCCACCATCAATATTTGATTTTGTCGTGCACTGCTGCTGTTGAGGTTAGACAGTCTGAATATAGTGGGCCGCTTCTATATTTTTGGCCTCTGTAAACTGCATTTACGGTCCTGTATTAAGCATGTCATGAGTACATAAACATATATCTGAATTACAATTTATCAGCCTAATTGTGGAAGTATTGTTTGTATTATTACAAATTATAGCTGATGAAATACTTTTAGCCGCTTAGTGTATTTACATTAGTAGATGCTTCAACTTGGATATTTTACATAAAAAGACGTTAAAGTGTAATAAAATAGCAAATCTTTTGAATATTTTTATGAAGCTGTAAGCGAATATTGTGTCGGCATTAAAATCATATTGTTCAGATACTTTTGGCTGATTAGTGAAAGTAGAACCTCGATAATAAATAAGGGGAGACTGGAGAAATATGTTGGCATTGTCGGAAATTTCTATTGGCCGTCATAATGTCATAGTAGTTATCATGCATTAATTTGTATATTGGCTAAGGGAATTAAAATTTGTACTTAACCGAAAAGTCGCCATCATGCCTTTTCTATTTCGGCGACTGATTTTGGAGGATTGTTTGTTTGTTGAAAGTTGTATTATATTTCAAAAAGTCATCCTATCAGCCATACTTGATTGCTTTTAAGCAGTTGCAGTTCTTTTCATCTTATCTTTGGGATTTGGCACTCTACGTACCTCCCACGTCTAAGATCAGCTACTAGCTATAGTTAAATTCCCATGTACTATATATGTATCGAAAATATTCAAATTCAATATAGTGCATCTTAATATAGTGACACTTTATTATTGTGATTCACTTAATAAAGGGCCGTATATGACAGTGAGAAAGCCAAAAACATAGAAGGCCGAAATATAATATTGATTCGATTTTCAGCCAAACTTTCACTCAAATCAACAGCCAATAAAACTTTCTAGTGGCGACCATATACCGTATTCACTCGAACAATCGCCCTCCTCCTAAGCGATATAAAATTAAAACCCAAATTAAATGCTAAATAGACCTGCATTTAACTAGGTAACTTGGAAAATCCGGAATTTTTTTATCATACAACACCAGATGAGCACTAAGGGGATTTGTTTAACGGGATAATAGCGCTTAAAGTATTTCCTCAAATAGCAAATAGCAATAAATACGATAACAAATTAATTTAAATCTATATATTTTGGACAAAGTGGGTCATCTTATGCACGAATATATGTCAATAAATCACAGATATACTTGTAATGTAGGCTATTGATTAAGTGTAAATGAATTTTTGATGTTGTGTAAAAATGAGACGAAATATATCAAAAATGGAATGGAAGCTTCTGGTAGAAAATATTAGATAAGATCCCAAACCCGATCCTAGTATGTAAGTGAATCTACACTCCGATCACAATCCTTAAAAAACGATCGCTATAAAAATGATAGATAGAAAACTCTTATGCCCCATGTATTATGACTTTATGAGTAAATATTAATTATCACATTGGTTATAGACCACCTTTTGAGTATGTATGTAGATAAGAATTATCCTAACTTTATTTTAACAAACGCTTTATTTGTGTAGAATTCCGGATATGGCAATCGAAGAGCTATCTGCCTTAACGGAACTAACCAACAAATTAACATCCGAAGAAATAATACGAATCAAGAATGAAATCGGTATCCCAGAAGGATTGTGTGAAGATATCACTCAAAAATCGAATTTCCTAATCGCAATGAAACAATGGAAAGGCAGAGACGCCTACAAGTTCTATCTGGCCCTACAGCACATCCGACCCGACTTGTCAGAAATAGCTTGTGATGTGAAGTGGCTATGCGCCTCATCCCCAGGAGAAACCGAATTCCAAGAGGAGGAACTGTCAATCAAAACTCTAATCAATCTACTGAGAGATGAAATCCCTATGGATAAATGGACGTTAATATACATAGCACTGATAAATGAACCAATTGAGAATATAAGTTTTGAAATGGTCATGAACAAACTGTTGGAAAACGGATTTATTCAGAAAGACCTGAGAAATCTAACAAAGATCCTGGTGGGAATCCAAAGAAATGACGTGGTTGTACAATTGAAGGTCTACATTACTTTATTCTCGAAAATGCAGGAAGGAGAGTTTGAAAGCAAATTCAAAAAGGAAATTGACAAACAAGCAAAAGAACTGGAACAATGGGAAATGAAACTAAGAGCGTTTGCAAAATTACAATTCGAGAATATTAAACAAATGATTGGAAAGGATAAATTGGTGAGCCTGGAAAGCGTATTTGTTGATTTAACAATTTTAAAAGAGGAACCCAGAGAAATAAACATAGAGGATGAAACGACCTATAATGAAATTGCATACCTCAGAAAAATTGCAAATAAGGAGGTTGAAATAACGCCTGTGGATTTTACAGAAGAATTATTAGAGTTTGATGCTGCAAAGCCTGAAATTTGGTGCATAATCGGGAATCCGGGATGCGGTAAGACATTCTTGTCAAAGAGAACTGCTCTCAGATTCAGTCACAAAGAATTAGTCGGAATTCGATACTCAATCTCGATTCCCTGTCGCGACACTAACTGGCACTCAATGGAGTCGACACGATATGATAATGCAGCAGAAATTGAGACAGAATTCATCACAAAATGGCTTTGTTTAGGCTTGCCAAATGGCGCCAATTGGTCAAGGGACCTAGCTAAACACCTGGCAGGGTCAGATGGTGATGGCCTCACATTGATAATAGACGGGCTGGATGAATTTACCAAAAAGGTACCTTTCGGAAGCACATTCTTATGTTCGTTATTAACACGAAAATCGCTCACAAAATCAACGATAATTCTAACAACGCGACCTGGGGCATGGACCGTCATATCCTCTACAAACGAACTGATCATAGACCGCTATTATCAGGTGCTGGGCTTCTCGCCAGAAAACAGGGACCTATATTTCCAAAAACAGATTACAAGCGAACGCAAACTGAAGGAATGCTTTAACCTAATGGAGCGACACGACGAAATGAAGCAACTATCCCTAATCCCTGTAAACGCATCGTTATTCGCGGCACTATTGAAAGGAGAGGATTCTACCTCGATTAATACGCTAACCAAGCTCTACTACGAATTAGTACTATACATGATAAGGAGAGAACTAATAAGAATGGGCCTAAAGGAATACTCTCGAGTCTCACGCATTTCAAACCTCCACACAGACATACTAGCCTGCCTGCATAGAATAGGATTCATAGCAATCCTCGGAGTGGCAAACAGAGATCTGGTATCGGAAGAGACAGTAACTCTCAATTTGGGACAGGAAGAATACCCATGCCAGTGCTTAGGTCTAGCTCACGAGCACTACCGAAAGGAATCCGTCGGACTTATGAAACAAGTGTGGACATTTGTCCACCTGACTATGCAGGAGTTCGTATCTGCCCTCTATTTGGAACACACTAGCTGGATTAAGCAGTGCTACAGTGTTAGGTATATTTCCCACTCCGAGGCTAACTTCTCTCTGTTCCGAATGGTAGTCAGGTTCCTCTGTGGACTCCTGTCTGATAAAGCAGCTGCTCTTCTTTCCATCCTATACAGGTACCTGACTCCTCAGCCCATTCAGATAATCGATATGCCTATGAGCTATCAACTTACCTACAGTAATTTGTATCACCATGAAGGCTGGAATCTATTCACCAAAATCAATTTCCAATTAGGATCGATTTTGTTTGAAACTAACTCAGATTCAATTCCATCTTGGTTCAATAACTTCAAACAACACTTTCCGATGCCAGTGTACCTGTATGTACGAGAATCCGTCTCTCCTAATGAATGGATTTGTTTTATTCAGACTCTCAAACTGGTTCGTAGAATTCATCTCATATTTATCGACACTACCCATATCAATCAAACCCAATTCCACTCTTTGATCCAGGAAATGGGAATCTGTTCTATTAATTTATTAGCTTTGCGCTTCGTTCAGAAAGATTCCACTACAGTCCTATCGTATACCGAAACAATTAGAGAGACAGGAATTAAGTCTGACACTAAAATTAGTATTGAGCTATCCTACTGTAATTTCAGTGGTGAGACAGATGTTAATCTCTTTCCTAAACAAACATATCAGTTTGTAGACAGCTTGAACCTAACTAGGAATACATATTCATATACAGCTCTTCAGGAATTAACCAATCTATTCTCAGCAATTCATTGCTTATTTGTTTATGAATCTGAAACTAATTACGACACTATGGTACCAGCTCTGTGTCAGGCGATACAACTAAGAGTATTACACCTCTATGACATTCCTTCTAAACTCATTCCTAGCCTAACAGCTGTGCTACCTCAGTTCTCTAAGCTACAAGAGATTGGTTTCGAGAATTCCTCACTGCTACCTGCAATTAGTCATCTGTCAAACCTAACTTATCTACGGATACAAGATCGTACAACAGAAGACACAACTCTCTGTGATTATTTGTTACATATTATTATTGGGAACAAACACTCAATAAGAGGAATGGTATTGTATTGTTTGCACAATATTGGATTGAATAATTGGAGTTTGCTTCTCAATTGTTTGGAACTTTCCGCTAATTTAGTTCAGCTAACGCTATTTGACATTACTCTACCAACTAATGACGTCACTCACTGGAGTAGCGCTGTTAAACAAATGAAGTCAATCGTTGAATTGCTATTCTATGATGTTCCCCTCTCTGACACAGGATTATTATCTCTCTGTGAAGGCCTGATATACCATCCTGCTATTAGGAGTCTAGTGCTATATGCCTGTGAGCTGACTTCTCTATCCTGTGAGCCTCTAGCTAACCTAATACCAACTGTCTCACAGCTGGAGACACTGACAGTCGAGGGACTATCTGAACCTGACAGAGATCCTATCTCATTACTCATGGAAACAGCCGATGAGTTTGGAATTGAGCATACGTTGCGTTAACTTCTCATCTCAGCTAATAAGGTTTGTATTCACTTTATTATCTGTTAATAATGTCTATTCTACTTTTTAATCGGGTCACTTTTGTCCGAGGATAATTGACAATATTAAGCGGATAATTCGATAAATCGAAAAACATATACATTAGGTACTTAGGCCGTATAAAGTAAATAACTTGTTTATCATCCCCGCCCGCCCCAATTTTACTATCCGTCCGGATCTATTTATTATTATCTTATGAACATAATCGTACAAGATATTAGCTACTAACTTATGTAAAGTACCTACTATGCCTGAATATTTAATAAGTCCTATATTTTAGAGCATTACTTTAATTATTTGGGCATTGTCGTGTTATTTTCTGATTAAATTAAATATTTATATTTATTTTTTGGAGTAGTATGATGTTATTTGCATATTAATGGAAATAAAAAATAAAAATAAAATCCCGTCCGCCGTCCCAATTTTCTCGCAAAATATGGTTGGTAAACAAGTAATTTATTTTATGTGGCCTTAGCTGAAACTATTCACCAAATATTTACCCTCTTAATATCTTAATTAGTTTTGTAAGCGAATACTTTTAAAATTAAACAAAAATATTTGTAATATTTACCAAATTTAGACGTGAATAGCAATACTTTGACCTCACCTATGACAGTAATTACTACCATGACAGACTTACTACCTCTATTACTAGTACCTTGGATGTTCTCCTTAAATGCATTTGTTTACCTCGATTATCTATGTAACTGTTTATACAGTTTGTTGTTGTTTACAACATTCTATACCGAATTTCCATTTGACTCTAAGTGATATTTAACTTCCACTAACAGTTCTATAAGAGCCATTAACCACTGCATCTATATTTAGCTAACAACTGCTATACAGATAGTTATTAGTCACTTGGTTAACCACTCCCTCTGTTTGATACCTTCTCTGTCTCCTCTAGACTACATCTCGTATTCCTCTCCTCTCCAGTCTCCCTCTCGTTCCTATCTGTTTATTCGTATTTGGAACTAACTTTAGTGCTTATTTGTGTATTCTATTATTTGTATTAATCATTAAACACTCTCTCAATTGAATTGTTTTCAATGTGATTCAGTTTACAGTTAAACTCACTAGCATAAGTGTACTTTAATGTTGCTGTAATTACCTCACTATATACAGTACATATTGGATATTGTGATATATTGGATAAAGTGATAATTTGGCCAAAAATCTCACGTCCCCACCATTATTACTATCCTATATATTAAATCCATTACGTACTGTAATACTCATCTATTGATGGATAGAAACAAATACGTGTTTTGGCTTAGAAGCGAAATATTAACATTAACTCGTTAACTCTAACTAGCAGCCTGACAATGGGTAGCACTTCCCATAGCTCGATACAAATCCAATTCTAACCCAATTGTTATTATTCGTAACAGCGACGTTAGTCACGAGAGCTCATGTGTGGAATCTGAGGTTAATATAACAGCTGTTTCTCTGGGAATAGGCAGAGCATTAATCGCTTCGCATTCTTGGAAAGTGGAGCGAACCTAAATTCAATTGTAGCCAGCTTCCGTCTTCCTAAATGAGCGCTCTTTTTCGGTTCCTTTTACTATCAATTAATTAGAGGCATTATTCGTTTGAAACAATATATGAAGAGGTTTCTAGTACTTTCTACCAAATGAATTATCAATTAATGCACTCATACTGTATTTTCCAACCTAAGACAGCTAAATCCCCTGAATTTCAGACTTCAGTAGAACCTCGTTAGTTCCAACTCGGTTAATACCAATTTCTGGATAAGACGAACAAACAGTTCCACAAAATTAGGTCCCTACAATGGATATTCAATGGGTATTACTCCGGATAAAGAGAAATTTTTTCCTTCCGTTGGTATTCGTATTAAGGAGGTTCCACTGTACTTTAATTTCTAAGGTTTCGCTCACTCGGTGTTTATATGAATGTCTAACATTAAATTGAGAATTGGCTTACACTGCATGACCATGATATACAGTCAGCTTACCCAATGCTTGCGTTGTTATTTGAATATTTCTGAAGTTGCTGGTTATTAATTGTGCGAGAGATCGTACTTTTCCAAATTAGCCAACTGATCAATAGAACTTTTTGAGATTATTCGAAAGACTAAGATCCAGAAAGTTCCTTTGAAAACACGTCCTAGAAAGTAATTAATCTCCTTATTAGGAAAAATATGTAAACTGTAGATCTAAATACCTAGAAGTCCCTCCATCTTAAGGTTATTAAATTAGAGATGAAACGAATATTCAAAATGCAATGAATGCATGTTCGAATATTCGATCGTTGAAATGACTAAGTATAAAATCTAATTCAAAACTAAAATACAGTGAAACATAGCCTACTATGAGTGAAACAATTATTTTGTAAATGCTCCAATAATTTAATCGTAGTTACAACTGTATTTGACACAGTGTTAGCAATTAATCAACTTTTTGAAGTGGGAATTATATTTATCCATACAAAAATCTTCTTGTGCAAAAAGGAGCTTAATAATGTTCGTTTTAGCCATAAGATATCTTAGAAATTAAATCACAAAAAATTAGTTTGTTCAGAAATAATTGAGGAACTGGTACCTACAGACTTGAAATTTGTGTATCCAGAAATAAGTTATAAAATCTAAGAAAATGTTGGCATCTTCCATCTCCCTAAGGTGACAAAACTTTTGAGCCAAATAAATTTTAGTGATTTCACAGGTTTGATTAGTAGCTAGCATTCAATTACTATAAATAGATTTAACTGCCTCTATCAACACTGAATAGGCCTTATTATAACGTAGGTAACGGATAACGGGATAAGTACTCACATATTGCATCTATTTATATAGTATGATGGTTTAATGGCTCTGTCACAAATACTTTCCTTGTTGTTTTGGTTCGGTCGGATCAAAAATAGCACGAACCATATATTTCGTGACAGACCTAAGCTTGCTGGAAGGCTCTAAGCACGCTATCCGTTTCCTGATCTTTGAGTGGTTGTGATTCTACATAACGAGTAAACAGGTCTACAATCAGTAGCACGTATCTATAACCATTGTCTGGGCTGTTGGACAATGCTAAAGCTGCGATATCCATTGCAATCGCTTCACCAGGTAGGCGTTTCCCAATCTACATTGACTGTATAGGTTCGCGATCGATTACTTTCCTTTTAACTTTCTAGCAAAAGATACAACCGCGGCAAAACTCCTGCACTTCGTGTCTCATTCGTGGCCAAAAGTAGTTTTCCTTAATGCTCCCCATAATGCTCCTAAATGCTCTTAGTGTCTCGGCTTGGTCCAGGTGATGCTGCGCATAGGTGGCGTCATCGCTTCCTGGCAGGATGCTTGAGGGTCACTATGCGGCCTTCGGAAGTAGGTTCTCCTCGACGAATTGAAGTTTGTGAGAAACTCTCCTCAGCTGGCCGCTACATACTCGTCCCGCTCTAGGAATTGTGTACTGCTCTCTTGATAATTGGGTCTTCCATCTACTCTCCACTTATGCGTGCATATAACCCCATTGGATCATTTGTAGAGAATATTCTATCTTCAAACTGTTCTTCCTGGTTGACTGTTTCGTCATAACTCAGTCCTGGGTTCCTGCTTAACTAATCTGCCACTTTATCCTCCCGCCCCGCCTGCAGGAGATCCCAAAGGGCAGCTCTTGCAGCTCCATTAGTCAGCGGGAATTCGCATGCTTCGGGTCTCTCTGTCCTTTCAGCCATTGAAGCGGGCAGTGATCAGTGATTAGAGAGATCCCGGTGCCCCTGTAGGTATACTGCTCGCTTACGTGTGGCGCCACTAGCGCCCAGGCTTCAGGGTTCTCGCAAGAATTTTCGTTGAAAGGGAACATGAGAGTGATATATTACATATGTCAATGATTTAATGAAACCTTCCAATAATATTATTGACTCAATTGGAACATCCCCACTCACTACATGTGAATAAAGGGCATAATAGCATTCAAGAAGGGCATGTACCTTTTGATAGAGGTCTAACAAGAACCCTGCCAGGCTTCCAGCTGCCCAGCTGAGTAATTCTGCTGGCTGGAATTCAGGGAAGAGGAGAAGGATTGTATAGGCCTCTATTTACCAATGCTATTGTCTAGTTGAGATAGTACCGCTGCGACACCTGTCGAGCAGGCGTCTGCTTTGATATAAACTCGGCCCTCCAGTCTGGGTACAACAGGTAAACAGGTTCGCGCACTAGGCGAGTGCGCAGCTCGTTAAACGCTGTTTGACACTCCGAATCCCAACATCAGTGTTTCCCCTTCTTTAGCAAACGATATAACGGTTCGGAAATTGTCGACATGTCCCGGATATAGCATCTATAATAGTTAACAGCCCTAATGAAACCTTGTAACTCTGTCACTGAATTGGGTTCTGGAAAGGACTCTAGCCTGTGGACGTGGTCCGTTACGGGACACCTCCCTTCGCTTGAGGTCGAGTGTCCTAGGAACTCTAGAGAGGAGAAACCAAGTTGACATTTGTCTGGACGCAACTGCAGTCATGCCGTATTTAGGCATTCAAATGTGGTTCGCAGATCAACTGTGGTCCGTTAGGGTTGGAGAGAACACTAAGTTATCGTCCACGTGGCTCTCGCAGTTGGGTACCGTCTCCAGTGCCATGACTCTCTGAAAGGTCGCTTGTGCGCTGCAGAGGCCAAATGGCATAACCAGCACCTCGTACATCCCCCGAGGCGTATGGAAGGACGTTTCCATGTCAGCCGGTCTGACGGGGATCGTCCAGTACGCTGACGCAATATCCAGCTTGGAAAGTAGCGATTTCCTTTTAAACGGTCGAAAATTGACTGAGGATTCGGTAAACTGTATTCGTCCCACTTGGTTTCCGGGTTTAGCCGCCGGTAGTCGATTGCGAACCTTTGGATTCCATCCCTCTTCTTGACCAGTGCCCCGTCAGAGACTCAGGGTGACCGGCTTCGTCGGCATATAGGGGGGTTTGCACCGAGCATCTCTCCGAGCTGTCTCAATATCTCTGTTTCCCAATGTAGGGAATTCGCCTAGGCCTTGATTTCTGAGGTGGTGCGTCTCCCGTTAGTATTGAGTGGAATTCCTTGATCCTGCAGCTTGCGGGGCGTTTATGGTTTTGGAAAAATATGCCCGAAATGAGTGACCAGATCTTTTAATTTCGACTCTTCGCTTTCGTCTAAATGGCTTCAGATCTTTGGATCTTGTTTCACCCTGCCGTTGCTTCAAAAACTCGTCATGCTTAGCTTCCATGGCCCAAACTAAGGGCGTAGCGCAGCTAAGGGCCGTCTGGGCGCGGAAAGTCGCCCTAACTTTATCCGGCCGTTGTCCCAGTCGAATACCACATGTACAACTTGTCCCATGAACCTTCTTCCTAATAATAGTGTGGGTTGGTCGCTAGCTGTCTGCTTTACCGTCATTTCGTAGGTACACTCGGTCGCCTATTATGACATCAGTTTGTTCTTTCCCTCTATCGTATGTTTTCTCATCCTCTCGCTATATTCGTGTGCGCTATTTCGTGCTGAATCTATAGCATTCTCGACACTGTGAGAGGCCTCCTCATACCAGCAGTCTGTGGTCATTCTCGAATCCAGCTCGTTGGCGGGAGGCTAGGATTGGAGATCGGTTCAACACCATGCATGATGTGGAACGGAGTTACTCGGGTGCTGGAATTAGGAAGGGTATTGAGTGTGTGTGTTCGACTTCTTGGAGTATAATAGGCCAGCAGTCTTTCTCCAGTTCGCGATCGGAAATAATACACCTTAGGGTCTGTTTACTGTTTGGATATTGCGCTCAGCCTGGCCGTCACCCTCTGGGTGATAGGGGGACGAGCGTAACTTCTTTACCCCTAGCAAGTCAGGGCTTCGCGAATTTCGGAGCCATCCACGTTGGGCCCCTGATCACTCAGGACGCACTGAGGCGGGCCGTGACGGTAAATCCAGCATGTCTTTAGAGCTGCCATAATTGAACTCGAGGTTTGGTTGCGCATGGGCGCAATTTCCACCCACTTGGAAAATATATCTGTCATGAGCAGAAAATACCGGTTTTGATCGCTTCCCCATGGGAGCGTTGCTACATCATAAGCTACAAATTGACGAGGCTCGTGTGCAGCGCGGTTATGCACGAGTGGTTCTCTAGCTTTAGTCGAGCTCTTTCCCGCTGGCAGATACCACATTCTTTGCAAACTTCCGGACTTCGCTATGCATGCCATTCCAGGTAAATTGTTGTTTCAGGAGGTAAAGCGTTCGCTTGATCCCTGGATGAGAGACATTATGGACACGCGTAAGGACTGTGTGTTCGCGTGTAACGAATCCGTTGGATAGTACGAGGCGCTGGTTTCTGTAACGCCCAGATCGTACCATACCCCGCTCGTTTAGTTGCTTCGCTACGAATGAGATCGCTAGGTCGTTGGTTTGTTCCTCGAGTATCTCATCTAGGAGGTTGCGATTAGAGGGGATATTGTAGACAAATCTGACGATGAACTCGCTTTCCTTGTTCACTTGGCTGTCGATTTCGCAGTCGATTCTGGAAAGGAAATCAGATGCTGAGTTAATTGTACCTTTCACGTACGTATCTCATAATCCAGTTCTTCTAATTCTGGCGCTGCTTCCTCAGCCATTGTAATGGATTGTGATCCCATTCGGGTATGCCAACATCACTGGAGAGCTCGTGAGAGCCTGTTTAGGGTATCGAATGCGTTGCGGGCGGCCCTATCCCAGAAGAGAGATTCACCGTTCCGAGTCAGCTTGTATAAGGGGTCGGCTACATTGGCCATGTCGCGTATGTGATCGCGATAGAAATTCTCCAGTCCAAGGAACCTCTGGAGTTCAGTCCGATTCTTTGGCTGTGGATAAGTGTTACCCGCTGAATGTTGCTCGGGAGTGGCTTGTGTCCTTCTGGGGTTATTGTATGTCCCACGAATTCGATTTTCTGGTATCCAATACGGCATTTGTCGGCGCGTCGTTGGATCTTCGCCTGGCGGAGTCGGATTAGTGTATCCCGGAGATCTCCGATGTGTAGCGCCAATCGCTCGTTATCGGGTAGGTCTGTGTTGTGGAGACTTTTATCCGTAGGGGCTTCCGCTATTGTTATGATAGAGAACACAGAGTCTATAGAGGGGGGTACAGATAAGGATAGGGCTATTAAACTGGTGTCTCTTGTTGAGAAGGGACAGGACATCAGGGCCCCGGGTACCGACATGATGGAGGGAGAGCTGGTGCTAGCGAGAGGCTCGCTAGTGGGTCCGCTTGAGATGGGAATACTGGCAGCGGCAGGGGCTACGGGGTAAGGGTATTCTCGCGGCCTAAAGTCGCCGTGTTCTCGACAGGAGACGAGATACGAGATATCACAGATGCGAGTAACATAACAGAGTACACTGTTGTTGATACGAATCGCATTACACTGCTAGCCTTGCTACGTAGCGACGGGTATGCAGTGGAAGATTTGGGAATAGTCCGGGACAACCCGGCAGAGCTGCAGAGTGCTATGCGTAAGGGACTGGCTAACTGCGAGGTGATAATATCCTCAGGAGGGATGTCAATGGGGAATAGAGACTTCTTTAAGCCCTGTCTGGAAGCGATGGGTTGTAAGATCTGGTTTGGGAAAGTTAAAGTTAAGCCGGGCAAATCTACTTGCTTCGCTACGCTTAATCACAATGGAAACCGGAGGTACATATTCGGGCTACCGGGTAATCCAGCCTCCGCTATTGTGACGTATATTCTGTTTGTGCGGAAATGTCTCGGAATTCTGATTGGGAGAAGTGGCCCCTGTAACCCTGAGGTTCCGGTTATGACCAAACAGAGCATAGCGCTAGGGGACCGTACTGAGTATAGGCGTATCTCGCTAGAATGGAAAGCAGGGAAACTGATGGCAGTCGACACGGGCGGACAACAGAGCAGTAAGATTCTGAGCATGAGGGGAGCCCAAGCGCTAATGCGGATACCTGCAGTAGATGAGAGTATCAGTGATAGGATAGAGAAGGGGAGTGTGATGAGTGCTGTGCTGATCACACCGTGGATTAACCAATAATTATATAATATACCTAACTAACTACAGCAGTGGTCGGCGATTAGAGGTAATTACCCCATCGGGGGTAATTTCAGGGGGAACGCGGAATTTGACCTACGGCCTACTAGGAATTTGACATACAAACAAAGTAGGAATATGACCTACGTATGATGTAGGAATCTGACCTACGTAGATTCCGAAGTAGGAATATGACCTACGTATGATGTAGGAATCTGACCTACGTAGATTCCGAAGTAGGAATATGACCTACGTATGATGTAGGAATCTGACCTACGTAGATTGCGAAGTAGGAATTTGACCTACGGTATCCACATTTAAGACTTAGATCAACAAAAGTGATTACATTGAGTACTATTCTTAACGCAGACATTTGCTAATCTACAAGTTATAACAAAGATACACATTTTCAGTGATTATAATGTATTTTATTATATTGTAGTTAACGAAGTAATTACGAATGAATTAATTATAACAAGATAACTGCTAATTATTGAAAGATTTGCATAATAGTAACTATTTCACTGCGACATATTGGACATGGTTTCTGTTCATCTATAAAGTGTTGCCCACAGTTTTTGCATAAATTCGCGTGACCACATGGAACTAGCGCGAACGTTACTTGTTTAGTTTTGCAACATATTAAGCAAAGATTATTAATTCCTTCATTTGCATCATTTTCATCATATCTCGAGTCCTCATTCTCAGTCTCTGTATTATTTATGGTGATGTACTGTGCCGAATTCTGTTTCCCTATGTAGCCGACTGTGAGTGATATAGAATTGAGGTATTGCTGATTCGAATATATTCCATTCATTAATTTATCTTTACATTCCTTCCTAAATTGAGCATTTACAATATGCTTTCTCTTTGGGTTTCGGGTAATATTGAGCCCTTGTTCTAACCTCTGGTACTCACTTTCAAAATCAATTATTATCTTCTTCATATCTGATACGAATTTCCATGAGTTTGGGTGATGAACTTTAACAACGGATTTCAATGTTTTATGGAAAGATTCTGCACCATTGTTTGTTGCATGTTCAGAAGAAAATATAGATAAATTCTTTTCTCCAAGAATCCAAGTCTTTTTGTAATATCTTTTAAAAGTGTTGATTAGATTGTTTACAATTTCACCCATTTCAAAATTTTGTGCTTCCAATTGAGAAAATATTTCTATGATCTCACTCTCAGGTAACCAGGGTAATGCCATCAACTTTCTGAGCCAGCTGGAAAATTCAGAATCCCTTTTGTAAACAGTTGAAAGTCCTAAAACTTGCGCTTTCTTCCAGATTGCCTGGGTGAAATGAAACCAGCAGCCAGTGATCTGTATTCCTGGGAATAATCGTTTGAAAACATTCCTAGGTGCCTTTTCGAAATCGCTGATGGCCATTTTTGGAGAAAATTCAGGAATTATTTCGAGTAATTTCACGAGAACTGTAAAGTATAGCTCTTCGGTCTTATTTTGCATCAAAATGTGAACAGCAGGAACACTGTGTCGATTAAATGATATGAAAATTGTGAATAGCTGGTAAAATAAACGCGGTACTGTGTAGAATGTGCCATCAAATTGAATTTGTTGAGCTACCTTTAGCTTCTCGAGCATGAAGTCTGATGCTAGAATAACTGCTGACCCTCCATTAATATTAACAGTTGCCTTATACAAATGGGAATATGGAGTTTCAATAATTAGTTGGCAGAAATCTTGAATATCCTTTGGGAGAGGTGGGAGTAATTTTCTTCTTCTTTTGCACATGCTACTTTCTATTTCTTGAAATGATACCAATGTGCTAGCAGGATCTCCCCGACATGTATTATTGAAAACTTCGCGTAATTTTTCTGAGTCACATTCAGCGGCTCTTTTCAACTGATTCCGTAAAGCGATTTCGGGACGTTTGTATGCATTCTCATCATGGTGGTGTTCCCGTGTTAACCTTAAAGTATTAGCAACATGATCAATATGAGCATATCCTGGACATCCTGAGGCTCTATTGAGTGTGCATTTAACGTAGGAGCAACTTTGGGAGGAGCGAACTTTCACGTATAAATAACCTCCTGATTCGTAATTAAGAGAATTAACCTTTTTCCCTTCAACCATAGAATATTCCATTTGGCAAACAATAGTAAACAATAAATATCCAATATTTTTTCCGTTGAATATGAGTATACTATATACGTATATATATATCGTATATATATATATAAATATGACATGCAGCCATTCAAAGAAGTGGTTAAATGTTATTATTTCCCACTTCACTTGAACAATTGAAGTATTTTTTATCACTCTTCTCGATTTGTTTAATGCATTGTTGTTCGCTATCTACTTTTAACAATTGTGTGAGAATAAATTCGTACCTCAAAAGTGCAAAGGTTTCTCAATACTTAGATCAAATTCCCACGTTGGTCAAACTCCAACATCGGAATATATGTAGGTCTTATTCCTACTCCTTATGTAGGTCATATTCCTACACCAGTATATATGTAGGTCATATTCCTACTCCCTTATGTAGGTCATATTCCTACACCAGTATATATGTAGGTCATATTCCTACTCCCTTATGTAGGTCATATTCCTACACCGGAATATATGTAGGTCATATTCCTACTCCTTATGTAGGTCAAATTCCAACATCGGAATATATGTAGGTCTTATTCCTACTCCTTATGTAGGTCATATTCCTACACCAGTATATATGTAGGTCATATTCCTACTCCCTTATGTAGGTCAAATTCCAACATCGGAATATATGTAGGTCATATTCCTACTCCTTATGTAGGTCATATTCCTACACCGGAATATATGTAGGTCATATTCCTACTCCTTATGTAGGTCATATTCCTACACCGGAATATATGTAGGTCATATTCCTACTCCCTTATGTAGGTCATATTCCTACACCGGAATATATGTAGGTCATATTCCTACTCCTTATGTAGGTCATATTCCTACACCGGAATATATGTAGGTCATATTCCTACTCCTTATGTAGGTCATATTCCTGATTCAAAAAATGCGTAGGTCAAATTCCTATAATCTTAGAGTAGGTCAAATTCCTACTTCGATGTAGGTCAAATTCCGGCGTCGCATTTCAGGTTTTCTGGAGGTAACGAGACCTAACCGGAAAGCGATTTAAGATGTCAACTGTCACAATACAGCCACAGTTTGTAGATATTATTAAGGATAGCAAGTGCCACTTTAGCCATTAGACATGCTACGAACAGAATTAAATTCATTAGTTTTACTCAGGTTGTCTCGTCTATAAATGAAACAGCTTGTCTTTGTGTTTATCAAAATAGTTTCTGAATTCGGGGTAACAGTGATGCGCTGAGCTCTGAAATGGGGTAATAGTTAAACATAATTGCCGACCACTGAACTACAGTATAACCTCGATAGTATGAACAAAATTCGGGTTAATACGACCACTATTTCAGTACCCTTCAATGCCTTTTAAATACAAATGATATTGGTTAATAATATTTCAGTACCCTTGAATGCTTTTAAATACAAATGTCACCGGTTAATACGAACCCCGGATAAGGCGAACACATTTGACGGTCCCCTGGTGTTCGTACTAGCGAGGTTCTACTGTAGTTCATATCTCGATTTATAAATATTAAAATATATTTACATGTTTAAAAATTAAATGAACTTGCAAATAATTACAACAAATACATGCATTGCTTTATATATTCGCCCAATGAATGAACGGTATTCCTCCCAAATAGCACTTAAGGTGTTTCGGAAGAGGCAGCAAATCCAGTTTATTGTTGCTGTACGGGCATAAACTAAGCAGTATTTTCTCGCGAGATAATTCCCGTAGCGATTTGCTAGATATATTCTCGTATAAGAGTAAGAACTGTAGTACTTCTGGTAGCGTATTAATGTGCAGATTTGTAGCAGTTAGAGGAGTAGGGAATAGCTGGATTCCTTTGCTACGTCTAAGGGAGTTTGGCCGAACTTGTTCAGACAAGTAAACGTTACTTTACACTGGAATAAATAGGAACTATTATAATACACAATATTGATAACTTATATTATATTAGATGCCGGATATAAGAACACCAGTTATAAGAACATTCTACTGGAAAACGGTTGTTATATACTCTATATAATTTATGCCGGTTATAAGAACATTAAATGCAGTTCCCGACGATGTTCTTATAACCGATATCCACTGTATAACTACAGTAGACACTCGTTAATACGAACGAAATTTGTTCATATTACCTGAATTCGTATTAACCGGAGTCACTTGCATTTGTATTTAACCTTGTACTCCTTAACCAGTGATTATACAGCCATTTGTAAATACGCGCCTAATCCTGGTCAGATCCAATTTTCATACGCCTAAATCGCAAATTAATGTTACGGTATAGGAGTATATGCCATATTTTAGTGCTCCTAATTGATTTCCCCCCTAAATCATACTCCAAAAGGAGCGTCTCGCGCTCCTGGATAATTCCCTGCCCTTAACCGATATTCGCCTTATCCGTGTCCTACTAACGACAGTCTACTGCACACTAACCTCTGTAACGAGATAGGAAGCAAGCTCTCTATTCCTCTTATGTCTGGCCACGCAATGGAGTGGTGTGTCCCCCACGGAATCTACAGCCATCGGGTTGGCCCCACTTTCTATAAACAACTTAACTAAGCCTAGAATAGTGCAAGACTTCACACAGTTATAAAATTGTATTACACAGCAAGCTTATGTAAAGGAGTCCTTCCTTGTTTGTCTCTGCAGTTAATATTAACTCCCGCGTTAATGTACTTCTTAATTCCTGCCAAGTTACCTTCGATTGCATAGGAATGCAATGGGAAAGTTGGACTAATATACTTACCTTTGACAGCCAAAGGATTTCCGTCCTTATCAAGCAATTTCTTTTTCAGAACAGCCAAAGCCATTTCTTTTAATTAACTATTAATTCTAAACAAATAAATTATTATTCTAAATTATAATAGAAGTTATCCATACTGGGTCAGTTCTTCAAACAACTCTGGGTAAATAAACCAACAAACAACACAAACTATCTAACTAACTACGTAGCTAACTAACTAGCCAAGTATCTTATTAACTAACTAACTGACATCATTGTGTTTAATATAATATATAAAACGTATTATAGCGAATAAAGAGGATCGTTATTAAAATCACCACTTCGCTCAACTAGTACACACCATATCCAATACAATAACGTAGATAAAATAGAGTTCAATAGCAGAGCATTAAAGGAGCGCGCTCCATTTTTCAGGAGCGCAGGCTGGAGCGCGCTCTTTGTAAAATTGAGGAGCGGGAGGTGGAGCGCCGCTCCAATTATTGAGGAGCGCGCTCACTGGAGCGCGCTCCTTTTTTCTTAGATTGTTGCAAAACATCTAGTACATTTATTCACAGATAATTTCCCAATTTTGTCCATAATTCATCAAGATTTGAAGCAAAATGTGAATTGGAGAGTTACGAGATAAAAGATTTCTGATAATCACCAAATTTTATATTTTTGCCCTAAAAAGTAGTAATTCTGACGATTTACATATTTTTTTCATTTTGAAAGGTGTGAAAAAGGAGCGCAAAATGAGCGCGCTCCAATTTTTCAGGAGCGGGAGCGGGTGTACGCTCCTTTTTTTTCGGAGGAGCGAAAACAGGAGCGCCGCTCCTTTTTATGATTAAGAGCGCGGAGCGGGAGCGCGCTCCAAAAAACTAGGAGCGCTAATAGAGTTCAATAGAGATGAGTGTGCATATCAGTTGCCAGTTGGCGTAACTAGGTTAATGACCCCCTGTGTGGCACTGTACCCGCCTATAAAACTCCCAATAGCCACAGTAACAGCGCCAAAACCTGAGATTGGGATTTCTTTCCACAGAGATCGCTTGCTAGCGTGCATACGAATAGCACAGTTAACCATTAGGAAGCCAGGAAATACGATTGAGAACATGGCCGCTACGCCTCCAATGGGGGTTATAACCACTTGAATGCTCGGGAGAAACACGCCTAATAGCAGGCTTAGAATAAACCAACAGAGAGAAATAATCTGTAGTCGGAACAGTTGTGTGTGTCCATGGTTAACTGAGAGCTGGCGTAGCTTATGCCAGTTGGAACTTAGCAAGTTTAATATTTTAACTACGAACTCGTCGACAGCTGAGCGACCCAGAAATGCTAGCAGTGGAAATGAAGTTACCATTGAAATTAGAAGTCCTAGAAGGTACAATATGATAGCAACCGACCCGCTTAATACAGTCAGGTCTGTATTATGAACAAGATTTCGTATGCTTAATATGAAGATTTTTTATTATGAACAAACCCTACGGTCCCAATTTAGTAACTTACATAGGGTTTGTATTAAGTTGAGTTCGCTTATTATGAAGTCTCTCTATTATAAACGCAATTTTTGGTCCCTTGAATGTTCATAATAAAAGAACCTGACAGTAATTGGTGATAGGAATTCGTACTAAAGTGCTATAGTTAAAAGTCCTGCGTTCAATTCGTTCAGTTCGAGTTCAATAAGTTTGTTCGTGAATCTTTCATATCCTGATGGTGGCTTAATTAGCCACCACCAAAATTTATTTTGTTGTGCTGCTTGTGCACTGATTTTAATTAATAGTATTTTCTGTTTCAAAACAACAACTGTTTCCTTTAGTTTCATAAACACTTTCTATATGAAGTAAGAGATAATTCACTTTCTATATGAGTTAATGGAGTCTCAAAACGAAAACAGTTTTAAGAATAAAAGAATATTAATAGAACTGAAAGCTTTCAATACAATACTAGATTTGTGTATTAAGTCATTATAACTAACATTTTCCTAGTCTAGTTGAAACATATAAATACTAGAGAGATAGAATAGGAAACAAAACCTAACTAAACAAGCAAACAAATGGCAACACAACAAAGTCTAAAGCAGAGTAAAGCAGAGAAGCTGATTGGTCAGTACCAACAGAGACTGATAGAGATTAAATCCATCGACATAAATGAAATCGGTTCGGAAGGAATGGAAGAATTATGCGATGGATTTAAATTAGAAATAAATACACTGCACAGCAAGAAGGCTGCCATACTGTCAGAGCAGACACGAGCCTCTATAGAGGATAGCTATCTACTGATAATAGAGCAGTACCGAAATATAGCGAGTGCTACTCGTGATATGGATAAGGTGTGTTCACAGCTAGAATATGTAGAAACAGCGGAAGAACTTATAGAAATGGGAATACAATTAATGCGAGCAAATCAAGTGATTGAAAAGTTGAAGTCGAACAAAACTATGAAAGAATCCATAAAACAAACTCTATTAGAAAAGTTTGATTCACAAATGCAGGAAATTACGAATTTCTTCACCAACAACTATTTCCCAGTTGAATTCAAAGACAGCATATTCCTGATAGAGGCAACGCTAGCTGAGCCCGAGCTATGGACACTACCTACCCTCATTATGTGGAGGGAAACTGCCAAGGCGAAAATAAGAAGGATTCAGCGCATGAAAGAACACCCAAAGACTTCAATCCCAGCAATAATATGTGATAATATTATCACAAAGTACCAGTCACTGGTTAAACAACTGCAAGCTGAGATTCTAAAGTTAAGAACCTACCCCATACCGGAGCCCTGGTGTTCTCATGTTATGAGACAGGGTGCTACACACCTGATAAAAGGGGAATTCATATTCTTCGTGCATCCCGGAATAGAGGAGGACATGAGACCTCTGAACCTGTCCGATAGGGACCTACTGTCCGGGGGGATATCCCGTCAGGAATACGAGACACGACTAAACAGGGTAAATACAGAGACTGCATTAGCGATTGGAAAGCTAGAAGATACAAATGCGAGTGGTATGGATACACATCTTAAATGGTTTGAGAGTTCTTATTTGAGAATTGAGGAGGATGTAAACTTCGCTTTCACAGAACTGAGAGATCTGTACAGAGACGCACGGAGCCTCGAGTACCTAGTTGACAAGAACCAAGATGATGTGCTGCTGAAGACAATATACGATGGGGTTCTCAGAACTATACGACACTATTTTGACAACAGAATCGATATTCCTTCGGTAGCCATTGATATTAGTAATGACCCAATTCAAACAGCTCCGCCAATGGAAGAGAGGAACATACCCACGGCGTCTGGCATTGATAGAGGAGGGGATCGTTTCATCAATTTAGTCACACCAGGTTCTGTCATTGTAGTTAAGCAATCAGTGATAGTAGCAGACGGATACGGACACAGAGTATCACGGTACAGAAAAAGTAATCTAGAATGCAAGGCTTCCTGGTATAACGACAAATACGATACTCCTGTGTCACTAACCTACTTCAAGGGGTCCCTATATGTAAGCTTCAAAGATATATTAATACCATTTACACTGACATGGAAAGATTCTCAAATAGTTCGCATGGAACGCAAGACTCCAATGGCTATCCCGCAGATAAGCTGCACAGCAAGCAATGAGGATAATCTGTATGTGGGGACTGTAGCACCGAGTCTGCTGCTGATTAACACGGACACCAACAGCGTAGAGAGAGAGTACCCTCTGCAGGTTATGCGCTACGAGACCAGCCACAAGAAAGCGAGCAGATATCCGTGGTTGCAGGACATGAAAGCTGCCAATAATGTCATAATCTGTCTCTTCACGGGGTCTCCATCTCCTCTCCAGATATTCTCCTTCGAAGGAGAACTCATTCGGTCTGTAATAACAGAAGACCAGATTACAGAGGCGTACCACTTTGCTATCTACACTAATGCAGTCACGGGGGAGATGAGATATTACATCTCAGACTTTTGGGACAACGCCATAAAGGTGTTTGATAGAGAGGGTGTGTACATAGAGAGTATCCTCGAGGAGGGAACAGAACTGTGTCAGATCTCCAGACCGACAGGACTATTCATAGAGCAGACAGGCTACATAACGTACTGTGACATGAAGGAGAACAACTGCATACAGAGACTCTGATGCATGCTACTGCTATGACAACTATATCTACTCTTCATATTACTCTTGTATTATTCCCATGTATGTATCTACTTTGTTAGTTTGTTTGTATTTAGTTGTTAATAAACAAATTCTACTCAATTAGTTACATTATAATTATAGTAATAAGCAATAATATTGCTCTATTAATAACACTTTTCATCCCCAAGCGAGCATTTAATGTTAATTATGTTCTCTAATAGCAAGGTCACCTATTTATTAGCTAGCAAATTACATGCAAATGTGGCTTGTTATTACGCGAACACTGTATAATTTCTGTTACACTTTTCTAGCTATTTATATTTAGTTATCTTCTTATTATTAAAATATGGTTTTAATTATCGTTATAATGAAGTGTTTGGGACCTGTAAAGTCCTTCGTTATACCCGAATATTCGTTATAAGCGGATAATAATTAATACATTTAGTGCTCTGGGTAAGATCTCCATTTGGTTATATCCGACTTGGTTATAACGGGAGTTCGCTGTACTCACTTTAACTCGGCATATACTGGCACTGTTGCAAGGTGACATTGGTATCCAAAACAGAAAATAGGAAGAGCTGAAAAGAAGTTGAGAGGATTCCAAGTAGGATCTTGTGAAACATCAAATTCCGCTACAGTTCTATTGTTACTATTCCTTATAAAGAATACCGCCACTGTCATAGTACTAATGTAGAAACATGAAGCAACTCCAATTAAACTGGGCCAATTCAAGAAACGAATATTTCTGAACAAACAAAGTGGGAAAATTAATAGAATAGAAATCCCAACTGTCCACAATTTCCGATCGAAATACCACTGTTCATTCAGGTCATTCTTGAATAAATCAAAAAACTTCTCAAATTGATCTCCGATTATTACAATGTATGTTACGCAGGAACCAAACGTGTAAAGTAAGATGCAAACCTACACCAGTAGAATTATAATAGAGACAAATTCATAGATTTGTTTATAGGAATATTATTAACTTATTAATACAGGTAAACCTCCCAAAGCGGCACCTCCCAAAGCGGCAACCTCCGAGAAGCGGCACAAAATCATTCTCCCGATGGGTGCCGCTTTGGGAGGTTTACCTGTATATCGACTAACACCTTTTCAATATTCAATGTTCAAAGGTGAATTCTGAATGTAAAAATTACCTGGAATTATATTAGAAAAGGTGTTGGCCGATATACAGTAGACTCTCGTTAATAGGAACACGGTTAAGGAGTACAAAGTTTAATTCCTAGCCTACAAATGCAAGTGACTCCGGTTAATACGAATTTCCAGACAATACGATCATATTACGACGGTCCCCTGGTGTTCCTATTAACTACTCAACAGTACAGTAGATGCTGGTTATAAGCACATAGTCGGGAACTACATAAAATATTCTTATAACCGGCATAAATTATATAGGGTATATGGCAACCGTTTTCCAACATAGTGTTCTTATATCCGATATGTTCTTATAACCGGCATGCTTATATCCGACATCTACTGTACATTATTCCTATAGTATACCTGTACAATAAGAGCAGCGGGGGCACCGAAAAGGCTACCAATCATCTGTTGGTAAGAACTAGCTCCAGATATCTCAGTGGCATAGGCTACTACCACCTAATTAACAGCCATTAACAAAGCCAGACATGTCTCCAACAACAACCCAGGGAGTACTCCCCCTGCAAACACAAACGCTTGTGGGAAGCTAAGAAGTCCCGCTCCAAGCGCGGCATTAACTATAATGAACACACCGCCTACAAGGGACCCCTGTCTACTGGCAGAGGGTTGTATCTGCTTTGTAACTCTGAGATTGTCCGAACTGTTTGAGCTCTGAACAGATTTGCTTAAAGGGCTATAGCTAGACGTATGCATGAAAATGCGAATATACTGTATAACTCGGGTATAAGCTATAAAGTACCTGGGTAGTACGTACTAACTTGTGTACAAATTCCTATTCAATACTGCAGTAGAACTAGGTTATAACAGTTAGTATGTAAGTACATATTTTAACGAAGTTGATTTTCGATTCAACATCACGCGGGAGTTGGGAGGCTATCAGAGAGCCAGAAACTTCAGGTCGACGCATGCTTCCGCTGCCAAACGCTTTGCTTTGAAGTATAGGTGGTCGATAGATTCGCCAGGTTGCCAGGTGGCCGGCAGAGGGCTTTGGACGGGCGGGGAAGATAAACAAGTTATTTATTTTATATGGCCTTATAACGAAGTAATTCAAATCCCATATAGCTTCTAAGCTATTGATTTTACTCCGATTATAACGAATTCTGCTTATAACAAACTCCGCTTATAACGTTATAAAACTACGGTCCCGAGCACTTCGTTATAACGGGAGTTGTACAACTAATTTCGAGTTAAGGACTTAAGCCTCATTTACCCCCAATGAACAGTCGATTTCCCTGAATTGGGACACCTCGGGCCTGACATTGTTTCAATTAACGAAATATAATAAACATTTGCTTTTCTCTTTGAATAGATTTTGTTTTGGAGATTTTTTCGAATTAAGCCGAGTCGATTGTAATTATCTTATAGCTTATCATATACTAGTTCCATTGTATTGAAATACTTCAATATTACAACACTCTCCAAATAATAGTAGGCATTAATTCCAAGAAATATATAATAACAGGTGAATTAATTATTAATTAATAACTCTTCCAAGTCTTTATTTGCAGTAGTATACTGTATTTTCTTTGTGCCATAAATAAACTTATGAATATTTTTAATCCAAATACAGATTGTGACGAACATGAATGGCAACAGGCCTATTGACAGTGATGGAAAGAGAATAATTTTTCCAATCAATTCCGGATATTGCATTACTTTCCAAAATATTTCAACAGCTTCTTCAGTTTGGATAACATAGTTTAACGAACTGAACAAACTAAACGGGAAATAACAGTCTCCAAAGAATAATGCACTAATCAATAATTCTGGATGATCAATTAAGACATCTGCTAATTGCATGAACAGATATACCCATGTTATAATGTTAATAGTGAGCTTGCAGTATCTGTACTGTTTCATCTCTTCCTTGTTGGAACCGTGTTGTGTGAGACGCTCCAAAGCTCTCTGGAGCAAGGCACATTTGAATCGTTTGGAAGTGCGAACAAATATACAGAGATATGTGAGTGCAATAACGTAGAACAATACAATACTAATAACTGTGGTATATTGTATAAACCCAGTTAGGATGATGACTGTACTTAACAAGGTGGTTATAAATAATAAGAGCCGAGAATTCAATCTGTTGTATGGTTGTTTGATTTTCTTCATACGAATAATTAGATAATTCATTAAACATGCACTGAGAACAAGTACAAATAACTCAGAAGATCTCGCTATGGAGCTAAGTCCATTTAAGAAAGGAATTTCCGTATACATGTATATGAAATCAACTTGATTCAGTGCAGGCTTGTGATAAATTGTACAATCAGTGGATGGTAACTCGAGTGTATTATTACTTACTTTAAGATAGGAAAGGCAATGGTAAATGGATTCTGATGTGAAGAATAATATCCCAGCAATGATCTCAGAAAAAGTGATCAAAAGTAATAGAGTATTTTTCTGTATTTCAGTTTCATAATGATAATAAAATTGTTTATTTAAATAACCTGAATCACCTGAGAGACATCTCGCTATTCCTCTCTTGTATTTTCTGCAGCAATGGATTCTCCTGGCGGAAACAAACCCCCAGTATCCACTGAATATTAGGAAAATAGATAAAAACACTGAATTTAGGATAATTGTTAATATCATTTCAAAATATTTAATAAATCATATTTATTGAGTCTTTTATACGTAAATTTAAATCCTGACTGCTTACATAAAATGGTGAGAATTACGCATATAATCGGGTAAAGCTTTATTGTAATAGTATATAGTTATCACTCCCACATAGCGTACAATATTACTTACTGCTTACTTAACCGTTTGCTGTATTATGTTACAGTCTATGATTTGGTTAGCTTTCAGTGAGCACATATCGAACATACAATATAGTATGAACTCTAATTAAAAGATAATTGTATCTTGCGAAAATTATATTTCTACTTTCAAAATATTGCTGACAAATAGTTGAATCTCCCGTTCTTTATTTGCAATTTCAAACCTTTAATTTATTTGAATAATATTGCTATATTTATGCAAAATTTACAATTAGTATTGAGTTAGAATCACATCTATTTTCTATTATGATTCACTTAAATACAAAAAAGAAATAAAGGAAAAACATTTATTATTGTGATCATTCTTAGAAACTTGACAAAATATATAATTCTATATAACTTACTCAGACGGAGGATCCCGTATACTTTTGGCAAACCTAACACTTCCTACAGACATTTCACATAATAAAAAATTCATAACCCATGCAGTATATATATTAGTAACCTACGTAGTATAAACCCACTGGTTCCTGGGACCCTCAAATTCTTGTGGGTTAAGGCTAAAACATACCTGCCAACCAATACCTATTTGAGTCATACCCTTGTATAGGGGAATGGTGGACACATGGTCGCTGGACATTTCGTCGCTGCATAATCAACATCCGCTATCTCGAATGTCTGTTAATTCGAACTAAGACCGAAGAATAAGTCCATTGGTTCATTAAGTTGTCATTAATAGATCACTTCTACCAAAAGCCAAAAATCCATTGTTAACAATTGTTTTTAATTCACAATTAAATTCAAGCTCTTATTCTTTAAATCTTTTCTTCATTCAATATTGAAGTTTCCATTCTCGTATATGTTCATCTATATTCTATATGAATAATGGTTATCATACACTCAACATCCAGTATCTCGAAACTTTAGGGCATATCAAAATCTTTTCAAGAAGTTTGAGTTAACGGACATTCGAGATAGCGGATGTTGACTACGCAGCGACGAAATGCCCAAGCGACGAAATTCCGGCGACGAAATGTCCGGCGACGAAATGTTCAGCGACGATGTGTCCGATTACCGTATTAGGGCTCCTATTTTCCCCTGTACATTGGTCGCTCCCTGTACGGTTGGCAGGTGTGATAAAAGAGAGCATTTCCCAGGGAGCTTAAAGGCAGTATCTAACCCTGAGTTCAAATAACTATAAAACTTCATACAACATTATGGAAGAGAAGCTTATATTTGTGTAGGCAATCTTAGATGTAAAGTCTCCAACGAATATTTTAATTAATCACTAAATAACCTAGCGACTTTAGTTTCTGATATTATTAGAAGCTAGTCAATTTATCTACGTAGTATAAATAATAATTTAATGAAAATATTAGTAATTTGGAAAAATAATCACATAATATTAGAGGTTGGGGTCACTAATTGAGATAATTACAGTATAGTATCTGACTGACACAACTTACATTAAGCATAGTATTGTGCAAATTAAGGTAATTTAAAATTCAAACTCATCGAGGGGTTAAAATTCATCGTGGTGTTGTTCGTTCAGAATTAGTTTAATCAATAATAGTGGTTCTCAACCTTTTCAATATTACGGATTAATACTAAAAAATCGCTTGAAACCCAAAAGATGTCTAAGCAACTACAAAACATGTACTAATTATATGTTTGGGTCGCGGATCCCAGGTTCAGAGCCACTGATCTTAGATAAACAAACAAACAAATACAAAGGCCAAAAAAGACAGAATGGAATAGTTAGGGCATCAGATATAACAATTATCGCACCTAATTTACTTATACAGATTCCATGTGGATACAGAACTCCCTATCCCCTCTCCTTCCCCTCCTATTGGTTGGATCAGCTGTACGCATTGAGACTATCTTCACTGCGTGGTTGCCATAGTCGCTAATTATTATGCACTCAAACCTCCGAGATCCGGACCTCTCATATAAAGGCAGCTCCTACAACCGGCACCCTTATTGGTGTAAAGCCAAGCCAAATATGTTTCATTTAACCAATGATAGTTATATAACAAATACAGGTAAACCTCCCAAAGCGGCACCCATCGGGAGAATGATTTTGTGCCGCTTCTCGGAGGTTGCCGCTACTTGGAGGTGCCGCTTTGGGAGGTTTACCTGTACATATCTTAAATTATCCACAACCCGTGAAAAGCATCAGTTTTTGATTTTTGAATGAATCTAGAAAATATGGATAGACACTTTGGGAATGCACATGTACTAGCCATAGTATTTATGTGATCCGGAAATTCCCAGTTACGGGCACCCTCCGGACGACAGTACCCAGAGTGTATTGAGTGTATTGAGTGTATTCCCAGCTGGGTCGAGACAGAAGACAGTGGAGCAATTCCCACTCCCGAAGAAAAGATGGTTCCTCGACACTTCTGAGAATATAAATGAATGCATTTGTGACTCGAGTCCAATACTACTACCACACCGTCTGGGTCAGTTCAACGTATTTAGGTTTCTTTAGCTGTCCAATACCATTGCTATAAATGTATTGCAGTTCTCTGGAGAATACAGAGACTTTGTTACTGCTATCTGCTGCTAATACTCTCCGTAACAGTCGATGCATAGGCCGTTAGGCGAGTTCAACTGTCCGTCTATTGAACACACAGTATCAGCTCTTCTAATTAGTTTGTAGCTGTTTCTTGTTTAGTAGCTGTTTGAAACTGTAGCAGAGTATTTAACCCTCTGTCCGTAACGAAAGATGTGCTCTTTAGTTACTGCAATACCCCATGTGTGAGCAAGCGTTTCCCGTCAGAATCTACATATGAACTGCCCAGCAGAGGAGACTACCTGAATGCGTATATTATCCCAATCTGCAAAGTAATGAGCTTATTAGCCTCATCTATAGCTACATGATGAACACACTCATCAAGAGCAACGCGTGATGAGTAGTGGTTTCGTTCCATCCCAGACACTCATCAGGAGGGAATCCTCGACCACATTTCTGTTACCAGTGTACCACAGGGACTAGACTGGTGCACACTGGTGCACTCCTGTCAGCAGCTATGCCAACTGGAGTGAGCTCTTTATTACAACTCTGTTCAGTGGTTAGGATAGGTTCCGTCTTTAGGGAATAGTTGAGATCTGACACTCTAAGAGCATCCCGAATTCTCTGATTAGAGATTTTAGTTTCGGTATCGTTGACATTTGAATAGCGGGTATGGCAGCCTGGTTGGTGTCTTCAACTGTTCCAAACCCTATCAATCAAAATCCTAACAACTATAAGTAGTAATATTATACTACCTATAGTTTACACAGACAAGGAACAGAATTCAAATGGGTCATATGTCTCGGAACCAAGACCCATCTTATTCATGTCCCACTCTACCATAGACGTATTATGAAAAGTTATTGCTTTAAATATCCTGGATTAGCATTTAGGAGCGCTGAATACCTTGAATATCTCTATAACCAGTGATAACAAACAAAGAGTTTCTTGTGGGGAAGATTTAGTTAGAATATGCTTCATGATCCATTGTTTCCTATAGAACTGTATTATGACTTGCAATTAATTAACTATGATAATAGACCTCGGATAACTGTAGTAGATTATAATATACGTGTAGTTTGTTTATACATATTTACAGCAATACCACGGATACTAACTATACATAACACAGTGTGTGATAATGCACTATATACACCACTTATCTGGGAGGTAAATACTTGACTACTACAGGGTACTTGGTAAGGTACATCTATATTATTAAAACTAGATAGTTGTTAGTTTGTTTGTGTGTTTGTTTGTCCGGATTGTATTAAAGTGATGGGGGAATAGAAACCGCATTTCTAATTTTTTGATAGAGACTAAGTTCCAAATGTTATAATAAGTGAAAAGTATGCTGATTTCGAATTTCGCATTTACAAATAAATAATGTGAATATTTATTGTTGTTGTTTACAAAAATAGGTAAACAAATTAATTAAAATTCTAAAAGATTTGGGTGTACATGGATTTAGGGCCAATTGGGATCCGTAAAGGGATATGACTATGAGGTGGGCAGATATGTGTTGGACATTGTTTCTTAGGTTGGACAAGAGTTCTGAGGGCGATGTTAGATCTCCCATTTGGGTCCAGGATAGATTGTAAAGGAAATATGTAGTCCTGAGATCAAATAACTATAAAAATCCATACTATACTATTAAAAACTATAAAAGATATTACTGATGAAGTTATTAGTAACTTGGAAATAATCAAATAGTATTAGAGGTTAGGGTCACTAATTGAGTAATTATAGCATCTTACTCAATTGCACTCTAATTAAGACAGAAATCAAAGGCAATTTAATATTTAAAAATATATATAGTTCGCCAGAATGTCAGCAGTGTATAGTTTCTTGAATAATACATTTTTTAAAAAGACAATCTTCTATTTTAAAATCATTGATTCATCAACTCTGAATCAAGCCTGTAGCTAGAAAGCGATAGTGAGTGAGGAAGCCCGAATTTCAGTTTGGGGCTGAGTCTCATATAGCATGAAACCCTATGTATATTCAACGGAGTTTAATTGGACATTAAGAATCCTCAGAGGACACAATTCTGTATGGAGGGCTCATCCCCCCTAGACCCCTTGGCTACGGGTCTGCTCTGAATACAAAGTATAAAGCACTGTCTCTGTAGCTTGTTATGCACACCAATAGATAATGCAAGCAGTATACATACACAGTTGAGTACAGTACATGAACTGACTTTATACATGGAATCTCATAAGAGATGTTCAATAATTTTTTGCATTATATAAACATATTCAAATCATTATAAACAACTAAATCTATTCATTGTATCCATTAAAGACTGATATTTTATAATTTCTTCATAATCAAATACTTTAGAAAGTTTGCCAATACGTAGATGCAATAAAATAGACTTTAAAACGAATGCTGCATAAATAGTTCATATAAACAGTAATTAATTTAGTAACTAGAATAACTAAAGATCAAGAAATACCAAACTATGTAACTTATTACATAATGAATTGATTAAACATTTTTAAAGATTATTAGAGCAATTTGGTTTAATTGTAAATAAGTAACTTTGGTTAAGTCTAAGGTTACAATGGAATATGCATAGAGACTTTCCTATAATTAGTCTCATATTGCATCTATCTATAAATAAGCTGATTTAGTGGCTCTATACTATTCTACTCAACTTATACTATTAATAATAACTGTATTATTACTTGAAGATATTTGTATAAACTCAGAAATTAACCTAATTTGTACAATCAGTGATTTATCAATTTATCAGGTTAGTATTTAGTATTTGACAAACAATTTATTTTGTTAGTTTAATAATTTCTTTATCATAATATCTGTTGTTAGGAAACTTTTCCATATTTGGAGAATCTCAAAAGGAATTTCTTATATTCAGAGATACTTCCATTTTCAACTAATTACAGTGAGTTGTCATACTTATATTTCATAGAACTACGAACATAAATTATATCAGAAAATATGGACATTTAATTTTAATTGATTAATTTCAATAGCTAATTTGCTCCTTTATAATGATACTATTCATATCATGTACTGTATTTATTTGTATTTATCTGTGTTTATAGATCCTATTACAATTATCAATAACGCTAATATCATCAATCAGTTGAATCAGATAACAAGTAAATTTCTCAGTATTATCTGTATAATCACTATAATTGTGTCGATATACATTTGATTACTCTTAAATAGAAAATATTATCATTATGCCCTGCATTATTTGTTGTACAATCTAAAATCTTCTAACTTAATTATAAGTCAAAAATATTATTTATTACTGGAGTGTTTAAAGTTAATACTACTCCGGTGCTATTACAGAATACATATACTGAACATATATTTTGTAGCCTAGTAGCGAATTGATACCACGCAGTGTATTATACGCTTCTAATTCTGATCAGATCATCTGATGCAATTTTAATACGCCTAAATCACAAATTAATGTTTCGGTATAGGCGAGGATTCCAAATTTTCGCGCTACTAAATTAAAATTTTCCAAAAATCATGCTCCAAAAGGAGCGTCTTGCGCTCCTGGAAAATTCCTTGGTGTCACGACCCCCAATTAGCATCATTTGATAAGGCGAAGTGATTATTTTATGTGAATACTTATCTAAAATTCATTATTTGCACAGTGGATGCCGGTTATAAGAACATCGTCGGGAACTGCATATAATGTTCCTATATCCGGCATGTTCTAATAACCGCTGTTCTTATATCCGGTCTACAGTACTCCACACTGTTGTATATTATTTCAAAATCATTAGACACGATATTTGGGGGTTAGGACGAATAGATACTCTCGCCCCTAACTTGAGATTGGGAGCCGACTTTCCTCTGTGATCCCTGGATCTACTCCTTGCCCTGAAATGGTTTAGCCACTGAGCTAAGTAAGTAACTGCTAATTATAGTAAAGAAAGACACGATTTGTTCTATAATTATTATCTCCAACAATTAGCCACAATGCTTGTCAATAAGAATTAACAAAGTCCAATTCGGGATAGCAATTATATAACCGGTATCCACTGTATTGCATATTTAGTTGTGATGAAATAGTGCGGACTGTGTATCATTAGTGTTCTTAGACCATGGATAGTAGTGTATAATGCGAGAAGCAACATAAACGATTGGTCCAACAATATTCAACTTTGTCAAACGATTCACTTATTGAAACTATTCCGCATTCCGCTTTCATATTTCACACAATTTTTGCTAGTTATATACGTACAGTAGAACCTCGTTATTACGAACACGGTTAATACTAATTTCCGAATAAGACGAACAGATATTTACACAAAATCAGGTCCCTATATTCCTTGGTATAGAATTAACTAGGTTCTACTGTATATATATATATTTGTAAATTTGTAAACACAATTATTCTCAGTTACGGGTAATCTATTAATTTCCGACGAATTTCTTTATTTTGAGGCGATATTTGGATTCCTTATACTAAGAATCGGAATCAGAAATTCACTTCTACCCTTGATCAAATTGAGTTTGAGACCCTTGTACTAGTTAACAGACATGTCTCATTAGAATAGAATATTAGATGTAAACCAGTTAACCAGTGATCACAATCCCAACTTGCACAAAAAGTAAATTCATTAATACGTGTAGTCAAAATCGGATGTCAAACTTTAAGAATACTCTGCCTATTTACATCAGTGATAAAAGATCATTTCCTCCATTGGACACAGTGATAAAAGTAAAATTACAACTGTGCCGTGGCGCACCATATTTTGGTGATTGACTAATAGTGCATCCATGTAGTGCTGTGACTGAACTGAAATAGAACAGTAAATTAAATCCAACTGAAATAGCTTTTAACGCGTTTTCTAAACTGTACTGTAACTGTAACTGAAGTATATTTTCTCCAACATAAATTAAAACTAAACAGAATTCATCAAATACAATCACAGTTCCCAGGAATTTTTACCCAAGCCTTACTCTCCTCTAAATGTTATGAATGAGGATAATTACAGAGGAGATACTAGAGTTGAACTGAATTTAGTGGGAGCAGACGGCTTGTAAGTTGGTAATTAAAATTGCTTCTTTTTAGTGTAAATAATTCGTAATTGCAGACTCAATCTCTGAATAATCCTAAACTTGTATTTGAATTTTCCATTTCTCATTGAAAGTTAGAAATTCCTATGTCTATTTGGATAAACAATCATATTTACACATAATATAAGATAGAAGGATTTCCGGACCATTGAACTACTTCGTTATAAGCAGGTACTTCGTTATATCCGACTTAGTTATAACGGGAGTTAACTGTAATATGAAATTGTTCCCTAAGTTTCTACAGACACAAACCTATTGGACACTGACCCATAATATATAATTTATAAACCCTATTCAACCATTGAGCCATATAGAGAATAACTGTGACAATAACTGTATTATTAACTGTTACCAATTATAGCCATTTCGTTTTATAGCCATTTCGTATTATCCAACTTGGTTATAACGGGGGGATGTAAATCAATTTATTATAAGCTAGTATAACAAATGTGTTATACAATAACTAGTACCCTTAATTAACCAGGTACGTATTATGTACTAACCATATTCTACTGGTATGGATTCGTATGCGATATTGAACACATGTTTAAGGTTTAATTCCCACTAATTATGCAATGAGAGTACTTCCAGTGCCTAGCTCCATGCTATACTGATTATAATTATATCTGAATTATACATATTTGTGGATGTATCTCTAAGTTATTTCAATGTTACTAAATACTTGGAATATTCTCACTAAATAATAAACTATAATAAAGAAACAACCGCAAACATATAATCAGAAATAAGCAAGGCCATACGGCCTTTCTTAACTTGAGGTGAAAAGCACCGATCTGTTGCAAAGCGACCGAGACCGAAGGGCTCTTTTCACTATATTCCACTATATTCGACTATATTTCGAAGGACCATTAGTCGACCCAAAAGAATGGCGCTTGTTAGTTAAGGAACTTTTGGATCATTTCGATTTACAGTATACGATCCCTTCGGTCACGATCGCTTTGCGACTGATCGGTTCTACGCACCTCAAGTTAACGGCCGCTATGCGGTATTACCCCACACTAAACTGGTGATTATATAGTTTGTAAACAATTTGTCAATGTTATATACATGCCTTTCCACCATTTTCCATGATTTTAACTTGTTTCCTATAATTTCCGTTGGAAGCTGGCTTCTGGGTTCATTGTGATTTTTGAATAATTTTACACTATTTTGTAAATAACAACAATAATTATTCATACGTAATTGGAAATCTATAAATGAGAAATTCGTACTCAACATACTTGATTACCTATTAAACAAATTGAAAGCTTACTTCTAGGTTGATTTTGAATTTCATTAATTTGTTACGTATTTGTATAAAAACAACAACAACAAATATTAATATTAGAAATTTGTAAATATGAAATTCGAAATCAGCATACTTGTTTTCTCTAGATTTCGTGTCTTAAAAGCTCCGAGCTTTAATCAACTTTATATCCCAGCTCTAAAATAGTTTGTCTGCATTTTTCTGCAGGCTTGGATAGTATCAAATTGACAAAGTCTCAATCGATCGGCGTCGCTTTTAATGTGCACTCAAAGCCAAAAGTATTTGAACATCAGTATTATGGATTCATATATTCAAGCTTCTAGCAACATAATAACATCAGTAGATACTTCAAAATGGATGTTGACATAAAATGATATGTTAAGTATAATAAAATGACAAAATATTTGATTATAAATTTTTATGGAGGTGTTAAACTCATTAACTATATAATTAGCTAATTAAAAATATAATTTCTGATCATTATGAGGCAATTAGAATATACAAATTCAGATTGAAGATTTGATTACTACATAGTATAATAACTATAGGTTCACAATTTCTACCATTGAGATGCCACTGAGATACAGCCACATTCCCATTAGTGTCACTCGTTCCACAAGTAGAAAGTGACAGAAACACATATGCCACTTCATAAATAATGCAAATAATTGACTTAAAATAACTATGTTATGAAGTTTAGAACCATAACAATAAATTAAATTACATTTTAGAGTAGTTTAAACAGCCGTCAACAAACTATTAGAAGCATATTGTGTATGGAATATAATTCCTGTTGTCCAAATACTTTTGGCCGGTCAGTGTATTTATCCAATATATAATACTCTACAATTCTCTAGGCTCTACCATTGTCGAATGGATATCTCTGAACTAACTGCGTTGACAGATCTATCGAATGAATTAACAATTGGTGACGTTAAGCAAATACGAAATGAAATTGGAATACCAGAAGCCTTGTGTGAAGATTTGTCGCAAGTTACGAAGTTTCTTTTTGCAATCAGAAGATGGACGGGACACAAACCGTTCCTTTTTTATATGGCCCTAAAGCGTGTGAGGCCTGAATTAACGGAAAAAGCATGTAAAGTTAGATGGCTTTGCAATTCCTCGCCCGACGGGACTGAATTCCAACAAGAAGAAATGTTATCCATTAAAACACTGGTGCAACTTTTGAAATCAGAAATAACTAATGTGCAATGGCTACTCATCTACATGACTGTAACATCTGAAGCAAAGGAAAATGTTAGTTTTTCTGATACACTGAGCCTGCTAATGGCGAAAGGTCTGGTTAAGAAAGACCTGAGTGCACTATGTGAAATCATTAAAGGAATCCAGAGGGAGGATGTCGTGAGAAAACTTCAGGTTTACAGGAATCTATTCATCCAAATGGATGATGGTGAATTTGAAAACAAATTTAAGCGAGAATTGACAAGTCAAGTCAAAGAAATGAAACAGTGGGATGCCAATTTGAAAGATTTCTTACAAATCCAACACAGCACAGTTCAACAAATGTTGGGAGATGTCGTATCGGTTAATCTAGCAGAGGTGTTCATCGACTTAACAATCCTAAAAGAGCAACCTCGACCCATTAATATCCAAGATGAAACAACCTACAACGAGATTGCCTATCTCAGAAAGATTGCTAACAAAGAGGTAACAATACAGCCAGTTGATTTCACAAAAGAATTGACGACATATGAATCTAAAAAGCCGGAAATTTGGTGCATCATAGGCAACCCCGGCAGTGGCAAAACATTCCTGGCCAAGCGAACAGCCCTCAGATTTAGTAGTAACGAACTAACAGGGATTCAATACTCAATCTCAATTCCCTGCCGCAATGAAGAATGGCATTCCATGGAGGTAGCAAGAATCCAGGAGGATAAGAAAGTCGACTCGGTATTTATACAAAAATGGATCTGTCTGGGATTGCCGGTTGGGCCCAGTTGGACAAACGATTTGGCGAAGCACTTGAATGAATCGAGTGGAGATGGAGTCCTGTTCATTATCGACGGACTAGATGAGTTTACCAGGAAAGTGCCGTTCGAGAAAACATTGCTATGTTTGCTGCTGACCCGTCAAGCCATGATAAAAGCAACCATAATTCTAACGAGTCGCCCCGGGGCATGGACTGACATCTCCTCTGCACACGAATTGAAAGTGAACCGGTACTACCAGGTGCTTGGGTTCTCGCCAGCCAACAGAGACCTATACTTCGAGAAACAAATACGCAACGAAAAGAAACTGGCAGAATGCAAGAGTTTGCTAAAGCGACACGACGAAATGGATCAGCTCTCGTTAATCCCAGTAAATGCGTCCCTTTTCGCAGCTCTGCTGAAAGGAGAAGACTCCACTCTCATTAACACTCTGACAAACCTCTACTACGAATTAACGCTTTACCTGATAAGGAGAGAACTGGCCCGAACGGGACTACCAGAATTCACACGGGTGGAACGCATATCCGATCTCCATGCCGACATACTTGAATGCCTAAGTAAAGTAGGATTCATCGCAATGCTCGGGGTAGCGAACAGAGAACTAACATCGGAGGAAAACGTGCCTCTAACAATCGGACAAGATGTATACCCCAGTCAGTGCTTAGGTCTAGCTCACGAGCACTACAGAACTAACTCTGTCGGATTGATAACCAAGGTGTGGACATTTGTGCATCTGACCATGCAGGAGTTCGTCTCTGCTCACTGGGTTAGCAACACTTCCTGGACAAAGCAGTGCTTCAGCATCAGGTACATATCCCACTCAGTTGATAACTTCTCGCTTTTCAAAATGGTGACCAGATTCCTGTGCGGGCTCGTGACAGAAAAAGCAGCGGTTTTGCTAGTCATTATGTACAGGCACCTAACCCCGCAACCAATCCCAATGATTGGAATGCCTATTACTTTCCAGCTAAGATATAGAGATATATATGGCATGAGTGTGTGGGAAGAATTCACTAAAATATTTTTCGAATTAATCGCCATTGTATATGAAACAAATTCACTTTCATTAGCTACCTGGTTTAATAACTTCAAAGAGTATTTTCCTACTCACATATACCTCTATGTGCGACAAGCCGTCTCTCCAAATGAATGGTTTTGTTTCTGTCAGTCTCTCAAACTTGTTAATCGAATTCAACTCATTTACATCAACACTAGTCGCATCAAGCCAACTCAGTTCAAATGTTTGATACAGGAAATGGGAATTTGTTCAATTAATTTATTAGCTTTGTACTTCTACAAACAAGATTCCACTACAGTCCTGTCATATACCGAAACAATTAGAGAGACAGGAATTAAGTCTGACACTAAAGTTAGTATTGAGCTATCCAACTGTGATCTCAGTGCTGAGACAGATGTTAATCTCTTTCCTACACCAACCAATCAGATTATACACAGCTTGAGACTAACTTTGAATGAATATTCACATAAAGCTCTTCAGGAATTAACCAATCTATTCTCTGCTATTCAATGCTTATTTGTTTGGGAATATGATACTAATTACGTCACTATGGTACCAGCTCTGTGTCAGGCGACACAACTAAGAGTATTACACCTCGAAAACATTCCTTCTAAACTCATTCCTAGCCTAACAGCTGTGCTACCTCAGTTCTCTAAGCTACAAGAGATTGCATTTGAGAATACCTCACTGCTACCTGCAATTACTCATCTGTCAAATATAACTTATCTACAGATACAAGATACAACTAAAGACACAACTCTCTGTGAATATTTGTTGCAGATTATTAATGGGAACAGACACACATTAAGAGGAATGGATTTGTATAATTTGGACAGTATTGGATTGAATAATTGGAGTTTACTTCTCAATCGTTTTGAACTTTGCACTAATTTAGTTCATCTAAAGCTATGGGACATTACTCTACCAACTAATGATGTCACTCAGTGGAGTAGCGCTATTAAACAAATGAAGTCTTTAGTTGAATTGGAATTCTATACTGTCTCCCTCTATGACACAGGATTATTATCTCTCTGTGAAGGCCTGATATACCATCCTGCTATTAGGAGTATAGAGCTAACAGACTGCAAGCTGACCTATCTATCCTGTGAGCCTCTAGCTAACCTAATTCCAACTGTCTCACAGCTGGAGACACTGAGTGTTAATGAACTATCTGAACCTGACAGAGATCCTATCTCATTACTCAAGGAAACAGCTGATGAGTTTGGTATTGAGCTTAACCTGGATTAACTTCTCACCTCTGCTATCAAGGTATGTATTCACTTTATTATCTGTTAATAATGTCTACTCCGCTTAATCGGGTCACTTTGGTTCGAGGATAATTGACTAGATTAGGCGGAGAAATCGATAAACCGAAAGTATGTTACTTAGAGGTTCTTTATTAATTGTATACAGTCCTACTGGTAGGAATCCTATAGTATAGACCACGGGTACCCAACTCAATTTTAACTGCGGGCCACATGGCCACATTGGTTTCCTAAAATATTTAGGTGGTCCATATAGGCCAATTGATAAATTTCAGATATATTAGGGAGAAATAGGTTGGGATATCCAAACGGAAAAGGTTAAGAAACACAAAATGATCAAAAATATTAACCGGATTAAATTTCTCGGGCCGTATGTTGGGAATCCCTGCTTTAGACCTTAGTTGTTTAATACGTACATCTTCTATTGGATAAGTATCATGTATAATACGCATAATGTAAACATGTTATACATATACCTTGATTAATATCGCGCTCTTTGAATTTGCTTATAACAACTTTCGGTTTATCGATATTATTTTATTGACAATCGAATTTAGAATTTGATTATATGCTGCATCTTGTATGTATTTACAACAAGATTTAAAAATATACAACTGAATTTACTTCGAAATAGGCATGTTTTCGATGGATAGCGAATTACGTACAATGCGTATTATACGTATTTTACATATACTAATTACAAAATTTGGACACAAATAACATAATTTTGACGCAATTATACAATTTTTAAAAATTAGCTTCAAGTTGCACGATTTTCTTCCCAAACAAGACGGTTGACTACATTAACCACTAATGTATTTGTTTCCATCATCATTATCCATGTAACTGTTTATATAGTTTGTTGTTGTTACAACATTCTAAACCGAATTTCCACCAGGGTTGCCAACCCTCCCGCTTTGGCGGGAGTCTCCCGCATTTTGCCATTTTTTCTCTCATCCTCCCGACCTCCGCCAAACTTTTAAAACTCCCGCTTTTTGGAAATTGTTTATATACAGTCGACTCCGCTTAATTGGGTCACATTGGGACCAGGTCTTTTTGACCCGATTAAGCGGAGAAACCGATTAACCGAAAATATTTTAAGCCAAACTGTAATTCCGTCCCATAAATCCGGTGAAAATTTGACCCTATTAAGCGGAGAAACCGATTAACCGGTGTCCCGATTAAGCGGAGTCTACTGTATTTAGATTTTATGATAATTAAGTAAATAACGGGATTTGTTTTAATTATTCAAGTAAATTAGTCAACCTACGAGCAACAAGTTTTTTAGTTGTAGTTTTTAATTTTCAGTTTTTTTTCGAGTACCAAGTTTTTTTCCTAATTGTAGGTATCAAAACCTACTAAATAATCATATTATATCGTTCTATTCATGATGGATTTTTAAAAATAGCATATACAGGTAAACCTCCCAAAGCGGCACCCATCGGGAGAATGATTCTGTGCCGCTTCTCGGAGTTTGCCGCTTTGGGAGGTTGCTCGTAAGGTAAAACTCCCAAAGCGGCACCCATCGGGAGAATGATTTTGTGCCGCTTCTCGGAGGTTGCCGCTACTCGGAGGTGCCGCTTTGGGAGGTTTACCTGTATATTGAGTCTCCCGCTTTTCTCCCGCTTTTTCATCTTCGACCTCCCGCTTTTTGGTAAAACTCCCGCCAAAATTGGCAAAATCTCCCGCTTTTTTGTTTTCAGAGGTTGGCAACCCTGATTTCCACTTGCCTCTAAGTGATATTTAACTTCCACTAACAGTTCTATAAGAGCCATTAACCACTGCATCTATATTTAGCTAACAACTGCTATACAGATAGTTATTAGCCACTTGGTTAACCACTCCCTCTGTTTGATACCTTCTCTGTCTCCTCTAGACTACACCTCGTATTCCTCTCCTCTCCAGTCTCCCTCTCGTTCTCATCTGTTTATTCGTATTTGGAACTAACTTTAGTGTTTATTTGTGTATTCTCTTGTTTGTATTTATCAATAAACTCTCTATCAATTGAATTCTGGTCGATATGATTGAGTCTACTGTATATTAATTACTAGCATAAGTGTACTTCAGTAGTTCCCAATCTGGAAGCATGGAACCCTTAAGTATACACGGGTGGCTGTAGGGTGTCCACAAGATGTATTAAGGGTCAATGGGAGGGGTCCAAAGAATGACTATAAGGGGGCACTTTTGTAAAATGTTGGGAATCTCTACTGTAACCACCTCATATTATAATACTCATCTATTGAGTTGATAGAAACAAATAAGTGTTTTAGGACTTAGAAGCGAGATATTTAACTCGTTAACTCTAACTAGCAGCATGACAATTGGTAGCACTTCCCATAGCTCGATACAAATCCAATTCTAACCAAATTGTTATTATTTGTAACAGCGACGTTAATCACGAGAGCTCATGTGTGGAATCTGAAGTTAATATAACAGCTGTTTCTCTGGGAATTAGCAGAACATAATCGCTTCGCAAACTAGGAAAGTGGAGCGAACCTAAATTCAATTGTAGCCAGTTCCCGCCTTCGTAAATGAGCGCTCTTTTCGGTTCCTTTGTACTATCAATTAGGGGCATTATTCGTTTGAAACAATATAAGAATAGGTTTCTACCATATGAATTATCTATTAATGCACTCATACAGTATTTTCCAACCTAAGACAGCTAAATTCCCTAATTTTCAGACTTCAGTAGAACCTCGTTAGTACGAACACGGTTAATACCAATTTCCGGAAAGACAAACAAACAGTTCCACAAAACAGGTCCCTACAATGGCTATTCAATGGGTATTACTCCGAATAAAGCGAACAATTTACCTTCCGTTGGTATTCGTATTAACGAGGTTCCACTTTACTTTAATTTCTAAGGTTTCGCTCACTCGATGTTTATATGAATGCCTAACATTAAATTGAGAAATGGCCTACACTGCCTGACCATGATATACAGTCTGCTTACCCAACGCTTGCGTTGTTATTTGAATATTTCTAAAGTTGCTGGCTATTAATTGTGGAGAGATCGTACATTTCCCAATTAGCCAACTGATCAATAGAACTTTTCAAAAGTATTCGATAACATAGGACTAAGATCCAGAAATTAGTTAAATGAACTTTACAAATCCGTCCAAGAAAACAAAAAAATCTCCTTATTAGTCAGAATATGTAAACAGTAGTTCTAATTAGAAGTCCCTCCATCTTACGTTATTAAATTAGAAATAAAACGAATATTCGAAATGAAACCAGGGAATTATCAAGGAGCGCGAGACGCTCCTTTTGGAGTATGTTTAGGAAATATTTTAATTAGGAGCGGGAAATTTGGAATCCTTTCTTACACTGTAGCATTAATTAGTGATTTAGGCGTATTAAATTTGATCAGACCAGGATTAGAAGCGTAATTACAAATGCACTGAATGAATCGATTATTCGAAATGCAACGAATGTATTAAGAATATTCCATCGTTGAGATGACAAAGGATAAAATCAAATTCAAAAAGCATACAGTGAAACACTGGTTTTTAAAATGCTACAATAATTTAATTAGTTACAACTTACAAAGTGTATTAGACATTAATCAACTACGTGTAGTTTAGGTGGGAAAAGATATTACGATTTTTCAAATCCAGGGTTTCATCTAGGTGTGCGCAACGCGCCTCTAGGCGCATAATTATAAACGAAATTTTTCTGGCATTCAAAAATCGAGAAATGTCCCAGACGTAATACAAATTGAGTATTTTGGCTTGTGTGAGGGAGCTCAAACTTAATCCAGGCGCGCAGAAATTTTGCCTGCTCCAATCAATACATAAAGACATTGTATTGTACAGTAGATGTCGGATATAAGCACACCGGTTAAAAGAACATATCGGATATAAGCACACTATGTTGGAAAACGGTTTCCATATACCCTGTATAATTTATGTCAGTTATAAGCACATTAAGTGCAGTTCCCAACGATGTACTTATAACCGGCATTCACTGTACTGCAGTGTTCCGCAACCTTTTTGAATCTCGAGGCCAATTTTCTAAAGCCCACAGCTGTGCCGGCCGCAATAAAAAATTGGAAAAAATTCCCTTAGTGCAGTGTTTCTCAACAGCGGGGTCGCAAAACCATGTGGGGTCGCCATTAATATTTCTTGGGGTCGTTGAATAATTTTTTGAGATCTTAATGTCACCAATATTATTGACATTTTATCAGATTACTTATTTGGAGCTCAATTAGAATACGATTCTGAACCCAAAGTTGCGACATTTCATAGTATTTGCAGAACATAAGCGCTTAAAAAAATATTTGACTTTAAAAGTGTAGTACTATTTCCATAGGAGATTTTTAGGTTTGTTAGGGGAGTATAAATGACAAATTACGCATAATATAATGATGGTTTTCAAATTTAATGTGTGTTTATAACAGAGATTACCATTCCCCGCCCAAATTGATAACCAGGCTCGGAATAGTATCGAAATTTTTGATATAAATTCAAAGGCCTACATGGAACTTCAGATCCAAAAGAGATTCTGTAAAACAATTATTTTCTTTGAATAAATTCTGCCGGCCGCAAAAATTAATTTGCCAGCCGCATGCGGCCGGCAAATGAGGGGTTGCGGAACACTGCTGTACTGTATAAAAAATCTAAAATTATAGATGTGCCGATAGTATTTTCTTATGAAGGCACTTTCAATCAACCAACGACGAAAATATAATGCCCCCAAAGAACCTGCTCTCGGCACAGCTGTAATTTTAGATTTTCTTCATACAAAACTAGCCAAGTGACCCGTCGCCTTACGAGGAATTAGACGACATAAACTGTTGGGATGCGACGCCCAATTATAGCCTCTTACAATGCTACGGTTTGCAGCTTAGCTGTTAAATACTTCCCGATATACAATATTAGTCGCATAGAGCCATTCCCGAGCTTTCTAACCAAACTGTATGGCACTCTTCCCTGCATATCCTTTCCTCCATGCTTCTGCCATCAGCGGTAGCTTTATGCTTCCTGGTTTATGACGAAAAGGATTGCCTCGGGTCGCCAACGCGGGATCCGACCGCGTTAATGTAAGCTCTCGAGGGGCAACCATGCATTTTGGAATCTGCATTCGTTTTGCCTTGGGGACTTATTACATTGCAGGATTCAGGGTTGTTATCAATCCGCAACGGTGTGTGGGTGAACTGTCTGACTGGATTACGTTGCATGATGTTGTAAATGAATAAGTAAAATTTAACAAAATGATTTATTTTAGGCACCGCAATTGGTATACACAATAGGATTAATATCCCAGTTGCCATAACTAATAGGATTTGTATCCCAGTTAGCAGTAGCCAATAGGATTAGACCTTTAACAATAGGCTTATATATGCACATTAGTACGTAAAACAATATGCCGTGTAATTCTGGAACTAACACCTTTTAGTGGAACCCAGTATATTTCCCGAGGTCTCCCTTGGAAGAGCTTTCGATTGATATTTATTTCGTCAGGATCGGGTAATGTAGCAAAGAGTTACAGGGGCGGACGGACAGACGGACAGACGGACAGACGGACAGACGGACAGACGGACAGACGGACAGACGGACAGACGGACAGACGGACAGACGGACAGACGGACAGACGGACGGACGGACAGACGGACAGACGGACAGACGGACGGACCAAGCTCTCTTAATAATATATATTGCAAAATTTGGGATGTAGGGATTTTCGTTATTGTTTCTTTACATACCCGACTATTATTTCTGCTCACCTAGATTCAGTATAAGCTCAGCCTTACGCCTAAAATATTCAATTTGCAATAATTCTTTTGGAGTCTCGATTTTCGCATGTCTAGAAAAGTGTTGTCAGGTTTACGAGCCTGGGCCCTGGATGACCTGGCCTTACTAACAGCTTCCACAGAATTTAACTAAATACAACCGGCATTCTATTTGAATAAGCATGTGTTTGGAATACAAGCGAGGCCCGAAAGCCCGAGTGCAAGTTGTAAGAACGCGCGTAGAGCAGACGAGCAGCTTGTAATAGCTCGTGTAAAATGTAATACCTCATGTAATAATCGTGTTGTATAAAAAGGTGGTAAATAGGTTTCAGCCCAATATTAAGTAGGTTAGTAAGAAAGTGAAAATGTTTATAAAATATTAATAACAACATAAATATGAAAATAGAGTTAAAGTACAGATAACAGAGTAGCCATACGAGTATTGGAATATAAGAGAGTCCATGGTTAGTGGTTAGCCTATACTGAGTATACAGCAGCAGATAGCTGACAGCCTACAGATGCGTATCTGCTATAGAGACACGTCTCTTTGAGAACGCCTCTGCCAGAGAGCCCTCGGACCGAGTGTAGGAGTCCCCCTCTCCCTCCCCTGCCTCCAGCGTGTACAGGAGATCCTCAATCTCCGGGTCCTCCGAGTGCGCAGCGCTGCTAGCCGCAACCTCAGAGGGGGGGTAGCTGTCCCCGACAACCGAGGAGGCAAATGGAATGCTGGGGTTCGCGTATATCTTATCTTCCAGGTAGCTAGGCGGCCCCATAGCCTGAGAGACATCGACATTCATTGGAGAGACAGGAGTCAGAGCGGTGTTCATCTCATTCACGTCTTCCTGTGGGTAATACGACTTGTTGCGGGCCACAACGAATATATACACAACGCTCACTCCATACACAACCACAATATACACAGCTAGCGCCACCTGTGCCAGCATGGCTGCTATTAGGATGTACAGCGGGCCCGCTATAAGGTGGATAGCAGAGAAGAGCCAGGCTACGCCTATCAACAGGAACAGCAGGAGCAGCTTGAATATCTCTCTGGTATTCTGAGAGGTGAAATATATGTCGTCATACTTGAGATCCTCGTTACTGGAGGTGCCAGTCAACAGGAACAGCAAGCAAACACCGACTATAGAGAGAACCAACAGACCTACGATGGGAATAACAGTTGTGACTATGGATACAGACAAGAGAGGGATAAAGCATAGGTCCCCGTTAGCATGCACATCTCCATACACCAGTGCCCATTCATGTCCCTGTACAAACCGAACTATCAACAGAGTCAGTAGCACTACAATCCCTGGAGTCAACAGTGTAATATTATACAGCCATTTGTAAAACGCTCCTAGTCCTTGTCTGATCCAATATCATACGCCTAAATCACAAATTGATGTTACGATATATGAGAGGATTCCAAATTTTCCCGTTCCTAAATGCAAATTTTCCCAAAATCATTATCCAGAAGGAGCGTCTCTCGCTCCTGGATAATTCCTTTGGAGTCACAATGTAAAGCATGCATAAACAACCACAATATATAAATACCTGCCAATAGTACAGGGGTTTTAACCATTTTGTCTGTTCTGTACAGGGATTTTAATGCATTGACCACATAAAGGCACAACTTGTTTTATATATTTATTCAAGCATACAGGGAATCAATTTTGGTGTAAGTTTATTGTAATTCCCTGGACGAGCGAGCGCAGCGATAGAGATATTTTTTGGGAGGTGTACAGGTATTTTGGCCAATGTACAGGAGAAAATTGGAGTCCTGTATATAGATATGACTCAAATATGTTGGCAGGTATGTGTATACAGCTAGCGATACCTGGCTAGTGCTGTGGTATGAAGCCTCTCCCAGCAAGAAGACTGAGGCTGGCATTCGACTGGTCTCGTGTGGAGGGACACACGGACAGTACGGTATAGGTAACACGGTATCTACGGCATACCATGGTTGTCAAGGCTACCCTCCTGATGAGTCCTGATATGTGAGGATACCGCTCTCATGGCATCCTATGCGTTGGGACCACAGGCTACAGTCTCATACTGGTAGTGACCTCATCTCATACACTGTTAGTACTCACACAGTAGACTTATAGCCTGATATACATCGACATTCATTGGGTTCAGGTTCGCAGGTTCGCGCACTAGGCGAGTGCGCAGCTCGTTAAACGCCGTTTGACACTCCGAATCCCAACAACAGTGTTTCCCCTTCTTCAGGAAACGATATAACGGTTCGGCAATTGTCGACATGTCCCTGATATAGCATCTATAATAGTTAACAGCCCCGATGAAACCTTGTAACTCTGTTACTGAATTGGGTTCTGGAAATGACTCTAGCCAGTGGACTTAGTCCGTTATGGGACACCTCCCTTCGCTTGAGATCGAGTGTCCTAGGAAACCAAGTTGCCGATTGTCTAGGCGCAACTGCGGTTCTGCCGTATTTAGGCATTCAAATGTGGTTCGCAGGTCAAATGTGGTCCGTTAGGGTTGGAGAGAACACTAAGTTATCGTCCCCGTGGCTCTCGCAGTTGGGTACCGTCTCCAGTGCCTTGTCCATGACTCTCTGAAATGTCGCTTGTGTGCTGCAGAGGCCAAATGGCATAACCAGCATCTCGTACATCCCCCGAGGCGTGAGGAAGGCCGTATTTTCGATGTAAGCCGGTCTGATGGGATCGTCTAGTACGCTGACGCAATATCAAATTTGGAAAAGTAGCGATTTCCTTTTAAACGGTCGAAAATTGACAGAGGATTCTGTAAACTGCATTGGTCCCGCTTGGTTACACCGTTTAGCCGCTGGTAGTCGATTGCGAACCTTTGGGTTCCATCCCTCTTCTTGACCAGTACTACGTCAGAGGCCCAGAGTGACCGGCTTAGTCGGCATATAGGGGGGTTTGAACCGAGCATCTCTTCGAGCTGTCTCAATATCTCTGTTTCCCAATGTAGGGGAATCCTCCTAGGCCTTGATTTCTGAGGTGGTGCGTCTCCCGTTAGTATTGAGTGGAATTCCTTGATCCTGGATCTTGCGGGGCGTTTATGGGTTTGGGAAAAAAATGTGCTCGAATTGAGTGACCAGATCTTTTAATTTCAACTCTTCGCTTTCGTCTAAATCGCTTGAGATATTTGGACCTTGTTTCCCCTGACGTTGCTTCAAAAACTCCTACTCCTTAGCTTCCATGGCCCGGACTAAGGGTGTAGCGCAGCTAAGGGCCGTCTGGGCGGGGACCCAAAGTCGCCCCAACTTTACCCGGCCGTTGTCTCAGTCGAATACCACCTGTCCTACATGTTTCATGAACCTTCTTCCTAATAATAGTGTGGGTTGGTCGCTATCTAGTACTTTGATTATTTCAATCACTGGGTCTAGCTCTCCTATTCTGGTAGTGGCTTCCACGTGCCCAACGACTTTACTGGATTATTGCACAACCATAGACTCTGGAGGCGACCCGTACCATGGAGCTCTCCAAGTTAAGCTTCCGCGCTGTATTCAGGTCCATAGCACTTGGTGTTGCTCCGGTGTCGAGCATAGCGGACACTTGGTGTGAGCCGATCTGACTCGCACGGTAACTTGCTCTCCTTCTGTGTGTGTCTGTTAGATGTCTTGCTTGTAGGATTGGTCGTTGCTCCGCTCTCCTCTCCTCTCGTGTCCTCCCTCCAGTTTCCTCTCTGTTCCGACCTCTGTTGTACTCTCCTCTCCGGGGCAGGTAGCCAGTCTGTGGCCTTCCTCACCGCAACTGGAGCAAAGTTTGTTGGGGTAAACGCTATCAAATGTCCAGGGGAGGCGCATATAAAACACTTTCGTTCCGTTTGGTGTTCCAGCCTCTTGCCTGGGGGCGACAAGCTGCACTTCGGTTGTAATTCGCTCTTTCGACTCCGAATACCCTTGCGTCGGTTCCCCAGCCGTTATAGCCAGATTACTGGAGTCTCGTCCCGGCGACAGGGGTTGCACTTGCAACGGACTGTACTCGACAGCCGCGGTCTCGGGCTATGCCCTTTCCGCAAACATCTTCCGAAGTGTGGTGCTGAACTGGAGTGCCTCTTCTGCCGACATAGTGTCTTCTTGTCGCTTGACCCAATCCTTCAGCTTCTGCTGGACCTCTGGCGGGTCTGGGATACCATAAGGATACAAGCAGACTTCCGTGCAGCCCTGCTTTTGTTGCTTCTTCTGGGTAACGAGTGGAGAAGTCCTGCACTGGTTCTCCGGGCTCCAGGCCATTTACGGAAATTTGCTGTTGCTTCGAAACTATCTACTTCGGGGTCGAGCCTTTCTTTCAGGTAGGCGAATGCCTCTTCAAGGTTTCTTTGCACATTGCTCCTAAGACTACTTTCCCTCGAGACGGCCTCTTTCCACATACGCGGGAAGGAGTAGGACTGCCACTTTCTGCTCCATGCCCGAAACGGCCGCTACGAATAGTGGTCGCCATGCTGAGATTGTTTGCCTCTCTCTGAGTGGGAGGATCGCAACGGTAAGGATGTTGCCATCGCTGAATACGTTTAGTAAGTATGATAAGGGTAAGGCACGATATAGAGCGATAATAGTTTAAAAGTGGTTATTCAATACATAGGCGTTTGCACGAGGTTTGGCTGTCCGGACATTGCAGGACCAGTTTTAATTTGTTCTACTATATTACATAGGAGGGTCCAGTTTTGGCCGGACCACTTTAACTGTTTGGCCGGAGACTTTTCAGAGCCATGCGACGCTTCTGTAATATATGTCAATTCTATTGAACTTTTGTACAACATTTCATTCTTTAATCTCGGGGCTGTATAAATTATTGCACAGTTATACTCGGATATCCGTTCCCATAGGAACACAAAGTATCTATAGCTATCAATAGCTTTTATGCTCACATGTGTTATGAGATGATGCCACGATCTAGTATGAGATGTTCCGACCCCATCCCACACTAGGGATGTTATGTGAGTGGTTTCGTCCCATTGCAGGGACTCATCAGGAGGGTACCCTCGACCCTCCATACTGCCGGGCTGTGTCTCTCCGAGGTCCCCGCACTGCCCGTGTGTCACTCATGGGTTACCAGCCCTACTCCCAAGCTTGCAGCCTCCGACCCATAGGCAGAGTGCCTCGTACTGCCATCCTACATAAGCTATCCAACTGAATGATAATACTGAATGAAAATATTTGCCTTGACTAATAAGTACGTACATGTATATTCAGAGAGAAATATGGGTGTATTTCGCTCATCCGTAACACATGTGACCAATGAGCAGTGTTGATCTCAGTGGCGCAAACAGGGGGGGGGGCGCGGGGGAGCGTGCGCCCCCCCGTAAAAAATTGAAGGGGGGCAACATTCATGGTGCGGGTGTTACCGTGCCCTCTGGATCTAAAATAAAATGTTCAATATAATTTATGATAGTAAAATATACGTATAATTCATTAAAAAATGTCATTTGTTGCAATCAAATTTTTTCAGGGGGGCAAGACCCCCAGACCCCCAAAGAATCACTCGCTACACACGCTCCGCGCCCCCCCCAACTTCAACCTCAGACTTGTAAAACTTTGCGCCTATGGTTGATCTGCTCACAAAGTTTATTATATACCCTCAAAGATTCATGCAATGTTCATGCAATAATACTCAGTTGTTTTTAGCATATCTTTGACCCTGTTCTTTGATAATTTTAATAAATTATTTTGAATGGATTTTATTAAAATTGCATTTGTTTTTCAGATCATTAACTATCCTATCTCAAGATATCTGTATTTAGTAGACTCACTTTAGTACGAACAAGGTTCAGCAATTGAGACTTGCGAAGGCCCCCAAGTTATAGCTTAGTTAGCTTATTGGGAGCCCCCCCAAAAACATTTGACAAACATGGATGTGTAACCACTCGGGGGTCTAGGTACAAGGAGTGGGAGTGAAAATATTCTCATGGAAAACATATTTGGTTTTGAATTAGTTGATTGCACACATCTGACCTGACCTGACATCAAATAGAATCGTTCCATGTTTTTTCAGGGAACAACTTACCCAGCTTGAGGCAGCGACGCTAGTTACTATGTAACTCCATTTCTGAGGTTATTATTTGGTATTAGTTATTATCCCACTACCACTTCATACTGACTACACTACTCTCCATTGATTGATTAGTATTGTATTATGTGAGTACTATACTACAATTACTATTATTCTGTGAGTGACACTTGTGCCTGTATTTACAGTTTATTTACAGTTTATTTACATCAAACTTTAGTACATTTCCATATTTGATAATGAAACCTTAGGCCATATGCGTAGCCACCAAAGATCTTTTCGGGGGGGGGGGGGGCATTGTTTGATATAATTGAAAATTTCTAACAGATTTATTCACTTAGTTATAGAATATTTGTACTACATACTATAATTGATAATTATAATCTATTATAAATTTAGCTTATTTAGTACTGTTATTTAGTCAATCAATCCTTATTCAATGTTATTGTAGAAAAGGGCCCCCATGGCTACGCACATGCCTTAGGCTTATAGTGTTTGCTTATCTTTTCAAACAAAATGAATAGGAAGTATATTATTACTTAGACACAAACAGAACACGGTTCGTATTGTATTCGATAGGCTATAAATTAAAACAGTTCTTTGCAGGAAATGTGCAATTTAATTGGCTCGGGGGAAGTACTAACGGCATTTCTATGCGAATTTGTATTATTACATACAGTATACGTATATTTAAAAAAAAGCTCTATTGTCTGAAATCTGTTGAACATAACAACATATAACTGCTGGCAATGTCAGGAGTTATATAAGCATTTATTAGTTTGTTTATTGCTATCTTACATTAGTTAACTTAATTATTAGCTCATCAACTCTCACTCTCAGAATACAATATATAAAGTACTGTCTGACTTTATTGATTATTATGGACACCTTAAGAGAACTGTGGGTAGTTACAAGAAGTGACGCTAACTTTATAATTATGTTACTAAAAAGAAACGAAATTATATAAGTTAATTAAGTCTACTTTAATATTTAAACTTTGGTTAAGTCTATGGTTACAGTGTAATATGCATAGATACTTTCCTATAAATAGTCTCATATTGCATTTATCTATAAATAAGCTGATTTAGTGGCTCTATACTATTCTACTCAACTTATACTATTTCATAATAATATTAGTTTTTGAGGATTTGTGTAAACTAAGTCAGAAATACACTATTTCACACTTCATTACTTTGCCAATTTAACAGGTTAGTATTCATGATTTTTAAAACTATTTATTTTATTTGTTTATTGCATTTCTTTATCACAATATATGTTGCTAGGAAACGTGTCCTTAATTGAAAATCTCAAAGGAATTTATTGAATTCGGACATCCTTCAATTCTCAGCTAATTTCAGTGAGTTGACTTGCTTATATTTTATTGAATTTCTAACATATCTATTCAGTAAACTTTAAACTTAATCTAAACATAACCAATAAATAATCCCGCATGTTAATTCTATTCATTTCATGAAATGTATTTATTTGTGTTTACTTGTGTTTATAGATTCTAACACGATTATAACAAAACTAACATAATCAATCAATTGAAATTCAAATAACAAGTAAGTTATTTTCTGTTAAATACAAGTATTAAATAATTCCCTACTGATCCTACGAATAAAGATCCTACGAATCTTCCCTAATAATATAATCTGTGTCCGTATTAACGAGGTTATACTGTACATACACCTAACATTAGATCTATTGACGCAATAACAGTTCATAAATATACTTGTATTGTAACAAATGTGTTATACAATAATTAGTATGTACGCTTAATTAACCAGGTACGTATGCAGGGCCGCATCAAGGGTCGTCTGAGCCCTGGTGCTGTCCAAAATTTCTGGGCCCCTATTTGTCTTACACTCTCTGGAGGCACGCTTCGCGGCCCCCTAATGGCCCCTCAGACCCTGGGCCCTGGTGCTGCAGCATCCATAGCCTCCCCCTTAATGCGGCCTTGTACGTATAATGCGGCCTAGTACGTAATTAGTATGTACTCTTAATTAATCAGGTACGTGTGTACTAACCATATTCTACTGATATTGGTTCGTATGCGATATTGAACACATGTTTGAGGTTTAATTCCCAATAATTATTCAATGAGAGTACTTCCAGTGTCTAGCTCCATGCTATACTGATTATAATTATATCTGAATTATTCATTATTTGTGGATGTATCTCTATCTTATTGAATATTATTTGGAATATTCTCACTAAATAACAAACTATAATAAGGAAACAACCGCATTAATATCATTAGAAATCAGAAATACTTTCATCGATTATTATAAGTATTAGGAATAACTTTTATGCGAGATTAATTCAACAGAACTCGGTTAGTACGTTCCTGTATTGAAAGTGTCTTGCATTTATTATAAGGATTGAATATATTCAAAATAACTAACATTTTCAAAACTCGTACGGGAACATCCTTATGAAAAGTGATACGTAGGAATGCTTCAAGATAATCAATTGGAAATAGTACGGCGATTCCTATTAAATTAGTATTAGCCAAAGTCAGGGACGTCGCCAGGATTTAATTGGGAAAGTGGCGGATTTAGGGGGCTCCCTCCTTGTAAAATTGACAATAAATAGGTACAAATAGGGTGATGCAACCCAAAATAATAGAGTACACTACACTGCCGAGCTACAATCGTTCTTAAAAATATTGCTAATTAAAAAAGCTTGTCATAAATGTTATTTGAGAGTGTCTAATCTAAAGAATTTCCGGGAGTATACCCCAAAAAATCTCCCCTTAGTTCGCTTCGGTGCCCGGTGGGGCATATAAATTGCCATGGGACAACAAATATTATATTAATGTTAGATCTAACAGTTTACGCGAAATTTTCATGTTTAATGTATCCAAAAGTATGAAAACAAAATCCAATACAGTCTACTTCGCTTAATTGGGACACGTTTGTTCCAGGCCACTTGTCCCAATTAATCGGAGATCTCAATTATCCGAAAAAATTATGTAAATTAGTGATGTACCAGCGAATTACAGCAATTTTAGTTTTAAACCTGTTACTCAATGCCCCCAATGCCTACTGACCCCTGATTCTACTCAATTCCATAATATTAGCCTTAATATTTTGTGAACCGTTTGGAATTATCCGTCAACCACTAGCTCATAATATCTGGTAAATTGCGATTTACAGAAATCAATAATAAAATAGTCTTAATGAGAAATTTTGTTATACCTTTGAAGAATTTATCCAGATTAATAGACTTTGTGTTGATCAATATGAATTTTGAATTTACCGATGACCAATTTTGAACCAAATTGTTGAGTTTGTGCAGATTAAGAGGAGTTTGTCCCGATTTAACGGTACAAAAAACTACTAGCAATAATGTCAGGTAAAAATCAATTTTGACAGTAAAGTTATAAAGTAAACTATAATAAGCCCATTAAAATATGTTTGTACTGTCCTGAAATTCCTATTGGCCGTAGTAACATGCATTCATTTGCATATTGGCTAAGGGAATTAAACTGTGTACTACTTAATATCCAGTGGCTGACATCTGGTGAATATCAGGAGTCGTATTAGCATTTATTAGTTTTGTTTAAGACAATCTTTTATTTGTAATTATTAACTCATCAACTCTCAGTATACAAAGTATAAAGTACAGACTTTATCGACCTTAAGAGAACATGGTAGTTACAAGTAGTGACGCTAGCTTTATAATTATGTTACTGACATAAACTAATGTTGAAAGTTAATAAGTCTACTTTAATATTTAAATTTTGGTTAAGTATATGGTTACAGTGTAATATGCATAGAGACTTTCCTATAAATAGTCTCATATTGCATCTATCTATAAATAAGCTGATTTAGTGGCTCTATACTATTCTATTCAACTTATACTATTCCATAATAACATTATTAATACTTGAATATATTTGTGTAAACTCAGAAATAAACTACTACCAACAATTGTTAATTTGTCCAATTATCAGGTTAGTATTTGGAATTAAAAATAATTTATTTTATGTTAGTTCAAGAAATTTTTATCTAAATATCTGTTACTAGGAAACCTATCCATAATTGAAGAATTATTTCACAAATTAATTTGTTAGAATCACAAATACTCCAATTCTCAGCTAATTACAGTTATTTGTCTTACTTATTTATTAGAATTTCGAACAAATATATTATTTTTCACTTAATCAGAACAAAAGTATTATAGCATTGTAGTTATTTCATAATTGTCAGAATATGCTTGAAACTTGAGGTGCATCGAATTAATTATACAATAGGATACTTATTACACATGAATAACAACTTTAAGATTAAGATTGTGGGGGGTCGCGAGCATTTCCACATCTGTAAAAGGGGTCGCATGGTACAAAAGGTTGAAAACCCCTGGTATAGACTCTATGGGAGTAGAGTATTATCCTACTGTGAGCTACCAAAGTAGCCAATCTCTGCACATCGAGCCTCGCGGCTAGTTCGATTCATGTTAGATTCCTGTGCTCGACAAATTGAAATTTTGATGTTGGCTAATTTAGCCACCACCTCACTATAACTCACTTTCAACGGCCGGATAAACAAACCACTGATGGGTTATTAACAAACTTCTGATCCCGGAATATAACACTAATATATATAACAAATAATACAACGAAAAATGCAATCTATACAAAATCCAAAATCCACAATTTTTGGTGGATTAGTTAAGCCACCAAAGGCAAGATTTGTTGTCCTAAGAAAGTTCTTTGATGGCTAGCAGCACCAAACAACCTAATTTGTCAGCACAGCTGGATTCCCCGGATTAGGGCAGTAGTGACAGCCGGGTTAATCTAGGTGCCGGCAGGCATAGGTTGAGGTGCCAAGGTGTCTGCAGTGTCATTCTATTTGAATGCTGGATTGGTGCTTAATTTGGTGCCAGGTGTTGGCAGATTTTCTTAGCAATGATTTAATGGATAAATCCCTGTTTGGGTTCCGGACAAATTTTACCTTCCTCAAATAATGCCACATCATTGAATTAGACCGACCATGTATTATGATCAACACCTTTAGGGTGCCGTAAAACCATAATCCATGACAAATTACAGGCCAATAACATCCTAGATAAACCCCTATATGGCATGTAATACTAGCTACCTAGCATTTGTAAAGTGCTACGACATTGCCGTAGTACTTTTCTAATTGATTTCTTTATATTGGGACTATATCTCACAATTCTATAATGCTATGAGTTTATTTGTTATTCTATCAATGCCCAATATAAGAACTGCGAATTATGCTGTGCGTACCGTGTTGCTTCGAATAAGCGCCGAGCCAATAAAGATGGGATTGATTTAAACCCCATTAATAGATTACTGGAGTGTAACTACCGTATATCTACTGTCGCTGAGAACCATTAGAACACAAATAAAAAAATATTTTCTGGAATTTCCCAAATTTTCAGGATAAATCTGGCCAACGAAAACAATTAGCGCCGGATCCTTATTCGAAGCACACGGTAAATAGGAGTGCAACCTTGATTATCCGAACTTCGATAAACCGAACGCTTCGAACACACCTGATTGGTCCAACCGTAATTCCACAGCCTTAAATTATCTGAACTGTAAATTATCCGAATATGTTAAACTGGTCTCAACTAGTTAATAATCTCATATATTATCCTACATCTGTAATACACATAAAATACAATTCTTCTGTTCAATTAATTAATTGCTCATCCTAATACTAAGATGTACAGTATACCATGTTAATACGTACACCAAGGGACCTTCAAGATGTGTGTACACTAACAAGCCAAAAGTATTTTAATTATAGCAATAATTTGTATCAAGCTTCAACATGTCTGTTTACATTAAACGATATGCAAAGTATATTAAAATAGCAAAATATTAGCAAATACAATTTATAGAGATATCAAACTCATTAACTATACCGTGACCTTCGTTATATAAGGCCAATTCACGACTTTTAAAAATTGGACCATGGATGAGTTCGAATTCCATTGTAAAATAGAGGGTACTTTTTTATCTCGATTATTAGTAATGGTAGACCTGAAATATAACTTGTAACTATATGGGAACATCCGAACATGATATCAAGGTATACATAGCACCTTTAAAAATTGTAATATGTCATCATCTGATGGTGTAATCGTAAATTTTCGCGCGAATTATCATGTTTTTAAAGCCTGCTTTTAACATAGTTAAACGCTTTATAAATGTTCAACATTGGTACATAGTGATACCCATATCTAGTTAAATAAAATATATCGAAATTATAAATGGAATGTTGACACATTCCTCGGTTGTGAGGCAAATGTATATTTCCTAATGAGCCCTAACTCCAAAACTATAAATGTTATGTAAACTAGACTAGTGCTAATCTGTCCGCAATAGGTAACTTCCTATTCATAGATAGTACATTTTATATGCCTAACTTTAATACTTTTTGATTTTATGAGATAATTAACTCGTATTCCGTATATGGTATGAGCTCATAAAATCAAATAGTTATATTAAAACTTCAGTTAAGTGTATGGTTACAGTGGAATATGCATAGAGATCTATTATTAATATTTTGATCTAATATTTGATGAGGAATTATATGTGAAGTGGTGCTCATTTTTCGCTACTGGATTTCGCTACTAACTTCACATCGTATTCTTGTTTCACAACACTTCAGTCTATTAAATAGCTATAATATAGTCTCATACATTATAGCAAGTATAATTAATTGTATTACAGTGGATGCTGGTTATAAGAATATTCTATTATAGTGACTCCTATTTTGGGTAACAAATTGATATGCAATACAATGACACAGAACATACTTTATTTGCCAAAATCTTTGGGCGTTTTTAGTGTATTTAACTGAGGCAAGAGATTTTTCTGGCCTAGTAGCGAATTGATACCACGACCTCCAATTAAGAATGTTTGATGAAACGAAGTGATCTAAATTTTTCATTATTATAAAGATTTAAACCAAGGTTGAAACCGAATACTGATATATTTGGTTGAACCAAATATTATTTGCCGAATAGTTGATATTTGGTTGCCAACCTGATATCTCTTTTCGGTAATCGGTATTCGATCTCCCGACCGAATACGAACAGTATTCGTATTCGGTTGACGTAACCAATATTATCAGTATTCGTATTCGGAAGTGTATTATGTATACAGCCATTTGTAATCACGCTCCTAATCCTGGTTTGATTCAATTTTCATACGCATAAGTCACAAATTAATGAAACAATATAGGAGAAAATTCCAATTTTTCGCGCTCCTAATTAATTTTTTCCTAAATCATACTCCAAAAGGAGCGTCTCGCGTTCCTGGATAATTTCCTGGTATTCGGTTAAGCAACCGAATATTAATATTATCAGTACAAGCTGCTCGTCCGCGCTACGCGCGTTCTTACAACTTGCACTTGGGCCTGCGGCCCTCGCTTGTATTCAAACACATGCCTTTTCAAATAAAATGCCGGTTTTAATCAATTACATACTCCAAAAGACGTAATGCAAATTGGAAATTTATGTGCATGATTGAGCTCAATCTGAATCTAGGCGCCTATTTAAAAAATGTCGGTTATGTAACGAAATACCCCATCCCTACATCTCGCTTTTGTCATTTTGTAATAAAAAGGATGGGCTGTAACACTTAACCCTTGGCATTACTTAATTTTCAAAGGCCCTATACACAGGTCATTATATTACGGGGAATCATATGGGTAATATTTAGGTGACCGCTAGTGACCCACGTAACAGTAATGCTATTGTTTCAGTGTAGGGTTGTGCCCCCCTAAGATGTCTATTTATATCCGTGGGTCCCAGCCATAGGTATATACGTATAAGGACAGAAAAAAAATATGGGGAAATACTAATCAGCGCCTGTACTGTTGAATATTTATACTAATTATAACTGAGAATTTTCTAGATATTAACGCATGTCCGTGTACAGGGGCGTAGGCAGGGGGGGTTTCCCGTTGCCCGGAAACCCCCCTAAACCTCTTAAAAAGTAGTCTAAGTGTACAGAGTCGACTGTACTAGTAAGCTGTTTGGAAACCCCCCTAGTGACCACCCTGGCTACGCCCCTGCGTGTATAATAATATACCAACTCCAAATAGAAAATTAATTAAATATCACTAAGGAACTGTACAACTCTGTGGACCCCTGACTTTGGGATGTGGAGAAGTTATTGAATTGATTGGTAATAATCAAATGGTTTAGACACACGGAACACAAATGACTGTTTGGAAAAATTAACTTCCTCTCGACCAATTAAATCACAGTCTCATATAGGCATTATATAATGCACACTTAACAATTGATAGAGTCACTAAACTGGAAAACCCTCGAATTTAATAGGATAAAAGTTTTGTCACCTTTAGGGAGGGAAAATGTGAATATTTTCTTAGATATTAGAACTAGTTTCTAGATACATTATTTTCCATCCCCCTGCCAAATTTAAAGTCTGTAGCTCTTACCAGTTCATCAATTAATCCTGAACAACACAATCCAAATACAAAAAGATCTATATGATTTAATATATAAGATTTTTCGGTTAATTGGAATATCTGCTTAATTGGGACAAGAGCCCCGGAACAAAAGTGTCCCAATTTAAGCGAAGTAGACTGTATTATTTATTTGTGGAATTATCTCTGAATTGTTAGAATATTCTATATACAGTTGACTCCGCTTAATAGAGCCACCGGTTAATAGATTTCTTCGCTTAATGGGGTCAAAGTTTCGCAGGATTTATAGAACGGAATGAGAGTTTGGCTTAAAATATTTTCGTTTGATATATTTTTCCAAGTAACTTGGTCCCGAGGTGACTCTATTAAGCGGAGTCGACTATATATTTGGAATATTCTCACTATAATACAAACTGTAAACACTGGCGTAACGAGATAAAGTTCCGCTCGAGGCAAGTGTGCAAAACGCCGCCTTCCGTAAATACTAAGTTGTTTCAAAACAAACAAAACATTAGTGTGTATGTATAAAAGTTAAGAGATCAAGTTTATTTTACATGTAGTACACAACGAATATATTAGAGTATTTGTTAGATAATTCAATTGCTGCAGCTTCCATCTAGTTTTGTTCGCCGCGTTGTAAGCGTTGACGTTTGCAGCCATCCCCGCTCAGCCTGTCGAGACCTTTTTTGTATTGATTCTATATGAAACAGCCCAAAGTATTTAAACAACAATAATTTATACTCATACATTCAAGCATCTAGCAGGATATTAACATTTGTTGATGCTTCAACATGGATGTTGACCTAAAACGATATGTTAAATAAAATAAAATAACCATATTTTAGAATTTATATTTTTATGGAGGTGTTAAGCTCATTATCTATATAATGAGCTAATTAAATACATAATTTATGATCATTATGAGGAAGTTAGAATGTACAAATTCTGATTTCAGATTTGAATACTACATGGTCCAATTACTCTATGTACTCAATTTCTAATCATAACGATTAACTCCACTAAGATACAGCACATTCCCACTAGTGCCACTTCTTGTATATTGGAAAAAAATACTTCTAATCGCAAGTCTATGAAATTTTTAACTAAAGCAAATTATTTAAAGTGTTTCAGAGTAGGTTAAACAACCGTTAATAAGCTACAAGAAGCATATTGTGTCCGGAACAAAATTCCTCTTGTTCAAATACTTTTGATCGTTGGTATATATTATTCTATCAATTGACATTGCTGTCGTTGAGGAAAAAACTCGAAAATTAAATTGAAATGTCCAAACAGGTATTTGTTACATACGCGGCAACCGTACAGTGATTCACTGTACGGTACAGGGATTTACCGTTTGGTTGTTCTGTACAGGCGTACAGGGATTAATTATATTTGTACACGGAATTTTTGTTGGGACAAATTACAGATTGTGAGTCTAATACTGACTAAAAATGACCACATCCTCAAAATGTAGCATTATACATATATTGTGAAAATTAAGAATTCCAATTCAAGCGTACAGGGATTTCCCTTACAGTCTGTATTTGATGTTTCTCCTAAACCAAATTTAATGAATTTGTTTCATGACATCCTTAATGACATGATAGTATTTCTTTTGTCATGCAATGCTTGTGTAGTGCAATTCCCTATAGTATTTTCGCAAAATGATCCAGCGTAGCGAGTGACAAAAATTATTTTAGGGTGTACAGGGATTTTGGTCAATGTACAGGCGAAATTAGAGCTCCGTAAAGGATTATGACTCAAGTGCTTGTATCCAATTAGCATGAGATTTGTGCAATTGTGAGAAACAGAATTTCAAATTCCGCCCCCAAAGCGAGCCGCTGTGGGCTCGTGCCCCATTGCCCCCCTTTGTTATGCCAACGCCTATTTAGATATATTGTTGTAGCTTTATCAGAATTGATCAATATTATTTGACTTTGTTCCAATTAATATGAATTAACTAATGAGCGAGCACCCATTTCAACCCAATTTGTTGAGTTTTGTCCCGATTAACTGGAGTTTGTCCCGAAAACTGAAATTCTTTGGTATTAACTTCCATGGCAAGGCTTTGGTTCTTTGGGGGTTGTCCCAATTAAGCGGTTGCTACAGTATTAGCTAAGGGACTTAAAAGCTCATAAATAACTGGCTTATAACTACGTATCCATTGAATACTGTTTTTAAAAAGCTATCGTTATCAAATTTCCAAATTATAAATTGATAATTAGGTTATCATGAATTTACGGAATGGATGAGGCCAAAATTTGGGGTTTGGTACTTAACTCCCCAATCCGAGGCCCAATTGTCTACGGCTACGACTTATTTAACTGGATCTGACGCATAATTGGCTAAAAGCTCGAACAAGCGATCAAATTAAGCAGAATGTGCTTTAGTTCAATAAAATTCGGCACAAACTAGAAGACATTGACATTTCCGAATACACGTTTTCAATTGGAAATTTGGCTCAATAAATTCCAAAATAAATTAATTGTAATATGTAGTCAAAACCAATTTAGTATAAACAAATTAAGCTTGTAGAATTGGTATACTCATTGCATTTATATCAATTATTTATACATGTAGGTTGACTTATTTCTGTGCTATGGATATCACAAATCTAATTGCAATGAAGGAATTGTCAGCTAATCTGACAGAAGGAGATATCATTAGAATACGAGAAGTGATTGGTATTCCTGCTGGGCTCTGCGAGAGAGTTACCACAGGAACTCAGTTGCTAACAGCAATCAAGAGATGGAAACAGCACAATCCGCACCTGTTCTATCTGGTCCTACAGAGCATAAGACCCGACATGATAGCAGTAGCGAACAGACTGCCATGGCTATGTGCGTCTTCTCCCAGCGAATTTGAGAGCAGAGGAGAAGAACTGTCCATTAAATCCCTAATTGAACTGCTAAAGTCAGAAATAAAGACAGAGGAATGGCAGTTGATTTACATGCATATCGAAACCGAGGCAGGAGAGAATATCGGATTTGAAATGACGATTGAAAAACTGCTGGAAAACGATTTACTCCAAAAAGACCTCATAAACCTATCTACTCTGCTAGGAGGAATAGACCGAAGTGATGTAGTCAATAAACTGGGACAATATTCAAAGGTATTCTCCGAGTATCAAGAAGGGGAATTTGAAACTAAACTCAAGCGGGAATTGAATAAACAAGTGAGAGAGATGGCACAATGGGAGCAGAGACTGAAACAGTTCGCATTGATACAATACGAAACTGTCAAACAAATGATTGGAGATAACGAGTCTGCCATGCTAGCACACGTGTACGTGGATCTGACAATAATGAAACAGAAGCCTAGACCTATTGACCTAGCAGACGAGACCACTTACAACGAGATAGCGTACCTACGCAAGATAGCAAACAGAGAAGTTAAAATAGAACCAGTTGACTTCTCAGAGGAATTACGTAAACATGAACTCTTGAAACCAGAGATCTGGTGCATCATAGGCAACCCGGGTTGCGGAAAAACATTCCTAGCAAAGCGAACAGCACTAAGGTTCAGCAGCAGCGAACTAGTCGACATCAAATACTCCATCTCAATACCCTGTCGCAACACTGACTGGCATGCTATGGAGGCCACACGATACGAAGAGAAGACAAAGGTAGATTCAGAGTTTATACAAAAGTGGTTTTGTCTAGGCTTGCCAGTTGGAACCAGTTGGTCAAATGATCTAGCCAAGCACCTAAGCCAATCAGATGGAGAGGGACTCTTGATTATAATAGACGGACTGGACGAGATTCCGCAAAAGGTTCCCTTTGAAAAGACCTTCCTATGCTCTCTACTGACCCGTCAATCCCTCACAAGATCAACAATAATTCTAACGAGTCGACCCGGCGCATGGACTAGCATATCCTCTGCAAACGAACTGATCATAGACCGTTACTATCAGGTGTTGGGCTTCTCGCCAGAGAATAGGGATCTGTACTTCAAAAAACAGATCACAAATGAGTCAAAACTGAAATACTGTTGGAAGTTAATGGAGCGACACGACGAAATGAATCAACTATCTCTAATACCAGTCAACGCATCGTTATTCGCGGCACTACTGAAAGGAGAGGATTCTACCTCCATTAACACGCTAACCAAGCTCTACTACGAATTAGTACTGTACATGATCAGGAGAGAACTATCTAGAATGGGCCTAAAAGAGTACTCTCGAGTCTCACGCATTTCAAACCTCCACACAGACATACTAGCCTGCTTGCATAGAATAGCATTCATAGCAATCCTCGGAGTGGCAAACAGAGATCTGGTATCGGAAGAGACAGTGACTCTCAATTTGGGACAGGAAGAATACCCATGCCAGTGCTTAGGTCTAGCTCACGAGCACTACCGAAAGGAATCCGTCGGACTTATGAAACAAGTGTGGACATTTGTCCACCTGACTATGCAGGAGTTCGTATCTGCCCTCTATTTAGAACACACTAGCTGGATTAAGCAGTGCTACAGTGTTAGGTATATTTCCCACTCCGAGGCTAACTTCTCTCTGTTCCGAATGGTAGTCAGGTTCCTCTGTGGACTCCTGTCTGATAAAGCAGCTGCTCTTCTTTCCATCCTATACAGGTACCTGACTCCTCGGCCCATTCAGCTAATCGATATGCCTATGAGCTATCAACTTAACTACTGTGATTTGTATCACCATGAAGGTTGGAATCTATTCACCAAAATATATTTCCAATTAGCCTCAATTTTGTTTGAAAGTAACTCAGATTCAATTCCATTTTGGTTCAATAACTTCAAACAACACTTTCCGATGCCAGTGTATCTGTATGTACGAGAATCCGTCTCTCCCAATGAATGGATTTGTTTTATTCAGACTCTCAAACTTGTTTGTCGAATTCATCTCATATTTATCGACACTACCCATATCAATCCGACTCAATTCCACTCTTTGATCCAGGAAATGGGAATTTGTTCCATTAATTTATTAGCTTTGCGATTCTATGAGAAAGATTCCACTACAGTCCTATCCTATACCGAAACTATTAGAGAGATAGGAATTAAGTCTGACACTAAAATTAGTATTGAGCTATCCGACTGTAATTTCAGTGCTGAGACATATGTTAATATCTTTCCTACGCCAACCAATCAGTTTATAGACAGCTTGAGCCTAAGTAGTAATAATTTATATAAATTTTCACATAAAGCTCTTCAGGAATTAACCAATCTATTCTCTGCTATTCAATGCTTACGTGTTTATGAATCTAGAACTAATTACGACACTATGTTACCAGCTCTGTGTCAGGCGACACAACTAAGAGTATTACACCTCCGTGACATTGATTCTAAACACATTCCTAGCCTAACAGCTGTGCTACCTCAGTTCTCTAAGCTACAAGAGATTGCATTCAATAAGTACTCACTGCTACCTGCAATTTCTCATCTGTCAAATCTAACTTATCTACAGATAAGTTATGGTACAACTAGAAACACAACTCTCTGTGATCATTTGTTACAGATTATTAATGGGAACAGACACTCATTAAGAGGAATGCAATTGTGCAATTTGCACAAATTTGGATTGAATAATTGGAGTGTACTTCTCAATTGTTTGGAACTGTGCACTAATTTAGTTCAGCTAAAGCTATGGCTCATTACTCTACCAACTAATGACGTCACTCACTGGAGTAGCGCTGTTAAACAAATGAAGTCTTTAGTTGAATTGGAATTCGTTTTTAACTCCCTCTATGACGCAGGATTATTATCTCTCTGTGAAGGCCTGATATACCATCCTGCTATTAGGTGTCTAAAGCTATTAGACTGTAAGCTGACTTCTCTATCCTGTGAGCCTCTAGCTAACCTAATTCCAACTGTCTCACAGCTGGAGAGACTGACAGTCAATGAACTATCTGAACCTGACAGAAATGCTATTTCATTACTCAAGGATACAACTGATGAGTTTGGTATTGAGCTTAAGCTAGAGCTTAAGTTGTATTAACTTCTCATCTCTGCTAATAAGGTTTGTATTCACTTTATTATCTGTTAATATTGTCTACTCCGCTTAATCGAGTAACTTTGTTCGCAGGATAATTGACAAGATTAAGCGGACGTATACAGCTAGATTATGAATACGTACATATTCTTTGCACAGTGATATATAAATACATTTAAAGACTTACTTGACACAATTAATCGAATATAGACCCTCTTAAATGAATATTTTTAGCCATTACTTTGCCAATTAAGCAAAAGCTTTTCCAAGAATAACGTATTTAGACTCCAATAACATAATTTTGACCCTATTAACCAAAATATTTGATCCATTTGCATGACTTGGTTCCTAAAATGAACCTATTAAGCTTTTGACACCATTATCCACAGAATCTTTTTGTATTTGTTTACTATCATTATCTTTGTTACTATTTATATAGTTTGTTGTTGTTTACAACATTATATACCGAATTCCATTTGACTCTAAGTGATATTTAACTTCCACTAACAGTTCTATAAGAGCCATTAACCACTGCATCTATATTTACCTAACAACTGCTATACAGATAGTTATTAGCCACTTGGTTAACCACTCCCTCTGTTTGATACCTTCTCTGTCTCCTCTAGACTACACCTCGTATTCCTCTCCTCTCCAGTCTCCCTCTCGTTCTCATCTGTTTATTCGTATTTGGAACTAACTTTAGTGTTTATTTGTTTATTCTCTTGTTTGTATTTATCATTAAACACTCTCTCAATTGAATTGTGTTCGTCTTACTGAGTCTACTTTAATTAATGCAATCCTTTACATAACTAAACAATACATATACGTACATTAATCTGCTTAAAAACCAGTTTTCACTTATACAGTGGAATTGCTTTATTAGTAACTCCCCTATTAGCAACATAGCTCAATTACAAACGAAATTTCATGCAAAATGCGAGTTGCTAATAAAGCAATTCCACTGTAATTAAAACTAATTCCTTATATACTATCTGTTTTGGGACTTAGATACGAATTATTTGCATTATTTGCAACTCACTGAGTCTACTCTATAGAATACTTTAACAAAGGACTGTAGGCTGCCAGCTAGGGCCCTGGTACTTGGGTCCATTGTGTACTTATTGATATTTCGTAATCCGCTAATGCTGGACACAGTAAAAGTATTATTGTCTTATAGGAAGTCATATTTTGGGAATCCATTGGTCAAATTGTATCATCTCAAATATTTGTGGAATGTGAGTTTTGCGGTTTTCGCACAATTCCATGTACGTATGGTAATAATCTCATATTATCGACTTCAGTTAGAGTTAGACATAAGAAATGTATTATTGTCGAATAGGAAGTCTATGGTCTACTCTAAAGCAATCACTGGAATAAGTATACTTTAATGCTACTGTAATCACCTCACAATCCAATCTATATATTGGATGGATTGGACGTGTCTTTGGGCGGGGGAGCGGAATAGGACCTAAAATTCATGTAGGAATTACGCCTAAACTAGATATGTAGGAATAAGACCTGTCTAACACATAACCTGTGATTTAGTAAAATATCCATGTAAAATCTAAATATCACTTTACTTCCTCCTACTTCCTATTCATACCAATACATACAAATGTTCCTACTTCAAACAGCTAGGTCTTATTCTTACTTCAAACTGTTTAGGTCTTATTCCTACTCCAAATTGTTTACATCTTATTCCTACATCAGAAATATTTTAGGTCTTATTCCTACTTCAAAAGAGTTGGGCTTTATTCCTACTTACAAGAGATTAGGTCTTATTCCTACTTCATTTTTAGGTCTTATTCCTACTTCATTTTTAGGTGAATCTGCTGTTAACAGCCATTTTGGCTGTTTTCTGTTAACAGATAAGAATTCGTCCCCAATTGGCATTACACCTTAACTGCATTTAAGTCGCTGTTAACAGCCAATGTGAGTTGTTAACAGCCAATTCAAGCTGAACAGCCAATTTGAGCTGTTAACAGCCAATTCAAGCTGTTCAAATTCAATAATTGTATCGGTAAAATTAAGGAAAAGGGACAAGCGAAGAAAGTTATACTAAATGTTTATATTCGAATTGTATATCGTATTTACATAACAGTGAAATTTGAAACTAATTGATTATATAATAATATTTCAATTATTGCATTGGTCAGCATCTAGCTGTTGACAGCTTCGATTATCATTTGCTGTTAACAGCCAGTGGCTGTTAACAGCTTGGCTGTTTCTATCCCTGGAACTTATGTTACAATAATGTAATCAGTTACAAAGTGTATTAGACATTAATCAACTAGTTTAGGTAGGAAAATATTTACGATGTCTACAATCAATACAAAATAAATTGTATATAAATAAAAATTATTATTATTATTATTATTGTATTGTTATTGTATAAAAAATCTATAATTACAGCTGTGCCGATATAATTTTCTTTTGGAGGCACTATTAATAAATCGACGAAATATAGTGCCTCCAAAGAATCTGTTACCGGCACAGAACTAATCTTAGATTTTTTGTATTACAAAATGGTAAAAACGTGATGTTGGGATATACCATGTACATTAATGTTTTTTCAAATACTCAACAATCTTTTCTGCGCACCTAGATTCAGTATGAGCTCAGCCATGCGCCTAAATTACTCAATTTGCATAAATTATTTTTGGAGTATCTCTCGATATTTGGTGTCTGGAAATGTTTCGCACCTGGATGACAGGCCGTAGTAACAGGTTCCAGAGTATTTAATTAAATACAACCGGCATTATAATTGAAAAGGCATGTGTTTGGAATACAAACGAGGGCCGAAGGCCCGAGTGCAAGTTGTAAGAACGCGCGTAGCGCGGACGAGCAGCTTGTATTAGCTCGTGTAAAATAATCGTGTTGTATAAAAAGGTGGTAAAGATAATATCGGTTTCAGCCCAATATTAACTAAGTTAGTAAGAAAGTGAGAATGTTTATAAAATATAAATAACAACATAAATATGAAAATAGAGTTAAAGTACAGATAACAGAGTAGCTATACGAGTATTGGAATATAAGAGAGTCCATGGTTAGTGGTTAGCCTATACTGAGTATACAGCAGCAGATAGCTGCACAGCCTACAGATGCGTATCTGCTATAGAGATACGTCTCTTGGAGAACTCCTCTGCCAGAGAGCCCTCGGACCGAGTGTAGGAGTCCCCCTCTCCCGCCCCTGCCTCCAGCGTGTACAGGAGATCCTCAATCTCCGGGTCCTCCGACTGCGCAGCGCTGCTAGTCGCAACTTCAGAGGGAGGGTAGCTGTCCCCGACAACAGAGGAGGTAAATGGAATGCTGGGCGCAGGTGTGTGGAGGGGCACACGAACAGAACCAGGGGCGGCACACCCGGTACGGCTGGTGCGGCGAGCGCCGTACCACTTTTCAGAGTGGTCCGGCGTCGCCGCACCACTTCAGGATGGCCAGCTGTGTAGTACCACCTCTATCTGTTCGAAATTAAACAATTCATTGATAATTTATCCAATAATGCTTTTATGATCTGTGGACCACACTCAAATACCTGGTGTTGAGCCGCCGGACCACATTAGAATACAGTAAAATTCTCCGCCGTACCACTTTTCGAAATGACGTGCCGACACTGAGAACGGTATAGGTAACATGGTATCTGATACACTGTTAGTACTCAAAATAATCGCTGCTAAGGTATTACCATGTAGAATTCTCTGTTATTAAACTACGTGTATAATAATATTCGTGGTTAGCAACTGAATTAGAGTTATGGAAAGAGTCACAACTTATGAAATGCGTATGTGGTTCTATGGTTACAGTTAAATATGATAAATACACTATTCCTATAACAAGTCACATATTGCATCTATTTATATAGTAAGATGGTTTAATGGCTCTGTCACAAATATTTTTCCGAGGTGTTTTTGGTTCGGTCGGATGCAAAAACAACACGAACCAAATATTTGGTGACAGACCCAAGCTTGCTGGAAGGCCTTAATCACGGTCTCCGTTTCCTTATCTTTGAGTGGTTGTAATTCTACATACCGAGTGAACAGGTCTACCATCAGCAGCACGTATCTATAACCATTGTTTGGGCTGTCGAAACATGGTAAAGTTTCGATATCCATTGCAATCGCTTCACAAGGTAGGCCTTTCCCAATCGACATTGACTGTATAGGTTCGCGACCAATTACTTTCCTTTTAACTTTCTGGCAAAAGATACAACCGCGGCAAAAAGCCTGGACTTCGTGTCTAATTCGTGGCCAAAAGTAGTTTCTCCTAAATGCTTTTAGTGTCTCGGCTTGGTCCAGGTGATGCTGCGTATAGGTGGCGTCATCGCTTCCTGGCGAAGATGCTTGAGGGTCACTATGCGGCCTCCGAAAGTAGGTTCTCCTCGACGAATTGAAGTTTGTGAGAAACTCTCCTCAGCTGGCCGCTACATACTCGTCAGCGGTCTTGGAATTCTGTACTGCTCCCTTGATAATTTGGTCTTGCATCCGCTCTCCACTTAAGCGTGCATATAACTTCATTAGATCATTTGTAGAGAATATTCTATCTTCAATTGTTCTTCCTGGTTGACTGTTTCGTCATAACTCAGTCCTGGGTTCCGGCTTAACTAATCTGCCACTTTATTCTCCCGCCCCGCCTGTGGGAGATCCCAAAGGGCAGCTCTTGCAGCTCCATTAGCCAGCGTGCATACGCATGCTTCGGATCTCTCTGTCCTGTCAGCCATTGAAGCGGGCAGTGATCAGTGATTAGAGTGATCCCGGTGCCCCTGTAGGTATACTGCTCGCTTACGTGTGGCCGCCACTAGCGCCCAGGCTTCCAGCTGCCCAGCTGAGTAATTCTGTTGGCTGGAATTCAGGGCCCTGGCTTCAGAGTTCTCGCCAGGATTTTTCATTTAAAGTGTATATTAGTCTATTACTTATGTCAATGATTTACGGGGCACTTCCCTTCGCTTGAGATCGAGTGTCCTAGGAACTCTAGAGAGGAGAAACCAAGTTGAAATTTGTCTGGACGCAACTGCAGTCATGCCGTATTTAGGCATTCAAATGTGGTTCGCAGATCAACTGTGGTCCGTTAGGGTTGGAGAGAACACTAAGTTATCGTCCATGTAGCTCTCGCAGTTGGGTACCGTCTCCAGTGCCTTGTCCATGACTCTCTGAAAGGTCGCTTGTGCGCTGCAGAGGCCAAATGGCATAACCAGCATCTCGTACATCCCCCGAGGCGTATGGAAGGACGTTTCCATGTCAGCCGGTCTGACGGGGATCGTCCAGTACGCTGACGCAATATCCAACTTGGAAAAGTAGCGATTTCCTTTTAAACGGTCGAAAATTGACTGAGGATTCGGTAAACTGTATTCGTCCCACTTGGTTTCCGGGTTTAGCCGCCGGTAGTCGATTGCGAACCTTTGGATTCCATCCCTCTTCTTGACCAGTACCAGATCAGAGACTCAGGGTGACCGGCTTCGTCGGCATATAGGGGGGTTTGCACCGAGCATCTCTCCGAGCTGTCTCAATATCTCTGTTTCCCAATGTAGGGAATTCGCCTAGGCCTTGATTTCTGAGGTGGTGCGTCTCCCGTTAGTATTGAGTGGAATTCCTTGATCCTGCAGCTTGCGGGGCGTTTATGGTTTTGGAAAAATATGCCCGAAATGAGTGACCAGATCTTTTAATTTCGACTCTTCGCTTTCGTCTAAATGGCTTCAGATCTTTGGATCTTGTTTCACCCTGCCGTTGCTTCAAAAACTCGTCATGCTTAGCTTCCATGGCCCAAACTAAGGGCGTAGCGCAGCTAAGGGCCGTCTGGGCGCGGAAAGTCGCCCTAACTTTATCCGGCCGTTGTCCCAGTCGAATACCACATGTACAACTTGTCCCATGAACCTTCTTCCTAATAATAGTGTGGGTTGGTCGCTAGCTGTCTGCTTTACCGTCATTTCGTAGGTACACTCGGTCGCCTGTTGTGACATCAGTTTGTTCTTTCCCTCTATCGTATGGCTTCTTCATCCTCTCGCTATATTCGTGTGCGCTATTTCCTGCTGAATCTATAGCATTCTCGACAGTGTGAGAGGCCTCCTCATACCAGCAGTCTGGTCATTCTCGAATCCAGCTCGTTGGCGGGAGGCCTAGGATTGGAGATCGGTTCAACACCATGCATGATATGGAACGGAGTTAATCGGGTGCTGGAATTAGGGAGGGTATTGAGTGTGTGTGTGTGTGCAACCTCTTGGAGTATAATAGGCCAGCAGTCTTTCTCCAGTTCGCGATCGGAAATAATACACATTAGGGTCTGTTTACTGTTTGGATATTGCGCTCATCCTGCCGTCACCCTCTGGGTGATAGGGGGACGAGCGTAACTTCTTTACCCCTAGCAAGTCAGGGCTTCGCGAATTTCGGAGCCATCCACGTTGGGCCCCTGATCACTCAGGACGCACTGAGGCGGGCCGTGACGGTAAATCCAGTATGTCTTTAGAGCTGCCATAATTGAACTCGAGGTTTGGTCGCGCATGGGCGCGATTTCCACCTACTTGGAAAATAAATCTATATGAGCAGAAAATACCGTTTTTGTTAGCTTCCCCATGGGAATGTTTCTACATCATAAGCTACAATTTTCCGAGGCTCGTGTTTAGTCGAGCTCTTTTCCCGCTGGCAGATACCACATTCTTTGCATAACTTCCGGACTTCGCTATGCATGTCATTCCTGGTAAATTGTTGTTTCAGGAGATAAAGCGTTCGCTTGATCCCTGGATGAGAGACATTATGGACACGCGTAAGGACTGTGTCACGTATGCGATTAGGTACCAAATACGGTGTTCACGTGTTACACATCCGTTGGATAGTACGAGGCGCTGGTTTCTGTAACGCCCAGACGGAACAATACCCCGTTCGTTTAGTTGCTTCCTACGAATGCGATCGCTGGATCGTTGGTTTGTTCCTCGAGTATCTCATCTAGGAGGTTGCGATTAGAGGGGATACTGCAGACAAATCTGTCGATGAACTCGCTTTCCTTGTTCACTTGGCTGTCGATTTCGCAGTAGATTCAGGAAAGGAAATCAGCTGCTGAGTTAATTATCCCTTTCACGTACGTATCTCATAATCCAATTCTTATAATTCTAGGATCCACCTAGTGAACTTGTTACGCGGGTCGCGCTGCTTCCTCTCCCATTGTAATGGATTGTGTTCGCTTAGAAAGATTGTCTTGCACGCTGCCTTAAGGTAGTCACGTAACTTTCGACTTAGAGCCATCAGGGCCCAGCACTCTATCTCCCAGCAGAATACTTACGCTGACTCTGGTTGAGTCCTGTTGAGAAGTAGGCCAGGGGGCGAAGTCTGTTATCATTGTCCAATTGGGAAAGTACACCTCCAACAACCACCTGAGAAGCGTCAGCTTGTAAGTAAAACGATCCCATTCGGGGCATGCCAACATCACTGGAGAGCTCGTGAGAGCCTGTTGAGTGTATCGAATGCGTTTGGGTGGCCCTATCTCAGAGGAAAGAATCACTGTTCCGAGTCAGCTTGTATAAGGGGTCGGCTACATTTGGCATGTCGGGTATGTAATCGCGATATAAATTCACTAGTCCAAGGACTCTCTGGAGTTCAGTCCGATTAGTTGGCTGTAGATAAGCGGTTACGCGCTGAATGTTGCTCGGGAGTGGCTTGTGTCCGTATGGGGTTATTGTATGTCCCACGAATTCGATTTCCTGGTATCCAAGACGGCATTTGTCGTCGCGTGGTTGGATCTTCGCCTGGCGGAGTCGGATTAATGTATACCGGAGATCTCCGATGTGTAGCACTAGACCAGGGGAATGAACCAAAATGTCATCCACGCATGAATGGGAGCGTTCGGCACCGTGTAGTGTGCTGTCCATCAACCTTTGGTAGGTTGCCTGGCTGTTGCACAACCCGAAAGCCATTCGTGTCATTTCGAAATGTCCCCTAGGTGTCGAAAACGCTGTCTTTGCTTGATCTTTGGGATCAATTGCTACGGCCCAATATTCGCTCGCGCAATCTAGCGAGGAATAGTAATAGGATAAGCGTCCTTGCGAGTCAGGTCATTCAAAGCGCGATAATCAACGACGAATCTGGTACTTCCATCCTTCTTGGTGATTAGGACTATGGGGCTACTCCCAGGCTTGGGGCTGATCACGATTACAATCGTAATCGATTGTAATCGATTACAACTTTTCCTGTAATCGTAATCGTAATCATAATCAAGCTTTTCTTGAAGGATGTAATCGTAATCGTAATCGTAATCGTAATCGTAATCGTAATCACCCCCTAGTAATCAGCCCCAGATATGGCACCAGGCCCCCCCAAATTTTCCACAATAACTTTAAATAAGGATATAGTTTGAGGGTTCGCTGATCTCATTGCACCTCCAAATATATATCCGGCCCCTACAAATAATTCTTGGTGGCTACCCCCATGCACACGGGCATTATTTTTCGTGCGCATGAAACTCCGGGGCTTAATCGAAACAATCGTAATTGCATCGTGAAGAAATGAATTGTAATCGATTGTAATCGATTACAACATTTCCTGTAATCGTAATCGTAATCATAATCAAGCTTTTTCTGAAGGATGTAATCGTAATCGTAATCGTAATGACTCACTAGTAATCAGCCCCAGGTCTGGCTACTCCATGGAGAGTTGGTTGGACGGCAGATCCCGTTATGCAGCGTTTCTGCAACTTGTTCATCAATCAGAGCTTGAGTAGCCGGGGAGACGCGCCGCTGTTTGTATTTACGTGCAGTCTGCCACTGGTATCGATTGAGTGAGTAGCTTTTGGCGTGATCAGGGTTCTCGCTAGGCCTCTATCAAAAGGTACATGCCCTTCTTGAAAGCTATTGTACCCTTTATTCACATGTTGTAAGTGGGCATGTACCCTTTGAGTCAATATTATTATTTGAAGGTTTCATTAAATCATTGACATTAGGTCATATCTCACTCCATGTACCCTTACAACGAAAAATCTTGGCGAGAACCCTGGGCGTGATGTTAGGCTACTTGGAGTTGGCAGCGAACACTTCCGAGAATTCGTCGACTAAGGCGGCTAGTTGCAATCGCTCGTTATCGGGTAGGTCTGGGTTGATGGAGACTTTTACCCGTCCCGGTGTACTTACAGACTGAAATACGGTCCTTCGCTTTAAAGTCATCTTCGCTCTCAAGAGCGGCGACTGCTGAGCGGATCAACGGGTCTCCACCCTCCAGAATAGCTTGTGTGTCTTTCCAGACGGATCCCAATCGTATGTGCTGTGTATTCCAATCAAATTCTGTGGGGCCGAATCTCCTCAGTAGATCTCTGCCTAATATGCGGTTTTTGATGTGATCTTGTAAGACCCCAAAAAAATTCCGTAGGATTTGGTCGTCGCCTATGTCGATTTCCAAAGTGATATTCCCCACTAGATGAACTGGGTTCTGTCCTACCCCATACAGGGTCCCTACGCATCGCTGTATTGAAGTCTCTAGGCCTAACTCGCGGACTGTGCCTATGTCAAGGACAGAAGGCCAGGATCATCTTCATTGGTGTATTTGCTAGCTTTACTGATAGTATCACAGATAGTTTGGATTCGGGGTGGCGCTGGGAAATTTGCATGATACGACTCTTGCTCCCGCTGAACTTCTTCCTTTGGCAATTGCTGATACCATGTCCCTTGCCTCCACAGATGGGGCAGCATTTATGTGTACAGTAGCGCCAGAAGAGATCTTCCCCACATATGTAACAGCTCGTCGTGTGCTGTGGCAGTGCTCTGTATGCTGACCTCTCCTGTCTCGCCTCTGTTGGGTGTATGCTATAGTTTCCCGGGAGCATCCGGTTCTTCTTCCCCGTCGGAAACAGGCGGTTCTGTGGTGGACTGGCCCGATTGCGAACAATGCGAAGCTACTTTAACTAATTAGTATAAATATTTATAAATATTATTAATAATTTAACACCAATTTCAATCTCATATTAAATTTATTATGTTTAATTATTTGTCATAAATAGTATTTTTTAAGGAATTTGGCTACCAAATTTGAATTCAGCACATTGGACAACCCCTATAAACAAATTGGAAGCATCTATTTAAGTCAAATCCATACTGAATTAATTATAATTGATTACGTGAGTAAATTAATAGAAGCCTACTCGATCTCACAAGTTGAGTCAAAAATATTTTTATCACAAGTTGAAACAATAGAATTGGATATGACACATTCAATTTAACAGACTTGTTAGTTAACAGAGGAAATTTGCAACTCAATTGTGGCACAAACGAAGCTCAATTTGAAGCTTCGTGCACTGTGAAAGGGTGTAGAATTAAATTCTCTATCGAATGCATATAAATTGAATATTCGGACACTATTTATTGTTCCTTTTGTGACATTAAACATGTGCGAAGATCTGTCCAAAAAATGTAATCAAAAATTGTGACCACAGGTGCACATCTATAACCCAAGAGACACATATGCTGAAAATTTGGGCTCTTAGTTAATAAAACTCTGTTCTGTGGAGAGGATACGGAAGGAAAATATACCAAAGTAGTCATTTCAATACTGGGCCACTATGCTATAGACTATAGTAGTATAGTCGGCACAGAAAAATAGTTGATTGCCTTGAAGGCAAAGAACCCCAGATAGTAATTCAAATGAAATTTGATAAATACAGTTATGATCTGTAATTAATAACTACACAACAAATAACATTACTGAAAATATAGACCTTATTTGACAACAAATACAATCATTGGCAACTGTTAAATTCATCAATACAATTATTAATCATATCAAGCTTGCATCAACAGTGCTATACTTAATCCTTTCATCACCATGGATATACCTGCAGATATGTTTTATCCAAATATGGATTGTGATAAACACCATTGGGAACAAGAACATCACCATTCCTACATAGCAAATAGCAACACCAACATAATCTATATATTTTACCACTTTTAAAAATCTTTGAAAAGCATCTGCTGTCTCAATTACAAGAGCAAGAAAAGGGAAAAAATCAAATGGAAAATAACAGTTCCCATTAAATAGCGCAATGATAAGTAAATGTATAAGATACGTGAATACATCTGCTAATAGTATGAAAAGGTATACCCATGTTATAAGATTAATAGTGTGCATGCAGTATCTGTACTGTTTCATCTCTTCCTTGTTGGAACCGTGTTGTGTGAGACGCTCCAAAGCTCTCTGGAGCAAGGCACATTTGAATCGTTTGGAAGTGCGAACAAATATACAGAGATATGTGAGTACAATAATGTAGAACAATACAATACTAATAACTGTGGTGTATTGTATAAACCCAGTTAGGATGATGACTGTACTTAACAATGAAGTTATAAACAAGAACAGCCGAAAATTCATTGTGTTGTACGGTTGTTTGATTTTCTTCATACGAATAATCAGATAATTCATCAAACATGCGCTGAGAGCAAACACAAATAACTCAGCAGATCTCCCTATGGAGTTAAATCCAATTAAGAAAGGAATTTCCGTGTATATAATATTAACTTGATTCAGTGCAGGCTTGTCATAAATTGTACAATCAGTGGATGGTAACTCGAGTGTATTATTAGTTGCTTTATGGTAGGTAAGGTAATGCTGTATGGTACTTGATGTCAAAAATAATATACATACAATAATCTCACAGATATTAATCAAAAATAGTAGAGTATTTTTCCATATTTCAGTTTCATAATGATAGTAGAATTGTTTATTTAAATAACCTGAATCACCTGAGAGACATCTCGCTACTCCTCTCTTGTATTTTCTGCAGCAATGGATTCTCCTGGCGAAAACAAACCCCCAGTATCCACTGAATATTAGGAAAATCAATAAAAACACTGTGTTTAGGATAATTTTTAATATCATTTCAAATTGTAGTATTAAAAGTATATTAATTAGTTTTTTATACGAAATTGTGCATCCTGTAATCTTAGCATTATTGATTTACTGATTACATAAAATGGGATTTATTGCACATATTTAGTCGGGAACATTTAATGTAATTTAATATAATTTATAGTATCCCTATCACATTTATATCCAAGAAGTTATATAGTCCACATATGTAATCAAACTTCTTGCATATTTCACTTGTTAGCGCTATTATCTTACAGTCTACGATTTGGTTGCTTTCAGTGCAAACATATCTAATATGTCATATAAACTGATCTGTAATCAACGAATAATTGTCCCTTACAAAATCTCAAAAGGTATATTTCAACTTTAAAGATATTGTTTTAGTTGAATTGAATCGTATTTACTAAATTGGGTCATTATTATTCAATTGTGATTGAAAACAAAGTTCAAATGGCAATCAGTAGATTAGTGTTACTTCGGACTAGTCTTGTTAGTTAATACAGGGGCGGCGGAGTCAGTTAAATAGTGGTCAGTCCATGCCACTGTAATATAATTGTACAGCTCAGTAGTAGTTTCGTTAGTTGAATATTGTTTGACGAATTAGCTAAACAAGGTGCATTGTCTGGAATTGAACTTTCTGCGCTGCAAATAGTCTGGACAATTACACGGTAGAAGAGGCGTCTTGATGGGGAGACATTATATGGCACTGTGTTATACTAACTAGCTCTTAGTCTGCATATATATATTGTGTTTCCGTGTTAGGGGTATGTTACATTACGGATAAATAGTTATACTCCCGTTAGAAATTCGTTTAATACCTAATTGAATAATACAGAATATCACTGAGTAATGGATGGAATGAATCAACAAGTACTAATGATATTACAATGCATATGTACTATGTATTTGGTGAAAAATTTAGGAATTAGGGAATAAGGCAAAACGATTGCAAGGCCAAAATGCATGACCCCTTACTTCCGTCCGTGCAAACCATGTTGGACATCACTGGCCTGGTATTTGTATTCACGGAGTTTAATTGGACATTAATAATCTTCAGGGGACCCAATTCTGTATGGAGGGCTCAGCCCCTAGATCCCTTGGATACGTGTCTGCTCTGACTACAAAGCACTGTCTCTATAAAGCACTATAAAGCACTGTCTCTGTAGCTTGTTATGCACACCAAGAGAGAATGCAAGCAGTATACATACACAGTTGAGTACAAGTACATGAACTGACTTTATACATGGACTCTCAATTCAATAAGAGATATATTCATTAAAATTATTGCATATATACAAAGTTACAAACATATTCAAAATCCTTATAAGTCATTCATTATGAACAAAAAAGAATTATATAATATTATTTTATCATATTCCAATACTTTAAAATGTTTGTCAATATGTAGATACAATAAAATAGACTTTATAATGAATGCTGCATAAATAATTCTTGTAAACAGTAATTAAGTTAGACAATGAATTGGAATAAACATTTGAAAGTTTATTAGAAAAATTTGGTTTAATTGTTAATAAGTAAATTTGGTTAAGTATATGGTTACAGTGGAATATGCATAGAGACTTTCCTATAAATAGTCTCATATTGCATCTATCTATAAATAAGCTGATTTAGTGGCTCTATACTATTCTATTCAACTTATACTATTCATAATAACTGTATTAATACTTGAAGATACTCATATAAACTCAGAAATTAACCTAATTTCTATAATCAGTGATTTGTCCATTTATCAGGTTAGTATTTAGTATTTGACAAACAATTTATTATATAGTTTAATAATTTATTTATCATAATATCTGTTGTTAGGAAACTTATCCTTAATTGAAGATTATCAAAGGAATTTCTTACAATCAGAGATACTTCCATTCTCAACGAATTACAGTGAGTTGTCTTAATTATATTTTATAGAATTTGAACATATCTTATATCAGAAAATATGGACATTTAATTTTAATTAATTAATTACAATAGCTTATTCCCTCCTTTATAATAATACTATTAATTATCATATCACTGTATTTATTTGTATTTATCTGTGTTTATAGATCCTATTACAATTATCAATAACGCTCAGTTGAATCAGATAACAAGTAAGCTAATTTCTTTGTATTATCTGTATATCTATATTATTAAATCTCGATTGTTGTGTGTTTGTGTGTGTGTGTGTGTGTGTGTGTGTGTGTGTTTGTTTGTTTGTCCGGATTGTATTAAAGTGATGGGGGAATAGAAACCGCATTTATATATGAGATATAAACTAACTTTCAAATGTTATAATTGGTAAACAAAAGTTATAAGGGGTAAACAAGTATGCTGAACACGAATTTCGCGTTTATAAATTTCTCATATTAATATTTGTTGTTGTTGTTTACACAAAATAGGTAAACAAATTAATGAAATTCAAAATCAACCTAGAAGTTAGCTTCCAACGGGTATTATAGGTAAACAAGTATGCTGATTTCGAATTTCGCGTTTATAAATTTATCATATTAATATTTGTTGTTGTTGTTTACACAAAATAGGTAAACAAATTAATGAAAATTCAAAATCAACCCAGAAGTTAGCTTTCAACGGGTATTATTATAAGTATATAACTATGACAAATATTAGTAACTATGTAATCATTTGTTTAGTGAGGAGTAAGGCCGCTACGCGGCCGTTAACTTGAGGTGCGTAGCACCGATCTGTCGCAAAGCGACCGAAACCGAAGGGCTCGTACGTATAAAATTATAATTTCGTAGTGTTTAAAGTTAATCACACTCCGGTGCTATTTCACAATACGTATACTGATAAGATTTGTCATTGAGCCATCAACTTTAACAAGAATGAATAATTTGGCTGTTTAACTCAAATCTTGCACAGTTAATTAGTGGATATATAAATCTTTTAACCGAATTACTTGTTCATTGTACATGTAAATCTATCCAATTTGGTTTGAAAAATGGGTTTGTACACTAATCCGGCCAAAGTATTTGAACAGCAACAATTTTATGAATATATTCCAGCTTTTAGAGGCATAATTACATTTGTTGATGCTTCAATATAAACCATAGTTAAAGTATAAAAAATAACACAATTTTTGAATTTATATTTTTATAGAGCTATTAAGCTCATAAACTTTATAATGAGCTAATTAAATATAGAAGACCTGATCATTATGATGCAATTATAATTTACTAATTCTGATTTCACATTATAATTGCACATAGTCGGATTACTCTAGGTACTTAATTTCAAATAATTACGATTATTTACTGAAATACAGCCATATTACTATTTGTGCAACTTATACCACTTCATAGTTTTTGGCTGAAATGACATGAAATCCTAATATTATATAATTTATAACTAAGTAATATATTTATACTACAGTCAACTCTGTTTAATGGAGTCACCTCGGGACCAGGTTGCTTTGACCCGTCTAAACAGCTTAACCACAAATCTGAGATTCTCAAAAGTGGTTATAATGGACTCGCAATGGTTGATTACCCCGTATACAATCCAAATAACAATAATAGGAGACATAGTTTTCCTAGAATGAAAATTAGAAACTGGCCTCTTTGTTTTATGGCCTTCTCGGCGACATATATAGCCGTATATTAAGTAGGCCATGACCCGATTAAGCGGAGAAATCTATTAACCGGTGGCTCTATTAAGTGGAGTTGACTGTAATTTCAAATAACTTTAAGCAGGCGTTAAAAGGTTACCATACGAATATTCCGTCTGCATTAAAATTCCTGTTGTTCAAATAATTTTGTTGGTTAGTGTACACTTATTTGCCAACCATACTCTACAGATAATTGATTTGTTGGCGATTTGAACATACAGTGGAGTTGCATATTAGCACTTTGGTTTTGCACTAAATCTGGTTGCTAATAGGCGAAAGTTGCTAATAGGGGAATGAAATTAACAGTATTATCACGCTTGGGATCTGGAAAGTTGTTGCTAATAAAGCAATATTGCTAATAGGGGAGTTGCTAATGAAGCAATTCCACTGTACATAGTTCTAATTACCAATAATTATTCATTGAGAATACTTCTATAAATTCTAAATCCCTATAGTGCAGCGGCACAACCATACAATTGATCATTTTTTTGATAAAGCACCAAAATTTGTACATACAGTTGAAACCGGATATTTTTAACCCCGGATATTTTTAACAATCGGATATATTTTAGACATTTTCTTGTAAAGAATTAATTATTCTGGTTTGTTGTTGTTGTTCTTGTAAAATCGGGTATTTTAACAATCGGATATTTTTAACAAATTTTCGTTAAAAGAATGTGTTAACAATATTCGGTTTCAACTGTATGTATTTTTGATGTAGTGCGAACATTTTAGAATATTGAAACAATTGAAAGAGTGTCTATATCGGCCATGAGAGCTCGGCAAAGTAACCACGTCCGATAGTGTTCGCCGAATTGTTCGGATAGAAACCTGTTCAAATTAAGTTATATCGTCTTTTTATTGTTGAATTCGGTTTCGAAGTAAAATTTCCGATAATTTGATATATCACATGACCATATTTGAAGAATTTTTCCATAGCAACGCTGGAATGTGTCATAAATTCCTTTTTCCAATTGTGTCCTTACCCAATCGAGTGACCCCTCTTTCGACTCCACTCAACTACCTGAGTATAATTATACACATATCGACCCTGTAAAACGTGATTTGACAAAATTATTCGATATTCATCGTGATTTACCATAAACGAGCCCTTCGGTCTCGGTCGCTTTACGACGGATTGGTGCTACGCACCTCAAGTTAACGGCCAATGTGCGGCCTTACTCCTCACCCTTTCGAACATGGAAAATGGCAGAAAGTGTCGTTAACAACAATAAATATTCATATTTGAAATTTATAAATGCGAAATTCGAATTCAGCATACTTGTTTAGCTATTGAACATTTGTTTATCTATTATAACATTTGAAAGTTAGTTTATATCCCAAAATTAATTGCGGTTTCTATTCTCCCATCACTTTAATACAATCCGGACAAACAAACAAACAAACAAGCATACACACACACACAACAATCGAGATATAATAATATAGATTTACCATAAATTTTGGTGCTTTTATGAAATAATGAACAATCTGTTGAAATTTTATGGCTATGCCGCTGGACTACTAATATACTGATTGATTAGATTATATCTTAATAATTCATTATTTGTGGAGTTAAACTATCAACTTTAGCAAGAAAACTGCTCAACACATCATTGAATATTGCAAGTGCATAGCATAATTTGTACTAAGACTTAATTAATCTATCTCATCTAACTGCGTACCTTGATATACAGGTATACTTTGTAAGAATAATTCGGTTAATGAGTCCATTCAGATACCGTAAATGGGGCGACTTTGGTCCAAACTTAGGTAATTATTCAATCATATACATATCGGGTGATCGATCAGGTAAGATGATCAGAGAAATATAGTTTAGTGTATATTCTGAATATACTAGGAATTCAAATTTCAAATTTGTGAATAGATATGTATGATATTCACAATACATTGGGAATTTAGGCTCAATAATCGAAACGATATCGCAAATAACTCTTATTTGAAAATCTCGATCTTTTTAAGTTAATAAGCTCAAAATTCCAACACAAGTATCAATTTACTAGGGCTGTATCGAAAGAATAAAGTAACAATATCAAATTATCAATAGGGCTGAACAAGTATCAATATACTATATTAAATGTATTATCAATTCATTTTGGACCTATTTACTAGGCATACGACTGATTCCAATAATCTCCTGAATTTAATGACCCTTGGGCAAAAGTTAAACTCATGGGTCTACGTGGACCCAGTTACTTAGCATGTTCCAACACCAATTTAGGGATATACTATACACCGAGTTCTGTTATTATTAGTATACAATTTGGAGCTATGATATATTGTAACATCCATTTATAAACTGGTTGCCATTGAGTATACTCGTTTGACTATTTGGTTCTGATTATGAGCACACACATACTCCCTTTGCTGAACTAAATTTGATGAAATACATTCTTAGTATAACACCATATATACGTAGTAGTACAGTTCCTTTCTATGTCTTAAGTACAGTCGCGATTTCAGTCCCGTTTCCAAAGTATTAAAGCTATCCAAATAATAGAAGTATACATAGGAAATTATTCGAAAATATAGTCAACTCCCGTTATAACCAAGTCGGATATAAGTAACGAAGTACCTGCTTATAACGAAGTCTTTCAATGGTCCGTAATCGTTCTATCTTATTCCATTATTTAAACTTCGGTTACAACGAAATGGATATAACGAAATTCCGCTTAATACGAAGTCATTTAAATCCCATATAGCCTCTAAGCTATTGAATTTACTCCGCTTATAACAAACTCCGATCATAACAATTCTTTTATTAGGGAAATAATGAATCAATTTTAGGTTAAATTGGGCGATATTCAGCCTGTAGTTAAAGTAAATTCAGCATAGAGCGAAAGAATAGCAAGGATTGCAAAGGTTATTAATTAATTAAGAATAACAAAAAACTTACCATAATTTCGTTAGACAGATTAATATTATTAATATTAATGGTCTTAAACTAATATTATAAACAAGAAAATATATCAATAGCCCAATTTAGTCAAATTTAATTTATAATTAATATATTCAATGCGAAACTTAATAATGTCTATGGAATTTTCTTTTACAAATTTGTCGTGTCATTGTGGGATTGGGATTTATTAATTATAAAAATGAAGAAATGCGCCACACTAATTTATGTTGTAAAACTAATTTCTGAAAAATTAATCCATTTATTCCCGAGAAATTAAGTGTGAAGTGGTGCACATTTTTCGCTACTAACTTCACACTCGTATTATTATTTTCCAGCACTCCAGTTTATTCAAATAGAGATAATAAAGTCTGATACATTATAGCAAAGTATAATTAATTGTATTACAGTGGATGCTGGCAGTGGTGTACGCCTATTCGCTGAGACTCGGCAGAGCGGGGGTCTCACTCCTCAGGGCCCCGGGGTAGTGGCACTGTGATAATACTACTTACGACAATGTGCTACATTTACAGGGGCGTAGCCAGGGTGGTCACTAGGGGGGTTTCCAAACAGCTTACTAGTACAGTCGACTCTGTACACTTAGACTACTGTTACGTATATCTAAGAGGTTTAGGGGGGTTTCCGGGCAACGGGAAACCCCCCCTGCCTACGCCCCTGCATTTATATGGGATTAGTATTGCCATTACCAATAGAATACTTCTTGCTAATCCCACTATTTAACGCTGTATATGTCACAATTAGTTACAATCCAGACAATCTGTCTTGCGTTTCGCAGTTCGCACGTAAGGGCCCCCATCCTTTAGATCGCCGAGGGGCCCCGGCCCCTTCGTACGCCACTGTATGCTGTTTATACAAACATTCTATTGTAAATACTCCTATGGCCGGAAACAATTTGATGTACACAGGTGCGTAGCCAGGATTTTTGATTGGGGGGCTCCTGAGCGAGTGAAGCGATCCAATAAGGGGGCCTGTGGGCATTGCCCCCAGCGATTTTTCAAAATTACTTTAACAAAAGACCGATTTGCGGTACGGGAAACTCTATTGCAGGAATTTCTACCCATTAAGAAAAAAAACCCACTAAATAACATTTCCATAAACCTAGTAGGCTATCGCTTGGCCTATTTTCAGTTTGACAGATTGGGGGGGTCCTAGGACCCCCAGGACCCCCCCTCCCTAAGCCACTGGATGTACAATACAATCACACATAATATACTTTAGTATTACGTTACGCGAGTGTACGAGCCACGCATCATTGTAAAGTGCTACGACATTACCGTATCACTTTTCTAATTGATTTCTTAATATTGGGGCTATATCTCACAATGTTATAATGCTATGAGTTTATTTGTTATTCAATCAATGTCCTATATAAGAACTGCGAATTATGCTGTGCTTAGTGTGTGCTTCGAATCGGCGCCGGGTCAATAGAGACGGGATTGATATAATTGAGTTAAAACACATTAATTGATAACTGAAGTGTAATTAAATTTATTTGGCAATTCTGGTATTTCTACTATCCCTGAGAACCATTAGAACACAAGTAAAATATTTTATGGAATTTCCCAATTTTCAAGATAAATTTGGCCCACGAGAACATAAGCGCCGGGCACTTATTTGAAGCAACACGCAGGGCCGAATTACCCTATAAGCTAACTAAGCTATAGTATGGGGCCTTCGCATGTTTGTGGCCTCACAAAGTCTTAAGTAACTTCATTGATGTTTATTGTTATCTCACTGAATCAATGGCGTCGATTTGTCAAAATATTTGAGGGAGTTTTTAGTTCTATTAAACTGAGCAGAGAAAATCTTTTGGCCTGTTGGAGATTTGATACCACGACCCCAATTAACAACGTTCGATGAGACGAAGTGACTATTCTTTATAGTGGCGTCGTGCTTGAATGCATTCTGGGGGGCACAGAGTGTCGTAGTTAGTGACCAGATCAATGTTTTTCGGGACAAGCCTCTAAAAAAGGGGGGGGGGCACAGGAAATCTTTTGGGGCCCCATAGAGCACGTTGCCACTGATTATATATGAATACATATCTAAATTCATTATTATTGTGAGATCGTTATTATAGTTAACAATGAAATAACCAAGAAGTTTAATCGGAAGAAATATTACAATAAGAATAACATAAGAGTAGCTAAATATACTATCTGGTTAACAAAGGACTAATTAGTTACTAGTTGGGTGGTCTAAGCCAGGTAGTAAGAATTACACAGCATTAGTACTTCACACTTCACAATCCCAGGTTTTCTTTGCATGTTGTATATTATTTACGATTATTTGACACCATACGATATTTGGGGTTAGGACGAATAGATACTCTCGCCCCTAAAAGTCCGATTCCCTGGATAGCATCATATAGCCGGTATCCACTGTATTGCATATTTAGTTGTGATGAAATAGTGCGGATTGTGTATCTTTAGTGTTGTTAGACCATGGATAGTAGTATATAATGCGAGAAGCAACATAAACAATTTATTCCAACGATAATACAGCTAGTAGAACTGTCACGGAAATGTTAGTCCCCTTGGAAAATTGGTCCTGGGGGACCAAAATTTTCATGGAAATTTCATCCTTTTGTGGAAATTGGTCTCTCTGAGGTTTGTGTTTATTTAGTTACCGTATTTACTAGAATAGTAACCTAGGCGATTCTTGTAGGGGTTCATTTGGGGGGGCTCCCCTAATATTGGGGGGTACCCCCCATTTCTTTAGGGTTTGCCATTCGATTTGGGGGAGCCCCCCCATTTTGGGGGGTACCCCCTCATTTTTTCAATTTGTAGGTCCTTATTTGGAGGGGCCCCCCCATTTTAGGGGGGGCTCCCCCATTTTTATTCAATTTCAAATTAAATTTAGGGGGGCCCCTCTATATAATGGGGGGCCCCTCCAAATGAAAAGTTAAGATTCCTGTTTAGGGGGGCTCCCCCAATTTTGAGGGGCTCCCCCCTATCCAATACTAGGTAATATATTGATTTGAGGGGGTACCCCCCAATTTTACTACTACCTATACTAATAAGTAAAATTTAAGTAGTACCTATAAATTCTATAAAATATATCTACGGTAGTAGTTATAAAGTTCCATCTATGTATTAAGCCACCTAGCTGGTACGGTCTTTTGCGTCTAGGTAAATCGAGCTAACAAGAGCTGCAGGAAGTGGGCCCTCAAAAGTATCTTATGAATGCGTGTTCAACAACGAAATAAGCAGAATGTATGTATTTTCAAAAATATACTGCCCCTGTAATAGGATTTATTTTCAAGGATTGCTTTAATTAGAGCAATAATGTGAATCCTCTAAAATATATCTAATGGCCTTCTAAGATATAATACTCCAAAATATTTATAATAATCTTCTAATATCTAATTCTCTAAAATATATCTAATAATCTTCTAATATCTAATTCTCTAAAATATATCTAATGATCTTCTAATATCTAACTCTCTAAACGCTGATAACCCTTTCGAATTACCGAAAGAATGGGTTCATAATGGCAAGATAAATTTTCAAGATAAATACTTAACGGACTTGGTATATTACAACCTTTTTTTGGAATGAAGCCTACATGTGAAAATCTGTTCCACGTATCATTATTTAGCGTAAATATGTCGGTTTCTAACCAGATAGCAGCACTAAATATTTCAACATCTGTTGCCCATATGGTAGAAGCCATTGTGTTGTTTTCCGTAATATACTCCTCGATATTTTGATCTGTCTTATTTCTTATATATTGCTGACATTTCGAAGACTTTCTCATAAATTCGACTATCTTTGTCCTAATTAATAGATGAAAATCTTCTTCCTCTGTGAGCCACCAACTGAGTGCCCTATAAAAGCAATTTCCATCAGGAATGATAGAAATCTTTTTCTTAGCAACGCAATTTTTCAATTTTCTATATGTATTATGTGGAATAAACGTAGTGTGTTCAATGTTTATTCTCATGTTCAGCTTTTCTTGAATTGCTTTTCGTCTCCATTCCATCGTTACTGGCTTAAAAAGATCTCCTTCTGAATTTGAAGGTGCGCTGTTCGCTGATTCGATGGATTTAGATATTATATTGCATGGTGCATTTAACAATTTGTTCGTCTGTAAACTGACATCAGTCATGTTTGGTAATTGATCTTCTTCTTTGATCTCGTTATGCTTCACTATTCTCACATCTTCTAATGGAATATTGACAAATAAGTTACATTCTTCCACAATGGAATTTCTTTTGGTTGTGCTCAGTTGTTCTTCGTCCATTGATACATTTGACGAGATATTGTCACCTATTTCACTTTCGGGGTAGTGCCATTTTTCTCTTTTTCTTTTGCCCAAGCAACTAACTGTTTTGGAATCAGCCCTTACTCTAGACAAACTCTTCTGATGAAAGACATAGGTTAACAATTTGAAACAGCATTCATGGGTGCAGTCAGCTGAAAATATACATTCTCCACAAAAGTGCTTTGTATGTGGATTATGTAGTTCTTGAACTATAGCAAAATAGCTTCCCTTTTCATCATCTAATCTCCTGCGGTACCAATATTGTAGAGATCCTAAGTGTTCATTGAAACCATGGTGTGCTAAGTATTTGAGTATGCAATCGTTATTTGAGGAATCTTTGTTACATTCAGCTGAAAACGATTTAGCACAGAACTGAACAAATAAGTAGTCTAATACTTCAAAAACTAATTCTCCGTAAAAATGTAACTTATCCCCGCTGTTGCAAATTTCATTCTTCTCCAATCTAGAATCTATATTACCAAACTGTTGTTTGTCATAGGTGGTAATACTTTTTAAAAGATTATGTTTCATTTTTCTTCCATTGCACCATATCTCTGCTATATGTTGTTCAAACTTTGTAACTAACTTTCTGTAATCTTCCAAACTGAACTGGCAATCGATTGATTTTCCGAAATAGTCTGATCCAGTAATTTCAATAGAAGTACCTCCCTTGAATAGTTCTGTATTGTGAACCCATTTATGCTTAAGGTCTCCTTGGGAATTTGCGTATTCGACTTGATACTGATTAGATATCAAATGTTTCTTTAAGATTCTCACTTTGACATTCAAGGTTTCCAGAAAATTTTTCTTTTTCCTCATTTTAGATACTAGTGGATTTTTCATAAGAGCTATATCCCCAACTTCAAAATTCTGACCATTAGTTTTCTTTGTTATTTGTCTATAATTTTCAACTTGTACCTTCCTTGTCTGACTTAAAGTTTCCAAATTGAGTTTTTCTCTTACACCAGAATAATGTCTAATTGCACCTTTTATATCATGAAGATCAGAGTGAGTACCCCATGATCTTAATTCTGGATTAGGATACGCGCAACTCAATTCTATCTCTTGAGTATTTATGTCTTCTATTCTGAGGCTAGTCTTAGGATGTGGTGAAGTTCTGTTCTTGTACAATTCCCATGGAGTCCGAGATAAAGATCTGTGTACTTTGTGTATGTATGAATCGATAACTCTTGGAATTAACAAATCCCCCCAGTTTTCTACTACTTCAAAATTATTATTTGATAATTCTATCTGAACTTCTTTCCTCAAGAGATATTTGAACGTTCTGTTAAATCTCTCTATTTGACCCTGTGTTGTCGGAGAATATGGTGAACCATTGACCAATCGAATACCAAGTTTAGGCATTATATTTCGAATCAATGTAGAAACAAATTCACCACCGTTATCACTCTGTAGAATCTTAGGATTTCCTTCACTTGAAAATAGTTGAGTAATTAGTTCGCAAATTCTATTAGTTTCTTTAGATTTTAGTGGATAAGCCCAAACGTATTTACTGAAGCAATCAATAATGGTTAGCACCCATTTATAACCTTTTCTGGAAAGTATGTCTTCTTGATCACCATAGGCGATTTGGGTAAGATCAATTTGAATTCTGTCAAATATTTCAAACGATTTGATATGACTAGAATGAGTTCGTTTAGGGAGCAATAAATTTGAACAGCATATGTCGCATTGCAATTCTGAATACAAGTTTTTAAATGAAGTTTGCTCCAGACCCCAAATATGAAAATTAGACTTCATTGATTTTGATAGTGTAGTAAACTTCGGATGATTCAATTGATCATGATACCATTTTACTGCCGTTCTTAGCATCCCTTCGGATAAAACAATTTTATTTCCTTTCATGAGTAACTGACCATCTTCCGTTATCTAAAAATACAAAAATTAATATACTACAGTGTACCCAATCCAGACAAAATGTGATACAAATATAAGTATATACAGTAGCATACTTACCTTTAGTGAGAATTCTGTGAGTCTTTTCTGAACGAAAGATCTGAGAAGTTTACGATTCTCTTTTACTTTTGGTTTTATAATCTCGATTAATTTTTGAATAATCAATGGTATTGCTTCATCAAGTTTGCGATTTCTTTTCCAAAACAAATAAGCAACATGCAGAGCATACATGTGGTCTGTGATAATCCTCGCTTTGCCATCAAAATTATTTCGCAAATCATGCTGAGAAAACGTCTCTTGAGGAATCTCTGGTAGGGTGGGGATAATAATAATCAGCTTCGATAATAATTGGTCGTTTGCAAATTGATCAGTTTCGATGAGAAAAGAATGATCGATATCAGAATCTGAATAACTATCGCCCATCGGAAAAGTACTGAACAAATGTTTATGCGTAGATTAATACGTACATGTGGTATAATTTATTACAATATATAGGAATTAAATAACCTTGTGAAAGAAATATTAAATTCATAATGCATAATCTAATTCTGTTCGTTTTGGAAGACATATATTTACAACACATAAATAGTCAGATTGAGAAATATAATAATAACACATTCGTTCAGACTTAGTGGTAAGGAAGAGCATTTTTGCTAACTAACTTATTACAATAATCATTTATTAATCAAAAATGCATATTAGATTACTATGAATAAATTATTGAGATCACTATGAATAAATTATTGAGATCTAATCACAGGATTGGATCATTGCTAAATATCGGTAATGTGCATCTAAAATGATTAAGAAATTATATACAGTAGAACTCGGTTAGTACGAACACCCTCGGAAGAGAAAAATTAGTACGTACTATCCGAGTGTAAGTTCTAACCGAGTTGACAATACATAGAAATACATAAAAATTTACAAATTTGCAAAAATAAATGAGTACGTACTAAGCCAAAGTACGTACTAACCAGTGTACGTTATTACCGAGTTCCACTGTATTATATCCCCCAAATCCCTTTGGAAGTGAATATTTCTTGGGAAATGTGGCGCCATAAATTCCCGATGCAATGTCCATTGTTTCCGATAGGGAAATGTGGAGTTAACAGGGTCGATGACATTCGCCTCAGAAAAACTCCCCCTTTTTGTAGGTGGGGCTTATGCCGTATACGTCCATGATTTGCTAATTTATACAAATCACGTTCCTCCAAAGTGGAGATACAAAGGAGACATACGACAACAATACCTCTCCTAAGAAAAGGAGAGTCTCCCCTTATAGAATAACCTGAGGAAATGGGAATTCCAAATTATTTTATTGAAATTTACTTATTAGTATACAGGTAGTAGTAAATTGGGGGGTACCCCCTCAAATCAATATATTACCTAGTATTGGACGCAAAAGACCGTACCAGCTAGGTGGCTTAATACATAGATGGAACTTTATAACTACTACCGTAGATATATTTTATAGAATTTATAGGTACTACTTAAATTTTACTTATTAGTATAGGTAGTAGTAAAATTGGGGGGTACCCCCTCAAATCAATATATTACCTAGTATTGGATAGGGGGGAGCCCCTCAAAATTGGGGGAGCCCCCCTAAACAGGAATCTTAACTTTTCATTTGGAGGGGCCCCCCATTATATAGAGGGGCCCCCCTAAATTTAATTTGAAATTGAATAAAAATGGGGGAGCCCCCCCCTAAAATGGGGGGGCCCCTCCAAATAAGGACCTACAAATTGAAAAAATGAGGGGGTACCCCCCAAAATGGGGGGGCTCCCCCAAATCGAATGGCAAACCCCAAAAGAAATGGGGGGGTACCCCCCAATATTAGGGGAGCCCCCCCAAATGAACCCCTACAATTCTTCCCCATATTGCATTATTGGGACAAAAATTTTTAGGAATAAGCCTGTACTGGAAAATTGGGCCCCGAAATATTGGTCCCCAGGACCAATTTTTCGGGACCAATTTTCCAGTGACAGAACTATACTAACCGACACCAAGAGTATTTGAATAACAGAAATATTACTTCTTGCAACGTACTACCGGCTGTTAACTACTCTGAAATGCCTTTAAATATCTTGCTATAGTTATAAATTTCACAACATTGTGATTTCAGATAGTTTTATTAAACAATCATGAAGTGGCATAAGTAGCATAACTCACCTCCATAAGAAAATGTCAGCACAGCTATAATTTTTATTTTACAGTGAACTATCGTTGTAACGACTTGCTTAGGACCTGTAAATTAATTCGTTATATCCGGATATTAGTTATAAGCGGATAATAATTTTAGAATTTACTTATACAGCGATCATTGCTGTATAAGGCAATGATCGCATTTTAATGCATTTAGTGCTCTGGGGGGAAATATCCATTTCGTAATACCCGACTTGGTTATAACTGGAGTACACTGTTAGTGTGTATCAATTTATTATAAGATAGCAAACAAATGTGTTATACAATAATTAGTACGAGCCCTTCGGTCTCGGTCGCTTTGCGACGGATTGGTGCTACGCACCTAAAGTTAACGGCCGCTGTGCGGCCTTACTCCTCACTACACCAATTGGGGGTCTGTTTACTTTGGTATATTTGAATAGAGGACTTTTTCAGAGCGTGTACTATTTTCATGCAACATGTTGCAACGGAATTGCAAAATATTGCATGTATGATGGCTTAAGTATATCTATATACTTTGTGGAACATATTCATAAACGATTAATGAGAAGTAACTGCCACTTAAATTGAAAGTGAGAGTAATTAATGATTTATTAATAAATTGAATTGCAACAGGGAAACATACAATTAATTAAGCAAATAAGTTATAATATAATTGATAAATTGGTAAATAACATATAATAATCAGGAGGAGGCTTTCTGAAATGCTGGTCTTGCTTGGTTATGCTATATAGAAATTTACATAATAATTGTTTGGTTATTATTATAATGAACAATAAATTGAATGTTAAACTTACTTGAAACATTATATGCGACAGTCAATTTCAAATTCGTGATTTGAGTATTACCCTAAATGTTAAAATTCACATAAAAATTACGATAATGCATAATATGCAAAGAACCATACCTGTAGAATGTCATTTAAAATCTTAATTTTTTTAAATTGGAGTGCAGTTTCAGCTGCCCCCCTCTTTTGCCCGCCTCTCTTCCCCCTTTTTCTACCGTTTGGCTTTCGGTCCTTTGGGTTTGTGTCCTTTGGGTTTGTGTCCTTTGGGTTTGTGTCCTTTGGGTTTGTGTCCTTTGGGTTTGTGTCCTTTGGGTTTGTGTCCTTAGGGTTTGTGTCCTTTGGGTTTTCCTCATCCATGTATATGAAAAATAAATAAAAATTGTTAAGTTAATAACACATTAATCAAGGTATTTATATTAATTTGAAGTTTAACAGTCTAGTAGGAAAATATTTGGCGCTAAAAGCATCAAGATTCTCTAATCGAAAATACCAAAGTTAACAGAACTAATTTATCTGAAGAAATAATGTCTAGAGTATGAATTAATTAATTAATGACTAATCACTGGTACCAGAAGTTCTTGATCATTCTCCAATCTTAAATACCAAAGTTATCAGAACTAATTAATAATCTATCTGCCTCTTAAGAGTCACGTTACCAAATCTTTGTGCACATTGAATTTGAAGCAAACCTGAAATAAATCCCACATTACACGATGCAACAGTTGCATTACTATATTGTCATGTTGCTGTTCAATATTCATGAATTTGATGGGTTAAATCGAAACATATTGCACCGTGTATAGTGGGCTTAAGCGCAACCTGTTTTGCACCGGAAAAAAAGCCACATGATGTTTGTACCATCCTATTGTAGCCAGCGAGTGTTTGTTTCACAACAGTCGCAATGTACGTACATATTTCACGTTTTTATTTTGTAAATTGAGTACATACCAAGGCAATAAATGTAAATCATTAAAGGCTTCCCTTTCTATATCTGGTATTTTTGCAACTATCAAAGTCCAGAAATAAAATTATATAGCCTGGATATAGGAAATAAATTATTAGATGCACAGTATAATAACAGAGTCGATTCATTTCTATATAATCAGTAATTCTATAATGTACAATAGTGGTTGTTATAAATTGGGTACAAAATTTTGCATAATTAATTGAGACCCTAGGAATTTATACAACTCAATATATTGCAATGCAATCTGTACTATTGAGATCCAACTCGGCTACTATTTAGTAAATCGTCAGCTCCTGTGTGAATTTCAAAAGTCAGATATGCATCGTGAGATTGAATTCAGTAATATCTTGGTATTATGTATTCTGTTTCTAGATGATACGCCTTTCTTTAGGGTATTTAGGAGACCTAATGGGAAATAAATTTAAACCATGTTACTGTATGTATACCAAAAGTTAACAGAACTAATTTATTTGAACAAATAATGTCTAAAGTATAAATTATTATATTACTGGTACTACCAGAAGTTCTAGAACATTCTCTAATCTTAAATACCAAAGTTAACAGAACTAATTAATCTTAAGAAATAATGTCTAAAGTATTAATTAACTGATATAGAACATTCTCTAATCTTAAATACCAAAGTTAACAGAACTAATTAATCTTAAGAAATAATGTCTAAAGTATTAATTAACTGATATAGAACATTCTCTAATCTTAAATACCAAAGTTAACAGAACTAATTAATCTTAAGAAATAATGTCTAAAGTATTAATTAACTGATATAAAACATTCTCTAATATTAAATACCAAAGTTAACAGAACTAATTAATCTTAAGAAATAATCTCTCAATGTAGGAATTTATTAATTAATGACTAATCACTGGTACCAGAAGTTCTAGAACATTCTCTAATCTTAAATACCAAAGTTAACAGAACTAATTAATCTTAAGAAATAATGTCTAAAGTATTAATTAACTGATATAGAACATTCTCTAATCTTAAATACCAAAGTTAACAGAACTAATTAATCTTAAGAAATAATGTCTAAAGTATTAATTAACTGATATAGAACATTCTCTAATCTTAAATACCAAAGTTAACAGAACTAATTAATCTTAAGAAATAATGTCTAAAGTATTAATTAACTGATATAAAACATTCTCTAATATTAAATACCAAAGTTAACAGAACTAATTAATCTTAAGAAATAATCTCTCAATGTAGGAATTTATTAATTAATGACTAATCACTGGTACCAGAATTCTAGATCATTCTCCAATCTTAAATACCAAAGTTAACAGAGCAAATTATTCCCAAATCCCAACTATTCTGTTAGTTTAGTTGATTTAAATGGTGAAGTTACTAATCTATAACAACGTTTAAAATAGTGAAACTAAATATCTCTACATTCTCACCATTAATATGTCTTCAAATCTATTCCAATGAGTAGCATTATGAATCATTGATCATGATTGGTCATCTCTTGATCCCAATTAATAGATGTCCAATTAAAGTATTGTTGATTGTCTTGGAAATTATAAGGAATTAATATCTGAAGTATTAATTAACAATACATATTCTGAAAGTTTAGTTGATTTAAATGGTGAAGTTACTAATCTATAACAACGTTTAAAATAGTGAAACTAAATATCTCTACATTCTCACCATTAATATGTCTTCAAATCTATTCCAATGAGTAGCATTATGAATCATTGATCATGATTGGTCATCTCTTGATCCCAATTAATAGATGTCCAATTAAAGTATTGTTGATTGTCTTGGAAATTATAAGGAATTAATATCTGAAGTATTAATTAACAATACATATAAAAGTATATACTCACCAAATAAAATTCCAAGAAACCTCCACTCATTGAGAAAATAGTAGATGAAAGATATTTTCAAAAATAGTAGATGATAGACGTACACATGTGTTTAGTATTCAATATGGTTAATTGCGTGTCAATTTAAGCTCGATAATTTTTTGTCAATTTTAAACAAAGTAGCTTAAAATAGAATCATAAGGCGCCACAATCATCATGATAGTGTGTACTATCATTATGAAGGTGTCAGCACTGGGAGCCAGAAATAGGAAGTCATGTTAGCACTACTTCAGTAGTACGGTCAGTCATTCTTACCTAAAACGTCTCACCTGAGGCGCCACAATCAGACAATATCTGAAAGCGTCGCACAGCAAGATTCCTTAGAGCTACCGGATTGAAAAAAATGATGAGTATCAAAAGATATTAGAAGTATTTTCTTAGATTGAAAGAATGAACTCATCTTATGAACTCATATAGAAGGGCGCTAGTTCTGCCTTAGAGAGCCTGAACTGTAAGCAGCCGACGTAATATTTATCATTGCGATGAAACATTACTAAGCAAAAAAGAAGGAATCAAAATGTTCATTTCCTTCTAGACGGCTGCTAAGTCTATGATGTAAAATACTGACTTTCTGTGCATTAAAAATCGGATCACATTCAATAGGAGTGTCTAACTTATTGTGTAAATAGTTAGGGAGAATGTTCCAATACATTGAGTTGACATGAGTACAGTCAACTGATAATATGTCAATTCCAGCCAAGGCGGCTAACATATTAAGTTCAACATTTGTACCCCAAGCATTGGGTGCAGAAATAGCGTTAATATGTTCATGCAATTCCTGCTCACTGTGTATGCCAGATGTGCGCATAACATTGTAGTGATGGTGGGTACTGGTAATGAATGTATTAATTAGATTGTTCTTTAATATCTCGAAAAAAATTTCAGTGCCAAATATTATATGAGATAGAGTACGGTACAAACAGTTACCATCTGGTTGAACATTATACACTGAAACATTCTGACCAAAATATGTTGTCAGTTGTGCTTTAAGTGAGGTGTAATAATTGCTTACTGCACCTCGAGTCTCACGAATAGGTAAAATTAGTATCTCGTGTAATCCAATACAATGCGCAATCTTCTGCCGCATTGGGATAGTAAGATTATTGACCGTACCATTGAGAAAAGACTCTGACAAATCGAATGGATCTCGAATTATTGCATCAAATATACATTCACGATCTGATAATGGTGATACAGTGTATTCAGCTATAACCATTTTGTCTATAACTTCCAATGGGCTAATAGTACTGTCATTAAACTCAAAAAGTTTCATGATTTTTCCTTTGCCATCAGATATATTTGGGACAGACTCTCTCTTTGCAGGAGCAATAGCCTCAGGCAAAGGAGTCATTGTCAATTGGGAACTTGGGAATGTTTCATTCAATAGAGAACATATTTCATCTATGTCTTCTATGGGCTCAATTTGAGAAGAGGATTTAAAAACTTCCCTATAGACTACATTTCTAATCCAAACTTCCCCAGATTTTGATTTGTCAGTTCCACATACCATTATTTTGAGTCCCAATGGATTTTTAACTCTACTCAATGCAACATAGAGTTGGCCATGACTAAAAATGGCTTCAGGGGATGGCAGATATAGACCAACGGTATCCAAACTCTGACCTTGCCCTTTGTTAATTGTGATACAATAGGCTAAGCGGATTGGAAACTGCCTCCTTCTGAGAATAAATGGAAGTTCAGACTCAGAAGAAGTCAATATAATTCGTGGTATAAACACTCGCTTATGCTTGTTTGTACCAGTTGCGATCTCTGCGTCAATTACTCGGTTTGAGAATGCTCTAATAATCAACCGAGTACCATTACAAAGACCCTCATCGGGATCAAGGTTACGCAATAGAATTACAGTCGCAAACAATTTCAAGAATAGCCGATGAGGAGGCATACCGTTAGGAGTGATGGAATTTAAAAACTCATTTGGAAAATTTACTGCAGCAGAACCTTCTACAGAATCTGCGCTCAACAGAGTTATACCATCACCAGGAAGCTGATGAATTACGTAATCGTTTATTAAATCAGCTGTATCATTTTTAGGACACAGAATAATTTTTTGACTTACATAATCACGATCAGCATAATTTACATTTATATCACCATAGACTGAAGTAACCAAGTCTGTAATGGAATCACCTGGTACTACAAATCTGTTATCTATGTGAATCATTTGATTGTCATCCTCAGGTTCAGTACCTTCTCCCACTCTCAATAAAAAGTTGGAAAATTTACTGACCTCGAGGGCATCTTGTGACAATAATGTTTGGAGGCGCATATTTATAGTTAGCTTCATTACTTTAACATAACGCCAGAGATATGACCTGTTCAGACAGGAAGAGACCACTTCGGCTCTCGACCCATGCTTAACCACAGGGGGTATCTGACGGAAGTCGCCTCCAAAAACCATAACTTTTCCACCAAAGGGGAGATCACAGGAACATATATCCCTCAAACTGCGATCAACACACTCAGCTACATGCTTATTTGACATGCACGCTTCATCCCATACCAAAAGTTTTGTACGCTTAATTAGCTGTGCCAAAGCACTCTGTTTCGAAATGTTACATACAGATAACTCATTGATATCAATGGGAACTTTCAACCTAGAGTGGACAGTCCGCCCTCCTGCGAGGAGGAGAGCGGCTATGCCACTGCTAGCTAACGCAAGGGCAATTTGACTCTTCGAGCGAACTTGAGCCAAAAGTATATTATAAAGGAATGTCTTCCCTGTGCCCCCGGGACCATCTACAAAGAATATTTTGGGATACTGCTCAGGATCATTTACCGCTGCTATTATAGAGGTAAATACACTAAGCTGATCAGAATTAAGAGAAGGAACATCATGAACAACTATTGCTAGCTGCTCATCAACGTTATAATCTAATTCTCTCTGAATTATAAGAGCCTCCTCGTATGGACTTCTGGTGTGAATGGGTATTGGCATCCCAGGGAAATCTGCTAGAGATTTACCCTGGTTTTGCAAACGCTTATCAATATCCACTAATACAGCATTAAGTATGTGCTCATCGACCTCAATATCGGGCACAGACTTTCTAGCACGATGCAGAAAGTCATCAGAAAATGCAAATTTATACTTTTCCCAAAGTGCCGCAGGATTACATGGTTCGTTATAGAGTAGAATGGTAACGAATAGATGACGTAACTGTGGAGGCATATGCCACGAAGCAGCCATATCCAAACACATATCATATTCGCTATCATCTTCCAGCAATCCGCGGTGGCATGCGGCCTCCTTGAAGGTACCACAAACAGTTCCGTCAGGAAGAGTACGAATAGCCTCAAAGCTGGTACAGCCAGTGACGTGATTCAACAGAATTCTCAAGTAGAATCGCTCTCCCTCAGTTGGATGAGCAGAAAACACTCGACCAACCATCTTACCGTGTCCCTTAACTCGCGGCTTCCATTCTCGCTTAGTTTTATCCCATACAAAATATTCAGGAAAATCTAAGTAAGAGATTGGCAGAGCAGATGGAAATTTTTGGTTAGCTAGAAACCATCCTGTTAAAGTGGAATTTTTTTCTACACTTAACACATCCTCAATATCAGCGTCATCTCGAAAAACGACAGATTGCTGATTTTCAAGATGAAGAGCTAACCTCATCACATGTGGCAGATTAGCATGGAGATCGTAAGAAAATATTCTATAGCAAGCCTCACATGCAGATATATACCGAGCTTCCACATAATTAGATACTTCGTCTACCTTCCGGGGTTTATCCGTGTGATCACCCGACTGGAACTCGATAATGGCTCGGTCATGGCCTTTATAGACATACTTATAGAGGTACTTAACTGCTCTAACTGTGCTGCAAATTTCAACGTTAATGTGAGCATTATACTTTAACAAAAGGTATGGGTTATATGGTACAACCCAGCGATTGTCAAGCTTCATGCCTGCTACCTCTACAGTACGGGAGTTATCTCTGCGCCGATACAATGGGTAACCATCCTTAGTGGTGGTAGTAACGTCAGAGAATTTCTTTGGGTATTGTTTAGCACATGAACCATTGCGCATACAAACAGCAGCCTTCTTTGCAGTACCACATGGGCCATGTAACATACAGCGCTTCACAATTTGATGCAATCTCGGATTGAGATCAGGATCAGGAAGTTCAGCACACACAATCTTATCGTAATCAGAAGGGTCACGTGGTTTGCAATCATCAGCTAAGATCACCAATATATGAGCATGCGGAAGACCACGCTTCTGAAATTCAATTGTGTAGACGTGTGCAACGGTTTTACCAAGAACATGTTTCTTAAGAATGTCATCTAGTAATTCCCTTAGCTTTTGTTTAAAAACACGAACAATTAAATCGGGACGATCAGTAGCCTTCTGGTTAGGCAAAAGACTACTCGTTATTTCATCCCAAAGCGGATTACATGTAAATGTAATGAATAAATCTGGCTTACCAAATTTCCGCACTATTGTCATTGCGTCCTGATAAAGTTGGAACATTTGCCTCGGAGAGTTGGTATAGCTCGAGGGTAGAATAATATTCCGTCCCAAATCAGTCGCATTAGTGTCTCCTTTGGCAACAGCATCAGCCAATCCACTATACAGATCCACTCGGATCTTCTGCTGATTGAGCTTAATGTAGTTGAGTCGCTGCTGCTCAATCTTAGCGTACATATCAACGATATACTGGTGGAACAGCCTTCCCGAGAGGTGCAGGTGGTTAAGCCCGCCCCTGAGCATCAGGCGATAGCTATAGAACTCCAGTGCAGTAACATCGCGTCTACCTCTGCTATGAGGGATACCAAGGTGCCAGCCATCATTTCCTAGGGGAAACAGTAAGACATAATGCAGCGAGTCATACGCACAGTGTGTTTCTGTGATCCTTTTGAGACCACCACTGTGGGCATGCAGCACAATATCCCTGTTTGCGACTCCCTCAGAGTAACCTCCACCAGGGAGCAGCACTGCAATTTCAGGAGCAGAAGGAGCATTGTATCGGCGTGGGTCTGGGCAACCATCAGCTCTGATGATCAGCCTGATGTCCACTCCTCCTTGTGCTCGCATTAGATCAACTGCGTGCTTGAAGTGAGAGACATAGGGGTTAACCTCATGTAGCATTTGCTGCAAGGCCTTTAACTCAGGAAGTTCGGCCTCACCTAGATGTCTCTGACGGTTTTCCACTTCAGCCTCTGCGGTACCGTCGTGGATGTAAATCTGGGCAAAAACTGGTGCCTCATCACTATTTGGAAGCAAACTTCCAATGTAATGGTGCACAACGCCCTGAATACGGAAGGTATATACACCACGTCTAGCATTAGCAAGCTCTTTGTCGATATTTGCTCCGAGGGAACAAAACGCAAGGCTTGAGTTGTATGCTCGTATGTGGCTCCTGAAGTACTTGCCTCTGCTATCAGCAGCTGTGAGCAGATGGCCTAACAACTCAGGAAGCTTATCTAAGGAGGGAAGAACTACCTTGCCCTCTCCGCAACAGAGGGAAAACTTTGCACATGCTTTCGTACTGGTGGAAAGCTTTTCACTCTCCCAAAACTTAGCATCACAAATTGAACAATTATAGGACATACTACCTAATGAATGTTCATCAACCAAACCATCACTAACCTCAGAAGAGATTTGTGATCTGGCTAAATTGAGGTACCTCTTAGATTGGAGAGTCTTGCTCGTCTCATACAACAGAGTCCGGGACTTCAAACGAACAATTCGCTCATTTTCAGACTCACTTTGTCTAAGGGCCTCCTGGTGTATGCGCTTGTATTCCAAGCGATCAGCTGATTCGGCCTCAGACTCACTTTGTCTGAGGACCCCCTGGTGTTTGCGCTGGTACTCCAAGCGATCAGCTGATTCGGCCTCAGACTCACTTTGTCTGAGGGTCTCCTGGTGTATGCGCTTGTACTCCAAGCGATCAGCTGATTCAGCCTCAGACTCACTTTGTCTGAGGACCCCCTGGTGTTTGCGCTTGTACTCCAAGCGATCAGCTGATTCGGCCTCAGACTCACTTTGTCTGAGGGCCTCCTGGCGTTCGCGCTGGTACTCCAAGCGCATAGCAGTCTCTGCGTCAGACTGCGTCAGTCTTCGAGAGGTTTGCCGCTCTCGTTGCTTCTCAAGACGGAGAGCTCTTTCGCCAGTAGTCTCATTCTCACGCATTGAGCGCTTTCGCTCAGCTTCCGTCTTGAACAGTTTAGTATTTGGAAAATTATTATCCGACATTCTTGAACAAAATTTATTCTTGAGCTCTACACAACTACTATACACTAATATATAATTCTCTATGCATACTTAATTAGTTAATTCTCATTGGTTAACAATTCCTGCATACATAAAGCTGTTGTAAAATTAACCAATTAAATTAATAATTTAAGTAGAAAATTCTCATTGGTTAACGACACTATTTTTACATTGTAATTAATCAAATTATCTATAGTATAATATCTAGTTAGAAATTTATAAACGCGAAATTCGAAATCAGCATACTTGTTTACCTATAATACCCGTTGAAAGCAAACTTCTAGGTTGATTTTGAATTTCATTAATTTGTTTACCTATTTTGTGAAAACAACAACAACAAATATTAATATGAGAAATTTATAAACGCGAAATTCGAAATCAGCATACTTGTTTACCTATAATAGCCGTTGAAAGCTAACTTCTAGGTTGATTTTGAATTTCATTAATTTGTTTACCTATTTTGTGTAAACAACAACAACAAATATTAAGATGAGAAATTTATAAACGCGAAATTCGTGTTCGGCATACTTGTTTACCTATAATACCCGTTGAAAGCTAACTTCTAGGTTGATTTTGAATTTTCGTTAATTTGTTTACCTATTTTGTGTAAACAACAACAACAAATATTAAGATGAGAAATTTATAAACGCGAAATTCGTGTTCGGCATACTTGTTTACCTATAATACCCGTTGAAAGCTAACTTCTAGGTTGATTTTGAATTTTCGTTAATTTGTTTACCTATTTTGTGTAAACAACAACAACAAATATTAATATGAGAAATTTATAAACGCGAAATTCGTGTTCAGCATACTTGTTTACCTATAATACCCGTTGAAAGCTAACTTCTAGGTTGATTTTGAATTTTCATTAATTTGTTTACCTATTTTGTGTAAACAACAACAACAAATATTAATATGAGAAATTTATAAACGCGAAATTCGTGTTCAGCATACTTGTTTACCTATAATACCCGTTGAAAGCTAACTTCTAGGTTGATTTTGAATTTTCATTAATTTGTTTACCTATTTTGTGTAAACAACAACAACAAATATTAATATGAGAAATTTATAAACGCGAAATTCGAAATCAGCATACTTGTTTACCCCTTATAACTTTTGTTTACCAATTATAACATTTGAAAGTTAGTTTATATCTCATATATAAATGCGGTTTCTATTCCCCCATCACTTTAATACAATCCGGACAAACAAACACACACACAAACACACAACAATCGAGATTTAATAATATAGATGTATGCTTATTTGGAGGGGCCCCCCATTATATAGAGGGGCCCCCCTAAATTTAATTTGAAATTGAATAAAAATGGGGGAGCCCCCCCCTAAAATGGGGGGGCCCCTCCAAATAAGGACCTACAAATTGAAAAAATGAGGGGGTACCCCCCAAAATGGGGGGGCTCCCCCAAATCGAATGGCAAACCCCAAAAGAAATGGGGGGGTACCCCCCAATATTAGGGGAGCCCCCCCAAATGAACCCCTACAATTCTTCCCCATATTGCATTATTGGGACAAAAATTTTTAGGAATAAGCCTGTACTGGAAAATTGGGCCCCGAAATATTGGTCCCCAGGACCAATTTTTCGGGACCAATTTTCCAGTGACAGAACTATACTAACCGACACCAAGAGTATTTGAATAACAGAAATATTACTTCTTGCAACGTACTACCGGCTGTTAACTACTCTGAAATGCCTTTAAATATCTTGCTATAGTTATAAATTTCACAACATTGTGATTTCAGATAGTTTTATTAAACAATCATGAAGTGGCATAAGTAGCATAACTCACCTCCATAAGAAAATGTCAGCACAGCTATAATTTTTATTTTACAGTGAACTATCGTTGTAACGACTTGCTTAGGACCTGTAAATTAATTCGTTATATCCGGATATTAGTTATAAGCGGATAATAATTTTAGAATTTACTTATACAGCGATCATTGCTGTATAAGGCAATGATCGCATTTTAATGCATTTAGTGCTCTGGGGGGAAATATCCATTTCGTAATACCCGACTTGGTTATAACTGGAGTACACTGTTAGTGTGTATCAATTTATTATAAGATAGCAAACAAATGTGTTATACAATAATTAGTATGTATGCCAGGCTTGGACCGGGTCAAGATTTCATGACCCGGTGACCCGGTCCAAGCCGGACCCGGTAGTGACCCGGAATTTTAGAAATATTGTGACCCGGTTGACCCGTGCCCCGGCCCAAGCCTGATGTATGCTTAATTAACCAGGTATGTATGTACTAACCATATTCTACTGTTATCGATTCGTATGCGATATTGAACACATGTTTAAGGTTTAATTCCCACTAATTATTCAATGAGAATGCTTCCAGTGTCTAGCACCATGCTATACTGAATATAATTATATCTAAATTATTAATTATTTGAGGAATTATCTCTAATTTATGGAATAATTCTTTATAATAGAAATATTCTCACTAAATAACAAACTATAATATGGAACAACCGCAAACAGATCATTAGAAATGAGTAATACTAGTGGCTTACTTAGCCACCATCAATATTTGATTTTGTCGAGCACTGCTGTTGTTGAGGTTAGACAGTCTGAATATAGTGGGCCGCTTCTATATTTCTGGCCTCTGTGAACTGCATTTACGGTCCTGTATTAAGTATGCCATGAGTACATAAACTTATATCTGAATTAAAATTTATCAGCCTAATTGTGGAAGTATTGTATGTATTAATACAAATTATTGCTGTTGAAATACTTTTGGCCGTTTAGTGTATTTACATTTAGATGCTTCAACTTGGCTATTTACATAAAACGACGTGTAAAGTGTAATAATATAGCAGTTTTTTTTGAATCTTTTTATGAAGGTGTTAAGCGAATATTGTGTCGGGAATGAAATCATATTGTTCAGATACTTTTGGTTGATTAGTGAAAGTAGAACCTCGATAATACATAAGGGGAGACTGGAGAAATATTTTGGCTTTGTCGGAAATTTCTATTGGCCGTCATAATGTCATAGTAGTTACCATGCATTAATTTGTATATTGGCTAAGGGAATTAAAATTTGTACTTAACCGATATTTCGCCATCATGCCTTTTCTGTTTCGGCGACTGATTTTGGAGGATTGTTTGTTTGTTGAAAGTTGTATTATATTTCAAAAAGTCATCCTATCAGCCATACTTGATTGCTTTTAAGCAGTTGCAGTTCTTTTCATCTTATCTTTGGGATTTGGCACTCTACGTACCTCCCACGTCTAAGAGCAGCACTAGCTATAGTTAAATTCCCATTTACTATATATATCGTTCAAATTTAATATAGTGCATCATATTATACTAGTGACACTTTATTATTGTGATTCACTTAATAAAGGGCCGTATATGACAGTGAGAAAGCCAAAAACATAGAAGGCCGAAATATAATATTGATTCGATTTTCAGCCAAACTTTCACCCAAATCAACAGCCAATAAAACTTTCTAGTGGCGACCATATACCGTATTCACTCGAACAATCGCCCTCCTCCTAAGCTATATAAAATTAAAACAGAAATTAAATGCTAAATAGACCTGCTTTTAACTAGGTAACTTGGAAAATCCGGAATTTTTTTATCATACAACACCAGATGAGCACTAAGGGGATTTGTTTAACGGGATAATAGTGCTTAATGTATTTCCTCAAATAGCAAATAGCAATAAATACGATAATAAATTAATTTCAATCTATATGTTTTGGACAAAGTGGGTCATCTTATGCACGAATAAATGTCAATAAATCACAAACATATTTGTTATGTAGGCTATTGATTAAGTGTAAATTAATTTTTGATGTTGTGTAAAATGAGACGAAATAAATCAAAAAAGGAAAAAAAAAAAAATCGCAAACCCGATCCTAGTATCATGTAAGTGAATCTACAATCCGATCACAATCCTTAAAATGGATCGCTATAAAAATAATAGATGGAAAACTCTTATGCGTTATGCCCCATGTATTATGAGTAAATATTAATTATCACATTGGTTATAGACCACCTTTTGAGTATGTATGTAGATAAAAATTATCCTAACTTTATTTTAACAAACGCTTCATTTGTGTAGAATTCCGGAAATGGCAATCGAAGAACTCTCTGCCTTAACGGAACTAACCAACAAGTTAACATCCGAAGAAATAATACGAATCAAGAATGAAATCGGTATCCCAGAAGGATTGTGTGAAGATATAACTCAAAAATCGAATTTCCTAATCGCAATGAAACAATGGAAAGGTAGAGACGCCCACAAGTTCTATCTGGCTCTACAGCACATCCGACCCGACTTGTCAGCAATAGCTTGTGAAGTGAAGTGGCTATGCGCCTCATCCCCTGTAGAAACCGAATTCCAAGAGGAGGAACTGTCAATCAAAACTCTAATCAATCTACTGAGAGATGAAATCCCTATGGATAAATGGACGTTAATATATGTACATAACTCTGATAAATGAACCAATTGAGAATATCAGTTTTGAAATGGCCATGAACAAACTGTTGGAAAACGGATTTATTCAGAAAGACCTGAAAGAACTAACAAGGATCCTGGTGGGAATCCAAAGAAATGACGTGGTTGTACAATTGAAGGTCTACATTACTTTATTCTCGAAAATGCAGGAAGGGGAGTTTGAAAGCAAATTCAAAAAGGAAATCGACAAACAAGCAAAAGAACTGGAACAATGGGAAATGAAACTAAGAGCGTTTGCAAAATTACAATTCGAGAATATTAAACAAATGATTGGAAAGGATAAATTGGTGAGCCTGGAAAGCGTATTTGTTGATTTGACAATTTTAAAAGAGGAACCCAGAGAAATAAACATGGAGGATGAAACGACCTATAATGAAATTGCATACCTCAGAAAAATTGCAAATAAGGAGGTAGAAATAACGCCTGTCGATTTTACAGAAGAATTATTATCGTTTGATGCTGCAAAGCCTGAAATTTGGTGCATAATCGGGAATCCGGGATGCGGAAAGACATTCTTGTCAAAGAGAACTGCTCTCAGATTCAGTCACAAAGAATTAGTCGGAATTCGATACTCAATCTCGATTCCCTGTCGCGACACTAACTGGCACTCAATAGAGTCGACACGATATGATGATGCAGCAGAAATTGAGTCAGAATTAATCACAAAATGGCTTTGTTTAGGTTTGCCGAATGGCGCCAATTGGTCAAGGGACCTAGCTAAACACCTGGCAGGGTCAGATGGTGATGGCCTCACATTGATAATAGACGGGCTGGATGAATTTACCAAAAAGGTACCTTTCGCATGCACATTCTTATGTTCGTTATTAACACGAAAATCGCTAACAAAATCAACGATAATTCTAACAACGCGACCTGGGGCTTGGACCGTCATATCCTCTACAAACGAACTGATCATAGACCGCTATTATCAGGTGCTGGGCTTCTCGCCAGAAAACAGGGACCTATATTTCCAAAAACAGATTACAAGCGAACGCAAACTGAAGGAATGCTTTAACCTAATGGAGCGACATGACGAAATGAAGCAACTATCCCTAATCCCTGTAAACGCATCGTTATTCGCGGCACTACTGAAAGGAGAGGATTCTACCTCCATTAATACGCTAACCAAGCTCTACTACGAATTAGTACTGTATATGATAAGGAGAGAACTAATAAGAATGGGCCTAAAAGAATACTCTCGAGTCTCATGCATTTCAAACCTCCACACAGACATACTAGCCTGCCTGCATAGAATAGGATTCATAGCAATCCTCGGAGTGGCAAACAGAGATCTGGTATCGGAAGAGACAGTAACTCTAAATTTGGGACAGGAAGAATACCCATGCCAGTGCTTAGGTCTAGCTCACGAGCACTACCGAAAGGAATCCGTCGGACTTATGAAACAAGTGTGGACATTTGTCCACCTGACTATGCAGGAGTTCGTATCTGCCCTCTATTTAGAACATACTAGCTGGATTAAGCAGTGCTACAGTGTTAGGTATATTTCCCACTCCGAGGCTAACTTATCTCTCTTCCGAATGGTAGTCAGGTTCCTCTGTGGACTCCTGTCTGATAAAGCAGCCGCTCTTCTTTCCATCCTATACAGGTACCTGACTCCTCAGCCCATTCAGCTAATCGATATGCCTATGAGCTATCAACTTGACTACAGCAGTTTGTATCACCATAAAGGTTGGAATCTATTCACCAAAATCTATTTCAAATTAGCCTCAATTTTGTTTGAAACTAACTCAGATTCAATTCCATTTTGGTTCAATAACTTCAAACAACACTTTCCGATGCCAGTGTATCTGTATGTACGAGGATCCGTCTCTCCTAATGAATGGATTTGTTTTATTCAGACTCTCAAACTTGTTCGTCGAATTCAACTCATTTATATCCACACCAGTCATATCAATCCGACTCAATTCAAATGTTTGATCCAGGAAATAGGAATCTGTTCCATTAATTTATTAACTTTGTGCTTCGAAAGCAAAGATTCCACTACAGTCCTATCGTATACCGAAACAATTAGAGAGACAGGAATTAAGTCTGACACTAAAATTAGTATTGATCTATTCTTCTGTGATTTCAGTGCTGAGACAGATGTTAATCTTTTTTTTACGCCAACCAATCTGATTGTAGACAGCTTTAGACTATTTGTGAATAGATATTCACATAAAGTACTTCAGGAATTAACCAATCTATTCTCTGCTATTCAACACTTATGTTTTTGGGATTCTGGAACTAATTACGGCACTATGGTACCAGCTCTGTGTCAGGCGACACAACTAAGTGTATTACACCTCTATAACATTCCTTCTGAACACATTCCTAGCCTAACAGCTGTGCTACCTCAGTTCACTAAGCTACAAGAGATTGGATTCTATAATGCCTCACTGCTACCTGCAATTACTCATCTGTCAAATCTAACTTATCTACGGATAGCAAATGATTCAACTAAAGACAGAACTCTCTGTGATTATTTGAAACAGATTATTAATGGAAACAGACACTCGTTAAGAGGAATGGTATTGTGGCATTTGCACCGAATTGGATTGAATAATTGGAGTTTATTTCTCAATTGTTTGGAATTTTGCACTAATTTAGTTCAGCTAAAGCTAAGGCCTAAGGTACATTACTCTGCCATCTAATGACGTCACTCACTGGAGTAGCGCTGTTAAACAAATGAAGTCAATAGTTGAATTGGATATCTATGATGTCTCCCTCTATGACACAGGATTATTATCTCTCTGTGAAGGCCTGATATACCATCCTGCTATTAGGAGTCTAGAGCTAAGAGACTGTGAACTGACTTCTCTATCCTGTGAGCCTCTAGCTAACCTAATACCAACTGTCTCACAGCTGGAGACACTGAGAGTCAATGAACTATCTGCACCTGACAGAGATCCTATCTCGTTACTCAAGGATACAGCTGATGAGTTTGGTATTGAGCTTAAGTTGGATTAATTTTCTCATCTCTGCAGATAAGGTAAGTATTCACTTTATTATCTGTTAATAATGTCAACTCCGCTTAATCGGGTCACTTTGTTTTGAGGATAATTTAACAAGATTATGCGGAGAACTCGATAAACTGATATTTTGAGGTTCTTTATTTATTGTATACAGTCATACAGGTAGGAACCCTATACTAGTATAGACCACGGGATCAACTCAATTTAACTGCGGGCCACATTTGTTTCCTCAAATATAGGCCCATATAGGCCAATTGATGAATTTCATATATACAGTGGATGCCGGTTATAAGCACATCGTCGGGAATTGCACTTAATGTGCTTATAACCGCCATATTCTTATAACCGACATAATTTATATAGGGTATATGGCAACCGTTTCCCATTATAGTGTTCTTACTTCCGATATGTTCTTATAACCGGTGTGCTTATATCCGACAGCCACTGTATAGTCAATTACCCATATTTGAGTCTTGTTTAATACGTACATCTTCTATTGGATAAGTATTACATATAATACGCATAATGTAATACTTTTATACATATACCTTCATTAATATCGCGCTCTTTGAATTTGCTTATAACAACTTTCGGTTTATCGATATTCTTTTCTTGATAATCGACTCATTGTATAGTCTGTATGTTAAAATTTGATTATTTGCTGCATCTTGTATTTACAATAAGATTTAATATACTACTGAATTTATTTCGAAAACATCCCTGGTTGTTCATAGATTTGTTCATAGAACAATACATACTGATGGATAGCGTATTACGTTATAATACGTATTATACGCAATACGTGTATTAATCAACTTAGGTATACGTATACTAACTACCAAATTTAGACTCAAATAATATAATTTTGATCCAATTACACGAAAATCTTTGTATTATTACCTTCTAGTTGCATGATTTTGTTCCTAAACAAGACGGTTGACTACATTAACCACTAATGTATTTGTTTCCATCATCATTATCCATGTAACTGTTTATATACTTTGTTGTTGTTTACAACATTTTATACCTAATTTCCATTTGACTCTAAGTGATATTTAACTTCCACTACCAGTTCTATAAGAGCCATTAACCACTGCATCTATATTTAGCTAACAACTGCTATACAGATAGTTATTAGCCACTTGGTTAACCACTCCCTCTGTTTGATACCTTCTCTGTCTCCTCTAGACTACACCTCGTATTCCTCTCCTCTCCAGTCTCCCTCTCGTTCTCATCTGTTTATTCGTATTTGGAACTAACTTTAGTGTTTATTTGTGTATTATCTTGTTTGTATCTATCAATAAACACTCTTTCAATTAAATTATGTTCGATCTTACTGAGTCTACTGTAATGCAATTCTTTACAAAACTAAACCTTAATTCTACATGAAATCAGCTCACATTCTAATTCTACTTATAATTCGAGCAAATCACTAATATAGTATCTGTTTTGTTGCCTAGAGGCGGTTGCCTGGCTGTTGCACAATCCGATAGCCATTCGTGTCATTTCGAAATGTCCCCCTTGTCTCGAAATTGCTGGTTTTGCTTGATCTTTGGGATCAATTGCCACGTCCCAATATGCGCTCGCGCAATCTAGCGAGGAATAGTAACGGTCGCCGTGTAGGCTGTCTAAATATCGCGGGGATTGGACATAGGATAAGCGTCCTTGCGAGTCAGGTCATTCAAAGCGCGATAATCAACTACGAATCTGGTACCTCCATCCTTCTTGGTGATTAGGATTATGGGGCTACTCCTTGGAGAGTTGGTTGGACGGCAGATCCCGCTATGCAGCATTTCTGCAGCTTGTTCATCAATCAGAGCTTGAGTAGCCGGGAGACGCGCCGCTGTTTGTGTTTACGGGCAGTCTGCCACTGGTATCGATTGAGTAAGTAGCGTTTGGCGTGATGTTAGGCGACTTGGAGTTGGCCGCGAACACTTCCGAGAATTCGTCGACTAAGGCGGCTAGTTGCAATCGCTCGTTATCGGATAGGTCAGGGTTGATGGAGACTTTTATCCGTCCCGGTGTACTTACAGCACTGAAATACGGTCCTGCGCTTTAAAGTCATCTTCGCTCGAGAGCGGCGACTGCTGGGCGGATCAAAGGGTCTGCACCCTCCAGAATAGCTTGTGTGTCTTTCCAGACGGATCCCAATCGTATGCGCTGTGTATTCCAATCAAGTTATGTGGGGCCGAATTTCCTCAGTAGATCTCTGCCTAATATGCGGGTTTTGTTGGGATCTTGTAAGATCCCAAAGGAATTCCGTACGATTTGGTCGTCGCCTATGTCGATTTCAAAGTGATATTCCCCACTAGATGAACTGGGTTCTGTCCTACCCCATACACGGTCCCCACGCGTCGCCGTATTGAAGTCTCTAGGCCTAACTCGCGGACTGTGCCTATGTCAAGGACAGAAGGCCAGGATCATCTTAATTGGTGTAATTGCTAGCTTTACTGATAGTATCACAGATAGTTCGGATTCGGGGTGGCGCTGGGAAATGTGCATGATACGACTCTTGCTCCCGCTGAACTTCTTCCTTTGGCAATTGCTGATACCATGTCCCTTGCCTCCACAGATGGGGCAGCATCTCTGTGTACAGTAGCGCCAGAAGTGATCTTCCCACATATGTAACAGCTCGTCGGGTGCTGTGGCAGTGCTCTGTATGCTGACCTCTCCTGTCTCGCCTCTGTTGGGTGTATGCTATAGTTTCCCGGGAGCATCCGGTTCTTCTTCCCCGTCGGAAACAGGCGGTTCTGTGGTGGCCTGGCCGATAGAGAAGCTACCTTGACGATTCGCTCTGCGTCTGACTTCCTTTGTCCAGTGCGTGTCCGCGGTCGTTCAGTTCTCTTTTTATATCTATCAGTAGTTTCCTGCTAGCGGCGCCTCCAAGATCGCTGTCAGTTTCGACCACACTGCACCCTTGATCTTCGATTCAGCATCACGCGGGAGTTGGGAGGCTATCAGAGAAGCCACAAACTTCAGGTCGACGCCTGCTTTCGCTGCCAAACGCTTTGCTTTGAAGTATAGGAGGTCGATAGATTCGCCAGGTTGCCAGGTGGCCAGCAGAGGGCTTGTCTGGAGCTATATTGGTATATTGGCGGATCCAGAGTAGCGGCGAGTGCGTCAAGTGCCTCACTAGCAGCAGCTGCGGTCTTTACGATCTCGCGAACGCACTCTCGATCTCAAAAGTGCGGTTTACGTATGCAGGTGTTACGATATCCCTGCTCTTCAAGAAGCTCTTATATATGAGAGCTTCTATTGTTATGAGATGAGGCCACGCCCCAGTACGGAAAGACGCTCTTTCCGACCCCAACTCATAGGGATGTTATGTCAGTTGTTTCGTCCCATTGCAGGGACTCATCAGGAGGGTAACCCTCGACCAAGTTCCGTACCAGTGCGCACACCGGCAACCCGTTCGTACTTCCGGCGATCCGAGGGAACGGTGCCCGTACTGCCAACTACCCAGGGCTCCTCCCAACCCTTAGGTATCCTGAGTACCAGGGATATCGTATGCAGGTAGCATTTGCAGCACGCTTTTCTCTCCGTCGTCTTGAGTTCGTATCGCTTGCGTGCTCGCTTCGAATATTACGCGCCAATCGGATATGCGCTCCTTTTCGGCGAGAGGGGGAACTGTCGAGTGAATAACTTTGGAATATGGTCTGGGTACTAAACAATACTGTAGATTGCTAATTTACTGAAAGATCCAACTAAATGTGTTTCTAATTGTTAAACAATAGAACATACCGTATTTCCTTGAATAGTAGCCCCCCTCGAATAATCGCCCCCAAAATAGGTCCTAATTATTTTTTGACACCGCCTAGAATAACCGTTGATATCAAATAATCGCCTCCCTACAATTATTGACTCTCTCAAATGATTATATTCCACAAATATTCGCCATTCTCGAAAATTATAACATTTTCTTGGGGCTAAATGTGGCTTGAAATCAATAATCGCCCCGGCTACTATTCAAGGCAATACGGTATATTAAATACAAATGTTAAGTTGGGCCATCATGTAGGATATAACTCTGTTAATATGTATCTGGGTAAGTCTACATATTATAGAGATGTTTGCATATTAGTTTTAGAAATTGCTCTACCAATTGGTCCAATATTGTAGCAATAAGGCTCCATTAACTAACAAATTCGTGGAAAATGAGACTAGCTATGTCAGCGATTTCAACAAGGGTTCCACGAGTATTTTCAAAGGTGAATAGTTGTAAATACTTTCCAGGAACTAACAAATACAGTGGAACCTCGTTAGAACAACACGGTTATACGAAATTCCGGTTAACACGAACACTACTTCAGTCCCCCTTAACTGGCCGACTATACTAATAGTATAGTCGGCACAGTAAAAAAAAAATAGAAGTTGATGTTTGTGTCAAACAAACAATAATAGAATTATCGGAAACATGCATCTACAATAAATATTGAAGAAAATAATGTAATAAATATGAAAAAATTCGCGAATAATAATATTTAAAAGAATTGCAGTTTGTGAGAAGCTTTCTTATCAACAACAACAACAAGTCCCTCCTTGTGATGTCTATGCCTTTAGGATATTGGAACTCTCCAGGTCCTGTCCCTTCGTGTCCAATGGTACCGACAAACTGTCCCTCTCTGTTGAACACTTTAACATTATGAGCTCCAATGTCACTAATTATAATATTTATGTGTCTGTCCAGACAGAAATAGCTAACTCCAATCAGCTGTTCCTGTGACACAATCGAATGAATGCATTAGGTTCCCATCTCTGGAGAATGATTGGACAGGATAGGTACACTCATCAAATAATACTATAAATAGAGAGGGAGCTAATTTTAGGTCGGATAGCCTAGTGTACTCTGTTATATGTGGAGAGTTAAGTGGAGTCATATCGACAGAGCTAAAATCCTCAACACTCAAATGAGATATGCTATTAGCAGCATACATTCCTACATACAGTGTGTCTGTGTCAACTGACAGACCACGCATAAGATACTCTGTTTCAACACGACACAGAATGTCCCCAGACACTTTATCTAACTTGTAGATACAAACTGGATAATCACAGCTGACGAACAGGTGATGAGTGAGACAGTTATGGAAATAGGAAAAGTCATTCCTTGTGGCTCAATTGTTCTAGAATAATAGCCCTCTTTGCTAAACACCTGAATCCTGTGAATCCATGTATCACATACATAAATATCGCCATTGTCTCTGTCTATTAACTGACCATAAGGAGAATCTATTTCCATTTGTCCCTTTCCTTGATTGACACCAGACCACATAGGATACACCCTCACACAAGCGACACAATCCAGCCATGCCACCTTCCAACCACCCGTCATGCCACTCGAGCCACACAGATGGAATCCGATCCACAGTCGCCTCTAGTCCCCGTATCTTCTCGTCCAACTCTCGGGACACATTTACTAGAGTCTCATTGAGCTCATTGTGTTGGAGATTGTGTGACGCATCAGCTATGGTCACTTTCAATTGATTCAACTTCACCTGTCTATCCTCCACTTGTGTCTCTGCCACACGGACCACTTCATCCAGCTGTGCCACCAGTTCGAGGTGTCTGCCACGTAGCACTTGGAAATAATACTCGAAATAATACTCTTCTCCCTAGTGTCCCGGATAAACCAAATTGGTTGCCTTAATACCCTCTAATTTTGCGGGATCTTTTCGGGGGGTCTGGGGGGAAAAATGCTAATTTTTAGGGAAATACCCTAGAGAGAAGACTGGTGAAAGGGTGTAGAATTATATTCTCTATCGAATGCATATAAAATGAATATTCGGGCACTATTTATTGTTCCTGTTGTGACATTAAACAGGTGCGAAAATGTGTCCAATCAAATTTAATAAAAATCGTGACCCCATGTGCACATTTGTAACCCATGAGACACCCATCCAAAAAATTTGGTCTCTTAGTTGAAATTAGAAACTCCGTTTTGTGGAGAGGATAAGGACCAACTAATAACTAAAATAATAAAAGTGATTCAAAACTGGGGGATTAATACAAAACTCTAATCGGCACAGTAAAGAAAATGTATAGATTCAAAGATTATTGGGTTTAAGAATAATTTTATTCGGAGTTATCTTGCTTTATTTGAGTAGCCAGAGGGAATTATATTCAGTCAATCCTCTGGTCACCCTAGCTTAGCATTGACAGCACTACGGGTGATGTGTCTCTGCACTTAGTATCGGATAAAGCGAACCAGAGAGCTAACATACAGTAGAACCTCGTTAATACGAACACCAACCGACGGTAAAATTTGTTGACTTTATCCGGAGTTCGTATTAACCGAAGTACAGTGGATGCCGGTTATAAGCACATCGTCGGGAACTGCACTTAATGTGCTTATAACCGACATAAATTATATAGGGTATATATATGGCAACCGTTTTCCAACATAGTGTGCTTATATCCGATATGTTCTTATAACCGGTGTGCTTATATCCGACATCTACTGTAATATCCATTGAATAGCCATTTGAGGGACCTAATTTTGTGGAACTGTTTGTTCGTCCTATCCGGAAATTCGTTTTAATCGTGTTCGTACTAACGAGGTTCTACTGTATATGAACTCGCCTATAGAGGGATATATGTAGGGCATTATTCTGAATAAACAGAATAGAATGGAACCTGGGTAATGAAGACTCAAGCCTTCGCATTGCCATATGGAGAGGCGGTTAAACTAACGAATATTCCTCCTAAGTACCTGTTAGAGGAAGCTTATAACAATAAGAAGAGTATTGAACTGAGCCACTATTCAAATAGAGCAAATACTGAAGTAATAATCTAAGCCAGTGGTTTCAAACGGGATTCCGCGGGATTAATTATTGGCAAATCGATGTAAATACATCAGAGACTCATAATAGTCAATCGGAAATACAATCTTTAGCAGCTTATTGACTATCAGACCACGAATAAAAGAAATATGCAAAAGTAAACAATCACAGATCTCACATTGAAACTGACCTGACAATACGGTACTAGTTAATAAATAAATGTAATTAAATTTGTTAGAAATATATTCGTAGGGGAATTAGAAGTGTAGGGTTCCGCGTGCTGCCACAAACAATTTAGGGGTTCCGTAGTACAAAAAAGGTTGAAACCACTGCTCTAAGCTAACTTATCATAACAGCTCAAGTCGAACGTATTTATATGTTTAGCTGCCAGCCGATATATTAACATTATCGCTACAGTACTCTAACTACCGTAAATAGCTATATTACAGTAAAATAAATATATTAAATGAATTATAATATAATACATGAATTATATTAAAGCAAATTATTATTTGCATAAATGAATTGTAATATAATACATTAATTATTTTCCATAAATGCATTGTAATATAATACATTAATTATATTAAAGTAAATGAATTATAATAAATTAAATGATTTATATTAAAGAAAATGAATTATTTCCATAAATGAATTATATTAAGTAAATTAATTATATTTATAAAGTAAATTAATTATTTCCCATAAACTATTATCTAATCATGATTGTATTCTTAACTTAGCTTACTACTTACAGTGGATATCACATTAACAAGATTATAGGTCGCTAATAGCATAAATACTCTAGTTAGCAATTCAATGCATTTGTCCCGTTATACAGATATCTGATTCTATCAGTTATTTACAGCTATTCGTTCCGCTACGAGAGTTTTCATACCTTGTATCAGCACTTAACGCACTCGATACTTCAAACAAAATACAGTAGACCTCGTTAATAGGGAACACAGGGATAATCAAATGTGTACTCTTATCCGGAATTCGTATTAATTAACTTAAGACATGGATTCCCTGGTGTTCGTACTCACGAGAGTTTCCTGTACACTAAACTCCCGTTATAACCAAGTCGGATATAGCGAAATAACCGCTTATAACGAAATGGAGATTTCCCCCCAGAGTACTAATGCATTAATTAGTATCCGCTTATAAGTTATAACGAATATCCGGATATACCGAAGGAATTTACAGGTCCCAAGCACTTCGTTATAACGAGAGCTCACTGTATTCGATAACTGTAGTTATGTCAAAGGTTAATAAGTACAGTAGAACCTCGTTAGTACTGTTGTAGGACGGCTTACTAACTCTATTACTATAACCATAATTAACCATGGATACTATCTATCCATGACGGTCTTTGCTATGGCTTCACACTTTATACTTCATATTACACAAACACACTTGAAAGTTAATAGCAACATGAGAGAGTATCGAAATTTGTTCTACTTATCAGAAATTAGCATTAATTAACAGGTATCATTATGTAATAAAGGAGCTTTGAAGAGAACAAAAACAGCGTTAGAGTTGAAAGTAATTTCGTATCAATAGAGTTTGTACTAACGAGAGTCAACTGTATTACTCAGTTATTCATTATAAGCATACATGGGTTCAATTCCGATTTAATTCCCTGGATTCCCAATCTTAATGGGATTCCCTGATTTAATTCCCAGTATCAGTCTTTCAAATCCGGGATTCCAGGACTTAAATCCTATTCCTATTCAGAATGGGATTGGGATTTTAAATATAAATCTTAATTCCAGTCCGGACTTGAACCCATGTATGAAATTTATAAGTACAGTAAACTCCGCTTAATTGTGAAACCTTTCACAGGATTTACGGAACGAAATCAATTTGTCAAGCAATATATACTTTCGTCAAAAGGATTTCTCCGCTTAATTGCATCCTACATACCCGATTCAAAGGTACCAAATTAAAAGCGGAGTCGATTGTATATACAGTGGTGTTCGCGTAATATAAAGCCGTATTTTGCATGAAATTTGCTTCTTAATAGGCAAACTTGTTATTAGAGAAACAGAATTAACATTAATGCTCATTTGGAGACTGAAAATAACCAGGGATTTTCATGAGTCATAGAGTCAATTGACTCATGATAAAATTCGATGACTCGCGAGTCATCAAGTCAATCAAATGACTCAAGAAAGAGTCATCAAATGATCGAGTCCATGGTTTCATCTATACTCCCCCTCAGGATATAGCCCCCCCCTGAAATTTTCTTTTTGAGAAAAAGGACCACCCTGAGATTATTTCTGACCACCCTCTCAGGAGGGGGCTTAATTAACTAAAGCGAAATGTAAATTACCCCTCCCCCCTGACTTCAATTGGATTTCGTTAACCCCTCCCTGAGGTAAAAGTCTAGATCTAGATCAGTGGTTCTCAACAGGGGGTGCGGGAAAAGAGTACAAGTTCTGTTTATAGTAAACAATCAACGATCTTACGTTTACCAGGCGGTGCGAGAGTTGAATTTGAAAGCTGAAGGGGTGCGGAAGTTTAAAAAGGTTAAGGCTAAAACATACTTGCCAACCTATTTGAGTCATACCCTGTACAGTGTACAGGGCTCCTATTTTCCCCTGTACATTGACCAAAATCCCTGTATATCTCCCAAAAAAATTATCAGTAGCTTCGCTTGCTCGTCCAGAGAATTACTATCCAGGGAATTACTATAGACAAATCAAAATTAGCACTTTGGAAAGAAGAAAGAATTGAATTATATACTGTACAGGGAATCCCTGTAGTACGCTTGAATAAATATATAAACCAAGTTGTGCCTTTATGTGGTCAATGCAGGATGCATGGCAGAATATACTATCATCACTGTAGACATTTAGGCAATATATATTATTTAACTCATGATTAGTAAATAAAAAACCCTGTACAAATGGAATAAATCCCAGTACACCTGTACAGAATAACCAAAATGGTTATAATCCCTGTACGGTTGACAGGTATGATAAAAGAGAGTATTTCCCAGGGAGCTTAAAGGAATACGTATGTAATCCTGAGTTCAAATAACTATAAAACTTCATACTACATTATGGAAGAGAACTTAGAGAAGCTTATATTTGTGTAGGCAATCTTAGATGTAAAGTCTACAACGAATATTTAATTAATCACTAAATAACCTAGCGACATTAGTTTCTGATATTATTAGAAGCTAGTGAATTTATCTACGTAGTCTAAATAATAATTTACTGAAAATATTAGTAATTTGGAAAAATAATCACATAATATTAGAGGTTGGGGTCACTAATTGAGGTAATTATAGTTACTGACTGACACAACTTACATTAAGGCATAGTATTGTGCAAATTAAAGGTAATTTAAAATTCATCGTGGTGTTGTTCGTATCAGAATTAGTTTAATCAATAACAGTGGTACCCACCCCAACCTTTTCATATTACGGATTTTAATACTAAAAAATCTCTTGCTACCCAAAAGATGTCTAAGCACCAGGGAATGAAAGGTTAACGAACGGACTGAATAAACCCAATTCAGTTCATTTCAAATTAACGCACGTTCAGTTCGTTCAACGGGCTGACCGGCGTTCGTTCAGTTCGTTCGTTCAGTTCGTTCGTTCAGTTCGTTCAGCTCTTTCGTTGGTTCGTTCAGTTCGTTCAGTTCGTTCAGTTCGTTCAACTGCCGTTCAGGAAACCGTTGGCGTTCGTTCAGTTCGTTGAGCGTAAATGCCATGAAAGTCCTGCGTTCAGTTCGTTCAGTTCAAGTTCAAAAGTTCGTTCGTGAACCTTTCATTCCCTGCTAAGCACCACAATCATGTACTAATTATATGTTACTATTTAGTGATAGGTTACCGAATGGACCTTTAAATTCATTCGTGGCCTATTTGGGTCGCGGACCACAGGTTGAGAGCCACTGATCTGAGATATACAAACAAACAAATACAAATGATCAAAAAGACTGAATAGAATAGTTAGGGTTATCAGATACAACAATTATCGTACCTAATTACTTATACAGATTCCATGTGGATACATGAACTCCCTCTCCCCTCTCCTTCCCTTCCTATTGGTTGGATCAGCTGTTCGCATTGGAGACTTTCTTCACTCCGTGGTTGCCATAGTCGCTAATTATTATGCACTCAAACCTCCGAGATCCTGACCTCTCATATAAAGGCAGCTCCCACAACCGGCACCCTCATTGGTGTAAAGCCAAGCCAAATATGTTTCATTTAACCAATAATAGTTATATAACAAATACATATCTAAAATTATCCACAACCCGTGAAAAGCATCAGTTTTTGATTTTTCAATGAATCTAGAAAATATGTATAGACACTTTGGGAATGCACATGTACTAGCCATAGTTTTCTGTGTTCCGGCAATTCCCATTTACGGGCACCCTCCGGACGACAGTGCCCAGAGTGTATTGAGTGTATTGAATGTATTGAGTGTATTCCCAGTTGGGTCGAGACAGAAGACAGTTGAGCAATTCCCACTCCCGAAGAGATTCAGGCCATTCTGTGAATAAAATGAATGCATTTGTGACTCGAGTCCAATACTATTACCACACCGTATGGGTCAGTTTAACGTCTTTAGGTTTCTTTAGCTGTCCAATACCAAGGGTATAAATGTATTGCAGTTCTATGGAGAATACAGAGACTCTATTGCTGTTATCTGCTGCTAATACTCTGCGTAACAGTCGATGCATAGGCAGTTAGGCGAGTTCAACTGTCCGTCTGTTGAACACACAGTATCAGCTCTTCTAATTAGTTCGTAGCTGTTACTTGAAACTGTAGCAGAGTATTTAACCCTGTGTCCGTAACGAAGATGTGCTCTTTAGTTCCTGCCAGTGGTGTATTGGGGGGGAAGTGTGGGGGAACGCGTTCCCCCACTTTTTCATTTGTAACCAATATAACCAATTATTTCCTAGAGATAATAATTATTCAGATAGTAACTAATGCACTATTTTCTATTAAATTTAAGACAAATTTAATGTGAATGTATAGTATCCAGGCTAGCGAATCCTGGCACGAAATGAAAATGCCCGAAAGACAGCAGTGAACTTCACTAGCGGCTCCAGAAATGTTCAAAAGGGTGGGGTCTAAGAAATAAAGCGAGCGATTTCTAAGGGGGTCACGGGCATACCGGGATGGCCCCGCTAAAATTTTACACTAGTACAGGGGCGCCGGAACTCATTTGTATCAGGGTGGGTATACTTCCCGATATACATAAATTAAATATTTTTTCAATAAGACTAATATCGAGAATACACGTTTTTTGTTTATAAGGAATACCTTAATAAGGAACTCCAGGCCGAGATAGAATTCATTATTACATTTACGTAAAATAATTTATTTCTAAATTACTAAAGTTATTTCTATAAGATTAATTCAATATTGTCAAATAGAAACGTTACAATGTTAATTAAGCCCAAAACTTAAGGAACCGATATAGGAACTTTGAAGCTGATTTACAAAATTAAAAAGGAACTTCAGCCTAAAATTTGAATTAGTGTACGTTATAAAAAAAATGTGTTACTAAAAGAAATTATATATAATCATTAATTACAAACCCTCCAGAGGGGTTATAGATAACATATACTTGATATACATTCTGATTGTCTATGAACTTACTAAAATTTGGTGACAAATTGTGAAAAAATCTAAAACAAAATTGTATCTTGGATAACAGCAATTACTTTGGTCAATTGAATAAAAATATTGAGGATTAACAGGGTGGGTTAAACCCACCCTAAATAATTGTAGGGTGGGTCTATACCCACCCTTCCACCCCAGTTTCGGCGCCCCTGCACTAGTATATACTAAGAAGTCATGTTAAACGCTAATTCCCACATACTAATACTATAGAATTGGCAAGAGTACATATCTGTGAATGTACAGGAAATTTTAACAATTTAGAAGTTCTGTACTGGTGTCTGTAGGGATTTTTCATTCGAGCGAGCGTTGCGAGCGAGAAAATGTTTTGTCTTATAACATCGTTCCCCACTTTAAAAAATAGGAATACACCACTGGTTCTTGCATTACCCCATGTGTGAGCAAGTGTTTCCAGTTCAAATCTACAAATGAAATGACCTTAAGAAGAGACTAACAGAATACGTATATTATCCCAATCTGCTACGTAATGAGTTTATTAGCCTCATCTATAGCTATGTGATGAACACTCACATCAATAGCAATGCGTATTGAGTAGTGGTTTCGTTCCATTCCAGGCATTCATCAGGAGGGTAACCCTCGACCACATTTCTGTTACCAGTGCAGGCCCGTCGTAGGCCAATTATTATTGGTGCGGCCAAGTGACGTCACTTAATTGATTCGCAGTGTATAACCCGAATTATGATGCGGGCACCTAAAATATTGGTGCGGCCTATGCCGCACCTGCCGCCCGTGTTCCTACGGCCCTGCAGTGTACCACAGGGACTAGACTGGTGCACACTGGTGCACTCCTGTCAGCACAGCTATGCCAACTTCTGCCAACTTATCTCCAGCAGTTAGGATAGGTTACGTCTTGAGGGAATAGTTGGGATCTGACACTCTACGACCTTTCGGAATTCACGGATAATTGATTTGAGTTTGGTAACGTTGGACATTAGAATAGCAGTAATGGAAGCCTGGTTGGTGTCTTCAACTATTCCAAACCCTATCAATCAAAATCCTATCAACTATAGGTAGTAATATTATACTACCTATAGTTTACACAGACAACAAACAGAATGTAAATGGGTCATATGTCTCGGAACCAAGACCCATCTTATACATGTCCCACTCTACCATAGACGTATTATGAAAAGTTATTGCTTTAAATATCCGGGATTAGCATTTAGGAGCGCTGAATACCTTGAATATCTCTATAGCCAGTGATAACAAACAAAGAGTTTCTTGTGGGGAAGATTTAGTTAGAATATGCTTCATGATCCATTGTTTCCTATAGAACTGTATTATGACTTGCAATTAATTAACTATCATAATAGACCTTGGATATCTGTAGTAGATTATAATATAGTTTGTTTATACATTTTTATAGCAATACCACGGATACTAACTATACATAACACAGTGTGTGATAATGCCCTATATACCCACTTATCTGGGAGGTAATTACTTGACTACTACAGGGTACTTGGTAAGGTACATCTATATTATTCAAACTAGACAGTAGTTTGTTTGTTTGTGTGTTTGTTAGTCCGGATTGTATTAAAGTGATGGGGGAATAGAAACCGCATTTATAATTTTTTGATAGAGACTAAGTTCCAAATGTTATAATAAGTAAACAAGTATGCAGATCGAATTTCGCATTTACAAATAAGTAATGTGAATAATATGAATATATATTGTTGTTGTTTACAAAAATAGGTAAACGAATGAATGAAAATTCAAAAAAATTTGGGTGTACAGGGATTTAAGGCCAATGTATAGTAGAAAATTGGGGCCCGTACAGGGATATGACTATGAGGTGGGCAGGTATGTTTCTGACATCGTTTCTTAGGTTGGACAAGAGTTCTGAGGGGCGATGTAAGATCCCCCATTTGGGTCCAGGATGGATTGTAAAGGCAATATGTAGTCCTGAGATCAAATAACTATACATAGCTTGCTATGCTCACCAAGAGAGAATGCAAGCAGTATACATACACAGATGAGTACAATAAATGAACCCACTTTTTAATGGAATCTCATAAGAGATATATTCAATAAATTATTGCAAATATATAACATATTCAAAATCCTTACAAACTATTCAGTATAAACAAATAAAGAATCATATACTGTTATCTCATCATATTCAAATATACTTTAGAAAGTTTCCCACTAAATAGATACAATAAAATATACTTTCGAGTGCTGCATAAATATTAATTCAACGCATAATTCTTATAAACAGTAATTTAGTTAGAATAAACTAAAGATCAAGAAATACCACCTACATAACATATTACATAATTAATTGAAGAAATAATATTAAAGCAATTTGGTTTAATTGTTAATAAGTAACTTTGGTTAAGTATATGGTTACAATGTAATATGCATAGAGACTTTCCTATAATTAGTCTCATATTGTATCCATCTATAAATAAGCTGATTTAGTGGCTCTATACTATTCTACTCAACCTATACTATTCACAATAACTGTATTAATACTTGAAGATATTTGTATAAACTCCGAAATTAACCTAATTTCTATAATCAGTGATTTGTCAATTTATCAGGTTAGTATATAGTAATTAACAAACAATTTATTTTAAGTTAGTTGAATGATTTCTTTATCCGAATATCTGTTGCTAGGAAACTTATCCCTATTTGAAGAATCTCAAAAGAAATTTCTTATAATCAAAGATACTTCCATTATCAACGAATTACAGTGAGTTATCTTACATATATTATATCAGAAAATACCGGCGTTTAATAATGACATATTAATAACTTATTTCCTCTTTATAATGATACTATTCATATCATGTACTGTATTTAGTATTTATCTGTGTTTATAGTAGATCCTATTACAATTATCAATAACGATAATATCTTCAATCAGTTGAATCAGATAACAAGTAAGTAATTTCTTTGTATTATCTGTATATTCACTATAATTGTATCGATATACATTCGCATTAATCTAAATAGGAAAAAATTATCATTATGCCCTGCATTATTTGTTGTACAATCTAAAAATCTGCTAACTTAATTATAAGTCTAAAATTATTATTATTTCGGGAGTGTTTAAAGTTAACAAATTCTCTAAAGTTAATACATACTCCGGTGCTATTACACAAACGTATTTTGATTAGATTTGTCATTGAGCCATCAACTTTAACAAGAATGAATTTTTTACTCTTTAACTCAAATCTTGCATAGTTAATTAGTGGATAAATAAATCCTTTAATCGAATTACTTGTTCATGGAAATACATAGATGCAAATCTATTCAATTGGTTTGAAAAATGGACATGTACACTAATCAGACCAAAAGTATTTAAGGAACAATAATTTATGAATATATTCCAGCTTCTAGAGACATAATTACATTTGTTGTTGCTTCAATATAAAACGATAGTTGGAGTATTAAAAAAAAGCAAAATTTTGAATTTATATTTTATAGAGGTATTAAGCTCATAAACTATATAGTGAGCTAATTAAATACAGAATTTCTGATCATTATGAGGCAATTATAATTTACTAATTCTGATTTCACATTAGAATTCCACATAGTCGGATTACTCTAGGTACTTAATTTCAAATAATTACGATTATTTACTGAGATACAGCCATATTACCATTTGTGCAACTTGTGGCATAAAGAGACACTTATGCTACTTCATGGATTTTGGCTAAAATGACTTGAAATCCTAATATTTTGTAATTTATTACTATAGTAATATATTTATTAGGACTGAAACGAATATTCGAAATGTATTTACGAAACTTATTCTAAGCGAACGAATATTCGAATATCGTTCGTTTGGATGACTAAGCATTAAATCATTTTCGAGACACTAAATACATTGAAAATAGGGTTTTGTTAATGTTACAATCAGGGTGTGATACAGAGGGGGGGCTGGGATCCCCCCCCCCATACGAAAGATGCCCCCATCCCAGGAATTGTCTTAACTTTGCCTCATAGTTATTAAATAAAGGATAAGTAATTGTTAATATAAACAGGATTAAAGCATAGAATGATTATGCCAATTAAATAAATTAATTTTGGCCTATACATCTATATGCTGCTCCTTTATCCAAGGGAACAGTCTGTTTCTATATGAAAATTTCCCCCCCCCAAGGAAAATTTTCGGTATCAAACCCTGACAATGGTTTAATAATATAGTTACAAAGTGTATTAGACACAAGTTAGCTAACAATCAGCTAGTTTAGGTAGGAATTTATATTTACGATCACACCAATCTAAACAAATGTCAAGTTGTTGTCCAAAAGTAGTCAACGAATATCCGTTTTAGTCTAATCTTCCAAACGAATATTCGTTCAAACATTCGAACGAATATTCGAACATTCGGTATATTCGTTTCAGCCCTAATATACTCATTTCAAAGTATACTTTAATTAAGCAGCCGTTACAAAGTTACCATACGAATATTCCGTCTGCACTAAATTCCTGATGTTCAAATAATTGGGTCGTTAGTTTAAAACACTTACTTGCCAACCACATTCTTCAGATATTTGATTCGTTGTCGATTTGAACTTACATAGGTTTAATTACCATTAATTATCCGATGAGGATAACTATTTAGCGCCTAAATGCCTATTATGCTGATTAGAATTAATCTGAATAATTAATTGTTTGTGTGTTTAAACTATTAATTTTAGCAAGAAAACTACGCAAAACATACTCATAAAATTATTGTTATATCCATTGAATATTGCAAGTATATACTAGTATGATTTGTAGGCGATATTACATTCTATGGAACGCGGTTAATTAATTAAATAAGATCTAATAAGTAATTAAACTATGCGTAGCATTCTATAAATAAGACAATGGCAGTCACTCAATTATCTAGGCAGAGATTAGTTAGTACCTATTACAGTATACTTCGCTTAAAAGAGCCACCGGTTAATAGATTTCACTGCTTAATCGGGTAAAATCTCACAGAATTTATAGGACGTAATTAGATTTGGCTGAAAATATTTTCGGTTAATAAATTTCTCCGCTTAATCGGGTCAAAATGACCTGGTCCCGAAGTGACTCTATTAAGCGGAGTCGACTGAATACGCAATTAAATTATTTTTCGAATTAAATAAACAAAGCTGTATCTAAAAATTGTAATTGTTTTGGCATCGAACAAAGCATATACAGTAGAACCTCGTTAATACGAATACGGATCGGTACGGTATGGATCGCACCTCAAGTTAACGACCGCTCTGCGGCCTTACACCTACCCTTTCCACCATAGGATATACGTACTTGTTACCAATAATATCCCTTGAAAGCTAATTTCTAGGTTGATTTTGAATTTTCGTTAATTTGTGTATCTTTTTTGGTAAAAACAACAACAACAACAATAAATATTCATACTGGAAATTCACGAATGCGATATTCGTGTTCAGATTATTTGTTTACCTATAATACCATTTGAAACCCAATTTCTAGGTTGATTTTGAATTTAATTAATTTTTTTACCTCTTTTTGGAAACAACATCAATAATTATTCCTATTATAAATTTATAAATGCGAACTTCGAGATCAGCATACTTGTTTACCTACAATACCTGTTGGAAGCTAACTTCTAGCTTCATTCTGAATTTTCATTAATTTGTTGACTGTATAACCTCGTTGGCTAGAATATCCATGGCTAGAATATCCATGGTTGTAATAATACAAGGTAGTTAAACTGTCATACAACAGTGCTACTTAACCGATATTTTGTCACAATGTCTTATCCCTGTTGGTGACTGTTTTTGCACTATTGTTTGTCGGTTGAAAGTTGTATTATATTTCAAATCGATATCCTATCAGCCATACTCGATTGCTTTTAAGCAGCTTAAGTTCTTTTCATCTTATTATTGTGTGATAAAGCCCCCAAAATATTGGGATAGGACACTCTAAGTACCTGTCCGTTAGATACAGCTACGAGCTATAGTTAGATTCCCAATTACTATACGTATCGAAAATATTCAAATTCAATATAGTGCATCTTAACATAGTGACACTTTAATATTGTGACCCACTTAATACAGGAAGGTCGAAATATTTATTCTAGTTTCCCTGGAAATTTCGATTGACTTTTGATATGGGTCATAGTTGTTTGAAAATAGAATGTATATACACTGCTAATTTATTTAGTGTATACTATATATTAACCTGAAATTCACAAATAGCGAAATTTGACCAAATGAGCAAATTCTGAAGCATAATCTTTTTATATATATTTCAAAAAAATATAAATGGCGTCTAAAAATAAACATAATATTAAGAAATTAAATTAATGCGAATAAAGCACACAATAATACGGCGTGTGATAGTAAGTTGAGTTACAAAGTAAGCAATTTTATCTGGTGGTTGACAGAGTAAAAAATGTTGTAAATTATAATAAGATTATTGCACCAACTCCCATCACAAACTTAGTAATCTAATTCTCCTTAAAAAGAGTTTAGAACTAACTTTTTACAATCATTGCAGTAGTGAATGTATTTTTTTAAAAAATTGCAGCTGTGCCGACGCGATTCCCTTTGTAGGCACTATATTTGGTGGCTACTGGCTGGTTAATGCATAGTGCATCCAAATGAAATGCTGTCGCCACAGCTGCAATTTTGGATTTTTTTTCGCCATGTCATCATCACTATCAAGGTGTTAAATCATTTCAGAAAGGTGTTTAAAAAGGCAACTACCCTTAGTGAGTTGGAAGTTTCGTTTTAGCTCACTTCATTTCAAAGATATTCAAGTTTCAGTAGAATATAATAAGTGATGAGTCAGCATTTTTATGTGCGTGTTGGGTGATCACACAACACCAACCTACACATCCGAAATATAGAATTCACAAAATTGTAAACACATTTTTTTGACGATGTCATCATTACCTCAATGTGTCAAGACCCATTTGTAGAGGTGTTACGTGGCATAAGGATCAATTGATAAAATGGAAGTTTGTTTCTATCTTGTATCATCTTTGAGATTAAGTATATTTAGCTAATTAGTATAAATATTCAATTAATATTATTTATAATTTAACACCAATTTCAATGTCAACTTACATTTATTAAGTTAAATTATTTTGTCATAAATATTTAATTAATTAATTTGGCTATCAAATTTCAATTCCGCACACTCGATAACCCGTAATAAACAAATTGGAAGCATCTATATAAGTCATTTACTGACGGAATTAATTATAATTAATTACGTCAGTATATTAACAGTGCAAGAGTATTCTTGCAGAAGGAAATATAATCACATAATTGTTATGGCATGTAGGTGTTATGGTACCGTTTAATTTGAACCTGGGGTTACGATATTTGATTAACAAATTTTGGACACATCTTTAACACCTTTCAAATTTTGTCTGGTCTATAACTCAAAAGATGTTTTACTAAACCCCAATTTTTATTTACCATTGGATTTATCATAAAATTCTGTGTCTGATGGAATAATAATTTTTTTAATAATGGGTTTAATTTCTGCCATAAATGGAGGTTGAAATTTCTTTGTTTACTCACACTTCAATTTCAATAAAACTGTTAAATCTAATTCCATTGTTTCAACTTTCGATAAATATATTGATTCAACTTGTGAGATCGAGTAGGCTTCTATTTTCTAATTGAAAACTAAGATTCTACATTCCATAACAACGACAAATTAAATCAATACATTTCCTTCTGCAAGAATAATCTTGTACTATTAATATACTGACGTAATTAATTATCATTAATTCATTCTCTATTTTAATTATATTGCTGCTTACAATTTGTTCATTAGGGGTCATTCGAGTGTGCGGAATTTAATTTAGTATACAAATTACATTTATCTACTATTTTTGACAAATGATTAAACTTAATAAATTTATTTTGACATTGTAATTGGTGCTAATTTATTGATAATATTATGCTTATTTACTAAATAGCATAATCTCAGAGATCAAACTTTAAATTTATCAATTGATCACTATGTCACGTACCACCTATACAAATGGGTCTTCACACCTTGAGGTGATGATGACACGTAAAATGTGTTTTGACAATTTTGTGAATTATATACTTCGAATGGGTTGGTTGGTGTTGGGTGAAGACCCAACACGCACATAAAAATCCTGACTCATCACCTATTAATTTATACTGAAACTTTAATCCCTAAAATGAAGCGAGCAAAAAGGAAACTTCCAACTCACTAAGGGTCGTTACCTTCCGAAACACCTTTCTGAAATGATTTAACACCTTATAGTGATGATGACATTGCGAAAAAAATCCAAAATTGCAGCTGTACCGACAGCATGTTCCTTTGGAGGCACTATTAATAAACCACCACCAAAATATAGTGCCACCAAAGGAACATGCGTCGGAACAGGGTGCAATTTTTAGATCAAACCACGTTTAAACTAGGGCTGAAACGAATATTCGAAATGTAACGATGAACCTTTTTCTAAACGAACGAATATTCGAATATTCGTTCGTTTGGATAACTAAGCATTAAATCAATTTCTAGAGACAAAATACATTGCAAAATAGGTTTTTGATAATGTTATAATGGTATAATGATAGTTACAAAGTGTATTATACCAACTATTACCAAGTTAACTAATAATCAGCTAGTTTAAGTAGGAATTAATGTTTACGATATCTCTAAGCTATACAAAAGTCTTGTTGCTGTCCGAAAGTAGTCAACGGATATCCGTTTCAATCTATTATTCGTCCAAACGAATATTCGTTTCGTAACGAATATTCTTTTGCAAACGAACGAATATTCGTTCAATCATTTCAAACGAATATTCGAATATTCGGTATATTCGTTTCAGCCCTAGTTTAAACTAACCTGTCCAACAAAACCAAAAGATTTGACAAAACTTAATGTTTTACAATACGTATGTGTATTGTACACTTTTGAAGAAAATGTCACTACCGTGAATCTATGATTCTAAAACACAATACAATATATAAACCGTGGAAGCTAACTTCTAAGTTGATTTTGAAGTTTCATTAATTTGTTTACTTATATGCATAAACAACAACAACAAATACTCATATTAGAAATTTCTAAATGAGAAATTCGAAATCAGCATACTTGTTTAACTATTATAACATTTGGAAGTTAGCTACTATCTCATATATAAATTCGGTTTCTATTCTCCCAACACTTTAAAATACAACGAGCCCTTCGGTCTCGGTCGCTTTGCGACAGATCGGTGCTACGCACCTCAAGTTATGTCAGTAAATCAATGAAACAATGGTATATATTTTTTATCTACTATTGATAAGCGTAAATCAATTTTTGATATTGGGTATAAATGGGACGAAATAAATCAAAAAGGTATACGAATCTTCTTATAGAAAATATTAGATCAGATAACGAATCCGATCCTAGTTTGTAAAGTGATCTACAATCCTATCACAATCCTTAAAAAGGATCGCTGTAAGAATTGTATATCAAAGATCGAATACTCTTGTGCCCCATGTATTGGAATAAAATATTATTTATCACATTGGTATATTCCACCTTCAAGAATTATTCTAACGCATTATTTTTATAGAATCCCGGATATGGCAATCGAAGAGCTCTCTGCCTTAACGGAACTAACCAACAAGTTAACATCCGAAGAAATAATACGAATCAAGAATGAAATTGGTATCCCAGAAGGATTGTGTGAAGATATAACTCAAAAATCGAATTTCCTAATTGCAATGAATCAATGGAAAGGTAGAGACGCCTACAAGTTCTATCTGGCCCTACAGCACATCCGACCCGACTTGTCAGCAATAGCTTGTGATGTGAAGTGGCTATGCGCCTCATCCCCTGTGGAAACCGAATTCCAAGAGGAGGAACTGTCAATCAAAACTCTAATCAATCTACTGAGAGATGAAATCCCTATGGATAAATGGACGTTAATATACATAGCACTGATAAATGAACCAATTGAGAATATAAGTTTTGAAATGGTCATGAACAAACTTTTGGAAAACGGATGTATTCAGAAAGATCTGAGAAATCTAACAAAGATCCTGGTGGGAATCCTAAGAAATGACGTGGTTGTACAATTGAAGGTCTACATTACTTTATTCTCGAAAATGCAGGAAGGGGAGTTTGAGAGCAAATTTAAGCGAGAGATCGGAATGCAAGAAAAAGAATTGAAAGAATGGGAATCCAATCTCAAACTATTCTCTCTATTTCAACATGGAAAAGTCAAGGAGATGATGGGCTCAGACAACTATGCGAGTCTAGCTGATGTCTATATCGACTTGACAATATTGAAGGAAGAACCACAGGAAATTAACTTGGAGGACGAAACAACCTATAATGAAATAGCAATGTTGAGGAGGATTGCGAAAGAGGGTGGTTGGAAAAAGACAGTTGATTTCACCGAGGAAATAGTGACATATGAACGCACTAAACCAGAGATTTGGTGCATAATCGGGAATCCAGGGTGTGGAAAAACGTTTCTGGCAAAGCGAACGGCACTGCGATTCAGTAGCAGCGAATTAGTCGGCATTAAATATTCAATCTCCATTCCTTGCCGCAATACCGATTGGCATTCCATGGAAGCAACACGTTATGAAGTGGGAAGCAAAATAGATTCCGAATTTAAGCAAAAATGGTTGGTGCTGGGGTTGCCCATGGGATCTAGTTGGTCAAACGATTTAGCAAAGCATCTCAACCAATCAGATGGAGAGGGACTTCTTTTAATTATAGACGGCTTGGATGAATTCACCAAGAGGGTTCCATTCAAAGATACGTTTCTATGTTTGCTACTAAAACGACAAACGCTAATAAGATCTACGATTATTGTCACGAGTCGTCCCGGTGCATGGACCCTCATCTCCTCTACACACGAACTGAAAATAGACCGATATTATAAAGTGCTGGGCTTCTCGCCAGAGAATAGAGATCTGTACTTCAAAAAACAGATAACTAACGAAAAGAAATTAACTGAGTGCTTTAGCCTAATGAAACGACACGATGAAATGAAGCAATTATCCCTAATCCCTGTAAACGCATCGTTATTCGCGGCACTACTGAAAGGAGAGGATTCTACCTCCATTAACACGCTAACAAAGCTCTACTACGAATTAGTACTGTACATGATAAGGAGAGAACTAATAAGAATGGGCCTAAAGGAATACTCTCGAGTCTCAAGCATTTCAAACCTCCACACAGACATAATAGCCTGCCTGCATAGAATAGCATTCATAGCGATCCTCGGAGTGGCAAACAGAGATCTGGTATCGGAAGAGACAGTAACTCTCAATTTGGGACAGGAAGAATACCCATGCCAGTGCTTAGGTCTAGCTCACGAGCACTACCGAAAGGAATCCGTCGGACTTATGAAACAAGTGTGGACATTTGTCCACCTGACTATGCAGGAGTTCGTATCTGCCCTCTATTTAGAACACACTAGCTGGATTAAGCAGTGCTACAGTGTTAGGTATATTTCCCACTCCGAGGCTAACTTCTCTCTGTTCCGAATGGTAGTCAGGTTCCTCTGTGGACTCCTGTCTGATAAAGCAGCTGCTCTTCTTTCCATCCTATACAGGTACCTGACTCCTCAGCCCATTCAGCTTATCGATATGCCTATGAGCTATCAACTTACCTACAGTGATTTGTATCACCATGAAGGTTGGAATCTATTCACCAAAATCTATTTCCAATTAGCCTCGATTTTGTTTGAAACTAACTCAGATTCGATTCCATTTTGGTTCAATAACTTCAAACAACACTTTCCGATGCCAGTGTACCTGTATGTACGAGAATCCGTCTCTCCCAATGAATGGATTTGTTTTATTCAGACTCTCAAACTCGTTCGCAGAATTCAACTCATTTATATCTACACTAGTCATATCAATCCAACTCAATTAAAATCTTTAATACAGGAAATGGGAATCTGTTCTATTAATTTATTAGCTTTGCGCTTCGTTCAGAAAGATTCTACTACAGTCCTATCTTATACCAAAACAATTAGAAAAACACGAATTAAGTCTGACACTAAAGTTAGTATTCAGCTACATAGCTGTAATTTCAGTGCTGCGACAGCTGTTAATATCTTTCCTAAACCAACAAATCAGATTATAGACAGCTTGAAACTAAGTATGAATGAATATTCATATAAAGCACTTCAGGAATTAACCAATCTATTCTCTGCAATTCAATCCTTATGTGTTTATGAATATGATAGTTATTACGACGTTATGGTACCAGCTCTGTGTAAGGCGACACAATTTAGAGTATTACACCTCTATGACATTCCTTCTGAACACACTCCTAGGCTAACAGCTGTGCTACCTCGGTTCTCTAAGCTACAAGAGATTGGATTCAATAATACCTCACTGCTACCTGCAATTAGTCATTTGTCAAATCTAACTTATCTACGGATACAAGATAGTACAACTAAAGACACAACTCTCTGTGATTATTTGCTACAGATTATTAATGGGAACAGCCACTCGTTAAAAGGAATGGAATTGTATTATTTGCACAGGATTGGATTGAATAATTGGAGTTTGCTTCTCAATAGTTTGGAACTTTGCACTAATTTAGTTCAGCTAAAGCTACAGTTCATTACTCTACCAACTAATGACGTCACTCACTGGAGTAGCGCTGTTAAACAAATGAAGTCAATAGTTGAATTGCAATTCATTAAAGTCTCCCTCTCTGACACAGGATTATTATCTCTCTGTGAAGGCCTGATATACCATCCTGCTATTAGGAGTCTAGAGCTAGGAGGCTGTAAGCTGACTTCTCTATCCTGTGAGCCTCTAGCTAACCTAATTCCAACTGTCTCACTGCTGGAGACACTGACAGTCAGGGGACTATCTGAACCTGACAGAGATCCTATCTCATTACTCAAGGAAACAGCTGATGAGTTTGGTATTGAGCTTAAGTTGTGTTAACTTCTCATCTCTGCTAATAAGGTATGTATTCACTTTATTATACTATGTTAGTATAGTCAATTTTCCTTAATCGGGTCACTTTGGTCCGAGGATAATTTAACAAGATTAGGCGAAGAAATCGATAAACCGAAGTATGTTATTTAGAGGTTCTTTATTCATTGTATACAGTTATACAGGTAGGAATCTTATAGTATAGACTTTAGTTGTTAAATACGTACATCTTTTATTGGATAAGTATTACCTATAATACGCATATTGTAATACGATTATACATATACGGTACCTTAATTAATATCGCGCTCTTTGAATTTGCTTAGAACAACTTTCGGTTTAATAGTTATTCTTTTATTGATAATCGACTCATAGTATAGTCTGTATGTACAAATTTGATTATTCGCTGGCATCTTGTATTTACAACAATATTTATATTATACTACTGAATTTATTTCGAAAACATCTCTGGTTGTTCATAGATTTAGCCAATAATACGTACTGATGGATAGCGTATTAAGTTATAATCAAGGTTGAAACCGCTCGAACCGAATATCAGTATTCATGAATAGCCCTACCGAATACAAAAGTGATAATATTTGGTTACGCCAACCGAATACCTGGGAATTATCCAGTTGCACGAAACGCTCCTTTTTGGAGTATTATTTTGGAAAAATATTAATTAGAAGCGCAGGGGTTTATCCAGAAGCGCGACATACGCCTAGAGGCGTATAAATTGGGATATGTTTGTGTTTAGGAGCGCGTAAACGGCCGAAAGTTCCCATAGAGTAATACAAAACTAACCTTTCAGGCATACAAAATTCATACTCTAGTGACCTTAGGGCAATTAGGAGCGTTAAATTTGAGTCCTGTATAATACTCTGTAGGGACGCTAAAAATAGGAATCTTCTTATATACCGTAACATATTTTTGTGATTTAAGCGTAATTACAAATGGCTGCATAAGACACTTCCCAATACGAACACTGATAATACTTGGTTACGTCACTCGATATCGAATACTGTTAGTATTCGATCTGGAGAACGAAACGAATATCAGGTTGGCAACCAAATATCGACTATTCGGCAAATAATATTCGGTTCAACCAAATATATCAGTATTCGGTTCAATCTTGGTTATTATACGTATTTAGGTATACGTAAACTAACTACCAAATTTAGACTCAAATAATATAATTTTCATCCAATTATATGAAAATCTTTGTACTATTAATTTCTTAATTGCATGATTTTGTCCCTAACAAGACGGCTACATTAACCACTAATGTATTTGGTTCCATAATCATTATCCATGTAACTGTTTATATAGTTTGTTGTTGTTTACAACATTCAATACCGAATTTCCATTTAACTCTAAGTGAATTATAACTTCCTCTAACAGTTCTATAAGAGCCATTAACCACTGCATCTATATTTAGCTAACAACTGCTATACAGATAGTTATTAGCCACTTGGTTAACCACTCCCTCTGTTTGATACCTTCTCTGTCTCCTCTAGACTACACCTCGTATTCCTCTCCTCTCCAGTCTCCCTCTCGTTCTCATCTGATTATTCGTATTTGGAACTAACTTCAGTGTTTATTTGTGTATTCTCTTGTTTGTATTTATCATTAAACACTCTCTCAATTGAATTGTGTTCGTCTTACTGAGTCTACTTTAATTAATGCAATCCTTTACAAAACTAAACAATACATATACGTACATTAATCTGCTTAAAAACCAGTTTTCACTTATACAGTGGAATTGAATTATTAGTAACTCCCCTATTAGCAACATTGCTCAATTAGCAACGAAATTTCATGCAAAATGCGAGTTGCTAATAAAGCAATTCCACTGTAATTAAAACTAATTCCTTATATAGTATCTGTTTTTTGGGACTTAGATACGAATACAGTCAGGTCTGCTTATTATGAACAAGATTTCGTCTGCTTAATATGAAGATTTTTATTATGAACAAACCCTACAGTCCCATTTGCAATTTAACACCTTACATAGGGTTTGTATTAAGTGAGTTCGCTTATTATGAAGTCTCTCTATTCTGAACGCAATTTTTGGTTCCTTGAATGTTCATAATAAAATAACCTGACTGTATTTGCATTATTTGCAACTCACTGAGTCTACTCTATAGAATACTTTAACAAAGGACTGTAGGCTGCCAGCTAGGACCCTGGTACTTGGGTCCATTGTGTACTTATTGATATTTCGTAATCGACTAATGCTAGACACAGGAAATGTATTATTTTCGTATAGGAAGTCATATTTTTGGAATCCATTGGTCATATTGCATCATCTCAAATATTTGTGGAATGTGAGTTTTGCTGTTTTCACACCATTTCCATGTACGTATGGTAATAATCTCAAATTCTCGACTTCAGTTAGAGTTAGACATAAGAAATGTATTATTGTCAATAGGAAGTCTATGGTCTACTCTAAAACAATCACTGGAATAAGTATACGTTAATGCTACTGTAATCACCTCACAATTCAATCTATATATTGGATGGATTGGACGTGTTTTGGGCTATTAGAGGGAACCTATTAGATAGCAACAAAACCGTTAAGCGAAATATTAATACTTATTCGTTAACTCTAACTAGCAGATGACAATTGGTAGCACTTCCCATAGCTCGATACAAATCCAATTCTAACCCAATTCTTTTTGGAACAGCGACATTAGTCACGAGAGCTCATGTGTGGAATCTGAAGTTAATATAACAGCTGTTTCTCTGTGAATAGGCAGATCATTAATCGCTTCTCAAACTTGGAAAGCGGAGCGAATCTAAATTCAATTGTAGCCAGCCTCCGTCTTCGTAATGAGCGCTCTTTTTCGGTTCCTTTGTACTATCAATTAGGGACATTATTCGTTTGAAACAATATATGAAAAGGTTTCTACCATATAAATTATCAATTAATGCACTCATACTGTATTTTCCAACCTAAGACAGCTAAATCCCCTGATTTTCAGACACCAGTAGAACCTCGTTAGTACGAACACGGTTTATACCAATTTCCGGATAATATGAACAAACAGTTCCACAAAACAGGTCCCTACAATGGCTATTCAATGGGTATTACTCCGGATAAAGCGAACAATTTCTACCCTCAGTTGGTATTCGTATTAACGAGGTTCCATTGTACTTTAATTCTAAGGTTTCGCTCACTCGGTGTATATATGAATGTCTAACATTAAATTGAGAAATGGATTTAATTTCCTGACCATGATATACAGTCTGCTTACCAAATGCTTGCGTTGTTATTTGAATATTTCTGAAGTTGCTGGTTATTAATTGTGGGAGAGATTGTATATTCCCAAATTATCCAACTGATCAATAGAACATTTCAAAAGTATTCGATAACATAGGACTAAGATCCAGAAATTAGTTAAATGAACTTTACAGATACGTCCAAGAATACAAAATAATCTCCTTATTAGGCAGAATATGTAAACAGTAGTTCTAATTAGAAGTCCCTCCATCTTAACGTTATTAAATTAGAAATGAAACGAATATTCGAAATGAAACCAGGGATTTATCAAGGAGCGCGAGACGCTCCTATGGGAGTATGTTTTAGGAAAGATTTTAATTAGGAGCGGGAAATTTGGAATTCTTTCTTACACTGTAGCATTAATTTGTGATTTAGGCGTATTAAATTTGATCAGACCAGGATTAGGAGAGTAATTACAAATGCACTGAATGAATCGATTATTCGAAATGCAACGAATGTATTAAGAATATTCCATCGTTGAGATGGCAAAGGATAAAATCAAATTCAAAAAAGCATACAGTGAAACACTGGTTTTTTAAATGCTACAAAAATTTAATAAGTTACAACTTACAAAGTGTATTAGACATTAATACAACTACGTGTAGTTTAGGTGGGAAAAGATATTACGATTTCTCAAATCCAGGGTTTCATTTAGGTGTGCGCAACGCGCCTCTAGGCGCATAATTTTAAACGAAATTATTCTGGCACTCAAAAATTGAGAAATGCTCCCAGACGTAATACAAATTGAGTATTTTAGGCACGTGTTAGCGAGCTCAAACTAAATCCAGGCGCGTAGAAAATTTTGCCTGAATGAAAGCCTGCTCCAATCAATACAAAAAGAAATTGTATTGTACTGTATAAAAAACCTATAATTATAGCTGTGCAGATAGCATTTTCTTATGAAGGCACTTTCAATCAACCAACGACGAAAATATAATGTTCCCAAAGAACCTGCTCTCGGCACAGCTGTAATTTTAGATTTTCTCTATACAAAATTGCAAAATTCGTGATGCAGGGATTTTCGTTATTGTTTCTTTACATACCCGACAATTTTTTCTGCTCACATAGATTCAGTTTGAGCTCAACCATGCGCCTAAATTACCCAATTTCCAATAATTCTTTTGGAGTCTCGATTTTCGCATGTCTAGAAAAGTGTTGTCAGGTTTACGAGCCTGGGCCCTAGATTACCTGGCCTTTCTAACAGCTTCCACAGAATTTAACGAAATTCAACCGGCATTACATTTGAATAGGCATGTGTTTGGAATACAAGCGAGGCCCGAAGGCCCGAATGCAGTTGTAAGAACGCGCGTAGAGCGGACGAGCAGCATGTAATACCTCATGTAAAAATAATCGTGTTGTATAAAAAGGTGGTAAATAATATAGATTTCAGCCCAATATTAGATAAGTTAGTAAGAAAGTAAGAATGTTTATTAAAATATAAATAACAACATAAATATGAAGATAGAGTTAAAGTACAGATAACAGAGTAGCTATACAAGTATTGGAATATAAGAGAGTCCATGGTTAGTGGTTAGCCTATACTGAGTATACAGCAGCAGACAGCTGCACATACTACAGATGAGTATCTGCTATAGAGACACGTCTCTTGGAGAACTCCTCTGCCAGAGAGCCCTCGGACCGAGTGTAGGAGTCCCCCTCTCCCTCCCCTGCCTTCAGCGTGTACAGGAGATCCTCAATCTCCGGGTCCTCCGAGTGCACAGCGCTGCTAGCCGCAACCTCAGAGGGAGGGTAGCTGTCCCCGACAACCGAGGAGGCAAATGGAATGCTGGGATTCGCGTATATCTTATCTTCCATGTAGCTAGGCGGCTCCATAGCCTGAGAGACATCGACATTCATTGGAGAGACAGGAGTCAGAGCGGTGTTCATTTCATTCACGTCTTACTGTGGGTAATACGACTTCTTGCGGGCCACAACGAATATGTACACAACGCTCACTCCATACACAGCCACAATATACACAACTAGCGCCACCTGTGCCAGCATGGCTGCTATTAGGATGTACAGCGGTCCCGCTATGAGGTGGATAGCAGAGAAGAGCCATGCTACGCCTATCAACAGGAACAGCAGGAGCAGCTTGAATATCTCTCTGGTATTCTGAGAGGTGAAATATATGTCGTCATACTTGAGATCCTCGTTACTGGAGGTGCCAGTCAACAGGACAGCAAGCAAACACCGACTATAGAGAGAGCCAACAGACCTACGATGGGAATAACAGTTGTGACTATGGATACAGACAAGAGAGGGATAAAGCATAGGTCCCCGTTAGCATGCACATCTCCATACACTAGTGCCCATTCATGTCCCTGTACAAACCGAACTATCAACAGAGTCAGTAGCACTACAATCCCTGGAGTCAACCATGCAAAGCATGCATACACAACCACAATGTATACAGCTAGGACTACCTGACTTGTGCTGTGGTATGAAGCCTCTCCCAGCAAGAAGACTGAGTCTGGCATACGACTGGTCTCGTGTGGAGGGACACACGGACAGTTCGGTATAGGTAACATGGTATCTACGGCATACCATGGTTGTAAAGGTTACCCTCCTGATGAGTCCTGATATGTGAGGATACCGCTCTCATAGCATCCTATGCGTTGGGACCACAGGCTACAGTCTCATACTGGTAGTGTTCTCATCTCATACACTGTTAGTACTCACACAATAAGACTTATAGTCTACAAGAGCACACACTGTTTTATACACATAATAGCTGCTAAGGTATTATAATGTAGAGTTCTCTTTTAATAAACTACGTGTATAGAATTAGTGTAATGCAACCTGAATTAGGGTTATGGAATGAGTCACAACTTTTGACATGCGTATGTGGTTCTATGGTTACAGTTAAATATGATTAGTACACTATTCCTATAATTAGTCACATATTGCATCTATTTATATAGTAAGATTGTTTAATGGCTCTGTCGCAAATATTTTTCCGTGTTGTTTTTGGTTCGGTCGGACCAAAGACAACGTGACAGACCCAAGCTTGCTGGAAGGCCCTAAGCACGGTCTCCGTTTCCTGATCTTTGAGTGGTTGTAATTCTACATACCGAAACGACATTGACGACATTGTCCAAACGACATTGACTGTATAGGTTCGCGACCGATAACTTTCCTTTTAACTTTCTGGCAAGAGATACCAACCGCGGCAAAACGCCTGGACTTCGTGTCTCATTTGTGGCCAAAAGTAGTTTCTCCTTAATGCTCTAAGTGTCTCGGCTTGGTCCAGGTGATGTTGCGTATATGCGTATAGGTGACGTAATCGCTTCCTGGGGAAGATGCTTGAGGGTCATATGCGGCCTTCGAAAGTAGGTTCTCCTCGACGAATTGAAGTTTGTGAGAAACTCTTCTCAGCTGACCACTACATACTCGTCCCGCTCTAGAAATTCTGTACTGCTCCCTTGATAATCTCCACTTATGCGTGCATATAACCTCATTGGATCATTTGTAGAGAATATTCTATCTTCAAATTGTACTTCCTGGTTGACTGTTTCGTCATAACTCAGTCCTGGGTTCCGGCTTAAGTAATCTGCCACTTTATTCTCCCGCCCCGCCTGTGGGAGATCCTAAAGGGCAGCTCTTGCAGCTCCATTAGCCAGCGGACATACGCATGCTTCGGTCTCTCTGTCCTTTCAGCCATTGAAGTGGGCAATGATCAGTGATCAGTGATCAGAGTGATCCCGGTGCCCCTGTAGGTATACTGCCCGCTTACGTGTGGCCGCCACTAGCGCCCAGACTTCAGAGTTCTCGCCAGGATTTTTCGTTGAAAGGGTACATGAGAGTGATATATTCAATGATTTAATGAAACCTTCCAATTATAATATTGACTCAATTGGAACATGCCAACTAACTACTAAAGGGTACAATAGATTTCAACAAGGGCATGTAGCTTTTGATAGAGGCCTAGTGAGAACCCTATCAGGCTCCCAGCTGCCCAGTTGAGTAATTCTGTTGGCTGGAATTCAGGGAAGAGCAATAGAATTGTATAGGCCTCAATTTACCAATGCTATTGTCTAGTTGAGATAGTACCGCTGCGACACCTGTCGAGCAGGCTTCTGCTTCGAGGTAAACTCGGCCCTCCAGTCTGGGTACAACAGGGAAACATGTTGCGCACTAGGCGAGTGCGCAGCTCGTTAAACGCCGTTCGAGACTCCGAATCCCAACACCAGTGTTTCCCTTTCTTCAGCAAACGATATAACGGTTCGGCAATTGTCGACATGTCCCTTATATAGCATCTATAGTAGTTAACAGCCCCGATGAAACCTTGTAACTCTGTTACTGAATTGTGTTCTGGAAAGGATTCTAGCCTATGGACGTAGTCCGTTACGGGACACCTCCCTTCGCTTGAGATCGAGTGTCCTAGGAACTCTAGAGAGGAGAAACCAAGTTGACATTTGTCTTGACGCAGCTGCAGTCCTGCCGTATTAGGTATTCAAATGTGGTTCGCAGGTCAAATGTGGTCCGTTAGGGTTGGAGATAACACTAAGTTATCCTCCACGTGGCTCTCGCAGTTGGGTACCGTCTCCAGCGCCTTGTCTATGACTCTCTGAAAGGTCGCTTGTGCGCTGCAGAGGCCAAATGGCATAACCAGCATCTCATACATACCCGAGGCGTATGAAAGGCGTATTTCGATGTCAGCCGGTCTGACGGGGATCGTCCAGTACGCTGACGCAATATCCAACTTGGAAAAGTAGCGATTTGCTTTTAAACGGTCGAAGACTGAGACTGACTCATAGGCGTAGGCTCCGGTAGGGTTGGCGAGGCCATGGTCCTACCAATAAATTGTCAAGAGCCATCATTTTCTATTAAGTATGATGCAAGTTAGCATAGATGGCCCTACCAATCCTGAGTCTAGGCCCAATGGTCCTACCAATCCCCTACCACGTTTAGCCGCCGGTAGTCGATTGCGAACCTTTGGATTCCATCCCTCTTCTTGACCAGTACCCCGTCAGAGGCCCAGGGTGACCGGCTTCGTCGGCATATAGAGGGTTTGCACTGAGCATCTCTTCGAGCTGTCTCAATATCTCTGTTTCCCAATGTAGGGGAATCCGCCTAGGCCTTGATTTCTGAGGTGGTGCGTCTCCCGTTAGTATTGAGTGTAATTCCTTGATCCTGCATCTTGCGGGGCGTTTATGGTTTTGGCAAAAATGTGCCCGAATTGAGTAGATTCGCTTTTCGTCTAAATCGCATGGCTAGGATATTTGGACCTTGTTTTCCCCTGCCGTTGCTTCAAAGACTCCTCCTCCTTATCTTCCATGGCCCGGACTAAGGGTGTAGCGCAGCTAAGGGCCGTCTGGGCGGGGACCCAAAGTCTCCCTAACTTTACCCGGCCATTGTCCAAGTCGAATACCACCTGTACTACTTGTTTCATGAACCTTCTTCCTATAATAGTGTGGGTTGGTCGCTATCTAGTACTTTGATTCTTTCAATCACTGGGTCTAGCTCTCCTATTCTGGTAGTGGCTTCCACGTACCCAACGACTTTACTGGATTATTTCACAACCATAGACTCTGAGGCGACCCGTACCATGGAGCTCTCCAAGTTAAGCTTCCGCGCTGTATTCAGGTTCATAGCACTTGGTGCTGCTCCGGTGTCGAGCATAGCGCACACTTGGTGTGAGCCGATCTGGACTTGCACGGTAACTGCCTCTCCTTCGGTGTGTGTCTGTTAGATGTCTTGCTTGTAGGATTGTTCGTAGCTCCGCTCTCCTCCCCTCTCGTGTCCTCCCTCCAGTTTCCTCTCTGTTTCGACCTCTGTTCTACTATCCTCTCCGGGGCAGGTAGCTAGTCTGTGACCTTCCTCACCGCAACTGGAGCAAAGTTTGTTGGGACAAACGCGATCAAAGTGTCCAGGGGAGGCGCATATAAAACACTTAGGTCGTTCCGTTTGGTGTTCCAGCCTCTTACCTGGGGGCGGACAAGCTGCATGTCGGTTGTAATTCGCTCTTTCGACTCCGAATAACCTTGCATCGGTTCCCCAGCCGTTATGGCCAGATTACTGGAGTCTCGTCTCGGAGGCAGGGGTTGCACTTGCAACGGACTGTACTCGACAGCCGCGGTGTCGGGCTATGCCCTTTCCGCAAACATCTCCCGAAGTGTGGTGCTGAACTGGAGTACCTCTTCTGCCGACATAGTGTCTTCTTTTCGCTTGACCCAATCCTTCAGCTTCTGCCGGACCTCTGGCGGGTCTGGGATACCATAGAGATACAAGCAGACTTCCGGTCAGCCCTGCTTTTGTTGCTTCTTCTAGGTAACGAGTGAAGAAGTCCTGCACTGGTTCTCCGGACCCCAGGCCATTTACGGAAATTTGCTGCTGCTTCGAAAGTATCTACTTCGGGGTCGAGCCTTTCTTTCAGGTAGGCGAATGCCTCCTCAAGGTTATCTCTGCCCATTGCCCCTGGCTACTTTTCCTCGAGACGGCCTCTTTCCACATACGCGGGAAGGAGTAGGACTGCCACTTTCTGCTCCATGCCCGAAACGGCCGCTACGAATAGTGGTCGCCATGCTGCGATTGTTTGCCCCTCTCTGAGTGGGGGGATCGCAACGGCAAGGGTGTTGCCATCGCTGAATACGTTTAGTAATTATGATAAGGGTAAGGCACGATGTAGAGCGATAATAGTTTGATAGTGGTTATTCAATACATAGGCGTAGCACGGGGTTCGGGTGGTCAGGACATGGCAGGACCAGTTTTCATTTGTTCTCCTATATTACATAGTAGGGAACAGTTTTGGAAGGACCACTTTAACTGTTTGGCCTGAGACCTTTCAGAGCCGTGCGACGCCTCTGCAGTGTATTGATAATTCTATTGCACTTTTGAACAACATTTCATTCTTTAATCTCGGACTGTACCATGTACAGTTAAACTCGGATTTCAGTTCCCATAGGAACACATAGTATCTATAGCTATCACTAGATCTTATGCTTACATGTGTTATGAGATGATGCCACGATCTAGTATGAGACTAGTCGCTGTTCCGACCCCATCCCATACTAGGGATGTTATGTGAGTGGTTTCCTCCCATTGCAGGGACTCATCAGGAGGGTAACCCTCGACCCTCCATACTGCCGGGCTGTGCCTCTCCGAGGTCCCCGCACTGTCCATGTGTCACTCATGGGTTACCAGCCCTATTCCCAGGCTTGCAGCCTCCGACCCATAGGCAGAGTGCCTCGTACTGCCATCCTACATAGGCTATCCAACTGAATGATAATACTGTATGGTATTATTTGCCTTGACTAACAAGTACTTACATTCAGAAGAGAAATATGGGTGTATTTCGCTGATCCGTCACACATATGACTCATGAGCAGTGTTGATCTGCTCACAAAGTTTGTTATAGACCCTTCAAAGATTCATACAATGTTCATGAATAAAACTCAGATGTTTTTAGCATATTTTTACCCTCTCCTGGACTTTGGTAATTTTAACAAATTATTTTGAATGGATTTTATTCAAATTGCATTTCTTTTTCGGATCATTAACTATCCTATATGAAGATATCTGTATTTAGTAGACTCACTTCAGAATGAATAAATAAGCAAACAATCCTGAGCGCGATAGTTGAGAGATACTCGATACATACCGTATATACTCTAATAGTAGCCCCTATTCGAATGATCGCCTACCTCCAATAATAGCCCCCCCAAATTAGCAAATACAAATTAACTACCGGTACCCTGAGTAAATTTCTTTATCTAATATTAGTCGCAATACGATTATCAACCGACTATACTAAATAAATTGTATCAACATGTGATATTCTCGAAAAGAGACAAAAAATATTGGTCAGAAAATGGCCTAAAAACAATAATCGCCTAGGCTACTATTCGAATAAATACGGTTGTCAATGCAGAATGAGAAATCTATGCGCTTTTGAGCGATATGTATCAAACTTATTCTAGGCGCACAGATAGTTTGCCTATATTAAAACCTAAGAATGAACATCAAGAACCGTCGATACTTGTTGAATCTTCCATAATTTAATTAATCACATACTAAATATTTTATGCAGAACAAAACGATGTACTACATATTGACAAGTACAGGTAAACCTCCCAAATCGGCACCTCTGAGTAGCGACAACCTCCGAGAAGCGGCATAAAATCATTCTCCCGATGGGTGCCGCTTTGGGAGGTTTACCTGTATTCATATTTACCTTTTATTCGATCGTATTAATTGCTAAGTTGAAAGGAATAAATAACGCCAACAATATTATGCCCAAACTCAATATTTGCTCAGAATTGTAAATGAAACATAACGAATTATTATGACATCTGTCTCTATAAAAGCTATCCTTAACAGTATATATCCTTCATTTAATTGTAGTATGACACTAGATCCATTGTTCCATATAAGACTGCATTAACACTATGTCATTTAATTCGCTTGTAAGAGGATACCTTGTATAACTAGACTATATCTGCTAAGTTAGTAGCATCCTCCGTTTAATAGTATCGAAACCATGGATACTAATGGATACGAGGCATATCAATAGATCGACATATCAGGTCTGCAATTGATCAATGTTTGTTCGGAGTATTTAAATAATCATACAACTTTTTCTTCATTAAATGCGGCCTATCTTGATGGATACAAAGGTTGGGGATTACAAAAGCCCCTTTCATTATCTGACAATCTGGGAACATGGAGTGGGAGTAATAATATTTTCATGGAAAACATATTTGGCTTTGAATTAGTTGATTACACACATCTGACCTGACCTGACATCAAATAGAATCGTTCCATGTTTTTTCAGGGAGGAACAGTATTAATACTCACTTCCACACAGTGACGGATTTACCATAGGGCTGGTTGGGCAAAAACCCTTGGCCTCAGGCCCAGTTTAGCTAAACTGACCTGGAAATGGGATTGATTTGAGAGTAGAAACTACTTTCATCTTTTTAAACTGAAATTTTAAGAACACTCTGTTTATTGAAAAATATCGTTTGAGGATTTTGTGGAGAATTTATTCACAGTTCTGTTATCACAGTATGGTACATAGGAATGGGAATAGTACGTCTGATCTGAAACAATTGTTAGAATACAATCTATTTTCAAGAATATAAAAATAGGCCCAAATAATTACTTAGCCCTAGGCCCACGACACTCTAAATCCTGCGCTGCTTCCACAATTACATTTTTCCTACAGCGACGCTAATTACTATGTAACTCCGTTTTTGAAGTTATTAAAATAGTATTTGCATTAGTTATTATTTCACTACCACTTCATACTAACTACTCTCTATTGATTGATTAGTGTGTATTATGTGAGTACTATACTACAATTATTATTATTCTGTGAGTGACACTTGTGCCTGGGTTTACAGTTTATTTACAGTTTATTTACAGTTTATTTACATCAATCTTCAGTACATTTCCTATTTGATATTGAAACCTTAGGCCATAGGCGTAGCCCCCAAAGATCTTTAGGGGGGGGGGCATTGTTTGATATAATTGACAAATTTCTAATAGATTTATTCACTAATTATAGAATGTTTGTACTACAAACTATAACTGATAATCTATTACAAATTTAGCTTATTTAGTACTGTTGTACCCTCAATCTATGCTTATTCAATGTTATTGTAGAAAAGGGCCCCCATGGCTACGCCCATGCCTTAGGCATATAGTGATTGCTTATCTTTTCAAACAAAATGATTAGGAAGTATATTATTATTTAGACACAAACACAACACGGTTCGCATCGTATTCGATAGGCTATAAATTGAAACAGTTCTCTGCAGGAAATGTGCAATTTAATTGGCTCGGGGAAAGTACTAACGGCATTTCTAATCGAATTTGTATTATACAAAGTACATAAAGTATACGTATATTCAGGCATTGAGAAAGGTCAGTTTTCCCAGGGTTTGAAATTGACCTTTAGAAAGTAAGCCTGTGTTTTTAGTATGGGAAAAAATCTGAACTCTACTAGAGCTCAGCTCTATATAAGCATACTCTTTAAAGAAAATAAGCTCTATTGTCTGAAATCTGTTGAATATAACAACATATAACTGCTGGCAATGTCAGGAGTTATATAATCATTTATTAGTTTTGTTTATTGCAATCTTACATTAGTTAACTTAATTATTAGCTCATCAACTCTCACTCTCAGAATACAATATATAAGTACTGTCTGACTTTATTGATTATTATGGACACCTTAAGAGAACTGTGAGTAGTTACAAGAAGTGACGCTAGCTTTATAATGATGTTACTAAAAAGAAACGAAATTATATAAGTTAATTAAGTCTACTTTAATATATAAACTTTGGTTAAGTATATGGTTACAGTGTAATATGCATAGAGACTTTCCTATAATTAGTCTCATATTGCATCTATCTATAAATAAGCTGATTTAGTGGCTCTATACTATTTGACTCAACTTATACTATTTCATATTAACATTAATATTTGAGCATATTTGTGTAAACTAACTCAGAAATACACTACTTTCACAATTCATTACTTTGCCAATTTACCAGGTTAGTATTCATAATTTTGTCAACTATTTGTTTTGTTAAATGCATTCCTTTATCTTAATAACTGTTGCTAGGAAACGTAACCTTAATTGAAGAATCTCAAAGGAATTTATTCATTTCGGGCATCCTTCATTCTCAGCTAATTACAGTGAGTTGACTTGCTTAAATTATATAGAATTTCTAACATATCTATTCTAGAAACTTTACACATAATCTAGACATAACCATTGATATTCCCTCTTTGATAATTCTATTAATTTCATGGAATGTATTTATTTGTGTTTACTGGTGTTTATAGATCCTAACACGATTATAACAACACTAACATAATCAATCAATTGAAACTCAAATAACAAGTAAGTTAATCTCTGTTAATTACAAGTATTAAATAATTCCCTACTCAGTAGACTCCGCTTAATAGAGTCAACAGTTTATAGGATACACAGCTTAATTGGGTATTCTGTTCTCAGACAAAAGTGACCCAATTAAGCAGAACTAATGTAATTATAAAATTGTATTGGTATTCACTCTCATTAATAGCAAAGTATAAGTGTTTTGTCGTTCCAAATGTCAAATGTCAAATGCTGAATTGTATAGACCTTTAATAATACAAGCTGCGTATCAGGTCAGACAACAGGTATTGAGACATCAGAACATAAACACTAGTTGATTATACAATAGAAATTATGATTTTTCCGAGATCCGGGCAAATTCTAACCATATTAATACAAAATGCTCGTCCGCGCCACGTGTTCTTACAGCACTGTGTGACATTGTGTCGATATTAGATATTTGGATAATATTTCGAAAATATTTGGAAAAGTAATGCGGCGGATGTTCCCAGGTTTTCAGGTTTTAGTTCACCGAGCCTAGATTAAGTTTAAGTTCGCTCACACGCGCCACAATATTCAATTTGTATTACGTCTTATGGGAGCATCTCTCGATTTTCGCGCGCCTATAAATATTCCTAGATGCCTAGATGAAACCCCTGGTGTGCCGCTATGCATCGGGTATAGGCGATAAGATATCCCGCCGTATAGCGTGCCTTTATGAGGGGTTTATTCCTGGGATATAGGATATATCTCCTCCACTGGTTATGCCATACAGGCTCTAGCAGTGTTCCTTCTCCCCTTTCTAACTTCGCATTGTGTATTCCTAATTTGTATCTTATCCCATCTCTGTAATACAGTACAGTAGATACCGGATATAAGAACACTGGTTATAAGAACATGTCGGTTATAAGAACACTATATGCTGTTCCCGACGATGTTCTTATATCCGGTATCCACTGTATATAATACTATCCATATAAAGTAATGAACGCTTTGCTATTGCTAATCCTATTACCTTATTATAGGAAATTAACGCGCCATGAAATTAACGCGCCATGAAACTAACGCGAAGGAAATTAACGCGAAGGAAATTAACGCGGAGGAAATTAACTCGAATTGGAGCTGAACATTTTCAAATACATGAAATTAACGCGAATAAATTTTAGAAAAAAATTCAGGATTATTAATCTCCTTATTGAATACTATTTATTGTGCCCAAATAGGCTTCCAATCTACTTGATAGACATGGTATATACTTTCTCCCCCGAAAATCGTCAAAATGTGTGCTCCTATCCGAAATTCGTATTAACAGGTGTCATCTGAATTAAAGACTTTGAAGGGGACAAAAAGATCCTACGATCTTCCCTAATCATATAATCTGTGTCCGTATTAACGAAGTTATACTGTACATACACCTAACATTAGATCTATTGTCGCAATAAACGAACTATCTATTCATAAATATACATTTATTATAACAAATGTGTTTTACAATAACTAGTATGTACGCTTAATTAACCAGGTACGTATGTAATAACCATATTCTACTGATATCAATCCGTATGCGATATTGAACACACCTTTGAGGTTTAATTCCCACTAATCATTCAATGAGAGTACTTTCAGTGCCTTGCTCCATGCTATACGGATTATAATTATAGCTGAATTATTAATTATTCGTTGAGTTATCTCTAACTTATTGAATATTATTTGGAATATTCTTACTAATAACAAACTACAGTAGAACTCGGTTAATACGTACCACCTTGGGAGACAATAAAAAGTACATGCTAACCGAGGTACGTCTTATCCGATTTGTTTGCATAATTCACAAGTCGAAATACTGACTTGTTCAATGATATGAATACAATATATGTTATACAAGTACATAACATATTTAACTATATGATTAAAGTATTTTAGTTGTCACATGCATGGATGTGAAGTTAGCAGCAAGTCCAGCAGCAAAAAGTGAGCACGATGCATCTGGTTATAACTCCACTCTACCATAGGCTGTCGGACTAAAATTAATACCACAGCTCTATCCTCGATGTAGGTTTATCTATTTAAATTTTTAGTCTCTGACACCCAAAACCACTTGACAGTGACAGTGCAAAAATGACCCATTTTCACTAGATAGCCAACATCCAATTTGAGTGAGCACGATACACCTGGTTATAACTACACTATACCATTGCTTGGCGGGATGAAATTTATACCACAGCTCTATCCCCGATGTAGGTTTACGGTATTTAAATTTTTAGTCTCTAACATCGAAAACCACTTGACAGTGACAGTGCAAAATGACCCATTTTTCTAGATAATTATCCCACATCCAAATTGAGTGAGCACGATACACCTGGTTATAACTACACTATACTATTGCTTGGCGGGCTGAAATTTATACCACAGCTCTATCCCCGATGTAGGTTTACGCTATTTAAATTTTTAGTCTCTAACATCGAAAACCACTTGACAGTGACAGTGCAAAAATGACCCATTTTCACTAGATAATTATCCCACATCCAATTTGAGTGAGCACGATGTATCTGGTTATAACTCCACTCTACCATAGGCTGTCGGACTAAAATTTATACCACAGCTCTATCCCCGATGTAGGTTTACGTTATTTAAATTTTTAGTCTCTAACACCCAAAACCACTTGACAGTGACAGTGCAAAAATTACCCATTTTCACTAGATAATTATCCCACATCCAAATTGAGTGAGCACGATGTATCTGGTTATAACTCCACTCTACCATTGCTTGGCGGGCTGAAATTTACACCACAGCTCTATTCCCGATGTAGGTTTATACTATTTCAAAAACATTGTATCCATTTTCATCCCATAATGGCTAATCATATTTACGAGTGTGAAGTTGGCGCAGTATTCAACTGAGCACAGATCAAATCCAAATTTGAGGCCCTTCCTACAGTTGGATTTGGCCAAAAATTACACCCCTTAAAGGGGAGATACGGACGTTTTTGATTCTAGATAAAAATCTTATAATTTTTATTTTTGTATTTCTTTTTAAAACTTATGTCTGAGCACTAAAAAAAATATTTTTGACAACAATTTTTCGAAAATGAAGTTAAAACTTTGCAAAGTTTGCATACTTGTTTGTGAGTAAGGGACGTTTCTTATGTCAAAATATTTCAAAAAAATATCAATATTCCTATGAGATAGAGCTTGGCAAAGTTTAACATCTATTTACATCAGATTATATATTTCTATATTGATCGAGTGAACAAGCACATGTGCTACTGTATTCATCTATTTGGTAATAATTCGATAATGATTTATTATAGTTTAGCGTTTCCAATTTGTCTTTGCCATAGTCAATTATATACAGCCTAGTTCTCGTATTTTCTGCTCAACATTTATACTACATTCAAAACTCTAAATTATTATTTATTACTATTTCATACAAAGACAACTGATGTATTAATAATACACAATACCTCACAGACAATATCTAATACAGAATAACTTTTGTATGTAAGATGAGGGAGAGTTTTAGATTCTCTTTACTGGTCTTCTTTGAAGATGTATATCGCGAATTTGTTTGGAATAGATTAGACCTCTACGCGGGGCGGGTTAATAAATGCGGGTTGCGGAACCGGCAACCCGCTGGTTTTTTCGGGTCAAAGGATCTTAATATTAACGGGACGGGTCGGGTGCTTAATATTTATTTATGTAACATTTCTTTTCATAGCCTTAAATACTCTGTGGCCCAAAGAATGAAATGCAAATGTATATGAGGCCAATCTATCCTATATATGTACAAAAATTTGTAGCACAAAATCGCCAACTCGAATATTTACTTTTAATATAAATATGGAATATTTAACTATTTTAAACCAGTTCTCTACCTGCCCATTACTATCAGTTGAAATCCTGCTTCCATATACTTTGTTTAATATAATTCCACTCCAAAGTGGTAGCAATGGCATATAATAAGTTAAGATATATTCTAGGATTTGTGGGTAATAACATAAATATTTGTTAGATGTCAATTGTTTTAGTTTTAAAACTTTAGCACATATTTAACTGTAGATCCCCTCAAAATGTCTCCCAAAAGGGGAAGTTTTTATATAGGTATCTTTTTCAAAAATTTCAGGGTTATCGTCTTTAACTATACTTTCTAAATCTAACAAACTCTTAGTAACTGGGGGTAAGTTGTCATTAAAACACACAGGGATGCAAAAACAATATTTATTTCGTCGATGTTTGTATTTGTTTTGTACCATAGTACCGCATGCATGTAGCACTAACTGTTTGAGTCGTTTATCAATTTTATAATTCTTAGCTAATTTGTAACTAATATTTGCATTATGTGTGCCGAAGGAGATGCAATACAGTTGGTAAATTTAAAATTTGCATTGGTTTTACAGTTTACAATTTCCCAGCATTTAGATAAATATATATGGATATACTTTGTTTATTGAATGCTAAACATGTACTATGCATTAATGGCCAACTATAGTCCATTTCAACTTGGTCAATATTTATATCTTATGGAGAATTAGCTTACTAGTTAAAATCCATTTATTTAAAAAATGAGTTATTTCGGAGAATCCCTGGGCACTACTTATCATTTCTGCAACAGGTAAAGAGTCGTGCAAAATACAGGGTGCTGTAAAGTAAGAGCTTAATAGTATATCGATTTTGCACATATTGATGGCTTTTTAATAATAGAACTGGTGGCGTCGATATTCAGTACAATATTTTTATTTTTTAAGAATTTAAAAACTTCTATCTGTTTTAAGGTATATATGTTATGGGCAAAATGCGAAATTGGGCATTTTGCAAAATGCCCAGGCAATATGCAAAATGCTGGTTTTTGTAGCAATTAGCATATTGCCTGGGAATTATGCATAATGCTGGTTTTTGTAGCAATTTGCATAATGCCATTATACTAACCAGACAATTTGCATAATGTCCAGCAATTTGCATAATGTCCAGACAATTTGCAAATTGCTACAAAAACCAGCATTTTGCATATTGCCCATAACATATACATTAATAATAAATGGATCTAGTACCATATATTTAATGTAACCGGTATTATATCGTCAGGTAACTCTAAACGGAAACGTATTTGAGTTTCCAAAATATCTATTATATCGTCATTGGAGACCTATCTATAGAGTTGATGTCTGATTTAATTCTTCACAAAGTTTGTCGGGATTTTAGATTAGAGAAATTACCCCTTTTGAATGCCTCGATATTCTTTTCCAATATAATTGTCTATGAAAAATATTACTTGCTGAAATATTAATTAATTGTTCCCCAATTTTTTTCCTTTCACATGCATTAATATGACGTGCATGAGTAGTTTTATTATTTGCATGTTCTAACGAAATATCACCATTGGAATGATAGCCGATAGCTATAGCATTATAATCTATTGAATTAAAATCATTCTCAATTGAAAAAGTTACAGAAATACAATTAGAGAATTTACATACTGCCCAAGTTTGGAAAAACGGGGATTTAAATTTCCTACTATCACATTTTTTTGAACCAATAATGTTTAAACTTTAAAACACAAATTGAATTTATTTCTGAAAAACTTTTAGCAATTAGACTAGTCCATTCTATATTCAATCGATGTTTACCATCATCATCTATGTAACTTATGCTATTTAACTCCTCTCTATCTATATAAAACTCGCCGAAACAATTTCTACTATAAAATAATTTTGTATCTTTTTCAAATGCATTAATAATTGGAAAATCAACATTCTCAGGTTCACTAAAAATAAAGCCAAGCATATTTGCTAAATTATTCGAATTTTTTAATTGATCATTAAGTGCAAAAACAATTGTAATCAATATATATAATTTTGTAATACAAACGTCTCCTCTATTGAATGACACTATTTTTGTCCCGTTCCAACAATGGGAAGTGTCTAAAATTAGAACTTGAAGTATGGTCAGTTTAAAATGTATTAAAAGGGTACTGAGTCTACTGACGTGATCAATGAATAAGTGCAAAATTATTTCAATTGTATCTTATAGGAATATTGATATTTTTTGAAATATTTTGACATAAGAAACGTCCCTTACTCACAAACAAGTATGCAAACTTTGCAAAGTTTTAACTTCATTTTCGAAAAATTGTTGTCAAAAATAATTTTTTTTAGTGCTCAGACATATTTTTTAAAAATAAATACAAAAAATAAAAATTATAAGATTTTTATCTAGAATCAAAAACGTCCGTATCTCCCCTTTAAGGGGTGTAATTTTTGGCCAAATCCAACTGTAGGAAGGGCCTCAAATTTGGATTTGATCTGTGCTCAGTTGAATACTGCGCCAACTTCACACTCGTAAATATGATTAGTCATTATGGGATGAAAATGGATACAATGTTTTTGAAATAGTATAAACCTACATCGAGAATAGAGCTGTGGTGTAAATTTCAGCCCGCCAAGCAATGGTATAGTGTAGTTATAACCAGGTGTATCGTGCTCACTCAAATTGGATGTGGGATAATTATCTAGTGAAAATGGGTCATTTTTGCACTGTCACTGTCAAGTGGTTTTGGATGTTAGAGACTAAAAATTTAAATAGCGTTAACATACATCGGGGATAGAGCTGTGGTATAAATTTCATCCCGCCAAGCAATGGTATAGTGTAGTTATAACCAGGTGTATCGTGCTCACTCAATTTGGATGTGGGATAATTATCTAGTGAAAATGGGTCATTTTTGCACTGTCACTGTCAAGTGGTTTTGGATGTTAGAGACTAAAAATTTAAGTAGCGTAAACCTACATCGGGGATAGAGCTGTGGTATAAATTTCAGCCCGCCAAGCAATGGTATAGTGTAGTTATAACCAGGTGTATCGTGCTCATTCAAATTGGATGTGGGTTATCTAGTGAAAATGGGTCATTTTTGCACTGTCACTGTCAAGTGGTTTTGGGTGTTAGAGACTAAAAATTTAAATAGCATAAACCTACATCGAGGATAGAGCTGTGGTATTAATTTTAGCCCGACAGCCTATGGTAGTGTGGAGTTATAACCAGATGCATCGTGCTCACTTTTTGCTGCTGTACTTGCTGCTAACTTCACATCCATGTCACATGCTCACTTAAACCAAATAATAACTGAGTTCTGCTGATACTTCTCTAGAGTACGTACTAACCGAATTAAAATACATACAATTTAGTAACTTGGGAATATAAATTGGCACGTCTTATCCGAGGTACGTCTACAACCGAGTACGTAATAAAAGCGAGTTCCACTGTATAATAAGGAAACAACCGCAATAACATCATTAGAAATGAGAAATACCATTCATCAATTATTATAATTGTTTGGAATAACTTTTATGCGAGATTAATTACAACAGAACTCGGTTAGTGCGTTCCTGTATTGAAAAGTGTATTGCACTTAATATAAGGATTGAATATATTGAAAATAACTAACATTTGAAAAACTAGTTCGGGAACATCCTTATGAAAAGTGCTACGGTAGGAATGCTTTAAGATTTATCAATTGCCAATTGGAAATGGTACGGTGACTCCTATTAAATTCGTATTAACAATAATCAGGGACGTCGCCAGGATTTTCATTGGGGGAGTGGCGGATTAGGGGCCAATAAATATGTACAAAATAAGCCAACAAATATTAGAGTACACAATTTAGTCGTTCTTGAAAAGAGTGATAATGAAGAAAGCTTGTCTAAATATGTTATTTAAGTGTGTCTAATCTAAATGATTTCCGGGGGTATACGTCCCAAATCTCCCCTTAGTTCGCTTCGGTGTCCAGCACAACACAATCCTGGATGTGTCCCTATAGGTGAGGCAAATAAATTGCCATGGGACGACAAATATTCTATTAATGTTTAGATCTAACAGTTGACGCGAACTTTTCTTGCTTAATATATTCAAAAGTATGAAAAGTAGCCTACAAAAATCAACTACATTAAGAAGAATTTAGCAACCCCAGACAATTTAAGACAATTTGAGAGTAAAAGTTATAAAGTAAACTATAATAAGCCCATAAATATGTGTGTACTATCCTGAAATTCCTATTGACAGTAGTAACATGCATTCATTTGCATATTGGCTAAGGGAATTAAACTGTGTACTACTTAATATCCAGTGGCTGACATCTAGTGAATATCAGGAGTCGTATTAGCATTTATTAGTTTTGTTTAAGACAATCTTTCATTTGTAAATTATTAACTAATCAACTCTCAGTAGACAAGGTACAAAGTACGGACTTTATCGACCTTAAGAGAACATGGTAGTTACAAGTAGTGACGCTAGCTTTATAAATATGTTACTGACATAAACTAATGTTGAAAGTTAATAAGTCTACTTTAATATTTAAACTTGGTTAAGTATACGGTTACAGTGGAATATGCATAGAGACTTTCCTATGAATAGTCTCATATTGTATCTATCTATAAATAAGCTGATTTAGTGGCTCTATACTATTCTACTCAACTTATACTATTCACAATAACTGTATTAATACCTGAAGATATTTGTATAAGCTCCGAAATTAACCTAATTTCTATAATCAGTGATTTATCAATTTATCAGGTTAGTTTAAGTATTTGACAAACAATTTATTTTGTTAGTTGTATAATTTGTTTATCATAATATCTGTTGTTAGGAAACTTATCCTTAATTGAAGATTATCAAAGGAATTTCTTATATTCAAAGATACTTCCATTCTCAACGAATTACAGTGAGTTGTCTTACTTACATTTATAGTATTTTAACATAACTTATATCAGAAAATACAAAAATTAATTTTAATGATGACATATATTGAATTCCCTCCTTTATAATGATACTATTAATATCATTGTACTGTATTTATTTGTATTTACCTGTGTTTATAGATCCTATTACAATTATCAATAACGCTAATATCATCAATCAGTTGAATCAGATAACAAGTAAGTAATTTCTTTGTATTATCTGTATAATCACTATAATTGTATCGATATACATTTGCATCAATCTTAGTAGGGAAATCATTATCATTATGCCCTGCTTTATTTGTTGTAGTTACAGTGAGTTGTACAATCTAAAATCTGCTAATTTAATTATGTCTAAAATACTATTTATTTCTGGAGTGTTTAAAGTTAATCACACTCCAGTGCTATTACAGAATACGTATACTGATAAGATTTGTCATTGAGCCATCAACTTTAACAAGAATGAATTATTTTACTCTTTAACTCAAATCTTGCACAGTTAATTAGTGGAGAAATAAATCCTTTAACCGAATTACTTGTATATGAAAATACATAAATGCAAATCTATCCAATTTGGTTTGAAAAATGGGTATGTACACTAATCCGGCCAAATGTATTTGAAGAACAATAATTTTATGAATATATTCCAGCTTCTAGAGGCAAACATAATTACATTTGTTAATGTTTCAATATAAAACGATAGTTAAAGTATAAAAAATAGCAAATTTTGAATATATATTTATACAGGTATTAAGCTCATAAACTATATAGTGAACTAATTAAATATAGAATTTCTGATCATTATGAGCCAATTATAATTTACTAATTCTGATTTCACATTAGAATTCCACATAGTCGAATTACTCTAGGCACTTAATTTCAAATATTTACGATTATTTACTGAGAAACAGCCATATTACCATTTGTGCAACTTATGCTAGTATTACATGAATTTTGGCAGAAATGACATGGAATCCCAATATTATTTAATTTATAACTATAGTAATATTTATTATACTAATTTAAAAGTATACTTTAATTAAGCAGCCGTTAAAAAGTTACCATACGAATATTCCGTCTGCATTAAAATTCCTGTTGTTCAAATAATTTTGTTGGTTAGTGTACACTTACTTGCCAACCATTCTACAGATAATTGATTTGTTGGCGATTTGAACATACATTGTTTTAATTACCATTAATTATTCATTGAGAATACTTCTTTTAGCTCTGAATAATCTGAATAATTCTTTATTTGAGTTAACTATCAACTTTAGCAAGAAAACTGCCCAACACACCATTGAATATTGCAAGTGCATAGCATAATTTGTACTAAGAATTAATTAATATATCTCATCTAATTGCGTACCTTGATGTATACTTTGAAATAATAATTCGGTTAATTAGTCCATCCAAATACCGTAAATGGGGCGACTTTGGTCCAAACTTAGGTAATTATTCAAACATATACGTATCGGGTGATCGATCAGGTAAAGATGATCAGATAAATATATTTTTGTGTATATTCTGAATACACTAGGAATTCAAATTTCATATTTGTGAATAGATATGTGTGATATTCACAAATATATTGGGAATTTAGGCTAAATAATCGAAACGATATCGCAAATAGCTCTTATTTGAAAATCTCGTTCTTTTTAAGTTAGTAAGCTCAAAATTCCAACACAAGTATCAATTTTCTAGGACTGTATCGAAAGAATAAAGTAACAATATCAAATTATCAATAGGGCTGAGCAAGTATCAATATACTATATTAAATGTATTATCAATTCATTTTGGACCTATTTACTAGGCATACGCTTGATTCCAATAATTTCCTGAATTTAATGATCCTTCGGAAAAGTTAAGCTCACGAGTCTACTTGGCCCCAGTTACTTAGTATGTTCCAACTCCAACTTTTCTAAGAGATATACTATACACCGAGTTTTGATATCATTCTGTAATACATTTGGAGCTATGGTATATTGCAATATACATTTCAATACTGGCTGCCATTAATATACTCGTCTATACATCTATACTCCCTTTACTGAAATTAATTCGATGAAATACATTGTTAGTATAACACCGTCCCTTTCTGTGTCTTAATTTCAGTCGCGTTTTAGCCCCGTTTCCCAAAGTACTAACGTTATACAATGAATAGAAGTGTAAATAGGAGATTATTCGAAAATATACAATTGTGTCTCTGCTCTTAGGGCTCTACTAGACGGGTCACTTAGCTATATAGGGAGATAAAATAATCAATTTTTGGTTCAATTGGGGCGATATTCAGCCTGTAGTTAAAGTGAATTCAGCATAGAGCTAAAGAATAGCTAGGATTTCAAAAGGTATTAAAGAATAACTAAAACTTACCATAATTTCGTGCGACAGATTAATATTATTAACATTAATGGTTTTAATCTAGTAATTAACCAAGAAAATACATATATTAATAGCCCAATTTTGTCTAATTCTATGTATAAATAATATATTTAATGCGAAACTCAATATTGTGTATGGAATTTACATATTTTCTGTGTTATTGTGGGATTGGGCTGTATCAACTATAAAAATGAAGAAAACATAACTAATTTCGACGAGATTGATCCATTAATTCATGAGAAATTAATTGTTAAGTGGTGCTCATTTCACTACTAGATTTCGCTACTAACTTCACACTCGTATTCTTATTTCCCAGCACTCCAGTTTATTAAATTAAGATAATAAAGTCTCATACACTATAGCAAGTATAATTAAATGTATTACAGTGGATGCTGGTTATAAGAACATTCTTTTAAAAATACTCCAGTGTGCGATAACAAATTGATATACGTATAATACAATCACACATAATATTCTTTATCCTTATACTCTCGCCCCTAACTTGAGATTGGGAGCCGACTTCCCTCTGTGATCCCTGGATCTACGCTTTGCCCTGAAATGGTTTAGCCACTGAGCTAAGTAAGTAACTGTTAGTTATAGTAAAGATAGACACGATTTGTTCTATACTTATTATCTCCAACAATTAGTAACAATACTTGTCAATAAGAATTAACAAATTCCGATCCCAGCGATAGTATCATATAACAGGTATCCACTGTATTGCATATCTAGTTGTAATGGAATAGTGTGGACTGTTCCATCGAATACACTTAGGAATTTCAAACCTTTATAAGAAGTGGAAAATTGAAATACAAGTTTTGGCATTATTGAGAGATCAACTCTGCAATTACGAATTTTAAAACTACAAAATATGCAATTTTAATAACTAAACTTACAAGCCGTCTACTACCACTTAATTAATTTCAATGCCTGTGTAATTGAATTTGATGACTTCATTTCAGTTTTAATTTATGTTGGAGTAAATACATTTCAGTTACAGTTACAGTTACTGTTTAGAAAATTTGCTAAAATCTATTTTATTTGGATTTGAACTGCAGTTCAATTTCTGTTCAGTTCGCAGCACTATAATATGGATGCACTATTAGTCAACACCAAAATATGGTGCCCTGTCAAAATTTCACAGTTTTAATTTTACTTTTATCACATGATGTAAATAGGCAGCTGAGTATTCTTAAAGTTTGATAAACAAGTAAAATCCGATTTTGAACGTTAATGAATTTCATATTTGTGCAAGTTGGGATTGTGATCACTGGTTAACTGGTTTACTGCAAATATTATATTTTAATGGTACATGTTTGTTAACTAGACAAGGGTCTCAAACTCAAATATATCACGGGTAAAAGTGAATTTCTGATTCTGATTCTTAATATAAGGAATCCAAATATCGCTTTAAAATAATGAGATTCTTCAGAGATTAATAGAGTATCCGTAAATAATGAATCATTGTGTTCACAAATGTATAAATATATTACTGGCATAAATCCGGAATAGTTTCCAATAAGGAAATAATTTTCTGGAATAATATCCCTGTTGTTCAAATACTCTTTGTGTTGGTTAGTGTATTTCGATTAGCTTTAATATCGGTGGAAAACAATAAAATTTACACAGAATATGAAATTGTTTACTATATTTCGGCACTAACGCAAACCTATTAGACACTGACCCAAAATATATAATTTATAAACCTTATTCGATCATTGGGGTTACCATACAATATAGACAATAACTGCAACTGTAACTGTATTATTAACTCTTATTAAAATTTAATCTTTTTTATAATTTAATCTTAACTCTAACTATGCGTATAATGAAATCTTTTTAACTGTAACCGTGACTGGATTTTTGTTTTTCAACTGTGACTCAAACAGAATTTAACCAAATTTTAAAATTGAGTTTGCAGTTCTACCACCACAAAAAAAATGTCAGCACAGCTGTAATTTTGAAATTTTACAGTGAACTATCGTTTTAACGACTTGCTTGGGACCTGTAAATTCATTCTTTATCTCCGGATATTCGTTATAAGCGGATAATAATTTTAGTGCATTTAGTGCTCTGGGGGAAATCTCCATTTCGGTACATACGACTTCGTCCACTGTATATCAATTTAGTATAAATATAATTAATGTGTTACGCAATAATTACTATGTAATCTAAATAAACCAGGTACATATGTACTAACCATATTCTACTGAAATTGGATTCGTATGCGACATTGAACACATGTTTGAGGTTTAATTCCCACTAATTATTCAATGAGAGTACTTTCAGTGCCTAACTCCATGCTATACTGATCATAATTATATCTGAATTATTCATTATTTGTGGAATTATCTCTAAGTTATGGAATATTACAATATATTTGAGATATTCTCACTAAAATAACAAACTATAATAAGGAAACAACAGCAAACAGATCATTAGAATGAGTAATACTAGTGGCTTACTAAGCCACCATCAATATTTGATTTTGTCGTGCACTGCTGCTGTTGAGGTTGGACAGTCTGAATATAGTGGGCCAAAATACTTTTAGCCGCTTAGTGTATTTACATTAGTAGATGCTTCAACTTGGATATTTTACATAAAAAGACGTTAAAGTGTAATAAAATAGCAAATCTTTTGAATCTTTTTATGAAGCTGTAAGCGAATATTGTGTCGGCATTAAAATCATATTGTTCAGATACTTTTGGCTGATTAGTGAAAGTAGAACATCGATAATAAATAAGGGGAGACTGGAGAAATATGTTGGCATTGTCGGAAATTTCTATTGGCCGTCATAATGTCATAGTAGTTATCATGCATTAATTTGTATATTGGCTAAGGGAATTAAAATTTGTACTTAACCGAAAAGTCGCCATCATGCCTTTTCTATTTCGGCGACTGATTTTGGAGGATTGTTTGTTTGTTGAAAGTTGTATTATATTTCAAAAAGTCATCCTATCAGCCATACTTGATTGCTTTTAAGCAGTTGCAGTTCTTTTCATCTTATCTTTGGGATTTGGCACTCTACGTACCTCCCACGTCTAAGATCAGCTACTAGCTATAGTTAAATTCCCATGTACTATATACGTATCGAAAATATTCAAATTCAATATAGTGCATCTTAATATAGTGACACTTTATTATTGTGATTCACTTAATAAAGGGCCGTATATGACAGTGAGAAAGCCAAAAACGTAGAAGGCCGAAATATAATATTGATTCGATTTTCAGCCAAACTTTCACTCAAATCAACAGCCAATAAAACTTTCTAGTGGCGACCATATACCGTATTCACTCGAACAATCGCCCTCCTCCTAAGCGATATAAAATTAAAACCCAAATTAAATGCTAAATAGACCTGCATTTAACTAGGTAACTTGGAAAATCCGGAATTTTTTTATCATACAACACCAGATGAGCACTAAGGGGATTTGTTTAACGGGATAATAGCGCTTAAAGTATTTCCTCAAATAGCAAATAGCAATAAATACGATAACAAATTAATTTAAATCTATATATTTTGGACAAAGTGGGTCATCTTATGCACGAATATATGTCAATAAATCACAGATATACTTGTAATGTAGGCTATTGATTAAGTGTAAATGAATTTTTGATGTTGTGTAAAAATGAGACGAAATATATCAAAAATGGAATGGAAGCTTCTGGTAGAAAATATTAGATAAGATCCCAAACCCGATCCTAGTATGTAAGTGAATCTACACTCCGATCACAATCCTTAAAAAACGATCGCTATAAAAATGATAGATAGAAAACTCTTATGCCCCATGTATTATGACTTTATGAGTAAATATTAATTATCACATTGGTTATAGACCACCTTTTGAGTATGTATGTAGATAAGAATTATCCTAACTTTATTTTAACAAACGCTTTATTTGTGTAGAATTCCGGATATGGCAATCGAAGAGCTATCTGCCTTAACGGAACTAACCAACAAATTAACATCCGAAGAAATAATACGAATCAAGAATGAAATCGGTATCCCAGAAGGATTGTGTGAAGATATAACTCATAAATCGAATTTCCTAATCGCAATGAAACAATGGAAAGGTAGAGACGCCTACAAGTTCTATCTGGCTCTACAGCACATCCGACCCGACTTGTCAGCAATAGCTTGTGAAGTGAAGTGGCTATGCGACTCATCCCCAGGAGAAACCGAATTCCAAGAGGAGGAACTGTCAATCAAAACTCTAATCAATCTACTGAGAGATGAAATCCCTATGGATAAATGGACGTTAATATACATAACTCTGATAAATGAACCAATTGAGAATATCAGTTTTGAAATGGCCATGAACAAACTGTTGGAAAACGGATTTATTCAGAAAGACCTGAAAGAACTAACAAGGATCCTGGTGGGAATCCAAAGAAATGACGTGGTTGTACAATTGAAGGTCTACATTACTTTATTCTCGAAAATGCAGGAAGGGGAGTTTGAAAGCAAATTCAAAAAGGAAATCGACAAACAAGCAAAAGAACTGGAACAATGGGAAATGAAACTAAGAGCGTTTGCAAAATTACAATTCGAGAATATTAAACAAATGATTGGAAAGGATAAATTGGTGAGCCTGGAAAGCGTATTTGTTGATTTGACAATTTTAAAAGAGGAACCCAGAGAAATAAACATGGAGGATGAAACGACCTATAATGAAATTGCATACCTCAGAAAAATTGCAAATAAGGAGGTAGAAATAACGCCTGTCGATTTTACAGAAGAATTATTAGCGTTTGATGCTGCAAAGCCTGAAATTTGGTGCATAATCGGGAATCCGGGATGCGGTAAGACATTCTTGTCAAAGAGAACTGCTCTCAGATTCAGTCACAAAGAATTAGTCGGAATTCGATACTCAATCTCGATTCCCTGTCGCGACACTAACTGGCACTCAATAGAGTCGACACGATATGATGATGCAGCAGAAATTGAGTCAGAATTCATCACAAAATGGCTTTGTTTAGGCTTGCCAAATGGCGCCAATTGGTCAAGGGACCTAGCTAAACACCTGGCAGGGTCAGATGGTGATGGCCTCACATTGATAATAGACGGGCTGGATGAATTTACCAAAAAGATACCTTTCGGATGCACATTCTTATGTTCGTTATTAACACGAAAATCGCTAACAAAATCAACGATAATTCTAACAACGCGACCTGGGGCTTGGACCGTCATATCCTCTACAAACGAACTGATCATAGACCGCTATTATCAGGTGCTGGGCTTCTCGCCAGAAAACAGGGACCTATATTTCCAAAAACAGATTACAAGCGAACGCAAACTGAGGGAATGCTTTAACCTAATGGAGCGACATGACGAAATGAAACAGCTCTCTCTAATCCCTGTAAACGCATCGTTGTTCGCGGCACTATTGAAAGGAGAGGATTCTACCTCCATTAATACGCTAACAAAGCTCTACTACGAATTAGTACTGTATATGATAAGGAGAGAACTACTAAGAATGGGCCTAAAGGAGTACTCTCGAGTCTCACGCATTTCAAACCTCCACACAGACATACTAGCCTGCCTGCATAGAATAGGATTCATAGCAATCCTCGGAGTGGCAAACAGAGATCTGGTATCGGAAGAGACAGTAACTCTCAATTTGGGACAGGAAGAATACCCATGCCAGTGCTTAGGTCTAGCTCACGAGCACTACCGAAAGGAATCCGTCGGACTTATGAAACAAGTGTGGACATTTGTCCACCTGACTATGCAGGAGTTCGTATCTGCCCTCTATTTGGAACACACTAGCTGGATTAAGCAGTGCTACAGTGTTAGGTATATTTCCCACTCCGAGGCCAACTTATCTCTATTCCGAATGGTAGTCAGGTTCCTCTGTGGACTCCTGTCTGATAAAGCAGCCGCTCTTCTTTCCATCCTATACAGGTACCTGACTCCTCAGCCCATTCAGATAATCGATATGCCGATGAGCTATCAACTTAGGTACACTGGTTTGTATCACCATGAAGGTTGGAATCTATTTACCAAAATATATTTCCAATTAGCCTCAATTTTATTCGAGACTAACTCAGATTCAATTCCTTTTTGGTTCAATAACTTCAAACAACATTTTCCGATGCCAGTGTACCTGTATGTACTAGAATCCGTCTCTCCAAATGAATGGATTTGTTTTATTCAGACTCTCAAACTCGTTTGTCGAATTCAACTCATTTATATCGACACTACTCATATCAATCCGACTCAATTCCACTCTTTGATCCAGGAAATGGGAATCTGTTCCATTAATTTATTAGCATTGCGCTTCTATCAGAAAGATTCCACTACAGTCCTATCGTATACCGAAACAATTAGAGAGATAGGAATTAAGTCTGACACTAAAATTAGTATTGAGCTATCCGTCTGTAATTTCAGTGCTGAGACAGATGTTATTCTCTTTCCTACGCCAACCAATCAGATTACCGACAGCTTGAGACTAGCTGTGAATAAATATTCACATAAAGCTCTTCAGGAATTAACCAATCTATTCTCTGCTATTCAATGCTTATTTGTTAGGGAATCTGAAACTAATTACGTCACTATGGTACCAGCTCTGTGTCAGGTGACACAATTAAGAGTATTACACCTCTATAAGATTCCTTCTAAAAACATTCCTAGCTTAACAGCTGTGCTACCTCAATTCTCTAAGCTACAAGAGATTGCATTCACTAATGCCTCACTGCTACCTGCAATTACTCATCTGTCAAATCTAACTTATCTACAGATACGAGATTATACACCACAAGACACAACTCTCTGTGATTATTTGTTACAGATTATTAATGGGAACAGACGCTCATTAAGAGGAATGGAATTGTGGAATTTGCACGATATTGGATTGAATAATTGGAGTTTGCTTCTCAATTGTTTGCAACTTTGCACTAATTTAGTTCAGCTAAAGCTATGGCGAATTAATCTACCATCTAATGACGTCACTCACTGGAGTAGCGCTGTTAAACAAATGAAGTCTTTAGTTGAGTTGGAATTACAGTGGGTCTCCCTCTCTGACACAGGATTATTATCTCTCTGTGAAGGCCTGATATACCATCCTGCTATTAGAAGTCTAGAGCTAGGAGGCTGTAAGCTGAGTTCTCTATCCTGTGAGCCTCTAGCTAACCTAATACCAACTGTCTCACAGCTGGAGACACTGAGAGTCGATGGACTATCTGAACCTGACAGAGATCCTATCTCATTACTCAAGGAAACAGCTGATGAGTTTGGTATTGAGCTTCAGCTGCGGTAACTTCTCATCTCTGCTAATAAGGTTTGTATTCACTTTATTATCTGTTAATAATGTCTACCCCGCATAATCGGGTCACTTTGGTCCGAGGATAATTGACAAGATTAAGCGGAGAAATCGATAAACCGAAAGTATATTATTTAGAGGTTCTTTATTTATTGTATGCAGTCATACACGTAATATCCTATAGTATAGACCTTATTATACGTACATCTTTTATTGGATAAGTATTACGTATAATACGCATAATGTAATACGTTTTATACATATACCATAATTAATATCCCGCTCTTTGAATTTGCTTTGAGCAACTTTCGGTTTATTGATATTCTTTTTTTTAAAATCGACTCATAGTTTAGCCTGTATGTACAAATTTGATTATTTGCTGTCTCTTGTATTTACAACAATATTTATAAATATACTACTCAATTTATTTTGAAAACATCCCTGTTTCCCTGGTTGTTCATAGATTTAGTGTATAATACGTACTGATGGATAGCGTATTGCGTTATAATTAAGATTGAAACCGCTCGAACCGAATATCAGTATTCATGAATAGCCCTACCGAATACGAATACTGATAATATTCGTTTACATCAACCGAATACCAGAGAATTATCCAGGTGCACGATACCCTCCTTTTTGGAGTATTATTAGGAAAAATAGCTATTAGGAGCGCGAAAAATAGGAATCTTCTCATATACCGTAACATTAATTTGTGTTCTAAGCGTAATTACAAATGGCTGTATAAGACACTGTCGAAAACGAACACTGTTAGTTTTCGGTCGGGAGATCTAATCAGGTTGGAAACAAAATATCGACTATTCGGCAAATAATATTCGGTTCAACCAAATATATCAGTATTCGGTCTTAGGTTATACGTAAACTAACTGCCAAATTTAGACTCAAATAATATAATTTTGATCCAATTACACGAACATTTTTGTATCATTAGCTTCTAGTTGCATAATTTTCTTCCTAAACAAGACGGTTGACTTCATTAACCACTAAAGTATTTGTTTCCATCATCATTATCCATGTAACTGTTTATATAGTTTGCTGTTGTTTACAACATTCTATACCGAATTTCCATTTGACTCTGAGTGATATTTAACTTCCACTAACAGTTCTATAAGAGTCATTAACCACTGCATCTATATTTACCTAACAACTGCTATACAGATAGTTATTAGCCACTTGGTTAACCACTCCCTCTGTTTGATACCTTCTCTGTCTCCTCTAGACTACATCTCGTATTCCTCTCCTCTCCAGTCTCCCTCTCGTTCTCATCTGTTTATTCGTATTTGGAACTAACTTTAGTGTTTATTTGTGTATTCTCTTGTTTGTATTTATCAATAAACACTCTCTCAATTGAATTGTGTTCGATTTTACTGAGTCTACAGTATATTAATTACTAGCATAAGTGTACTTCAGTGGTTCAGAACCTGAAGGCATGGAACCCTTAAGTATACACGAAAGGCTGTAGGGTGTCCACAATATGTATTACAGTTAATGGGAGGGATCCACAGAATGACTATAAGGGAGCACTTTTGGAAAATGTTGGGAATCTCTACTGTAATCACCCACATTATAATACTCACTCATCTATTGAGTTGATAGAAACTAATCAGTGTTTAGGGATTAGAAGCGAAATATTACATTAACTCGCTAACTCTAATTTGCAGCATGACAATTGGTAGCACTTCCCATAGCTCGATACAAATCCAATTCTAACCCAATTTTTATTATTCGTAACAGCGACGTTAGTCACGAGAGCTCATGTGTGGAATCTGAAGTTAATATAACAGCTGTTTCTCTGGGAATAGGCAGAGCATTAATCGCTTCTCAAACTTGGAAAGCGGAGCGAACCTAAATTCAATTGTAGCCAGCTTCCGTCTTCATAATTGAGCGCTCTTTTTCGATTCCTTTTTACTATCAATTAGGGGCAATATACGTTTGAAAGAATATATGAAAAGGTTTCTACCATGTGAAATATCAATTAATGCACTCATACTGTATTTGCCAACCTATGACAGCTAATTTCCCTAATTTACATACTACTTTAATTTCTAAGGTTTCGCTCACTCGGTGTTTATATGAATGCCTAACATTAAATTGAGAAATGGTTTACACTGCCTGACCATGATATACAGTCTGCTTACCCAATGCTTGCGTTGTTATTTGAATATTTCTAAAGTTGCTGGCTAATAATTGTGCGAGAGATCGTACATTTCCCAATTATCCAACTGATCAATAGAACTTTTCAAAAGTATTCGATAACATAGGACTAAGATCCAGAAATTAGTTAAATGAACTTTACAATACGTCCAAGAAAACGAATTAATCTCCTTATTAGGCAGGATATGTAAACAGTAGTTCTAAATAGAAGTCCCTCCATCTTACGTTATTAAATTAGAAATGAAACGAATATTCGAAATGAAACCAAGGAATTATCCAAGAGAATGAGACGCTCCTTTTGGAGTATGATTTAGGAAGAAAAAAATATGAGCGGGAAAATTTGGAATCCTTTCCTATACTGTAACACTAATTTGTAATTTAGGTGTTTGAAAATTGTATCAGACCAGGAATAGGAGCATATTTACAAATGGCATTGAATGAAAGATTATTCGAAATGCAACGAATGCATTTTCGAATAATCGATCTTTGAGATGCCAAAGGATTAAATCAAATTTAGACATTAATCAACTAGTTTAGGTCGGAAAAATAGTTACGATCCCTCCAATCAATACAAAATAAATATATTGTATTGTTATTGTATAAAGAAAATCTATAATTACAGCTGTGCCGATATAATTTTGAGAAGGAGACACTATTAATAAATCTACGAAAATATAGTGCCTCCAAAGGATCTGTTCCCGGCACAGCTGTAATCTTAGATTTTGTGTATTACAAAATGGCAAAAACGTGATGTTGGGATATACGTTAATGTTTCTTTACATAATCAACAATTTTTTCTGCATACCTAGATTCAGTATGAGCTCACCCATGCGTCTAAATTAATCAATTAAAATTGACACTTTTGTAGTATCTCTCGATTCTCGGATGTCTAAAAATTTTTAGTTCAAGTTTACGAGCCTGGTTGACCTGGCCGTACTATCAAGTTCCAGAAACCAGAGTATTAAATAAAATACAACCAAGATATATTTGAAAAGGCATGTGTTTGGAATACAAGCTAGGGCCGAAGGCCCGAGTGCGAGTTGTAAGAACGCGCGTAGAGCGGACGAGCAGCTTGCAAAAACTAAGTTAGTAAGAAAGTGAAAAGGTTTATTAAATAAATATGAAAATAGAGAAAGTACAGATAACAGAGTAGCTATACGAGTATTGGAATATAAGAGAGTCCATGGTTAGTGGTTAGCCTATACTGAGTATACAACAGCAGATAGCTGCACAGCCTACAGATGCGTATCTGCTATAGAGATACGTCTCTTTGAGAACGCCTCTGCCTGAGAGCCCTCGGACCGAGTGTAGGAGTCCCCCTCTCCCTCCCCTGCCTCCAGCGTGTACAGGAGATCCTCAATCTCCGGGTCCTCCGAGTGCACAGCGCTGCTAGCCGCAACCTCAGAGGGAGGGTAGCTGTCCCCGACAACCGAGGAGGCAAATGGAATGCTGGGGTTCGCGTATATCTTATCTTCCATGTAGCTAGGCGGCCCCATAGCCTGGGAGACATCGACATTCATTGGAGAGACAGGGGTCAGAGCGGTGTTCATCTCACTCACGTCTTCCTGTGGGTAATACGACTTCTTGCGGGCCACAACGAATATGTACACAACGCTCACTCCATACACAACCACAATATACACAGCTAGCGCTACCTGTGCCAGCATGGCTGCTATTAGGATGTACAGCGGTCCCGCTATAAGGTGGATAGCAGAGAAGAGCCATGCTACGCCTATCAACAGGAACAGCAGGAGCAGCTTGAATATCTCTCTGGTATTCTGAGAGGTGAAATATATGTCGTCATACTTGAGATCCTCGTTACTGGAGGTGCCAGTCTACAGGAACAGCAAGCAAACACCGACTATAGAGAGAGCCAACAGGCCTACGATAGGAATAACAGTTGTGACTATGGATACCGACAAAAGAGGGATAAAGCATAGGTCCCCGTTAGCATGCACATCTCCATACACCAGTGCCCATTCATGTCCCTGTACGAACCGAACTATCAACAGAGTCAGTAGCACTACAATCCCTGGAGTCAACCATGCAAAGATACACAGGTGTGTATATACAGCTAGGGATACCAGTGGTATGAACCCTCTCCCAGCAAGAAGACTGAGTCTGACATACGACTGGTCTCGTGTGGAGGGACACACGGACAGTACGGTATAGGTAACATGGTATCCACGGCATACCATGGTTGTCAGGTTACCCTCCTGATGAGCCCTGATATGTGAGAATACCGCTCTCATCGCATCCTATGCGTTGGGACCACAGGCTACAGTCTGCGAATGTGGTACTATGGTTACAGTGAAATATGATAAATGCACTATTCCTATAATTAGTTACATTTTGCATCTATTTATATAGTAAGATTGTTTAATGGCTCTGTCACAAATATTCTCCGTATGTTTTTGGTTCGGTCGGACCAAAAACAACACGAACCAAATATTTCCTGACAGACCCAAGCTTGCTGGAAGGCTCTAAGCACGGTCTCCGTTTTGATCTTTGAGTGGTTGTAATTCTACATACCGAGTAAACATGTCTACAGTCAGTAGCACGTATCTATAACCATTGTCAGGACTGTCAATATCCATTGTAATCGCTTAGCGCGCGGGTCATATGCGGGACCCGCACCCGCCCCGCATCTATTAGTAATTGACCCGCACCCGCCCCGCAAATCCGACAATATAACAAATGAACCCGCACCAACCCGCAACTAACACACATTAACCCGCGCTAACCCGCACCAACCGGCACCAAAACTCGTTGACCAGTATTATCGCTAGGATTATATAATAGGGTGTAAACACTCGGAGCACAATGCGGGCACAAAAATATTTACATCATTAAGGAATAAAGAAGACGGAAATATGTTTTGGGCGGAAATTTGAACATAGAATTACGTGTTTATTATTCGGGAATACGAAATAATTCACCGTACAATTTGTTCGATCGCAAGACTTCTGCCATCTTAAGATTATATTGATCTTTAATTTTGTTTAGGAACTATAGAGGGGTACATTGTTACAATTAGTGGACACTGCACTCCCAAATAATCCTTAGCGAGAACTCTTGCGAAACCCGCGCTGACCCGCATCAACCCGCAACAACCCGCAGTAAGAATCTCTGACCCGCACCCGCCCCGCATTACGATTCCGTGACCCGCACCCGACCCGCCACGCAAATATTCTGATTCTTTGACCCGCAAGAACCCGCGGGTTGCGGGTCCCGCAACCCGCATTTATTAACCCGCCCCGCGCAGTGCTCTAATAGGTACGCGACCGAATTACTTTCCTTTTAACTTTCTGGCAAAAGATACAACCGCGGCAAAACGCCTGGACTTCGTGTCTCATTCGTGGCCAAAAGTAGTTTCTCCTTAATGCTCTTAGTGTCTCGGCTTGGTCCAGGTGATGCTGCGTATTGGTGACGTCATCGCTTCCTGGCGAAGATGCTTGAGGGTCACTATGCGGCCTCCGAAAGTAGGTTCTCCTCGACGAATTGAAGTTTGTGAGAAACTCTCCTCAGCTGTCCGCTACACACTCGTCCCACTCTAGGAATTCTGACTGCTCTCTTGATAATTGGGTATTCCATCTGCTCTCCAGCCATTAAACCGTCTTACTATATAAATAGATGCATGTGTTATGAGATGATGCCACGATCTAGTATGAGGCTAGTCGCTGTTCCGACCCCATCCCACACTAGGGATGTTATGTGAGTGGTTTCGTCCCATTGCAGGGACTCATCAGGAGGGTAACCCTCGACCCTCCGCACTGCCGGCTGTGCCTCTCCGAGGTCCACGCACTGCCCATGTGTCACTCATGGGTTACCAGCCCTACTCCCAGGCTTGCAGCCTCCGACCCATAGGCAGAGTGCCTCGTACTGCCATCCTACATAGGCTATCCAACTGAATGATAAAACTGATGATATAATTTTCCTTGACTAATAAGTACTTACATTCAGAGAGAAACATGGGTGTATTTCGCTGATCCGTCACACATGTGACCCATGAGCAGTGTTGATCTGCTCACAAAGTTTATTATAAACCCTTCAAAGATTCATACAATGTTCATGCAATAAAACTCAGATGTATAATGTATTTAGCTATTTTTGACCCTGTCCAGGACTTTGGTAATTTTAACAAATTATTTTGAATGGATTTTATTAAAGTTGCATTTGTTTTCAGATCATTAACTATCCTATCTCAAGATATTTAGTAGACTCACTTCAGAATGAATAAATAAGCAAACAATCCTGAGCGCAATAGTTGAGAGATACTCGATACATACCGTATATACTCTAATAATAGCCCGTATTCGAATAATCGCCTACCTCCAATAATAGCCCCCCTAAATTAGCAAATACAAATTAACTACCGGTACCCTGAGTAAATTTCTTTATCTAATATTAGTCGCAATACGATTATCAACCGACTATACTAAATAAATTGTATCAACATGTGATATTCTCGAAAAGTCACAAAAAATATTGGTCATAAAATGGCCTAAAAACAATAATCGCCTAGGATACTATTCGAATAAATACGGTTGTCAATGCAGAATGAGAAATCTATCTGATTTTGAGCGATATGTATCAAAATCAATCTAGACGCACATAAAGTTTGCCTATATTAAAACCTAAGAATGAACATCAAGAACCGTCGATACTTGTTGAATCTTCCATAATTTAATTAATCACATACTAAATATTTTATGCAGTGAAAGGGAACAAAACAATGTACTACATATTGACAAGTATTCATATTAACCTTTTATTTGATCGTTTTAATTGCTAAGTTGAAAAATAATGGATAATTGCAATAATTGTGTGTCCTCAAATTCTGGAAATGAACACACGAACTATACAAAAATTAAAAATCCAGTCATTTGACGTCAAAATTGTGATAATTATATATATAAAGTGGCCGAATAAAACGATTATGGGTCAATTTTCTTTGCTTCGTCACCCCCATGTAAGATCTCCAGAAGAGTCAAAGTGGTAATTTAGGTCTATTACCGAGATTTACATGGAGACATACTACATAGCGAGTTAAAAGGTTATTGCATGTATATAGGATGAGATATGCCTCAAATCCCTTAAAAAATAGTTTAAAGAAGGGACCTCCCATGGTGACAAATGACGTAAGAATCTTCAAAAGGTTATTACATTAAAAGTATAGTCCCGATTGAGTTGAAATTTTCAGTGCAGCTACAACTTATTGCATACTGTTCAAAAATACTCTTATCTCAATTTATGAAATGTTCAGAGAGGGGCCTTAATTTTTCAAAATGATTGCCGGAGGCCCTTTGAATTTGTCGCTATAAAAAAGTTTGCCCAAACTTTCCAGAGCGGCATGGGAGCTTAAATCGCGAGTTATATCCTAAAGTATCAGAATCAGGCATAAAACTTAACTAGCCAGAGGTTGGTCACGGAACCTTCATTTTTGACCCTACTATAGAGCGACATATCAGATTCAGATCTGCAATTGATCAATGTTAGTTCGGAATAATTAAATACTATTACAAGCATTTGGTGAATAAATGCGGCCTAGCTTCATAGGCGTCAAGTTTTGGAAAATATAATCAAAGATGGGGGGGGGCACTTGGGGGGGTCTAGGGGGGCCACTGGGATCTTTACTAAATATTTCCAGATTTGTTTCTACAGAAACAAAATCAGGATATATTGAGTAACAAACGTGATTCTCATCCTCTATCATCCCTTAGTCGATCAAAAGGACCACTTTCATATAAAAATTAAATCGACCGACAGGTCCGGGTGTTGCTCCCAGTAACCCCCAGTGTCCCCAGCACCCCCACAATCAGCAATTTGGGGGGGGGGCTGGCCCCCCCAGCCCCCCCCAAAACCCCAAACTTGGCGCCTATGCCTAGCTTGAAAGATTGGGAATTAGAAAAGCCCCTTTCATAACCTGACAAACTGGGATGTGTAACATATTTGTCCTTGAATTAGTTGATTGCACACATCTGACCTGACCTGACATCAAATTGAATCGTTCCATTCTTTCTCAGGGAACAACTTACCCAGGACAACAGTGAACAGTGTTTATGCTCACTTCCACAATTATAGTTTCCGACAGCGACGCTAGTTACTTTGTAACTCCGTTTCTGAGCTTTGAATTGAAGTATTTGCATTAGTTATTTTCTCATTACCACTTCATATTGACTGCACTACTCTCCATTGATTGGTAATTTGGTATGCAATATTTCATCACCGTTTGCACAAGTTGTTACCTAAACTAAATACAGTAGAATTCCGTTTGTACGAACACGATAAATTCGAATCTTTTCCTAATACTAACACTTTTTCAGTCCCCTTCAAATTTTTCACTACAAACAAATTCCGGATAAGGCGAACATATTTTGACTGTCCCCTAATATTCGTAATAATGAGGTACTACTGACTACTATACATTTTTATCGCTTGCTATCTTTTTGCTGTCTTTGTCATTGGCCTTCATCCAACTGGGTCTAATGAAATCTATTATAGTATGTAGCATGCGCGAGTGGATAAGTTACTAAACAAAATTAACAACAGATGTATACCATTTAAAATAGTTATAAGAAAAGCTATCTTTAGTGCATTTCCTAATTTGTTATATTGAAAGCTTATAGCCAAAACTTATATGCTCAAACAATGTATGGGAAGTAGTATATTTAGACTCAAACATGAATCTTTTAGGCAGACTAGACAGGAAGACGGTTCGTATTAGTGCCGTATCCGATCTGACAAAGACAATGCAATGTATTGAATATTGATTTAGCCACAGTCAGAACACAGCTCGTATCTGTTCAATAGGCTAGAAATTAAACAGTTCTTTGCTTTAAATGTGCAATTTAATTGGCTCGGGGAAATGATTATCCGCATTTGTCGAATGCGGATAATCGAATTTGCATTATACACACAGTATACGTATATAAAATAATAATAATAAGCTCTATTGTCTGAAATCTGTTGAATATAACAACATATAACTGCTGGCAATGTCAGGAGTTATATAAGCATTTATTAGTTTGTTTATTGAAATATTACATTAGTTAACTTAATTATTAGCTCATCAACTCTCACTCTCAGAATACAATATATAAAGTACTGTCTGACTTTATTGATTATTATGGACACCTTATGAGAACAGTGAGTAGTTACAAGAAGTGACGCTAACTTTATATTGATGTTACTAAAAGAAAAGAAATTATTTAAGTTAATTAAGTCCACTTTGTAATTTAACCTTTGGTTAAGTATATGGTTACAATGGAATATGCATAGAGACTTTCCTATAATTAGTCTCATATTGTATCTATCTATAAATAAGCTGATTTAGTGGCTCTATACTATTCTACTCAACTTATACTATATTTCAAAATAACATTATTCATTGAGCATATTTGTGTAAACTAACTCAGAAATACACTCTTTTCACAATTCATTACTTTGTCAATTTACCAGGTTAGTATTCATGATTTTGTCAACTATCTGTTTTTTGTTCTTATCCTAATAACTGTTGCTAGGAAACGTATCCTTAATTAAGAATCTCAAAAGAATTTATTGAATTCAGACATTTTTCAATTCTCTGCTAATTACAGTGAGTTGACTTGCTTATATTTTATAGAATTTCTAACGTATCTATTCTAGAAACTTTACACTTAATCTAGACATAACCATTAAATATTCCATCCTTGATAATTCTATTTATTTAATGGAAAGTATTTATTTGTGTTTACTTGTGTTTATAGATCCTAACACGATTATAACAACACTATCATAATCATTCAATTGAAACTCAAATAACAAGTAAGTTATTTTCTGTTAATTTCAAGTATTAAATAATTCCCTACTCAGTAGACTCCGATTAATAGAGTCAGCAGTTTATAGGATACACAGCTTAATTGGGTATTCTGTCCTCAGACAAAAGTTACCCAATTTTCGGAATGAATGTATGTCTAAAAATTGTATAGGTATTAACTCTCATTAATAGCAAAGTACAAGTATTTGTCGTTCCAAATGTCCCCGCTGAAATGTATAAACCTTTAATAATACAAGCTGCTCGTCCGCGCCACGCGTTCTTACATCTTACACACGGGCCTGCGGCCCTCGCTTGTATTGAACCGTTTGGAATTATCTATCAATGACTAGCTCATAATATCCGATAAATTCCGATTTACGGAAATCAATAATAAAATAGTCCAATTTAGGAAATATTATACCTTTGTCAGAATTTATCCAGATTATTCGACTTTGAGTTGATCAATATGAATTTTGCATTTAGGGATGAACAATTTTGAACCCAATTGTTGAGTTTGTCCCGATTAAGCGGAGTTTGTTCCGATTTACCAGTACAAAAAAAATACTAGCAATAATGACAGGTAAAAGTAAATTTTGATAGTTAAAGTTATAAAGAAACTATAATTAGCCCATATAAATATGTTTGTACTATCCTAAAATTCCTATTGGCCGTAGTAACATGCATTCATTTGCATATTGGCTAAGGGAATTAAACTGTGTGGCTGACATCTGGTGAATATCAGGAGTCAAATTAGCATTTATTAGTTTTGTTTAAGACAATCTTTCATTTGTAAATTATTAACTCATCAACTCTCAGTATACAAAGTCTAAAGTACAGAATTTATCGACCCTAAGAGAACATGGTAGTTACAAGTAGTGACGCTTGCTTTAAAATTATGTTACTGACATAAACTAATGTTGAAAGTTAATAAGTCTACTTTAATATTCAAACTTTGGTTAAGTATATGGTTACAATGGAATATGCATAGAGACTTTCCTATAAATAGTCTCATATTGCATCTATCTATAAATAAGCTGATTTAGTGGCTCTATACTATTCTACTCAACTTATACTATTCATAATAAGAGTATTAATACTTGAAGAAACTTGTATAAACTCCGAAATTAACCTAATTTCTATAATCAGTGATTTGTCAATTTATCAGGTATGTATTTAGTATTTGACAAACAATTTATTTTGTTAGTTTAATAATTTACGAGCCCTTCGGTCTCGGTCGCATTGCGACAGATCGGTGCTACGCACCTCAAGATAACGGCCGCTGTGCGGCCTTACTCCTCACACTTTCTACCATGGGAAATGGTAGCAAGGGACGTTATGATTTTGAATTTTCATTAATGTGTTTACCTATTTGTGTAAACAACAACAACAACAAATACTCATATTATAATTTTATAAATGCGAAATTCGTGTTCGCCATCCTTGTTTACCTATAATACCCGTTGAAAGCGAACTTCTGGTTTGATTTTGAATTTTCATTAATTTGTTTACCTTTTTGTGTAAACAACAACAACAAATATTCACATTATAAATTTATAAACGCGAAATTCGAAATAAGCATACTTGTTTACCAATAATACCCGTTGAAAGCTAACTTTTGGTTTGATTAGAATTTCACTAATTTGTTTACCTTTTTGTGTAAACAACAACAACAAATATTCATATTAGAAATTTATAAACGCGAAATTCGAAATCAGCATACTTGTTTACCTATTATACCCGTTGAAAGCAAACTTCTAGGTTGATTTTGAATTTTCAGTAATTTGTTTACCTTTTTGTGTAAACAACAACAACAAATATTCATATTATAAATTTATAAACGCGAAATTCGAAATCAGCATACTTGTTTACCTATAATACCCGTTGAAAGCTAACTTCTGGTTTGATTTTGAATTTTCACTAATTTGTTTACCTTTTTGTGTAAACAACAACAAATATTCATATTATAAATTTATAAACGCGAAATTCGAAATCAGCATACTTGTTTACCTATAATACCCGTTGGAAGCTAACTTCTAGGTTAATTTTGAATTTCATTAATTTGTTTACCTATTTTGTGTAAACAACAACAACAAATATTCATATTATAAATTTATAAATGCGAAATTCGTGTTCAGCATACTTGTTTACCTATTATATCATTTGTTTACCAATTTTTACATTTGACAGTTAGTTTATATCTCATATATTAATGCGGTTTCTATTCCCCCATCACTTTAATACAATCCGGACAAACAAACACACAAACACACACACACACACACACAACAATCGAGATTTAATAATATAGACGAGCCCTTCGGTCTCGGTCGCTTTGCGACGGATCGGTGCTACGCACCTCAAGTTAACGGCCGCTATGCGGCCTTACTCCTCACCCTTTCTACCATGGAAAAGGGAGTTATATACATCCATTTAGAAAATTTCCATAGTTTTAACTTTTTTTTCATATTATAAATTTATAAATGCGAATTTCGTGGTAAGCACACTTGTTTACCTATTATACCTGTTGAAAGCTAACTTCTAGGTTGATTTTTATTTTTAATCAATTTGTTTACCTATTTTTGTAAACAACAACAACAAATATTAATATGAGAAATTTATAAACGCATAATTCGTGTTCGGCATACTTGTTTACCTATAATACCCGTTGGAAGCTAACTTCTAGGTTGATTTTGAATTTTAATTAATTTGTTTACCAATTTTGTGTAAACAACAACAACAAATATTAATATGAGAAATTTATAAACGCGAAATTCGTGTTCGGCATACTTGTTTACCTATAATACCCGTTGGAAGCTAACTTCTAGGTTGATTTTGAATTTTAATTAATTTGTTTACCTATTTTTGTAAACAACAACAACAAATATTAATATGAGAAATTTATAAACGCATAATTCGTGTTCGGCATACTTGTTTACCTATAATACCCGTTGGAAGCTAACTTCTAGGTTGATTTTGAATTTTAATTAATTTGTTTACCAATTTTGTGTAAACAACAACAACAAATATTAATATGAGAAATTTATAAACGCGAAATTCGTGTTCGGCATACTTGTTTACCTATAATACCCGTTGGAAGCTAACTTCTAGGTTGATTTTGAATTTTAATTAATTTGTTTACCTATTTTTGTAAACAACAACAACAAATATTAATATGAGAATTTATAAACGCGAAATTCGTGTTCGGCATACTTGTTTACCTATAATCAGGGGCGTGCTGGCCATACAATCGATGCGAGATTCCCGCTCGGGCCCCCCTTTGGGAGCCGTCTTAGGGACCCCCTTGTGGGACCGCAGGCCCCCACTGCGATTACTTTCTGAATGGAATCCCGCATGGGCCCCCCAACCCCAGCACGCCCCTGCCTATAATACCCGTTGGAAGCTAACTTCTAGGTTGATTTTGAATTTTAATTAATTTGTTTACCTATTTTGTGTAAACAACAACAACAAATATTAATATGAGAAATTTATAAACGCGAAATTCGTGTTCGGCATACTTGTTTACCTATAATACCCGTTGGAAGCTAACTTCTAGGTTGATTTTGAATTTTAATTAATTTGTTTACCTATTTTGTGTAAACAACAACAACAAATATTCATATTATAAATTTATAAATGCGAAATTCGTGTTCAGCATACTTGCTTACCTATAATATCCGTTGAAAGCAAACTTCTAGGTTGATTTTGAAATTTTCATTAATTTGTTTCTTATTTGTGTCAACAACAACAATAAATAATCATACCGGTATTACAAATTTGTAAATGCGAAATTCGTGTTCAGCATACTTGTTTACCTATTATAATAACATTTGGAACTTAGTCTCTATCTCAATTATAAATGCGGTTTCTAGTCCCCCATCACTTTAATACAATCCGGACAAACAAACACACAAACACACACACACACACACAACAATCGAGATTTAATAATATAGATTTATCATAATATCTGTTGTTAGGAAACTTATCCTTAATTGAAGAATATCAAAAGGAATTTCTTATAATCAAAGATACTTTCATTATCAACGAATTACAGTGAGTTGTCTTACTTACATTTTATAGGATTTGAACATGTATTATATCAGAAAATATGGACATTTAATTTTAATTGATTAATTACAATTGCTTATTCCCTCCTTTATAATGATACTATTCATTATCATATCACTGTATTTACTTATATTTATCTGTGTTCATAGATCCTATTGCAATTATCAATAACGCTAATATCATCAATCAGTTGAATCAGCTAACAAAGTAAGTAAATTTCTTTGTATTATCTATATATTCACTATAATTGTACCGATATACATTTGCATCAATCTTAGTAGGGAAATCTTTATCATCATGCCCTGCATTATTTGCTGTACAATCTAAAATCTGCTAATTTAATTATTTCTGAAAATATTATTTCTTTTTGGAGTGTTTAAAGTTAATACATACTCCGGTGCTATTACACAATACGTATACTTATAAGATTTGTCATTGAGCCATCAACTTTAACAAGAATGAATAATTTGGCTGTTTAACTCTGATATTGCACAGTTAATTAGTGGAGAAATAAATCCTTTAACCGAATTACTTGTTTATGGAAATACATACATGCAAATCTATCCAATTTGGTTTGAAAAATGGGTATGTACACTAATCCGGCTAAAAGTATTTGAAGAACAATAATTATATGAATATATTCCAGCTTCTCGAGGCATAATTACATTTGTTGATGCTTCAATATAAAACGATAAGTAATTTGAATTTATATTTTATAGGGGTATTAAGCTCATAAACTTTATAATGAGCTAATAAATACAGATTTTCTGATCATTATGAGGCAATTATAATTTACTAATTCTGATTTCACATTATAATTGCACATAGTAGGATTACTCTAGGTACTTAATTTCAAATAATTGCGTATCGGGTGATCGATCAGGTTAAGATAATCAGATAAATATACATAGTTTAGTGTAATATTCTGAATATACTATAGGAATTCAAATTTCATATTTGTGAATAGATATGTATGATATTCACAATACATTGGGAATTTAGGCTCAATAATCGAAACGATATCGCAAATAGTAGCTCTTATTTGAAAATCTCGCTCTTTTTAAGTTAACAAGCTCAAAATTCCAACACAAGTATCAATTTACTAGGACTGTATCGAAAGAATAAAGTAACAATATCAAATTATCAATCGAGATGAGCAAGTATGAATATACTATATTAAATGTATTATCAATTTATTTTGGACCTATTTACTAGGCATACGATTGATTCCAATAATTTCCTGAATTTAATGACCCTTCGGCAAAAGTTAAACTCACGGGTCTACGTGGCCCAGTTACTTAGCATGTTCCAAATCTAACTTTTCTAATAGATATACTATACACCGAGTTCTGATATTATTCTGTAGTACATTTTGGAGCTATGGTATATTGCAATATACATTTCTAAACTGGCTGCCATTAATATACTCGTATAACTATTAGTTCTGATTATGAGCATATCTATACATCCTCTACTGAAATAAATTTGATGAAATATATTGTTAGTATAACACCGCTCCTTTCTATGTCTTAATTACGTCGCGTTTTAGCCCCGTTTCCCAAAGTACTAAAGCTATACAATGAACAGAAGTGTAAATAGGAGATTATTCGAAAATATACAATTGTGTCTCTGCTCTTAGGGCTCTACTAGACGGGTCACTTAGCTATATAGGGAGATAAAATAATCAATTTTTGGTTCAATTGGGATGATACTCAGCCTGTAGTTAAAGTGAATTCAGCATTAGAGCTAAATAATAGCAAGGATGTCCAAAGGTATTAAAGAATAACTAAAAACTTACCATAATTTCGTGCGAGATATTAATATTATTAACATTAATTGTTTTAATCTAGTAATTAACCAAGAAAATCCATATATTAATAGCCCAATTTTGTCTAATTCTATGTATAAATAATATATTTAATGCGAAACTCAATATTGTGTATGGAATTTACATATTTTCTGTGTTATTGTGGGATTGGGCTGTATCAACTATAAAAATGAAGAAAACATAACTAATTTCGACGAGATTGATCCATTAATTCATGAGAAATTAATTGTGAAGTGGTGCTCATTTTCGCTACTGGATTTCGCTACTAACTTCACACTCGTATTCTTATTTCCCAGCACTCCAGTTTATTAAATTAAGATAATAAAGTCTCATACACTATAGCAAGTATAATTAAATGTATTACAGTGGATGTTGGTTATAAGAACATTCCATTAAAAATACTCCAGTGTGCGATAACAAATTGATATACGTATAATACAATCACACAGAATATACTTTATCCTTATACGCTCGCCCCTAACTTGAGATTGGGATCCGACTTCCCTCTGTGATCCCTGGATCTACGTCTTGCCCTGAAATGGTTTAGCCACTGAGCTAAGTAAGTAACTGCTAATTTATAGTAAAGAAATACACCATTTGTTGTAGAATTATTATCTCCAACTATTAGTAACAACACTTGTCGGCACGAATTAACAAATTCCGATCCCAGCGATAGCATTATATAATCGGTATCCACTGTATTGCATATTTAGTTGTGATGAAATAGTGCGGACTGTGTATCTTTAGTGTTGTTGCACCATGGATAATAGTGTATAATGAGAGAAGCAACATAAACCATTGTTTGAATTTGTTTCCATCGAATACAATTAGGAATTTCAAACCTTCTATAAGAAGTGGAAAATTGAAATACAAGTTTTGGCATTATTGAGAGATCAGCTCTGCAATTACGAATTTTAAAACTACAAAATATGCAATTTTAATAACTAAACTTACCAGCCGTCTACTACCACTAAATTAATTTCAATACCTGTGTAATTGAATTTGATGACTTCAGTTTAGTTTTAAATTATGTTGGAGTAAATACATTTCAGTTACAGTTACAGTTACAGTTACAGTTACTGATTAGAAAATTCGCTAAAATCTATTTTAGTTGGATTTGAACTGCAGTTCAATTCCTGTTCAATTCGAAACACTATAGTATGGATGCACTATTAGTCAACCACCAAAATATGGTGCCCTGTCAAAAATGGGCACAGTTGTAATTTTACTTTTATCACATGATGCAAATAGGCAGCTGAGTATTCTTAAAGTTTGATAAACAAGTAAATCCGATTTTGAACGTTAATGAACTTCATATTTGTGCAAGTTGGGAATGTGATCACTGGTTAACTGGTTTACTGCAAATATTATATTTTAATGGTACACGTTTGTTAACTAGACAAGGGTCTCAAACTCAAATATATCACGGGTAGAAGTTAATTTCTGATTCTGATTCTTAACATAAGGAATCCAATATCGCTTCAAAATAATGAGATACTTCGGAGATTAATAGAGTATCCGTAAATAATGAATCACTGTGTTTACAAATTTAGTTTCCAATAAGGGAATAATCTTCTGGAATAATATTCCTATTGTTCAAATACTCTATGTGTTGGTTAGGGTAGTTCGATTAGCTTTAATATCGGTGGGAAACAATAAAATTTACACAGAATATAAAATTGTTTACTATATTTCAGCACTAACGCAAACCTATTAGACACTGACCCAAAATATATAATTTACAAACCTTATTCGATCATTGGGGTTACCATACAATATAGACAATAACTGCAACTGTAACTGTATTATTAACTCTTATTAAGATTTAATCTTTTTTATAATTTAATCTTAACTCTAACTATACGTATAATGAAATCTTTTTAACTGTAACCGTGACTGGATTTTTGTTTTTCAACTGTGACTCAAACAGAATTTAACCAAATTTCAAATTGAGTTTGCAGTTCTACCACCACAAAAAAATGTCAGCACAGCTGTAATTTTGAAACTTTACAGTGAACTATCGTTATAACGACTTGCTTGGGACCTGTAAATTCCTTCGTTATCTCCGGATATTCGTTATAAGCGGATAATAATTTTAATGCATTTAGTTCTCTGGGGGAAAATAGCCATTTCGTTATATCCGACTTGGTTATAACGGGAGTCCACTGTATATCAATTTATTATAAGATACATAATTAATGTGTTACGCAATAATTACTATGTAATCTTAATTAACCAGGACATATGTACTAACCATATTCTACTGAAATTGGATTCGTATGCGATATTGAACACACGTTTGAGGTTAATTCCCATTAATTATTCAATGAGAGTACTTCCAGTGTCTAACTCCATGCTATACTGATTATAATTATATCTGAATTATAAATTATTCGTTGAGTTATCTCTAACTTATTTTAATGTTACTAAATACTTGGAATATTCTCACTGAATAACAAACTATAATAAAGAAAAAACCGCAAACATATAATCAGAAATAAGCAAGGCCATACGGCCTTTCTGAACTTGAGGTGAATAGCACCGATCTGTTGCAAAGCGACCGAGACCGAAGGGCTCTTTTCACTATATTCCACTATATTCGACTATATTTCGAAGGACCATTAGTCGACCCAAAAAGAATGGAGCATGTTAGTTAAGGAACTCTTGGATCATTTCGATTTACAGTATACGATCCATTCGGTCACGGTCGCTTTGCGACAGATCAGTTCTACACATCTCAAGTTAACGGCCGCTATGCGGTATTACCCCTCACTAAACCTGTGATTATATAGTTTGTAAAGAATTTGTCAATGTTATATACATCCCTTTCCACCATTTCCCATACTTTTAACTTGTTTCCTATAATTTCCGTTGGAAGCTGGCTTCTGGGTTCATTGTGATTTTTGAATAATTTGTTCACTATTTTGTAAATAACAACAATAATTATTCATAATTGGAAATCTATAAATGAGAAATTCGTACTCAACATACTTGTTTACCTATAATACCCATCGAAATCTAACTTCTAGGTTGATTTTGAATTTCATTAATTTGCTTACCTATTTGTATAAAACAACAACAACAAATATTAATATTATAAATTTGTAAATATGAAATTCGAAATCGGCATTCTTGTTTTCTCTCGATTTCGTGTCTTAAAATCTCTGAGCTTTAAGCAAAATTTGTATACCAGCTCTAAAATAGTTTGTTTACATTTGCCTCCAGGCTTGATTAGTATCAAATTAACAAAGTCTCAATCGATCGGCGTCGCTTTTAATGTGCACTCACGACCAAAAGTATTTGAACATCAACATTATGGATTAATATATTCAAGCTTCTAGCAACATAATAACATCAGTAGATGCTTAAAATGGATGTTGACATAAAAATGATATGTTGACATAAAATGATATGTTAAGTATAATAAAATGGCAAAATATTTGAATTTAAATTTTTATGGAGGTGTTAAACTCATTAACTATATAATTAGCTAATTAAAAAGATAATTTCTGATCATTATGAGGCAATTAGAATACAGTAGAACCTCCCCAATCAGGGCAGCTTCGTCCGGAGGGTGCCCGGATCTTAGAATTTGCCCGGATCTCAGAAATAATCATAATTTCTATTGTTAATCAACTAGTGTTTATGTTCTGATGTCTCAATACCTATTGTCTGACCTGATACGCACCTCTGACATCTAATCTTGGTATAAGTTTATCCAAAGAGTTCATAAATTTCGAATATGAATCGTATATAAAGTAGCGAGATTACCATATGGCCAAATCCAAACCAATATTTACCGCCCAGATAAGGGTAGTTATACTTTAGTAACATGTTTGACATGCAAATCTGAAAAGATAAACTATATTTTGGGGCTAATTCCCAGAAAAATGGCGAATTAATTTTGAACTTATACAAAAATGTTGCCCGTTTTAAGGAGGTGCCCGGTTCTGAGAGGTCCGGATCTGGGAGGTTCTACTGTATACAAATTCAGATTGAAGATTTGATTACTACATAGTATAATAACTCTAGGTTCACAATTTCTACCATTGATATACCACTGAAATACAGCCACATTCCCATTTGTGCCACTTGTGCCACAAGTGGAAAGTGACAGAAACACATATGCCACTTCATAAATAATGCAAATAATTGACTTAAAGTAACAATGTTATGAAGTTTAGAACCATAATAATAAATTAAACTACATTTTAGAGTAGTTTAAACAGCCGTCAACAAACTATTTAAAGCATATTGTGTCTGGAATATAATTCCTGTTGTTCAAATACTTTTGGCCGGTGAGTGTATTTATCCAATATATAATACTGTATATCCCTCTAGGCTCTACCATTGTCGAATGGATATTTCTGAATTAACTGCGTTGACAGAGTTATCGAATGAGTTAACAATTGATGACGTGAAGCAAATACGAAATGAAATTGGAATACCAGAAGCTTTGTGTGAAGATTTGTCGCAAGTTACGAAGTTTCTTTTTGCAATCAGAAGATGGACGGGACACAAACCGTTCCTTTTTTATATGGCCCTAAAGCGTGTGAGGCCTGAATTAACGGAAAAAGCATGTAAAGTTAGATGGCTTTGCAATTCCTCGCCCGACGGGACTGAGTTCCAACAAGAAGAAAATTTATCCATTAAAACACTGGTACAACTTTTGAAATCAGAGATAACTAATGTGCAATGGCTACTCATCTACATGACTGTAACATCTGAAGCAAAGGAAAATGTCAGTTTTGCAGATACACTGAGCCTGCTAATGGCGAAAGGTCTGGTTAAGAAAGACCTGAGTGCACTTTGTGAAATCATTAAAGGAATCCAGAGGGACGATGTTGTGAGAAAACTTGTGGCTTATAAGAATCTATTCAACCAAATGGATGATGGCGAATTTGAAAACAAATTTAAGCGAGAATTGACAAGTCAGGTCAAAGAAATGAAACAGTGGGATGCGAATTTGAAAGATTTCTTACAAATCCAACACAGCACAGTTCAACAAATGTTGGGAGATGTCGTATCGGTTAATCTAGCAGAGGTGTTCATCGACTTAACAATCCTAAAAGAGAAACCTCGACCCATTAATTTCCAAGATGAAACAACCTACAACGAGATTGCATATCTCAGAAAGATAGCAAATAAAGAAGTTGAAATACAGCCAGTTGATTTTACTCAAGAATTGACGACATATGAATCTAAAAAGCCGGAAATTTGGTGCATCATAGGCAACCCCGGCAGTGGCAAAACATTCCTAGCCAAGCGAACAGCCCTCAGATTTAGTAGCAACGAACTAACTGGGATTCAATACTCTATCTCAATTCCCTGCCGCAATGAAGAATGGCATTCTATGGAGGTAGCAAGAATTCAGGAGGATAAGAAAGTCGACTCGGTATTTATACAAAAATGGATCTGTCTGGGATTGCCGGTTGGACCCAGTTGGACAAACGATTTAGCGAAGCACTTGAATGAATCGAGTGGAGATGGAGTCCTGTTCATTATTGACGGACTAGATGAGTTTACCAGGAAAGTGCCATTCGAGAAAACATTGCTATGTTTGCTGCTGACCCGTCAAGCCATGATAAAAGCAACCATAATTCTAACGAGTCGCCCCGGGGCATGGACTGACATCTCCTCTGCACACGAATTGAAAGTGAACAGGTACTACCAGGTGCTTGGGTTCTCGCCAGCCAACAGAGACCTTTACTTCGAGAAACAAATACGCAACGAAAAGAAATTGGCAGAATGCAAGAGTTTGCTAAAGCGACACGACGAAATGGATCAGCTCTCGTTAATCCCAGTAAATGCGTCCCTTTTCGCAGCTCTGCTGAAAGGAGAAGACTCCACTCTCATTAATACTCTGACAAACCTCTACTACGAATTAACGCTTTACCTGATAAGGAGAGAACTGGCCCGAACGGGACTACCAGAATTCACACGGGTGGAACGTATATCCGATCTCCATGCCGACATACTTGAATGCCTAAGTAAAGTAGGATTCATCGCAATGCTCGGGGTAGCGAACAGAGAACTAACATCGGAGGAAAACGTGCCTCTAACAATCGGACAAGAGGTATATCCCAGTCAGTGCTTAGGTCTAGCTCACGAGCACTACAGAACTAACTCTGTCGGGTTGATAACCAAAGTGTGGACATTTGTGCATCTGACCATGCAGGAGTTCGTATCTGCTCACTGGGTTAGCAACACTTCCTGGACAAAGCAGTGCTTCAGCATCAGGTACATATCCCACTCAGTTGATAACTTCTCGCTTTTCAAAATGGTGACCAGATTCCTGTGCGGGCTCGTGACAGAAAAAGCAGCGGTTTTGCTAGTCATTATGTACAGGCACCTAACCCCGCAACCAATCCCAATGATTGGAATGCCTATTACTTTCCAGCTAAGATATAGAGATATATATGGCATGAGTGTGTGGCGCGAATTTACTAAAATATTTTTCGAATTAATCGCAATTGTATATGAAACAAATTCTAATTCATTAGCTTTCTGGTTTAATAACCTCAAACAGTATTTCCCTACTCACATATACCTCTATGTGCAACAAGCCGTCTCTCCCAATGAATGGTTTTGTTTCTGTCAGTCTCTCAAACTTGTTAGTAGAATTCAACTCATTTTCATCGACACTAGTCGCATCAAGCCAACTCAGTTCAAATATTTGATAGAGAAAATGGGAATCTGTTCCGTTAATTTATTAGCTTTGCGCTTCTATAAGAAAGATTCCACTACAGTCCTATCATATACCGAAACAATTAGAGAGACAGGTATTAAGTCTGACACTAAAGTTAGTATTGAGCTATCCAACTGTGATCTCAGTGCTGAGACAGATGTTAATCTCTTTCCTACACCAACCAATCAGATTATACACAGCTTGAGACTAACTTTGAATGAATATTCACATAAAGCTCTTCAGGAATTAACCAATCTATTCTCTGCTATTCAATGCTTATTTGTTTGGGAATATGATACTAATTACGTCACTATGGTACCAGCTCTGTGTCAGGCGACACAACTAAGAGTATTACACCTCGAAAACATTCCTTCTAAACTCATTCCTAGCCTAACAGCTGTGCTACCTCAGTTCTCTAAGCTACAAGAGATTGCATTTGAGAATACCTCACTGCTACCTGCAATTACTCATCTGTCAAATATAACTTATCTACAGATACAAGATACAACTAAAGACACAACTCTCTGTGAATATTTGTTGCAGATTATTAATGGGAACAGACACACATTAAGAGGAATGGATTTGTATAATTTGGACAGTATTGGATTGAATAATTGGAGTTTACTTCTCAATCGTTTTGAACTTTGCACTAATTTAGTTCATCTAAAGCTATGGGACATTACTCTACCAACTAATGATGTCACTCAGTGGAGTAGCGCTATTAAACAAATGAAGTCTTTAGTTGAATTGGAATTCTATACTGTCTCCCTCTATGACACAGGATTATTATCTCTCTGTGAAGGCCTGATATACCATCCTGCTATTAGGAGTATAGAGCTAACAGACTGCAAGCTGACCTATCTATCCTGTGAGCCTCTAGCTAACCTAATTCCAACTGTCTCACAGCTGGAGACACTGAGTGTTAATGAACTATCTGAACCTGACAGAGATCCTATCTCATTACTCAAGGAAACAGCTGATGAGTTTGGTATTGAGCTTAACCTGGATTAACTTCTCACCTCTGCTATCAAGGTATGTATTCACTTTATTATCTGTTAATAATGTCTACTCCGCTTAATCGGGTCACTTTGGTTCGAGGATAATTGACTAGATTAGGCGGAGAAATCGATAAACCGAAAGTATGTTACTTAGAGGTTCTTTATTAATTGTATACAGTCCTACTGGTAGGAATCCTATAGTATAGACCACGGGTACCCAACTCAATTTTAACTGCGGGCCACATGGCCACATTGGTTTCCTCAAATATTTAGGTGGTCCATATAGGCCAATTGATAAATTTCAGATATATTAGGGAGAAATAGGTTGGGATATCCAAACGGAAAAGGTTAAGAAACACAAAATGATCAAAAATATTAACCGGATTAAATTTCGCGGGCCGTATGTTGGGAATCCCTGCTTTAGACCTTAGTTGTTTAATACGTACATCTTTAATTGGATAAGTATCATGTATAATACGCATAATGTAAACATGTTATACATATACCTTGATTAATATCGCGCTCTTTGAATTTGCTTATAACAACTTTCGGTTTATCGATATTATTTTATTGATAATCGAATTTAGAATTTGATTATATGCTGCATCTTGTATGTATTTACAACAAGATTTAAAAATATACAACTGAATTTACTTCGAAATAGGCATGTTTTCGATGGATAGCGAATTACGTACAATGCGTATTATACGTATTTTACATATACTAATTACAAAATTTGGACACAAATAACATAATTTTGACGCAATTATACAATTTTTAAAAATTAGCTTCAAGTTGCACGATTTTCTTCCCAAACAAGACGGTTGACTACATTAACCACTAATGTATTTGTTTCCATCATCATTATCCATGTAACTGTTTATATAGTTTGTTGTTGTTACAACATTCTAAACCGAATTTCCACTAGGGTTGCCAACCCTCCCGCTTTGGCGGGAGTCTCCCGCATTTTGCCATTTTTTCTCTCATCCTCCCGACCTCCGCCAAACTTTTAAAACTCCCGCTTTTTGGAAATTGTTTATATACAGTCGACTCCGCTTAATTGGGTCACATTGGGACCAGGTCTTTTTGACCCGATTAAGCGGAGAAACCGATTAACCGAAAATATTTTAAGCCAAACTGTAATTCCGTCCCATAAATCCGGTGAAAATTTGACCCTATTAAGCGGAGAAACCGATTAACCGAAAATATTTTAAGCCAAACTGTAATTCCGTCCCATAAATCCGGTGAAAATTTGACCCTATTAAGCGGAGAAACCGATTAACCGGTGTCCCGATTAAGCGGAGTCTACTGTATTTAGATTTTATGATAATTAAGTAAATAACGGGATTTGTTTTAATTATTCAAGTAAATTAGTCAACCTACGAGCAACAAGTTTTTTTAGTTGTAGTTTTTAATTTTCAGTTTTTTTTCGAGTACCAAGTTTTTTTCCTAATTGTAGGTATCAAAACATACTAAATAATCATATTATATCGTTCTATTCATGATGGATTTTTAAAAATAGCATATATATTGAGTCTCCCGCTTTTCTCCCGCTTTTTCATCTTCGACCTCCCGCTTTTTGGTAAAACTCCCGCCAAAATTGGCAAAATCTCCCGCTTTTTTGTTTTCAGAGGTTGGCAACCCTGATTTCCACTTGCCTCTAAGTGATATTTAACTTCCACCAACAGTTCCATAAGAGCCATTAACCACTGCATCTATATTTAGCTAACAACTGCTATACAGATAGTTATTAACCACTTGGTTAACCACTCCCTCTGTTTGATACCTTCTCTGTCTCCTCTAGACTACACCTCGTATTCCTCTCCTCTCCAGTCTCCCTCTCGTTCTCATCTGATTATTCGTATTTGGAACTAACTTAGTGTTTATTTGTGTATTCTCTTGTTTGTATTTATCAATAAACACTCTCTCAATTGAATTCTGGTCGATATGATTGAGTCTACTGTATATTAATTACTAGCATAAGTGTACTTCAGTAGTTCCCAATCTGGAAGCATGGAACCCTTAAGTATACACGGGTGGCTGTAGGGTGTCCACAAGATGTATTAAGGGTCAATGGGAGGGGTCCAAAGAATGACTATAAGGGGGCACTTTTGTAAAATGTTGGGAATCTCTACTGTAACCACCTCATATTATAATACTCATCTATTGAGTTGATAGAAACAAATAAGTGTTTTAGGACTTAGAAGCGAGATATTTAACTCGTTAACTCTAACTAGCAGCATGACAATTGGTAGCACTTCCCATAGCTCGATACAAATCCAATTCTAACCAAATTGTTATTATTTGTAACAGCGACGTTAATCACGAGAGCTCATGTGTGGAATCTGAAGTTAATATAACAGCTGTTTCTCTGGGAATTAGCAGAACATAATCGCTTCGCAAACTAGGAAAGTGGAGCGAACCTAAATTCAATTGTAGCCAGTTCCCGCCTTCGTAAATGAGCGCTCTTTTCGGTTCCTTTGTACTATCAATTAGGGGCATTATTCGTTTGAAACAATATAAGAATAGGTTTCTACCATATGAATTATCTATTAATGCACTCATACTGAATTTGCCAACCTAAGACAGCTAAATCTCCTGATTTTCAGACTTCAGTAGAACCTCGTTAGTACGAACACGGTTAATACCAATTTATGGATAAGATGAACAAACAGTTCCACAAATCAGGTCCCTACAATGGCTATTCAATGGGTATTACTCCGGAAAAAGCGAACAATTTTTACCTTCCGTCGGTTCGTATTAACGAGGTACCACTGTACTTTAATTTCTAAGGTTTCGCTCACTCGGTGTTTTTATGAGTGCCTAACATTAAATTGAGAAATGGCTTACACTGCCTGACTACATAGGCGTCGACCATGCCGGGGCGGTCAGGCATGAAAAAATCATGCAAGAGCGGCCACTGTTCCGCCCCGGGATAAATTCGATTGGATTCGATTGGAACCCAAAATTTTGATTTCGGCTGAACAAAAAATTCTAAATCGATCCATATCATCTCTGCTCGAAACATAAATCAGTGACAGTTGAAATTCATCCTCGGGAAAAGTATTTTTGATCCTAGTTCAGCACGAACCTATTTGATTCGGATTAACCTATTTAGTTCGTTGAGAAATAAACTAATTAGGTTTGTCCGAAATTAATTCGAACCGTTAAAGCCGCCATGTTTATAGCAAGAATGCAATGTATTTGTTGTGTGAGAAAGATTAATAGAAAGCGATTTATTGAGAAATTTTAATCAACATAAACCCAACCTTTGGAAAAAGTTATACAATAGGTAAAACAACTTTTCAGAGACACGATTTATACTAGGTGATATTTCAGAGCTCGTTTCAGAGCTCGCCCCTTCATGATCTTCCGAAAAATGGATAAGTTCGACGCCACTGCCTGACCATGACCATGTGATCGTACATTTTCCAAATTAGGAAACTGATCAATAGAACCTTTCAAAAGTATTCGATAACATAGGACTAAGATCCCAGAAATTAGTTAAATGAACTTAACAAATACGTCCAAGAAAACAAAATAATGTCCTTATTAGGCAGAAACTGTAAAAATGTCCTTGAGAGGCGCATATAAAACACTTTAGCTCGTTCCCTTATGGCACGTCGGTTGTAATTCCCTCTTTCGACTCCGAATACCCTTGCATCGGTTCCCCAGTCGTTATGGCCAGATTACTAGAGTCTCGTCTCGGCGACAGGGGCTGCACTTGCAACGGACTGCACTCGACAGCCGCGGTCTCGGGCTATGCCCTTTCCGCAAACATCTTCCGAAGTGTGGTGCTGAACTGGAGTACCTCTTCTGCCGACATAGTGTCTTCTTTCGCTTAACCCAATCCTTCAGCTTCTGCTGGACCTCTGGCGGGTCTGGGATACCATAAGGATACAAGCAGACTTCCGTGCAGCCCTGCTTGTGTTGCTTCTTCTAGGTAACGAGTGCAGAAGTCCTGCACTGGTTCTCCGGGTCCCAGGCCATTTACGGAAATTTGCTGCAGCTTCGAAACTATCTACTTCGGGGTCGAGCCTTTCTTTCAGTTAGGCAAATGCCTCCTAAAGGTTTTCTTTGCCCATTGCTCCTAAGACTACTTTTCCTCGAGACGGCCTCTTTCCACACACGCGGGAAGGAGTGGGACTGCCACTTTCTGCTCCATGCCAGAAACGGCGCTACGAATAGTGGTCGCCATGCTGCGATTGTTTGCCCCTCTCTGAGTGGGGATCGCAACGGTAAGGGTGTTGCCATTGCTGAATACGTTTAGTGATTATGATTAGGGTAAGGCACGATATAGAGCGATAATAAATTAATCTAATATAAATACTCAACAGTATGCGATGACCTATAGGATTAAACGAGCTGTCCTTTTATATACTATCTAACTACCTAGGCCTAAACTATTGCGCCTTGGATTGTACAAATATGGGTGTACCGAATTCTGTAACAGTCACATAAATCCTGTGAAATTTTCACCCCATTAAGCGGAGAATTTTATTATCCGTTGGCTCTATTAAACGGAGTCGAATGTATATATTATTGTTGATTCTATAGCACTTTTGAACAAAACATTTCATTTGTAAATGACGAGAATGGGTCAAAGTACAGTTAAACTCGGATACACGTACCATAGGGAAAGACTTGATAGACACAAAATATCTATTACAATTGTCAGGATGGTCCTGGCAGGAGTACACTAGAGGGAGTCTAGTGTGGCGACAGTGCGGGGAGGAGCGTGCCTGTGGCAGAGAGCTTCCGGAAGTACGGTGGTAACAGGGACGGACGGGCTAAGGTCCAGGTGGCCGAGGGGCTCGAAGCTGACCTAAGTCAATCGATCCAATTGATAGCCATCCTTAACTTCCTATTACATGATAATACATTTCGATGCCCTACTCCAACCAATTTTGCGCAAAATGTGTATAATGATTACTATAATCATTTAAATCTATTCTCAGAAATATATCCTCCTCGGGGATTTATGGAGTTCGGCGCCGATGGTTTCTTATTTGGGAAAATTCCAAAAATACTCAAGTTTTTTTAAAATTTCCAAATATACTCAACAATACTCAACTATTTGTAAATATACTCAAGTTTTTCCAAATATACTCAAGTTTTACCGGATTATTCCAAATATACTCAAGTTTTATTGGATTATTCCAAATATACTCAAGTTTTATTGGATTATTGAAACTAGTATGGAGATCCCAACCACAAAAATATTTATTAGTACAATCTGCTCGTCTGCTCTACGCGCGTCCTTACAACTTGTACTCGGGCCTACGGCCCTCGCTTGTATTTAAAGCATGTTCCTTTTCAAATTAAATGTCGTTCTTGATGAGTGGCCCCTAGCTGTCTATTTATATCCGTTCATCCTTGCTACAGGTTTCTATAAGGACAGATTAAATAATTTGGATATTTATGCAAATTTGAACAGATAATTTTCTAGATATATAAGCTTGTCCGTGTATAATAATATACCAATTCCAAATAAAAATTAAATATCACTAAGAAACTGTACCAGTGTACCCCTAACTTTGGGATGTGGAGAAGTTATTGTATTGATTGATAATAATTTGATATCAAATACCACAATGGAATGTTATAAATGTATGGCTAGACAGACAGACACAAATAACTGATTAGATGCCTGAACTTCCTCTCGATCAATTAGATTACAGTCTCAGTATTCCATAATGCACACTTAACATTTGACAGACACTAAAGCATTCAATTATATTAAATAATTGAATGCTAACTGCTAATCCATACTGAAACAACCCTTGAATTTAATTGACTAAAGGTTTTGACACCTTTTGTGATGGAAGATATGAATATCTTTTTAGATATTGAACTTGTTTGTACATACAGTATTCCCCACCCCACTGCCAAATTTTAGGTCTGTAGCTTTTACCAGTTCCTCAATCAATTCTGAACAAACACACAAACAAACAAACACAAAAACATTGTGATTTAATATATAAAATAGACTAAATATAGCCTTTCTAAACTTGAGTAGATCTGTGAATTTACTGAAAAGTTGAGTAGATTTGGAATTTATTGAAAAAACTTGAGCAGAATTGGAATTATTCTGAAAAACTTGAGTAGAATTGGAATTATTTTTAAAAACTTGAGTAGATTCGGAAAGATCTAGTTTGATATTTGAGTATCAGTAAAAAGTTGAGTATATTTGGAAATTTAAAAAAAAATTGAGTATTTTTGGAATTTTCCCTTTCTTATTTTATTGGTTTTAGTAATTTGCATACAGAATTTGAAGGCAACTTACTTACTTAAATGATATCTTGTATTAATTTTCTTAAATTGCTATGCAAATTGGCAGTGCCGCGTTTTCATAACATATTATCACATAAGTAATCACTACTACAACTGATTACTATAATCTATATTGAAATAATTGTTACACAGAGAATAGATGCGAGCAAGCATGATCCAAGTTGAATTACATCAAATAGAGTTACAAAATAGTCTGTCTAGGTGCTGGTACACAACCTATCAATCCATTCCACGAAGTACTCTTGCAGATTAGTAAACCATCTTTCATAGGAGTTAAACAAATGAAGCAAAAAACATACTTGCAATATTTGCAAGTCATCATATTACATCCACTAAGATGATGATGAATAGTTGAGCACTTAGGGCACGCTCTCTCTTTAGGAACTTTGGATAATTTCCCCTGCCTGTCAATGAATTCTATCATAGGAGATCGCTCAAGAATTTCTTTTTTCTGCTTAGTGCAATCACGATTCCCACATATTTGAGTGTTGCCTGGATTTTTCCATTCCTTCATGCAATACCAACATAAAATATAAGGTTTGCTCCTCTTTCTTGTGCAAACAATACATTGAACTTGAACCCCATTGCTTCCATGTCGTTGACAGTAGCTCTTGCAGGTGGGGCACTGTTGTATATCTTGACTGGCACAGAAGTTAACTGAAATAGCCGTGGTTAAAAATTGCTTTTCATCCTCTTTAGGAAGTCCAAAAGTGATAACATCCTTAAAATCAATAATGTAAGTACAACAAACACAACTTATTTCATATTTAAGATTCTTTATCTGTTGCCATGCATGTTTAAGTAGATCATTAGGACATATATAGTGCCCACATTTCATTTTGAGCCCTCCATCTTCAAGACAAACACAACATGCTGCTTTTGGGTGAGAAAATCCTACAGTTCTAGTATTGTCTCTTTTACCATCGAAAAACTCAGCTCCAATTCTAACGTCACAGACTTCAATTTTCCGATCGTTAAAAGCTAACGCCATGTTAGTTATTATTAAAATTATTTCGCTACCTGCTAAGATTATAAAAATATATTAATTCTTAATTCTAAATGATAAATTAAATATTTTTAAAAAATAAATGGACAATATGAACACTGAAAGATAGAAATAGTTACAAATTTGTATAACAAAGATATTCTAACTTCAAATAAGGAGTAGAAAATCACACATAATTAATACTGTAGGGTTTGGCCCCCAATAAGTGGATTGTAAATACTCTTAATTTGTTAGTCTATTAATGATATCATTACTGCCAATTGAAATCTCACTGTAGAAAGTGAACTGTAAAAAATAAACACGATGGTGCCACAGCTGGTGGCCTAGCACGCTTTAAATTCAACATACGATTTTCCTCTGGAGTTATTTATGCGTACTCACAGAAAGGTAATTTGTATAATTAATTTGCAAAACAAAATTGTTGACCAATGTAAATTTCTGTAACACCCTGAAAATACATGGTCACATATTTATTCACTGACAATTATATGTTTCAAGTTTTGAGAGAAATAATTGAGAATTGCTAGTGTCTAGGTAGATACCTGGATAAAATGGAAATACATAAATCTATTGTTGTGAAGACTCAGTATAGCGTTGTAAACCACCCGGACATCCGGACACGTCCAGGCGGCAGAGGAGCTACCCAGAGCTACCCGGTGTTATCCGAAGCTACCTGGACTCCGGGTAAAGTCCGGGTAATAGTACACTTGTTTAGAGGTGGGTCGAACTACGGGCCTCAAGCAGTTGGCACGGAACTAGTTTTTTTGGCGGGCGGCCCGAAGGGCCAACCTTCTTATTTACGACGCCTATGGTATAGCTACAGATATTTTCCAACCATACCAAATAATTTAGTCTTTAATCAAGTCCCTAAATATAACCTGTTCGAACTGAAAAGTATTTCTGTACCTATATTACTAGTAACATTTACTTATTAAATATTTTCGATATTACACATTTAGTCTCAAGTCTCACCAGACTATTAAAAATAAATAACACAAGGCCCGCAAGTCTATATTTTGCCCGATAAACAATCCTTATTGGTTTGTACAACTTTCCAATAAAGATAAGAAAACCTCCTTTTCACAATGTTACAAACTATCTCACTTAGTTATTAGGCCACCATTATCCTAAAAATACAAAAGGGATAGAACTGTTAATCTTTCCCATTACTCAATCAGTCTGACCAACTTCCCCTTCACCAATTTTGGTACAACTTGAAAAAAGTTAACTTGATTTACTGATTCAGTTTATATTCATTTTCAAGGAATATTTGAGATATTTTCTAAAAGTAAAAACATAGATAATACAAATTGTGATTAATTATGAATAACATTGTCGTATCTTTGTGTAATAGTTAGCATAGTATTATCTTAATGAATACTTATCCAAAAGGTTTAGTTCAGTACCACTAATAATAGGAATAAATACAACCTTGTTCGTATAAAATCAATTGAGACCACCTGGTAGTCGAATCACTAGCATTATTGTCGACTCATGAAATATTCCATAGTCCCTTAAATTCATTTCTATTCCATTTCTGTGTTCTTCAAGTTCTTTACTTGCATACAACAAACGCTGGTTTCCTACTTCAATCCCACACTTAATAGCCACTTCACACTTCAGTTGTTTTATTGTAAAAGCCTATAGATTTGAGATCATCATTTTCATTTATAAGCAAAGAAAGTGAATTCCAAACTCAAAAACTCAAAATGAACCGAGGGGCAATGTTTCAAAGCGTATAATGGATAATTACATATATGTATGTACTACTATACTAGTATAGTCGACACAGTAATAACTAACCAAGGCAGTCAGTTCAATACAAGGTCATTATACTATATTATGCTGATTTTTGGCATACGTATATAACTTTTCAATATTTTGCCAAATATTAGAATTTACCTACAAATAGAGACAGTTTAATAGTTATTAATGCATATGCTGTTTTGTGTCCACTGGCAAATATTGTCATGTTTGTTGTGGTTGTTAATTTGAAATACAGTGTACTCTCGTTATAACGAAGTGCTTGGGACCTGTAAATTCCTTCCTTATATCCGGATATTCGTATAAGCGGATAATAATTAATTAATGCATTTAGTGCTCTGGTGGAAGTCTCCATTTCGTTATAAGCAGTTATTTCGTTATATCCAACTTCGTTATAACTGGAGTTCACTGTAACTAACCAAAGATAAGCTGCTAGATATTTAAATTAATAAAGCGATACCAGTTGTCCGCGAAGGAGAACATAATACTTACCTTGAACTTTGTTTCCTCTATACTAATGGTGTACACCTTCGTGCTAAGTCCAACGACGAATATAGTTTTCATCTAAGTAATTAAGAATATTAGTAAACAATATTTATCGAGGTCATTCATTAAGTTGCTGCTATAAAAATTATTATAGAAAATATATTAATGTGTGGGCAAGGATGGATATAGGATAAATGGTTAAATGGTTAAAATGGTTGGCAGTCCTGATTACAGATAATTAAAGGAGCACGCTCTACTTATTTGCATGCTGTTTCTTTGGGGAGTGCACACACTGAAATGCGCTCCTATTATCGATTTCTAAAAAATATTAATATAATTATTTGTGGGGCCGTTCAAACGTATAGAAACTAATAATCCATGGAAGATTTAATCACGATTTTCTGTAATACATTAGTTGACATCCTCCCCTTACCCCTTAGAAGCGTTACATAAAGTTTCAGCAGCCATACTTTGCTTATTTTCATCTCATAAGTTTGAATTTTTTGCTTTGAAGCATTTTAACCAAATATCTACTCATAATATGTTAATTTTCCCGCAAACTCCAATCTGGCCATCTCACGTTTGTGTAATGCATCATATCAGCCCTAATTTACATTATTTTAACAGCAAGCCCTGATGACCGACACTGCTTTCATTTTAACACTTATGGTAATAGTGGGAGACACGTTCCCATACTTTCTCATCAGGATCTCTTGCTACAATGTACTATATACGCATATGCATAAGAAGACAAATGATGAACTCCAAAAGATTAATATAGCCCAATAATAAAAGGACAAATAGACTTACATTAGATGTAGGTAACAATTTTGAATCGCAAAGAATAGAATCCCAATTAGACACAAACAGATATCATATGTATAAAGTTATGTGCATATGAAGTTCTGCTGGAGGATATCAGTTTACAATTACTTCATATTTGTTGAAATATTTGAGTCATATTTATAGAGTTTAAAGCTAACTAGGATGATGTAATTTTGGATAGGCTATCTCATGGTTTTTTTAAGGCCGATCTTGGTGTAAATTTTGCACCAAGATTTTTTGGAGTTGCACCACGATTCGGGTCGGCCTCGGCCTCTGCAGTGTTAAGTTATACCAAGGTCTCAACCTTTAAAAACCCCTGGGCTATCTTAACATTATGCTTCTCATTATCGAATGATGACGTAATCACTAATATTAGACATGGTTAATTTAAGCCTATTTAAGGGATATATATCATATTATATAACTTATAATAAACGCTATTAGAAAAGTTATACACGTATTGTTCTTTCAACTGTGACAGAGCAACCTATCAAAGAAGCTAGTAGTTCATTATTTTTCAACTTATCATTTGAGAAAACCCTAAATCACTTACCGAAATTATATCAATCTTTTGAGCTAAAGCATCAATCTTAACGTGATAATAGAGAAGTATTGATTTCGTTAGTCAATTTCAGTTAATAACCTTAGAAATGTTATGAGCTTTCTTTAGATTCGGAAAATAATAAATAGCAAATGGCAAATTCAATAATCGATAAGTTAGTTTGAATTTCAAACCCCTTGAATTTTTCACTGTGCCGACTATAATATAGTATAATGACCCTGTGTTGAACTGACTGCCTTGGTTAGTTATAATACTGTGTCGACTATACTACTGTATTTCTCAGTCGTTTATCCGATTGGGTCAACCAATTATCCGTTTGGGTCAACCAATCATCCGATTGGGTCAACCAATTATCCGATTCGGTCAACCAATTATCCGACTCATCCAATGAATATGAATACAGTTGTTTTTCATTTTGGTATACGGTTGGAGTATTTATATAAGCAGGTAAATATGAGGCACAAACAAATAATTTGCTTAATAACTTTCAAGATACAAACTTTGATACTTCAAAAATGGACACAACATTGGGAACCTCAGAATCTGTTGGAAGTAACAGTGTAGCTCCAAAAGGAGGCAATTACAAACGAGGTGCGCAGGAGATTAATTGATGCCCACGAAGCAGGCGTGACCTACAAGCAAATGTCCCAACTATTTGGTGTAAAAGTAGATACTGCATATAGAATTTGTAGTTTGAGAAAGTGTCATGTAGCGGCATAGTGAGATGCGGTACCATAAGATGAGTCACTCCCAGGAGGCCTAGGTGCTGCTAGAGTCCGCAGAGGGACAGGAGCGAGAGCAGACCTAGAGTGTGCGCTGACGGAGCTGCTAGGCAGCGAGAGAGGTCAGGCACAACGGTCGCAGTGAGCGTACCGAGGGTAGAGGATTGGACCGTCCTCCTGATGAGGCCTATGGAAGGCCGAAACCCTTGAGTGGTGGCGACACCACTTGGACCGCCCGCAGTCAGGAACTGTGGCAACTTGATGAGGTCCCAAAGCTTCCTTACAAAAGTATGAAGTGAAGAATAGAGGTGGCTCTAGAGGAAAGAAATTAAATGATACAGATGTTCATTTACTTGAAAAGGTTGAATCTCGTCCAGACATCACGCTCAACGAATTGAAAGAACAACTGGATTTAAAAGGAGTACAGGTTTCAGTAAGCACGAAGGGAAATTCATTACAATGAAAAAATTGGAACAAATTCCAATAAATAGGAATTGCGACGAACTGAAGGCATCAAGAAGGGAACACGCAACATGGTTGATGTCCCAGCATGAGATGGGTGCTCGTTTTTGTTATGTTGATGTGTGCGTGTTTGGACTCTACACATCAAGAACAAGAGGTAGAACTGTAAAAGGATTGCCAGCTAATAAAATAACAGGGAACCAACGCACACCACATATTACGATGCTTTGTGCAGTATCTCCAAACGTGGGACTGATTCATCACACCATCATCGTTGGAGGAGCTAAACAATCCCACTTCGATCAATTCATTCAAGAATTGTTCGTTTGCGATTTTGGACAACCGTTAGTTGAACATCAAGGACTTACCAAAACGCATATCATCTCTATATATAAAGTTGTTTGTGTGTATGTGTGTGTGTGTATGTCCTCACATCTCCTCTGAGATTTCTCAACAGATCTGAACCAAATTTTGTATGTCACTTAGGGGCTACCCAACCACCCTGAATAAGGAATTTTTAAGAAATATCTACATTTTTCGCGGAGTTAACTCAAAATATGTGATTTTTTGGCACCTTCCCATACATTTCAATGGGAACCGACCTTGACCTATCAGATTGCAGAGTTTCACATTATTCTGACTCGAGTTTTATGGTCTATAATTCAATGGGTCAATTGTGTATGAAAGAAAACAACAATTGAATGTCCCTTGCTATAGCTGAGATGATTTAACCAATAAAATTTCAGCTTGCATTGAGTTGTTGATAGTCTCACTCCTATGGTCCCATTAATATTAATACATGCCAGATTTAGGACTCCATCACATAATACAGAGGGAAACATAACAACATACTAACCACATGGAATTCACAGCTTACAAATAATCTAACTATACAGGACATATTAATTTTCCCTGCACAATTCTGGGTACTGTCAAGTCAGGAAGTACGTAAATTTAAAGTTTCATTTTTACAAACTCTGAGCCCCAATAATGACAAATGATACTTCGAATAAACAGTTATCTTCTGTACTTCCCAAGTGGTAATACCAATAAAGAGGTACAGATATAACAAGTTCGTTGGAACATAATGATATTTTGCAGGAACTACCAAGAAGCCTTTTTGTGGCGGAGGGCGGCGCTTCGGCTATTAGTAATACTATCGATAACATATGTAAATATGATTATTTACATATTATAAGACATCCCGTGAATTTGAATACCGCGGCGAAGCGCGGGTACTGGCTAGTTCTGGATAACGCTCCTTGTCATAGAGGTGTAGAAAACCGGTTAGGTGAAATTCGGATAATTGGTTGACCCAATCGGATGATTGGTTGACTGAATCGGGTGATTTAGTAGGGCAGATTAGCTGATGGATGTGGACATCCCGGACCAAAGCACCAAATTTTTTCCACTTATAGACCATTGCTTGGGCACTCGATTTTTGGTAGGATCCACTTCCGCCGGATACATTATGACCTCCATCAGGCATTTTCAAAATGACCACTTTAATATTATTCGGACAAAAGTCCGCATTCACGAACTCATGTCAAATGACTTCGTATAAGGTTATTATATGCATAGTTGTAATCAGAACAGTGTGCGCTGTCGAAAGATGGGTCACTTGGTAGGGTTGCTATAATTTCTGAGAATGGAATGTTCAACATTCCACTGTTGTCAAGGAAACTTTTTAATCTGAATATGGTCATGTGACCCCTCTAAATAACGGAAATTCCATGCTGATTACGAATATCTTATTTCCAGATTGGAATAAATATCACTTGAAAAGTTATATTACATTTAGTGCTTAAATGATTAGCTAGCTTAAGAATGAAAAGTGGATATGCAATAAATTATCTATCATGTCCCTTCGTTTCAATTTTCTATGTAGCCCAAATAAAGCGGACTTTATGTTAATCAAGTATTTGTCCCATCATAGGCGCCAAGTTTGGGGTTTTGGGGGGGGGCGGCGCCCCCCCCATGATTTTAATTTGGGGGGGGGGACGACTCCCGGGCCTGTCGGTTGATTTATATTTTGTATGAAAGAGGTCCTTTTGATCGACCAAGGGATGATAGAGCAGTAGTGGGCAACATGAATTTTAAGTGAGCCACAATTTGGGGCCCGTGAGCCCCCTTGCGGGCCACAATTTGCTGCCCGTGAGCACCCTTGCGGGTCCCAAAATCTATCAGTTCTTGCGACGACCAGAACTCCTAAGTATGAAATTGACAAATTTTACTAAATATTATGGTAGGTACTTGTATTATCAGAAAATGAGAAAGAAAAGACAGGGAAATTATGTAAGATATATTAAACGATAGCACAAATAATATTATGGTAAGATAAAATATATATTTATATAAATTTGTACTACCATTACTAATTACTAAGTACGCGGGCGGCGGGGGCCATATAGACAGTTAGAAAGGAGGTCGGCGGGCCCCAGAATTTGGTCTCGCGGGCCACAAATGGCCCGCGGGCCACTGGTTGCCCACTGCTGTGATAGAGGGTGAGAATCACGTTTGTTTACTCATTATATCCAGATGCGGACTTGCGGAAATGCGGACTTTTGTCCGAATAATATTAAAGTGGTCATTTTGAAAATGCCTGCTGGAGGTCATAATGTATCCGGCGGAAGTGGATCCTAACAAAAATCGAGTGCCCAAGCAATGGTCTAATGTGGAAAAAATTTGGTGCTTTGGTCCGGGATGTCCACATCCTTCCAAAATATGGGCTTAAGCTGCCCTACTAATTGGTTGACCAAATCGGATGATTGGTTAACTGAATCGGATAATTGGTTGACCCAATCGGATAATTGGTTGACCCAATCGGATAATTGACTGAGAAATACAGTAGTATAGTATAGTGTCCCAGTTCTAATTAGGGTTGGGTTCAAGTACAATTTACTTAAGTACTTTTGTAATTAAGTACATTTTTTTAGAACTTGACTTGTAATTAAGTACTTTCACTAATTTTCCGTTGTACTTGTACTTAATTACTTTCCCCATTTTTCTAAAGTACTTGTACTTGAGTACTTGTTACTCGTTGTTTTTATCACTCAATATAGGTATTTCCAACACACATGATTTATATTTTCAACATGAAGATGTAGATTGGTGTGAAATATTTTTGCCCGAATAGGTGCAATCTATCCGACGAAAGATTTGAGATGTTGATGTTCCTCAAATCCCATCTCAAATAAAGTAGTGTTACTTAATACTTAGTATATTAGGAATTGTTTTCTGTCTAGGACTACTGCTACTTTCAATTAAATATACTTGGATGATACTATATAAACTATCTATTTAACAATTTCTACTATTAGTACGAGAGATTTATCATAAGAGCTTGGGAAGTACTTGTCTTGTTCTCAAGTACTTTCGTATTTTTTCATTGTACTTGTACTTGTACTTAAGTACTTTAAGTTTACGTGTACTTGTACTTGTATTGTACTTGAATATATGTAGAGTACAGTGAGTACTAGTACTTGTACTTATGTACTTTCAAATGTACTAGAACCCAACACTGGTTCTAATCTTATTGCCATTGTTAGTTGGTAACTAAGAACCCAAAATTTCAGGATAGGAGTTCCATGGGTTACAGATGTCCACCTGGGGTCACGATTTTTGATTACATCTTTTTGGACACATTTTTACACCTGTTTAATGTAACAGAAGAAACAATCAATAATTCCCGAATATTCAATTTATATGTATTCAATAGAGAATTTAATTCTACACCTTTTTCAGGGCACGAATTTTTAAATAGGGCTTAGTTTGTACCACAATTGAGTCGCTAATTTCCTTTATTACGAACACGTCTGTTCAAATGAAGTGTTAAATCTAATTATATTGTTAGAACTTGTGATAATTATATTGACTTGTGAGATCCAGTAGGCTTCCATTTCTAATTGAAAACTAAGATTCTACATTTCATAACAACGACAGATTAAGAGAGTATATTTCCTTCTGCAAGAATACTCTTGCACTATTAATATACTGACGTGTTTAATTCAAATTAATTCACTCTCTATTTAACATATAGAAACGCTTCCATATTGTTCATAGGGGTTATCGAGTGTGCTGATATCAAATAATGTAGTCAAATTCATGTTTTAAATTACTATTTATGACAAATAATTTTAGTCAATAAATCTATGTTGACATTAAAATTGGTGTTATACTAATAATAATAATTTTAGTAGCTATTCACACTAATTAGCTAAATATCATAAATCTCAGAGATGATACAAGATAGAAACAAACTTCCAATTTATCAATTGATCATTATGCCATTTAACACCTCTACAAATAGGTCCTGATACCTTAAGGTGAGGATGACATCGTCAAAAATGTGTTTGTACAATTTTGTGAATTTGATATTTCGAATGTGTTGGTTGGCGTTGTGCGAACACCCAACATGCACAAGAAAAATGCTGACTCATCACCTATTATATTCTACTGAAACTATAATATCTCTGAAATGAGTTGAGCTAAATGGAAACTTCCAACACACTAAATGCATATAAATTGAATATTCAGGCACTATTTATTGGTCCTGTTGTGACATTAAACAGGTGTAAAAATGTGTCCAAAAGATGTAATCAAAAATCTTGTTCCAAGATGGACATCTGTAACCCCATGAGACACCTATCCTGAAATTTTGGCTCTTCTATATATATAAAGTTGTTTGTGTGTGTGTATACGTTTGTCCTCACATCTCCTCTGAGAGTTCTCAACAGATCTGAACCAAATTTTGTATGTCACTTAGGGGCTACCAAACCACCCTGAATAAGGAATTTTTAAGAAAAATATTCATATCTTCCCTCACTAAAGGTGACAAAAAACTTTAGCCTATTTAACCTATCAGTGGCGGCGCCAGGGGGGGCCAGGGGGGGCACGTGCCCCCCCACAGGAAAATGGTGCCCCCCCGCCAGGGGGGGCACACTTTTGAAAGATTCTTTGGAAACTAATATTCTCAGATATTCTTAGCGAAATATGAACAATATTTGAACATGAACAACAAGATCCACCTGTTTGAAATTCGAACGGCTTGCGATTCTTGCAGTTTTGGGCAAATTGGGATTTTTTATACTTTACTGGGAAAATATGTGGATTCTCGAATCTCGACGGCAACTATAAATTCCTGCGTTTTTTTCTAAAAAGGTGTGCCCCCCTGGGTTCAGGTTTGCCCACCTGGTGCCCTCCCAGGGGCGGCGCCCTGGCGCCGCCACTGTAATCTATTAAATTCGAGGGTTTTCCAGTATGGATTAGCAGCTTGCATTCAATTAGTATAAAATGATTTTAGTGTCTCTATCAAATGTTAAGTGTGCATTATAATGCTTATCTGAGACTGTGATTTAATTGGTCGAGAGGATGTTCATTCATCCAATCAGTTATTGTGTTCCCTCTGTCTATTCATACATTTCTAACTGCCAATCTGTCTATTTGATTTCCCAACTGGTCCAAGTAGTTGTATTCATAGTTCCTTAATGATCGTTCATTTTTAATATTTGGATTCGGTTTATTACAGACGGACAAGCTTATCTATAATTAAATTTGTTTAAATTAGCATCAATATTCCGGCGCGTTCTGGGTTAGTATTTTCTGATTTATTCTCCTTATATGAACCTAAAGTTGGGGTCCACGGATATAATATACTGCTTTGAGCAGGTTAGTGTTGTAAATCCCAAAGCTCTGCCATAAAGTCAACATACTAATATTAATGCATCTATACATATACATGTGTCTATCATATATACGGACACAAAATAATATTATACCAGTGAACGATAAAATTTGCAACGAAGTCCCGGAAAAGCCTTCTGTAGGCACTAGAAGAAAAGCGCCGCCCGGAGGGCGGCTTTTCGGCTAGTAGTTAATAAAACTCTGTTCTGTGGAAAGGATACGGACCAAAAACAAACCAAGGCAGTGAGATTAGAACTGGACCACTACACTATACTATAGTCGACACATAATAACTAAAGAAGGCAGTCTTTTCAGTAATGGGCCTGTCACGCCAAAATTGCTCCGAGTAAAAATTTGTCTGGACGCCCACTTTTGGTTGCCAACATGACAGTGGTCGTTATATCCGGATATTCGTTATAAGCGGATAATAATTAATGCATTTAGTGCTCTTGAGGAAAATATCCATTTCGTTATAATCGGGTATTTCGTTATATCCTACTTCGTTGTAACTGGAGTTCACTGTATATCAGCATCCGAATAACGGATTCTGATTCAAAATTTCGATTAGTGAATTCGTTCGGATTTGTGAAATAATATATTTTCTATAGGCATCCGAACAAAAATCTAGTGTGCTATTCAAAATACTTGTCTGAGACTTATTTGTTATACTACTTACCCTCGCGCCGCCTCTGACTACTTCCATAATATAGCTACCGTATATACTCGAATCGTCTCTCGAATAATCGCCCCCCAAAAGTAACAAATAAAAATTTATTACCGAGACCCGGAGTAAGCATCTTTATCTAATATAAGTCTCAAACGTTTATCAACTAACTAAAATAAATAAATTGTAAAAAAATGTGATATTGTCGAAAATTCATAAAGTTTTTTGGTCCCAATAGGGCGAAAAAAACAATAATCGCCTTGGCTATTATTCGAGTAAATACGGTATATTTGTGATTCTCCCACTTCTATTATGAATATATTTTTGAGATTCGCGTTTGGAATAGCTAGGGTGTACTGTATTGAGTACATTTTTATTAGTTTCTAGTGTTACGGTTAAGAGAATACAGTTATTGTGACAAATACAACTGAATCTAACCTTTTTGTATTCCTATTTTGCTTGGTAATAGCTAATATTCGTATTATTGTAAATCTATGTAATATTAGCTGTTTACTATGACCCAAACGAATTTTCATTATAAGTTCAATATTTCTATAAGAAGAATTATTTATATTGGAGGTAGTAGGCAGTAACTTGATATACAATATTATACGTATAAATGTAGCAATGGTGCAAATATAGGCATTATACTGAGAATAGTTTTATTATTCAATTTTAACAGTCTGATTCTAGTTCTATTTGAAGATTAGGTATGAATTATGAGGATTGATACTTATTTTATTATAATTAACGAGCAATTCGGTCTCACCCGTTTTACAAAATAATTCTAATTCTGCACAAGTTATTGTCAAGAAATTCCAAATCTACCCAACTTTCAACAAATTCACAGATCTACTCAAGTTTTAGAAAGGCTATACTTGGTTATATACTAATAAATATTTGTGGTTGGAATGCTAGTAAAATCAAATTTGAGTATATTTGGAATAATCCTATAAACTTGAGTATATTTACAAATTAGTTGAGCATATTTGAGAATATTTTGAAATTTTGAAAAAACTTTCTCAAATATCTATCTTAGTCTTAATTTTTTTAACAACAATAGACATTTTCTTATTTGGCAGTAGATTTAATTACTAAATTATATTCAGCATTTGCATTACCAATTATGGTTAGTCACTAAGTAAATTCAGATATTTGAAAACTTGTTTACCTATTTTATCACAAATAGATTAATCAATAATCATATTATAAATTTGTAAATACGATATTCTAGATCAGTATATTTATGTACTTATTAAACCTATTGCGAGCTAGCCTCTATCTCAAATATATATGTTTCTATTTTCATATCACATCAACACAATCCGGACAAACAAGACACTAAATAAATAAAAAACAATCGAGTGTTAATATTATACAGTACCTTGGATATAATATGCTTTACTTTTCAATATTTTGTGATTTGGATTCATTTGTAATTACCCTGGGCTGTAAGAAGCTCATAAAAATTGGTACGGCCATTGTCAGTATAGCATTGAAAACAAGTGCACATTCGCCGACTAAATGGCCATAGAATAAACATTATTTTGCAGTTTTAAATTCTACGTATATGATATATGAATAAATGATAGGGCTATGATTTGAAGTGCTTTTCGATACTAGTTTTGTTGTTAGTAATTAAGTTGTTCGACTTAATTACTGGATAATGAAAATCAAAGTAAGACCGACTCCGCTTAATTTGGACACCAATTATTATTCAAAAAAGATATAGGAAAAAATACTGTCCCAAATATAGTACACACCAAACAGGGCCAGCGGAAGCAGTTATAAAGTGGTTAGGCCATGGCTTGACCGGCCTAACTAGTGGTCAGGCTCAGGATTTTATCTAGGCGTACGCGACACGCCTCTAGGTGCGTAGTTTTGGAAGGAAAATTTCTCGGCGCTCGTAAATCGAGAGATGCTCCCATAGACGTAGTACAAATTGAGTATTTGACGCGCGTGTGTCCGAGCTCAAACTTAATCTAGGCGCGCAGAAAAATTTGAATGGATGAAATCCTGGTGAGACTCAGGCTATTGGCCTGATCCCTTGATGAAAGCGGTCAGGTCATGGCCTGACTGGCTTGACCGCTTCCTCCGGCCCTGCCAATAATTTTAATTAAGCAAAGAAACTTCTCATTGAACAGACAAGAGTTTGTCATGCCATATATGGTCACTTCCTACGGTTAGTACGACCAGACCACCATCATCTTCCGACGGGAGCATCATCTATGGCGCGACAAAGCTTTCCTCAATTTTTGGGTCGCGCTCTTTTAGGCTCCTTTTAGTATTTACCAGTATAGCATTTGTACATTAACATGATGTACTTATTATCAGGTCCCATATAGTTCATTTTTATTCCGAGAAAGTAAATAGGAATTTGATGGTGATAAACTTATTATTATAATATTGACCGTTTTCAGCTCCTCAACTCCTGAGTGTTCTCCTTTAATAGTGCCAAATCGATCATTAGGACTTTTTTGGAATGTTGATATTCTGACAGCATTTCATTAACTTGTGAATCAATTCTCTTTGTTATTTATCATTACTCGTGTAAAGATTTATTGTTTTCTTTATACTCGTTTATTAAGGCATGTAAGCAAGCCTAAATAAAAATAGATTCGCTCAAATTTAAGTTATTACGTGTTATGATAAATCTTTACCTTCATCTTAATTACTATTTATTCATTTTTTGAAAATCATCAACTGTCTTACAGATGTGGCCATAGGCGCAAACTTTTTACCTGTAGCCAAAAGTGCGAGTGGTGCACCTCAATACAAAGTACAGGTGGACCTAGCACCACCTTGCACCACCAGCACTTCTATCGCTGAGTGCCGGTGGTGCACTTGCACCACCTGCACCACCGTACTTTGCGCCTATGGATGTGACTCTAATGAACACAAAATATCGATGAAATATACAGCTATCTTTTCTTTTTCTCGAATTTATTTATTTGTATATCAATAATATGAGTAGTATGAGTAAACAAGGGGCGGCCTTAGGGCAAGGCGAGCAAGGCAGGGGCCTTGGGCCCCTCTGTAGTGGGGCCCTGCACCCCTCTGTAGTGGGGCCCTGCACTTCACTCTAAAGTTAATTGATATGGGATCAAGTATTCTAGGGTACTCTAGGGTTTAGGGCCCCGCAAACTGTTTAACTGGCCTTGTGCCTAGGACCTCGCAAACTGCGAATACTGTAAGGCCGGCCCTGAGTAAACATAAAGAATATTTACTAGATTATCCTGAGGTACCACAGTTATGGAGACTATATTCATCGTTGGATTCAATGAGAGAATATATAACATTAATTTTGAAAGAGACATAATCAGGGTAAGGATTCGTTTTAGTAATTTTTCAGATGTAGTATTCGAATTCTATCTGTTGAATTAATATTCTATGAAAACTGTTCTAAAAATCAAAAATTAAATTTATTACCAAAATACAATGATATTAAATAATTAATTAATTTCCTTTTATATCATGATTAAAATGTTACAAAAATTCACTTCTTTTTAAAATTATAATTGGTTTACAGTCTTGTGAAAGACACAAATTACCACACAAATTGATTATAACAAGGACATGCTATAATACAATGATTTTACTGTCACTGAGTAGTTTTATTAGCAACTGGTACGCCCCTGATTACAGCCTATTACTCAATCATGATTTAATATTCTTTATTCGGTAGACTTGTACTATTCAGAATTTCAAAAATGAGGTGTCCGTTCAGTGCGAAATTGAAGTTGAACATCAGCGCTTGTTATACTGTGAGAGAGAACTTAAAAATGCTGAAGATGGCAAGGTGATGTATTTAGTTGACTATGGAATCACTCATAAATCTTCAGTCATGATGATCATTATTGTACCAGGTTGGGTAATGTTTTTCAAACTTTGATAGTATGTATATTATCTTCTATATACTAAATCTCAAAGATTTTTGTTTGTTTGTCTGTTTGTACAGAATTGATTGAGGAACTGGTACCGTCTTTAAATTTGGTCAGGCCATTTGCACCAGGCAAAAGTTTGGTCAGGTAAGTCAGCCCATTGCACTGACTACGACTCCCTTGTATTAACTAACAAGACTAATACGAAGTGTTACCATTCTACGTAGTGTTCATCTACTGTTTACCATCATGAATTTCGTTTTCCAAGGATTATGTTAAATGCATACCTGGAACTGGTATGTGAATGACGTATGAGCACTGAGAGCTGTGTTCCCTATAAGGATTTTCAGGGGGGTGCTCCCAGGAAAATGCTCTCATTTAGCCTCTGCCCCAATAAAATACACTTTGTGGGTCCCCGAAAATTTGATGGTTAATACTACTGTTTGTTTTTTTGTTTTTTGTCCGGATTGTATTAAAGTGATGGGAAGATTGAAAATACTTTTATAATTGAGATAGAAACTGACTTTCAAATAATATAATATAATTTATAATATGAATATTTGTTGTTGTTAGAAAATAATTAAATAAATTAATGAAAAGTCGTCATATACATAGATACTGTTGTTGTTGTTGTTGTTGTTGTTGTTGTTGTTGTTGTTGTTGTTGTTGTTGTTGTTGTTGTTGTAATGAGTCAGAGACGCCTATTCTCCCGAAGACTGCTTGTAATGGAGGTGGTTTCGTTCCATTCCAGGGACTCATCAGGAGGGTAACCCTCGACCACTTAGGAAACACACATAGGTCCCTAGTTACCACCGTACTGTTGGGAGCAGCCTCATACCGCTCTCCCCGTATTGCAACTATCCTAGGCTCCCTCTGGGATACCCCTGCCAGGTGTCATCACATCGTTGTTTTTGTTGTTGTTGTATTGGTGACAAATAGATTGACCTATTTGCGAAATATGGGAAAAAAATTTCGAAAATAATATTAAACAAATCATAAATATATATGTGAACACGAACTTATTGGAAAAAAATCTTTCTTTTAGAAGTTGAGGCATAGCCTACTTTAATACAGCTAGACATTTTGCATAAACATTGGAAAAATAGGAGTACAGTTTTCCATTGAAAAATGTATTATAAGTGAATTTATAACTAGTATATTGGAATATGGGATCGAGGTATACAATAATTTTGGGAGATTGTGTGCATTACCTATAACGAATTCAATGATAATTAACTTATTATGTCAAAAGATATTCAAGTTAGGCTTAGAAAATGTAATATCAATGAATAGGAAGTCAGCTAATGCGGATAGATCAGTAACTGGCCTAGTTTATATAACATGCTCATTTTAAGAAATATACATTTTCCTGGAAACCGAAGAATGTGTCAACATTCCATTTATTATTTCGATATATTGTACATATTCAACTAGTTTTAGTATAATCATGTTCCAATTTAAACATTTACTAACCATTCGGTCTCGATCGCTTCGCTACGGATCACTCTCTCACAAAGGTCGCATCGCGACCTTACCCTCATCAAAATATCACTGATAATAAATACGAGCCCTTCGGTCTCGGTTGCTTTGCGACGGATCGGTGCTACGCACTTCAAGTTAACGGCCGCTGTGCGACCTTACTCCTACCCTTGCTGCCATGAAAATTGTTAGAAAGGGACGTTATGATTTTGAAATTTCATTAATTTGTTTACCTATTTTGTGTAAACAACAACAACAAATATTCATATTATAAATTTGTAAACGTGAAATTCGTGTTCAGCATACTTGTTTACATCAGGGTTGCCGTGGGAAGGGAATTTTCATTCCCATTCCCATCCCATTCCCACAGGGTTTCCGTAGGAATTCCCATGGGAATTCCCACGGGTTTTCCCATGGGAATTCCTATGGGGAATTCCCATGTGGGAATGCTATGGTTTTCACATGGCAAATCCCCCGTCGAAATCCTATGAGAATGCCAAATCCTATTGGATACTTTATATGATCTACTTTTGATTTTAATGGCTTCACAAATGATGGGAAAACCTGTGGGAATTCCCATGGGAATCCATAAGAAATTTCAAGATTCCCATATGGGAATTCCCATGGGAAAATCTGTGGGAATTCCCATGCGATAAATACGATTCCCATTCTCATCCCATTCCCTTGGGAATTCCCATTCCCACGGCAACCCTGGTTTACATATAATACCCGTTGAAAGCTAACTTCTAGGTTGATTTTAAATTTAATTAATTTGTTTACCTATTTTTGTAAACAACAACACAAAATATTCATATTAGAAATTTGTAAATGCGAAATTCTAAATCAGTTTACCTATTATAACATTTGGAAGCTAACTTCTATCTCATATATAAATGCGGTTTCTATTCCCCCACCACTTTAATACAATCCGGACAAACAAACAAACAAACAAACACACACACACATGTTAAACCTGCAACTTGTAAATTACACGTACTCAATTCAGTTCAGTATGTTGCTATTTTGGAGCCAAGTACCTTATTATAGGAAATTAACTTGCCATGTAATTAACGCGAAGGAAATTAACGCTCCATGAAATTAACGCGAATTTGAGCTGAACATTTTCAAATACATGAAATTAACGCGAATATATTTTAGAAAAATATTTTTCATGATTATTAATCTCCTGATTAAATACTATGTATTATTGTGCCCAAATAGGCTTCCAATCTACTTGATAGACATGGTATACCCTTTCAAACTAGTTGCACATCTGAAAATATGTAGCTCGGGAGTTTGTCATCCATTATACTTTTGCTAAATACGTAGCAGGAAATTAAGGTCATGGAAATTAACGCTCCATGAAATTAACGAGAAGGAAATTAACGCGATTTGGAGAAATTCGCGTTAATTTCATGGAGCGTTAATTTCCTATAATGAGGTATGTCAAATAATTAATTAATGCTATTTACTAACTCAGGATTTAGCTTCTGCATAATAAATTATTTGATTAATTATCGATTTGACTAATCTGATAATGGTGACGTGGATCTGAATTCTATAAGAAAGGTGTAGCCAGACAATAAGTTTATGATGGATACGTCTATATTACCGCAACTTTATCTACTCTTATCTACCCATAATATTTTAATATACTCTGCGTATATAACCCCTTATGGTATAAATACACCAGTCTAAGTGGCGAGATATACAGTCAGGTCTGCTTATTGTGAACAAGATTTCGTCTGCTTATTATGAAGATTTTTTATTATGAACAAGCCCTACGGTCCCAATTTGACAACTTACATAGGGTTTGTATTAAGTTGAGTTCGCTTATTATGAAGTCTCTCTATTATAAACACAATTTTTGGTCCCTTGAATGTTCATAATAAAAGAACCAGACTATACTATTAATTAAGCCATTGGGCGAGGAGAGGTGGGATTTATTGTCTGGTTACACCTTTCTTATAGAATTCAGATTCAAAGTCACCATTATCAGGTTTGCCAAATCGATAATTGTATGTCAAATGGCTTCAGCAGACAATAAGTTTATGATTGGATGCACTCGTTTAACATCCAGCCATAATAAATAATGAATGCATTATCTCCAAAGGAGAATAATGATTACAGGTTTTAATATGAGGTTCTAAAGGAAACCGTCTAGTTGGCTCCAAACGCATTAGCAACGAAAATTGAAGCGGACTGCATCGCTTCGTGATTGTGTGACACGATACTGGTGTCACTGAGGAAAAATTTGAAAGGTCGTGGTATTTGTCCAATGACCCACTCGTAGCATATCTATGTTGACTCCATTCCTTAGGGCAGCCGATGCAGAGGCGGAGCGAGTAGAATGGGCGTTGAAGATGAACATATAAATGACTGATTGTTTAATGAGTGTTTAAGCCATCTCCCTATCGTAGAGGGTGAGATAGGCTTGAATGGTCTCATGAATGAGACAAACACTTGGTATGTAAAATAAGAGCTTCAAATCCAATAATTAATTAATGCTATTTACTAATTAGCCCAAGATTTACTTTGTGCACAATAAATTATTTAATTAATAATTCGCTGCATTACTCTCATCAATATGTCATTCATTTATTATGCCGAAGATATAGGTCAGTAAATCGTTTAATAACTGATAGTAATATTATGCACTAGCCGAGTACCCGCGCTTCGCCGCGGTATTCAAATTCACGGGATTATTCACTCATTATAAAATAATCGTATTTACATATGTTATTGATAGTATTACTAATAGCCGAAGCGCCGCCCTCCGCCACAAAAAGGCTTCTTGCTAGTTCCTGCAAAATATCAATATATTCCAACGAATCTTTAGTGGTATTACCACTTGGGAAGTACAGAAGATAACTGTATATTCGAAGTATCATTTGTCAGTATTGGGGCTTAGAGTGTTGTAAAAATGAAAGTTAAAATTTACGTGCTTCCTGACCTGACAGTACCTAGAATTGTGCAGGGAAAATTAATCTGTCCTGTATAGTTAGATTATTTGTAAGCTGTGAATTTTGGTTAGTATGTTGTTATGTTTTGCCTCTGTATTATGTAATGGTGTCCTAGTTCTGGCATGGATTACGATCTCTGATGAATCAGATATAGAAAGTGAATTCCAGTGGGTTAGTTAGTATGAGTGGCGTTTCGCCGCGGCAATAATTGGAATATTGTAAGGAGTAAATAATAATACGTGTGCTTAGATAACATACTGAAGACTTAGTATAGAGCTTCTGGATATACAACATTTCTCGTACATTGGTTGGGGGCTAATATACATAGTTTTTTGGAACTTCCTAATCTAGATACTGCTACGTAGAACATGCCATGAGTAAAACATGGAGAGGAGAGGTCCACCCCAATGGCTTTGAATGTCTGACCCTGTGATTTATTCACCGTCATGGCGAAACATGGTCTTATTGGAAATTGCAGGCGGCGGAATTGAAAGGGCAGCTCTGTATCGGATGGTATGAGTGGGATCCTTGGCAATAGAACCACCTCGCCTTTGTAAGGGCCGCAGGAGATAGTTGCCTCAATTAAGTTCTGGTGCAATCGGGTCACGACGCAGCGGATCCCGTTTGTTGTCTTGGGCGGCTCCAAGGACCTGAGCACCATGATGGGGGAGCCGATTTTTAGTTTGAGGATGTGGCTTGGCATCCCAGTCAGCTCCAGGGAGTTGAGGAACTCAACTGGGTACTGTACCGCCTCATTGTCGTTCATGGCACTGTCCACAGACGCATATTCCTTTTCCTCTCCAGGAAATTCGTTCATCAGCCAAGTGTTGAGTTTGTTAACGTTAGTGTTTAATGGGGAGACGATCGCCCGCTCAGCAAGTCACTCTGGCTTGGTACTGTTGACATCCAGGTTCGGATATACTTGAGCCTTGAGTTCCTCCAGGTAACGTTTCTTGAGTGGCATTTTTTATGATTTGAAATATGTCGATGTGTAATGTGAAATATGTGAAATGTGAAATGTGAAATATGTTAAAAATATTAGAAACAGTTGTATTAATATTACGGGGATCATAGGAATGAGACTATTGACAACTCAAATGCAAGCTGAAATTTTATTGGTTAAATTGCTAGCGCAGGGGAGATTCAATTGTTGCTTTCTTTCATAAACAATTGACCCATTGAATTTTAGACCAATAAAACTCGAGTCAGAATAATGTGAAAACTCTGCAATCTGATAGGTCAAGGTCGGTACAATCGCAAAGTGTGAAAATATGCATGTTGTAAATTGCAAATTATGCATTATATTTACTTTAAAATATCATATTTGGATTCCTCATACACTAAAACCTAGATTGCACGTTTGGAATGTTTTTCTAGCAGCACTGTGAACTTTTGATAATTCCCATTGAAATGTATGGGAAGGTGCCAAAAAAATCACATATTTTGAGTTAACTTCGCGAGGAATGTAAATATCTCTTAAAAACTCCTTATTCAGGGTGGTGGGGTAACTTCTAAGTGACATACAAATTTTGGTTCAGATCTGTTGTGATCTCTCGGAGGAGATGTGATGACAGACACACACACAAACCTACTACTTTATATATATAGATACTTAGTATGTCAAAGTAAACTGATGCAAACTGGATTAATTAAAGTATGCAATTTCAGAAATAATTTAGTGAAGAATAAATCACCAAACCAATATGTGCAATGAGGCAGCAGTAGGAGGTTAAATTTTTGATAATACCTGGCGCAGATTAAATGTGAAAATTATAAAAATTAGAAGAAACATGCAAAACAATATATTTTATGATGTGACAAATTTTGTGTCGACTGAATCAAAATTGTAAGAGCTGATTCCAAATATTTCCCTGTGTGACGTCATAATCTCGTAAATCGTTTTACGTGTGTCTCATTTTATGTTGTCTTGTCATCTAAAATTGTTGGCGAATCGGATGAAAACTGAAAGAGCTATTCCTAAATATGTGCTTTTATGCAGGGACGTAGCCAATGGGCCTGCAGGAGGGCCTCCGAGAGGTTTCGCGGGCTCCAGGGCAAACAATAGCGACAAATTGAAATGGCCTCCGGCAATCATTTTGAAAAATTAAGGCCCCTGTCTGAACATTTCATAAATTGAGATTAGTGTTTTTGAACAGATACAATAAGTACTAGCTGCACTAAAAATTTCAACTCAATTGGGACTATACTTTTGATGTAATAACCTTTAGAAGATTCCTACGTAATTTGTCACCATGGGAGGTCCATTCTTTAACTATTTTTTTAAGGGATTTGAAGCATATCTTATCCTATATACATGTAATCTCGGTAATAGTCCTACATTTAACACTTTAACTTTACAAAAATTCAAAATTCTAGTCCATTGACGTCAAAATTGTGATAAAAGTGGGCAAATAAAAACGATTATGGGTCAATTTTTCTTGCTTCGTCACCCCATGTGAGATCTCCAGAAGAGTCAAAGTGCTAAATTTAGGTCTTTTAGCGAGATTTACATGGAGACATACTACATAGCCAGTTAAAAGGTCATTACATGTATATTGGATAAGATATGCTTCAAATCATTAAAAAAAATAGACTATACTATTACTAGAATAGTAGCCTAGGCGATTTTTCTCCATATTGGGAGCCAATAATTTTATGAAATAAGCCTGTCACTGGAAAATTGGGCCAATAAAATTGATCCTGGACCAAAATTCCATAGAAAACTGGTCCTAGGACCATTTTTCCATTTTCCATTGAATATTGGTCTCCCGGACCAATTTTTCCCGAAAAAATATTCCATGGAAAAATGGTCCTAGAACCAATTTTTTCGGGACCAATTTTCCATAGACAGGCCCCTCTGGAACACCTTTCCCAAACCAAAATGTTCATTTTACACGATTTCCTTATCTCTTTATAATTAAGGTTTGAGTTAACTATATGTCATTCAATCATATTATCTGAAGGAAGCATTTGGCGGTAACAATATATACTTACATTTTAAACTAATAACTTTGTTTAGAAATTTTCACAGGCCCTCCTAGAACTACGGGCATCGGGGAAACTGCCCCCCCCTACCCCCTGCCCCTCCCTCTTGGTGGCCCTGCCTGCAGGGCCTGCTGGCAGGCCCTTCTAAAATACCGCAGGCCCAATTTACAATTTATTCTTCTGAAAATGCGACATCAACACTTAATTACCTAAGATGTAACCGAACTAATTACAAATGGGAAGTTGTATTTTATTGGGTTTGAAATACTAGTAAATATAAGCTACTCCATGGCCTACTTAATATACGGCCGTGTATGTCACCGAGATGGCCAAAAAAATAGAAGGCCAGATTATAAATTTAATTCTAAGCTAAACTATGCCTCCTATTGTTATTATTTGGGTTGTATATGGGGTAATCAACCATTGCGAGTCCAATGGAACCACTTTTGAGAATCTCAGATTTGTGGTTAAGCTGTTTAGGCGCCATTTAATGATGACACCACAAATATACTATATATACAATTCGAGTCCAAAAGAACTACGAGAAAATGAAGATATTTTGCTAATATGCTTAGTATACATTTCCGAATATATAATGAGAATGAATATCTATAAACCGGCACTTATATACGTTTTATGGACTAAAATAATAAGTTGTAACTCGGATACTACTTGTATTTTAGCATGTGGTTGCTTTATAATTTTTTAGAATTTTTAGAATGTCGCCATTTTGTGATTTAGTAGCCTTTGGAGTGTGAAATTATCCTTATTTTAGTATTCCTGTTATAAAATCATTAGAAATAATTAAGAAAATGAAATTTAGGATATTTGAAAATATTTTCATTTTACGATAAATTGTTACCGTCACCATTAAATGGCGCCTAAACAGCTTAACCACAAATCTGATATTCTCAAAAGTGGTTCCATTGGACTCGCGATGGTTGATTACCCCATATACAACCCAAATAATAACAATAGGAGGCATAGTTTAGCTTAGAATTAAATTTATAATCTGGCCTTCTATTTTTTTGGCCATCTCGGTGACATACACGGCCGTATATTAAGTAGGCCATGGCTACTCGTATGACTGATTTTAGGTGATAACTATTGCCCGACGTAACAGTAATACTAGTATTGTTTCAGAGTATTTTTTGTCCCAGTAAGCTGTCAATTTATATACCCCAGTCCGGTGGCGTAGCCAGGCTCGAGGAAGTTCTCTTTTTGTCCGGGTAATTTTTCTCAGTGGGATTGTAAGTATACTTGGCCGAAAACATAAATACATATTGCCCGGGCACAGAAAAAAGTTACCCGAGCTTTTGGCTACGCCACAATGCTAGAGGAACAAGAGTGGAAAAGAAAATAGCAATTTAGTAATGTACTTGTTATATTTAACAATTTTTTAAACTTTAAATAATGTTTTTTAAACTACGCATACGAAATCAGGAAGTGATACAATAATTTACAGGCCTACGGCAAAACTGCAGGTTCTACGAAGGCCCAGTCAGCAAAATCTGGCTACGCCACTGCTTCTATGATGTAATAATTCCGTTATTTCGTTTAGAAAACCAATAGATCGTTGTCAGCGTATAAAATTAACCCTATATGCAAAATTCCAGTTCTATAGAGTTTGTGGTCTTTTCTATTATCTCTGGGCAAACACACACATACACACAAACAAACAAAAGACAACAATTGTGCTTTTATTACAACTAGCCCTTCGGTCTCGGTCGCTTCGCGACCTTTGTTCGTTCGTGTTAGACACTACGCAACACAATTAACGGCCGATTCGCGGCCTTAGCCTCTTCAAAATATCACTCATATTAAATATGTTAAACCTGTGACTTGTAAATTACTCGTACTCAATTCAGTATGCTGCTATTTTGTAGCCAAGTATTTCAACTAATTAATTAATGCTATTTACTAACCCAGGATTAAGCTCCTGTGTAGTAAATTATTTGTAGTTTAATGAAGAATTTTGAGTTTAAGTAGATGAGTTTATCTGTGCTTTCAGAATGAGTTATCATTTGGGGGGACATTTTCTATGGGGGTAAAATCCATGCTTACTTAATTGATGGGGTCAGAATTATATGGGGGAAAAATTTTTATGCACCAGACCTACCAATTCACACGCGCTGTTAACCCAATGAGAATCCTTTTATCAATTCTAATTAAGTTTTTTTTAATTGAGTTACCCCAACATTCAATATAGTATACTATAGCTATATATTCCAAAAATCCTTCTTATTAACTAAATTGTTTAACTTTAATGATGTCAATGATATTCGTGATTCTTGATGAATTTGTTTCACTTTAATCTACAGTATTCAAATTTACAAACTTTGTTGCAGAAATTGTCTAAATCCCAAGGTTGAAACCGCTCAAACCGTATATCAGTATTCATGAATAGTTGCCCTACCGAATACTGATAATTATAATATTTGGCTACGTCAACCAAATACGAATACTGATGATATTCGGTTGGTAGAACGAATACGAGTAACAATAATCTTTGGTTGCCCTAACCGAATACGAATACACGTAATTAGAATATTCGGATGGGAAAACTAATATGAATACTGATTATATTCGCTCGGGAGACCGAATACCGAATAATGATATTCGGTCGGGCAACCGAATACCGATTAATGATATCATGTTGGCAACCGAATATCAACTATTCGCGAATAATATTCGGTTCAACCAAATATATTAGTATTCGGTTGCAACCTTGCTAGTAAATCCCAAGTTTATTTCTATTATATTGTTGTATTATTTTCTAGAAGCTGCTAGATGCGCATTGGAGACTCGTAAAGTTAGAATTTGTGATATTAGATCTGCTGCGGACTTCCAGCACAGGCGTGATCAGAATAGAACCGTTAAATTTGATCATCGTAAAGGAGAATGCTGTATTTGTAAAGATGAAGATAATTCGGGTTATTTGATGAAGTGTGGTGACTACATCTGTCCTAATGATCTTTTAGATATGGCATGGGGGCAAGTGATAGTTCAGAAATATGAGCTAAATTGTCTAGTCTGCCATAAAATTCTTGATATTGAAGATATAATTACTTTTGGACTCCCTGAAGACGATGAGAGACAATTTCTAACTACAGCTATTTCAGTTAATCTATGTATTAGTCAAGATATTCAGCAATGTCCCAACTGTAGGAGCTACTGTCAGCGCCTCAAACCAAATGAGGCTCAAACTAACTGCATTGTCTGTAGTAGAAATATGAAATTGACCTATCTCTTCTGCTGGTATTGCCAGAGTATTTGGAAGAATCCAAGAAGTGACCAGATTTGTGGTAATGAGAACTGTTCTAAAGACAAGATTTTGTCACTTAAGAAATCTCCTATGATAGAACTCGTGGGAAAACAGGGAAAAACCGTAGTTCCAAAAATGAGAGCTTGCCCTGGATGTTTTTCAATTATCAACTATGAAGGTGGGGGTAACGAGGTAACTTGCAAACATTGCAAGTATGCATTTTGCCTTATCTGCCTTACTCCGACAATAAGAGGTAGTTTGCTCTGTAGGACTAGTATAGACAAAGATACTTTGATAGTCTGCGTGCCAGCACCAATACAGACAAGACTGCAAAATAATGAGAAGTGTTTCGTTTAGTACTAACCTGATTTTACAGTTTATATATTGGATAATTGCGTATTGGACTAGGAATTCCCAACTATTTTGTATATCTATATATATTTAATCCCAAGTGTTAGTGAACGGGCATAGTAATGCTTAGTTACAAAATTTTCAACATCGATAGAAAAATAACTAACTGTGTATTGTAAATCTAACAGTGTGTCAAATTGTGAGCGTGGTTCTGAAACATTTCTAGATTTCATAATGCGAAAAATTGTGATTGACAGCTGTTTCAATAAAAATACGAGAATAATAAGTACTAGGGTGCTCTTTTTGGAAAATACAGAATGTATGTACAGTACACCATCGCTAATCCGAACAGAGGTGTTCCGAATCTAAAATCTTCTGTTCCGATTAGTGAATTCGTTCGGATTAGTGAAGTAATGCATTTTCTATGGACATCTATAAATGAGAATCTCGATAATCCGAACCAAACTTGTACAAACCTTTGTTAATCCGCACTAAATATCTAGTGTACTATTTTTTATACTTCCATTGCAATTACCTATAATTACGATTTTTTCCCACTTTTATTGGAAAAATATTTGATATCTCCTGTTCGGATTAGCGAGGGTTCGGATTAGCGAAGTTCGGATTAGCGAGGGTGTACTGTACTAGACTAAGCTCCCAAAAGTAGTAAAGTAAACCAAATCTAAAATTACAGCTGTACGGGCAGCATTTTCTTTAGGAGGCACAATATATTTTTGGTAGCTGACTAGTAGTGCCTCCATGAGAACAATCCTGTTTGCACAGCTGTAAGCTGTGTTTTATTTCAATGAGCGGAATGTAATTTAAATGAAATAGTTTCCGTCACTTCACGACGGGTTATTCAACCGCAACGTGGTCTCAATCTACTCATCTATTCACTTTTTATATTATAGTTTTTTATTGTAACAGTAGACCAGTTCTATTCAGCCTATGCTTTAATAATATAACCTTCGAGAGCAGGCCTCTATGTGAATTATATATACGAGCCCTTCGGTCTCGGTCGCTTCGCGACGGATCACTCTCTCACAAAAGTCGCTTCGCGACTTTTGTTCGTTCGTATTAGGCACTACGCGATACAATTAACGGCCGCTTCGCGGCCTTTCCCTCCCCAAAGCAATCACATTAATAATGAGTTTTATTAGCTCAATAAATTTCAGTTGCACGATAAGAAAGCTCGAATCAAAATAATACTAAAAGAAAAACAGGCAATAGAATAGACAAATTATTGATTGGTTAGATGAATCTATTTTCAATCAATCAAATTGGAGCCTCAGAAAATATTTCTATTATGCACAATCTATTTATACTAACTGATGAAATCTGCTAATCCATACTTACAAACCCTCGAATTTAATTGGCTAACATATTTTGTCACCTTCAAATGTGAATTCTTCCTGTTCTCCTCTAGGCTGAGTATGAATGTCCGATGCGTTGTGAGCTCATATACCGACTTCTGGGTAAGCAAAGCTGTCTCCAAAGTTTTGCTCCTTTATCTTGTGTTTGGGCCAATAGCCCCCTACTCCGGCTCCCCCTATCCCATGTCGGGGGTCAGTGACAGCATGCAACGGACATTTTCCTGCCATACCATTTCCCAGAAGTTCCCTAGCGTGGACACCTGAGGGGACACGAATGGGATCTGTGCCACCACGTACTTCCTCTCTAAGTAGAAGCCTGATATTAGGGAGGCGTTAATGTAGCTACACTCAGAATTAAGCTTAACGCGACTCATGTAGAAGGGAATGAAGCTAGCGTCAAAGTTATTCTTGCGGTTATTCATCGATTTAGCATCGTATGAAGTAAACAAGAACTTAAGAGGGTCCAAGCTATTGAACTCCTTCACGAGCCCTGCATTCCTTCTCTCAAACGATGGTGCGTGTACGTCACAAACTCTTCTACAGTGTTGGGATTCAACCAAATATTCTTACTACAGTACAGCTCTAATTCATCGATCTAGTCTGCTTTTTGGAGTGTAAAGGTGGTGTAGTAAGTTGGATCCACTTATTGTGGCTCCGGGTCCGGTGTACCATCCGGGGGAGGAAGCGCAGACCTCATACTCTGAGGGAGGACAGGGGCTCTCTGTACCTCCCTGGCGCCTCTATCTCAAGGGGCTGAGGATCTTTTAATTTGACAGAACGAAACTGAGTATTTATTCTACAACAACAGAACCAACAACATCCCATCGTGAAGGCAGGAGAACAACAGGACTACAAAATAGAGACGACATAAAACATAGATGTCGATTCTACAATCCTATTTATACATTCTATCTGAATAGCTCTCAGATTATAATTTACTCCTGTCATTCGATGTTTCTATCGGTTAATAAGCTGGACACAGTTTCTATTCCAGCTATGTATATAACTGAGGTCAGTGTTCCCTCTAAGGTGCTCATACTACCTAAATTTTCCGGCGGTATTTCCTAGGTCTACGGCGATTACAATTTCTAATTCTATATTTCCGGCGATAATTGAGGGAGCTAATCATTATTTAAATAGTACGAGCCCTTCGGTCTCGGTTGCTTTGAAACAGATCGGTGCTACGCACCTCAAGTTAACGGCCGCTGTGCGGCCTTACTCATCACATTTTCTACCATGGAAATGGTAGAAAGGGAAGTTATTATTTTGATTTTCATTAATTTGTTTACCTATTTGTGTAAACCACAACAACAAATACTCATATTAGAATTTTATAAATGCGAAAATCGTGTTCAGCATACTTGTTTAACTATAATACCCGTTGGAAGCTAACTTCTATGTTGATTTTGAATTTTCATTAATTTGTTTACCTATTTTGTGTAAACAACAACAACAACAAATATTCATATTATAAATTTATAAATTCGAAATTCGTGTTCAGCATACTTGCTTACCTATAATACACGTTGAAAGCTAACTTCTAGGTTGATTTTGAATTTCATTAATTTGTTTACCTATTTGTGTCAACAACAACAACAACAACAAATATTCATATTATAAATTTATAAATGCGAAATTCGTGTTCAGCATACTTGCTTACCTATAATACCCGTTGAAAGCTAACTTCTAGGTTGATTTTGAATTTATATAATTTGTTTACCTATTTGTGTAAACAACAACAACAACAAATATTAATATTATAAATTTATAAACGCGAAATTCGTGTTCAGCATACTTGTTTACCTATTATAACATTTGGAAGTTAGTTTATATCTCATATATTAATGCGGTTTCTATTCCCCCATCACTCTAATACAATCCGGACAAACAAACAAACAAACAAACAAACAAACACACAAACACACAACAATCGAGATTTAATAATATAGATTAGGCCCTCTAATTTTCCGGCGATCAACCAAAATTCACATTTTTCCGGCGATTTTCATTGTAAAAATTGCCATTTTCAGGCTAAAAATCGCCGGAAAGTGCTTAGAGGGAACACTGACTGAGGTTCCTTTAATAATTTAAACTGAGTAAAAGCAAACAACAACAATAACAACTTGCAAACAAATGAAAACTACAACTACATGTTGTTTATTAAACATTACATTTAACTGTGAATTCTTGGTTGTTTGAATCGCTATTAACTTATCCGGATCTTGTTATGAAGTCATTCATATTAACAAAACAAGCGATATAGAGATCCTAAAGGGTAAAGAGGATAAATTAGCGTATACCATTATGTAACTCACATAATATGTATGATGCACTGATAAGTTAATATTTCCTTATTATGCAATGGTTTACCGCACAACTAAGCACTAATTATGTTACTACGCCAACTCACCACTGAAGATACCATCTTTGCCTTTCCTCTCCTCATGCACTTGACTATGTGGAATATGTCTACCGTCTCCTGTGTAGTTAGTTCCTGTATCCCTAGACAGCAGGCAATTAGGACCCCGGTCATACCAATTCCGTCCCAGCAGTGAACCACACAGGGCTGTTGGCATACTCCTGCTTGAATTTGTTAATTATTTCGGAAAGGTGGACGATAGGTTGTGAGTATGTCGGATTGTTGTTTTCTAGGAAGTTAGAACATATACTACACGAAAGTGTGTGTACTATGGTTAGTTATTTTAAACTTGTTGCGCTTAATATCCAATGTAAACGTGCTCCCTAATGTCTCAACACTGTAAATTCCGAATCCCTGTTTCTCTTCCCCCCAGTAGCACACGCTTCCATCCAGTCCCGTCTCCAGAAGCTCGTACACCAGATTACAAATATGTTAACTCATTATCGAATGATGACGTATTACTAAAATTTCACATTGTTAATTTGGACTATTTAGGCCTATTTACGCTTTATAATCATTGTTAGAAGTATATAAATCACACATCAACCGCAAAGCGGTTTGTATGTGGTTGTGTTCTGTAGCGAAGCGACCTAGCAAGCGAAGCGCGCTAGTCATTTGTACATTGAGTGTTAAATTAAATATGTTGCAAATTTGGCGTTTTAGGACCTCATATCAGGAACCCCCAATAGAAGAGAATATAAATTTGTTAATTAACCGATTCAAATAATAATATACTTGCTTTTGACATACAGTTGATACATATAGAGCACGGATATACCTAGTTTCCGGTGTAGCAGCCCAGATTAACCTCAACCCAGTTTAATACAGGTGTAGCAGCCCAGATTAACCCCCCATCAGCAGTGGCGTATCCAGGGGGGGTGCTCAGGGTGCTACACCTGTATTAAACTGGGTGGAGGTTAATCTGGCCCTTACCTTAGCTGGGTGATCAAGCACGGCTGTATTAATAGTCAGATGGGCTTCGGTGCAGGCCTAATTTTCAACACCCATAGCACCCCCCTTAAATTCGTCCCTTAGCACCCCCCTTATGAAAATCCTGGATACGCCACTGCATCAGTATATACCCGGGTATATTCTGTCCTAGGCCAGATTATACCCGGGTATGAAGTGGGCTAGCCCAAAATATACCCCTCTAGCCCAGATTATACCCCCTTGGGGGTATAATCTGGGCTAGGACAGAATATATCCCTCTCTTATTGTGTATGCCTAATTTTCGGAACGGGACGGGACAGTCCCGGAAAATCTAGATACCCAATTTTTGGGACGGGACAGTAGTAGTAGGTTACCAAATATGTAGTCAGTAGATGTCGGATATAAGCACGCCGGTTATAAGAACATATCGGATATAAGAACACTATGTTGGAAAAAGGTTGCCATATACCCTATATAAATTATGTCGGTTATAAGAACATGCCGGTTATAAGCACATCAAGTGCAGTTCCCGACGCTTATAACCGGCATCCACTGTATTTCGAATGACGATTGAACAAAAACCAACACAAGTTTATACGTATTATGTGGTTTTAATTTTATAACTAAATACGTACTAATTCATTGAAAAAAATGACAAATAATTGTGAATAGATCATAAACTATTCTTTTTGCCGAATAATCCATTATTGATTGTTAAAACTACCAAGAGAACAATATTTGATCAAATTCAACTTCTCTTCGGGTAAACTTCGCAAAAAACTATCCATATCGCGAATACCCAAAATTTGCCAAAAAGTTAATAGTTCATGAATAATACGTTATATTCAAGAATTATACAACTTAGAGATGGGACATACGTTTATTTGTTTATATACGAAGAAAATTTGACAGTAGAACAAAGTTGCATCGTATACTTGGAATGTTGAATACAAATTTTTTGCGATATTTCATGTAAATGTTGAGTGTTCGATATTCATTCAAAATTGTTGCACCTTGTATGTTACAATGTTGCATGCAACATTTATGCATACATATATAAGTTATCACACCACACGCATTACATTTTCGCACATGACATAATGAGGCCAGGGAGTATATTCTGTCCTAGCCCAGATTATACCCAGGTATACTCTGGCCTAGCCCAGATTATACCCAGGTATACTCTGTCCTAGCCAAAATTATACCCCCAAGGGGGTATAATCTGGGCTAGGGAGGTCTATTTTGGGCTAGCCCACTTCATACCCGGGGGTATAATCTGGGCTAGGACAGATTATACCCGGGGTTATTCGAGAACGGGGGTATAATCTGGACTGTTACACCGGGACCCGAATCCTTAGCTACGCCAAGGCATGGAGGCACTATCTTTTGGTGGCTACTGGTTGGGTAATTCATAGTGCCTCCAAGGAAAATGCTGTCTGCACAGCTGCAATTTTGTTTTTTTTCGCCATGTCATCATCACTATGAAGGTGTTATGAGTTCCAATCAGAACTCCGCCGTTAGCATCACAGTCTGTTCTCTCTAATTGTCCACTTTTCTAATAGTCCACTTATTTTCTTGTCCAAATCACTATTCATATATCTGTAATAGTCCATATTCTCTAATAGTCCACTTTGGGCCAATTTCCCACTGGTGACTATTAGAGAGAACAAAGTCTACTTATGTACCTTAATAGTCGTTTAGGATGCCCACCCAGGTTGGTGCTGGATACTAGGCTTTTAGTTAGTTATATATGCATTAGTTATTTTCCTTAGACTAGTTTCACATACTGTTTAGTATTTCTCATTACTGATTAAATATAGTTTATCAACTCTTCAACATATATACTAAACGTATGTCATATGGCAACTCCTCTTACAATCGCCATTCCCCCGCTGCGTGAAGGGCAGACTATTGCAGCCTCGTAGCCGCGACCTCTGTTCGTAGCCGCGGGTGTCATCCAGTGTTCCCTCTAAGCACTTTCCGACAATTTTTCGCCGGAAAATGGCAATTTTTACAATGAAAATCGCCTGAAAATTGTGAATTTTGGTTGATCGCCGTAAAATTAGAGGGCCTAATACTATTTGAATAATGATTAGCTCCCTCAATTATCGCCGGAAATATAGAATTATAAATTGAAATCGCCGTAGACCTAGGAAAGACCGCCGGAAAATTTAGGTAGTGTGAGCCCCTTAGAGGGAACACTGCACTGTCATCCCTAGAAGACAAGGCAGCTGTGAAGCTCGTACCGGCTTATGTCAAAAGGGTAGGTTGGAAGAGAAGGTTGGTCTGCGCGCCATAGAGAAAGATACTCTTGAGGAAGCATTCGCCTGCTTACAAGAAAGGCTTGATCATGAGGACGAGTTCCTCCCTGGAGCCAACTTCCGAAGGATGACGTGGACCCCGGGTGAGCCTGTGCAGGATTCTTCGCCCGGTACCTTTTTCCTTAGGATCTCGTCTAGATACATCCTGTATCGTTTGCGATTTATTCGATTAGAAATAGTTACAGAGCTTTTCGGATTTAGGATAGGAAAATTTCGATTAAAAAGTTGACATCAATGATATTCAAAAAAATTAAAAATATATAAAATTTGAACAATCCCAGACGATGCAGGATAAAAGCATTTAAACAGTATTTACTATTGTAAGGTTCATCAATAGTAAAAAATCTCTTACATAAATTGGTTAAATTTGAAAACCTAAAATTTTCCCTGTTACTTGTCATTGAAATATTATTGCATTTTCGCAAATAGAAGGATGATTCAAATCCGCAGTAAAAATTTCAAGAAAATGGGATAAATAATTTTCTTAGAAGTGCATTACAGTATACCTGAACCTTAAGGGAAAATATGAGGAATATATTTATTACACCAAATATATTTATAATTCTAAATGATTAGTTTCAAGCCGTAGTAAGGCCGCGAAGCGGTCGTCAATTGATGCGTGAAACGCCAAACAGTCGCAAAGCGACCGAGACCGAAGGGCTCGTATATTTAATATTTGAATGTATTCCAGGCAGAGAAACACAAAAACGAGACTGAGGACTATCTGAAGAAGATGGGCATTGCGATTAGCGTAGGAAAAGATGGGCTAGAGACTACTGTGAAGGGTGTGTTCTCTCCTAAGAACACGCCGCACCTTGTCAACTTGAATGAGGATCCTTTGATGACCGAGTGCCTCATCTATTTCATCAAAGAAGGAGTGACTAACGTGGGAACAAATGATACTTGCGATATACACCCACACGGAAACTTGATCTTGCCTGAACACTGTCAATTTCAGAACAAAAGGTGCAAAGTCCGTTTAGTTCCAACCCCAGGCTCGTGCACCATCGTTAATGGCTCCAAGCATAGACTCCTTGACAGAATTTTGGAGGACAGAGTGCGACAATTGTCATAGGGTCAGATGGGATATACAAAAAAAAATACTTCTAACGGTTGCTAATTGCATTCTGGCAAACAAAGTTCGAAATTTAAATTCACTGAAGATACTCAAATCTTCTAAAAGAACATCAAATGTTGAAGACACCAGGAAAATAAAGAAATTTCAGTCATAATTAGTGAATCTATTTTATCAATACTAGTGTGTTTGCGCCTATTTTTGTTGAATTAACTGAATTATTAGTATTCTCCCCTATTCAAAAGTGTATTTATTAATGGATAATGCCATCTACTCGTTATCCATGGTTAAAGTTAGTTGTAAGTCCTGTATTACGAAGTTCCCGCTCCAAGCTAACAGAGGCTGTAGAGCTAAAGCAGGGCGCTCGAATTATAATGGGGATACACCATGTGTTCAGATACAACAATCCAGAGGTTAGTTGAGTACCTTACTTGATACTATATTGTTAGTTCTGTAATAATTCTGCTGTTAGGAAGCTAAGACTTCAGTAATGAGTTTTCTGACCTCCATCGATAAAGCTTACTACTCTTTGAATCAAAGAAATCTGGCAAAAGAAACCCCTCCTTAATGTGGTGGTCACTGGAACCCCAATCAGCCGCATGAACCTTACACTGACAACATGACAACATATGACCAGTGGCGGCGCTAGCTCTCCGGGACTGATGGGGCTGAACTGGGCTGAACAGGGCTGAACTGGGCTGGGGCTGAAAGATTTACTATAATTGTAAATAGCTTTCATAATTTATTGATTATTGTGCATTAATACACTTACTAAAACAATTTCTTTTTTAATACGTGCTTACAGCAGCATCACGTATTATGTATTATACAACAAATGAATACTATTGCCAATTGCTATTATAATATTGCATCCAACTTTATGTCAATGGGCAATTTATCAGATGAGGGCATTAATTGCTATGAGGAAGAAACTACCTCCCTACTTGAGCAGAAAGACCTTCTGCTCAATTGTGTGAACAAATGGAAAGACTATCGTTATAACGGGTTACGAGATTCTCTATACGACAATGCAGTGTTGCTTAAGGAAGCAAACTCAATCTCTCTAGAGCTCAGACAACAGGTATGAAATTATACACTATAAGCTAGAACAGTCAGCAAGACCAGTACTCATCTGTCTCTATCCTCTTACAGGTAGCATTTCAGTTCGTGCTAATGACAGACTGTCGTTACGCGCATCTCACAAAGACACTCGCTGGCCCAGGACTGCGAGACGGAGAAAATGAGAACTCTACCTACTCAGACTCCGCATTTCTCAAGAAGACAATCGTAGCAGTTGAGGTATCCGACGCGACACACGGTGTCACACACATCTGGTCTCTGGAAAAGCTCAAGCAGAGAATAAACGCTATGCACGAGATGTGCGAGGCGAGTGTCAAGCTGGAGACAATAAGCCCTCGTGTCAAGGCAACATTATCCATAGCATTCTATAGCTACCAGGGTTGCCGTGGGTATTCCCACAGGATTCCCATATGGGATGGGAATGGGAAATTTTTTTAACCTATGGGAATTCCCACATGTGGGAATCCTGTGGGAATCCTATGGGAATTCCCATAGGATTATCAATAAAATTTCCACACATTCATATAGATCATCATATTACAATAAAGCATAGTGTACATTATGGTTGTAGTCTTGTAGACAAACCATAATGATTCATGAACACTATATAGGCGAATTCCCATACGTAGGAATACTGTGTAAAATTGTAAATGCTATGGGATTTCCCACATGTGGGAATCCTATGGGAAATCCTGTGGGAATGGGATGGGAATGGGAATGAAAATTCCCTTCCCACGGCAACCCTGATAGCTACACTATAGCGCATACCGAGTTATAGTATTAACTGCATCTCTGTTAGGCTTGTCAACTCGATGACCGAAGTACAGACTCCGTGAGTGCGGGGATGGAAACAACCCATCCTTTGACAGCTTCCCCTGGTACAATCTGATTGGACGTAGCTATGTATATCTGACGCACATGCTCATTCCCATAACTCTAGAGCAAACCGTTGCTATAGTTACGGACACATTGATGTGGTGTTGGCGCTATGTGTGCTGGTGAGGCACAATTTCTGAAAACAATTTAGATATTTAGACAATTTCTATATTTCTTATTTCTTCAGACTAAGGACTGCAAAGCTACAACCGTAGCATTCGACAAGACAGACTCTGCCTGGTATCCCAAAGATATCCCAGTGTACCCTTACAGACAGAATGACCTAATTGCGCAGTGCTATCTGGGAGATGAGAAGTTAACAGAGCTAATCGAGCGACCTAGGGAGATCGCTCGCGAAATTCGAGAGCAGCCTCCAGGTAGCTTAAAGAATAGACCCAGTCTACAAGACTCACAGACCTCTGAGGATTCCAGCCAGCAGGGAGGGCTCACAGACCTCTGAGGTCCCAGCAGGGAGGGCTCAGAGATGATGTCCTCTTCCGACTACTACTCGGTCCGCTCCCCACCTCAAGATAGGGAAGTATCCCGGCAGTGTTTGCCAGAAAAGACCACCCCGGAAAAAAACCCCTAGAAAAAACCGGTTTTCCACCCCGGAAAAGGGCAGTAAATTTGGAAAAAAACACTTATGACCATATATGGCAACACTATAGGCCCATTTATGGTCAGCTTCTATATGCAAGAGACAGATATTTTAAAGAGTTCTGAGACAATGAATTAATCAGCTGATCGTATAGGCAGATATATTAAAGAGTATTTTTCCGAACACTGCATCCCGGTGCCAGTCACGCACGTGCGGGAGACCAACGAGAGTTTCTTTCTGCTGCAACATGGCCTGCAGAGGCGACTGGTCTTGTCTTTCGTATATGATAGCAATATTGAACTGAAAATGAATGTGGGTCTTATACAGAGAGTAGAGTATTGCTTCGGAATTTACTACTGTAACTTACTTAGTTAGAGCGAATATACGTACAACTTTATATTTGTTTAGGTTAGAGAAGTTGTAGTTGGGAGAATACGCAACCAGCTGAAGCCAACTCCTGAGGACGAGAACTCCTCTCTAACACTCAATGTCTCATCAGCTGATTTTATACACCTGAGTAACGATCGTCGAACTGTGTTTCGTATCCAGGCCGCCTGGGACACCTCGCTGCACCACACGAAGCTACTGAACATGATCACTCCCTCCAGCTTCCTCGTACACTCTACCATGTCTGTGTACCTGGAGATGGAGAACTGTACTCAGCCTGCATGCTTCACGATTAACTTCAGTCTTCAGATCACTCCCTCCAGCAGCAGAGGAGCGGGTCCCGTTTCTGGGACAGCTGTTCCCCTCTCAGCACCGTCCCGAGACTAACTGCGTGGTGGGACTGTACGAGGTAGTACTACACTCCACAGAGAACAATGCGCGCAAGAGGACTACAATACTAGACAATCAGTCAATGTATGTGCGGGGAGAAGAGATCATATACGAACATAAGAATCATGTGAAACTGCTGAGAGAGATAGAACAGGTGGAGAGGACAAAGCACGTGTTGTTAATTCGAGCGAAAGTTAATTCCGCTCGAGACAATATAACAGTTTACTTCTGGAGTCTCCATATCAGTCACTTCCTCCAGGAGAACTTAACAGAGGAAGATCTGTTAAAAAAATACAACTCGATGAAGAACAGGGTTCAGACTCCCCAGCGTAGCTGTGTACCACTTGTTCACAATTATTTAATTAAATATGACAGAATATAGATAATTATTTGTAATACATATCAATGTGGGTCAAAATCCTACGCTCTTGACTACCGTGGGATTTTGACCCGCACCATGGATACGCTATTATGATTTTACATTGCGGGTCAAAATCCCACGCAACAGGCCTTATGTATAGTAGGCTATGATTATAATTAATTATGTCAGTATATCCATTGTACAAGAATATTCTGGGAAATATTATATACTAATATAATTTGTCGTTATTATTGAAAATATAATCTTAATTTTCAATTAGAAAATAGAAGCCAACTCACAAGTTGAATCAATATAATTATCACAAGTTGAAACGATAGAATTAGAGTAAATAGTTTTATAATAATAATAATAAGAGAGCTCTCTTGATAAGGAGTCACAAAGTTAAATATGGCCAGTTTCTATAGAAAGTCTCCACAAAGTTAATCAGAACACTCCAATTTTTATATCAGCATGACTGGAAGCACATAAAAAGTCATCAAAAAAATTTCTAGAAGATTCTGAAGTATATTCTAGTCTGGATTGATCAAAACGTCATAAATCCAATACCTGGAGGGCCAGCAGGGGGCAGAAAATGGACCATCAGCTATAAGTCCGTCAAATTCAATCGTATTGCTTAGCAAATTTGGATTTAGACATATTAGAATGGCTCTAAACAGTTGATATAATAAAATTCACATTTCTGCAAATTTTAATTTCTTTGACCATATATGCGCCACTTTTGATGACGGAGCAATTAATTATCTCACGAATGAGAAGTCGTTGCGACTAGCTCTAACCATGTAACGATGTCAATTAATCGATACAAATTCACTGGGCAACAAATCATGATTTTGTTTACCATATATGGATGTGTCATGTGGCACAATTTGATGACGTAAGCAAAAATACAATCTTCGTTAGAGCTTAGTTCTAACTTCCGGACACTATTAGCGGCAGATTTTAGACTTATTTACCAGGATTATAATTATATAACAAAGGTATTTAGACCCGTTATAACTGACGGGTACCACGTGGTTTAGTGTCCTTTTGTCCGAATTTCAGACGATTTTTGGGACGTTTTGTACTTTCCTGACAAGATATGAAAATACATTAGTCATATCCTGTTATGAAATACTTTGTACATATTAATGTAGACTAGTTCTCAATCAACTAGTTCTTGAATGAAGTTGATTCCATCAAATCAGGTACCGTGAATGAGCTATTAAGTATACTCAAAAACGACAATCCAAATTGGTAAATATGCAGTAACAATAAGGCAGAAAATTAACAATTCAACTCAATTAAAGGTAGACGCACCAAATTTTGTGCTCAATTAGAATGTATTTATAAAAAGTCAACAAATTCCGTTCATAAATAACAGGTGATAATTGTATTTCATAACAGGATATGTCGATATGACTAGTAATACATTACATAACAGGATATGACTAATGTATTTTCATATCAAGGGGGGTCCAAATCCCACGCATAGGTCTGGGAAATGGACCCCCGTGGGAAATGGACCCCCCTAATTAAGTGACCATGGATATCTTCATGGGGGTCCATTTCCCACGGGGGTCCATTTCCCATGCAAGAGTACTTTACATAAGTTCGTAGCTAATATCTTGTACGATTATGTTCATAAGATAATAATAAAATAGATCCGGACGGAGGGTAAAAATTGGGACGGACGGTGATCATGGGCGTAGCCAACCAAAAAATTTTTGGGGGCCCAGAAAAATTTTGGGGGGCATTATAATTATTAGTCATTATAATAAAGTGAGCGAAAGCTAAATCTATCCTTATTCAAAGTTATTGTAGAAAATTTGGGGGGGCCCAGGTATAATTTTGGGGGGGCCTGGCCCCCCCAGGCCCCCCCATGGCTACGCCCATGACGGTGATGATAAACAAGTTATTTATTTTATATGACCTGTTGCATGATATTCTGAGACGCGTGAGATTCTGAGACGCCTATGTGATACACTAAATACACCATGGATGTGCTATTACAAATTATACAGTGATATTTTGAGACACTACTATAAAAGTAATTTTTGGCTTATTTTTACTTTTTATTATGAATTAAAGATTCTAACAATTTTGAGACGATAGTAAAGATAAACCAGAGACATAGATGTGCTATTTTGTATTCTTTTGAGACGCTGGTATATAACAATTTCTGAGTGAATACCTGTTTTGAACGTCTCACTATATGTTATATTCTATCTACAATAAGTATCCCTTTTAAATTAATTTAAATTACTGATAATTATAGCAACTTAAACGCCCAATTTCACATGTATATCTGATTTGACTAGTTTTCCTAATCTAATAATTTCCCAATTCACCATATGGTTATAATACTAACAATTGCAGAGACACAACTTTAATTAAGTAAAAACAAAAACAACTATTACAAACAAACAGAATAAACATACTAAATTAATATAAATGAAAACTAATAATAAATACATAAACTAAATAAAAAAACACAACATTAAATAAATTATTATAATATCCCCATCAAAACCCCCCTTCTCCTCCACAGCCTCCTCCTCCTGTCCTCCCTCCTCCTCCTCTTCCGACTCATTCCCTCCCTCAGAAGTCCCCTCAGGGTTAGAATTTCACCCTCCTTCCAAAACAGTTTCTCCCGCCATCCCCTCCTCTCCCCTTCCCAAGACCTCCTCTCCCCTTCCCACTTTCTTAAATAAAACAGTAATAAATATAATAGTAACATTTAAATTATGTAGCTTTGTTAGCTATTACTTATAGTTATTAAATTTTCATAGCCAACCTACGAAATTATAATACACAGTGTCAATTACGTCAATTGCCAACACATACCTTATCTGATTACGATTAACAAAATAATACAAACAAAATATTTCTAACAAACTTTGTTGTTACGAAATAAAACGATTTTTTAAAAATGTTTAAACCTTTATATTTCTCCTGAATTTCTATAATATATTCCTAGATTTCTGACGACTTATGGTTACTAGCCTACCAATATAATAGCTAAAAGAAATAATCACAACGATTAACTTATTTCTTAATGTATCATACTTAAACTTGGAGAATGTCTAGAAAGAGATATACATATATTTATAAGATCAGTAAAAGGTAAACTATTTTTTCAATCAGTTTTGATTGTATTAACCTATTATTAATTTGGGGGCCTCCTCCTTTTCCCCACACAGCCGCCCTATCCTCTCCATTCATACAGTGGAAACCGCATAGCTATATCCATTCAATCGGCCCCAATTTTTAAGTTAATTAGCCTTCGTTCGTATGTGTGTAACAGAATGAGCATCGCATTGATGCGCCCTGATAATGCGGTTCCCAGTGTACAAAAAAAACTCTCAAAGGAAAATAGGTTAAGTTACAGTAAATTACTCAAACTCTTAAATTAAACACTATTACAGTGAACTCCAATTCGGATATAAATCGGCTTATAACAAAGTTCAATGGTCCGTACATCCTTATATTTGACTATACTATAATCAAATAAATTCATATATGTAATCTCTTTTTAACGAAGATATTTCTTACCCCATAAATTTCTGAGTAATTAATTTTAATCTGCTTATAACAAATTAGGTGTATACAAATATTAAATCGATGTCCGCAATTCGTTATAACGGGAGTTCACTGTACTTAATAATATACGATGTAACAAAGTTACATCGTCTATGGTGGACTTACTAAATAGAAACTAATTAATTACTTAGTATAAAGTATATTAGTAGATAATTAAAAATGTTAACTCACTTGATTCCACAGATAATTTACCTACATACTAGTCGTCAGTCTTTTGCATCCTAGATCGTAGATAACAGCTCGTCTTTCGCCACTGGGGATGTGCCGTTGCAGGTCACGTTTCCATAATCTGGGCTCACCATGATTGGGATTGCGTTGCCTGAATAACCTCGAGCAGAGGTCCCCACAAAGTTCGATGTACCTTGCCTTTGAGCGCTTTCGATAGAGTGTTGTGAGCTGTTATTCAATCGTTTGGACATCATCTGAAATAGTTCCATATGTCTTGTAATTCGTGATCAGCATTGATACGACAGGTTGATAGTGGTCGAAGTAGTTTTGGATATAAAGGATGGCTGTAGGCTTATCTGTGGCTCTGTGTAAACTCCAACGCACCTCGCGAATTAATGAGTCTTTCGGTGTGTAGAAGTTATTGGCAACGTATACATCGGCATCAAGAATAGCAGAAGCAGCATAAATTTCCACATCTGTTCCCCAAATGGATTCACGATTCATAAGTCTTTGTGTGCTAAGGTATTCACACGGTGTCGTTCGTTTGGTTTTAAAATACCATCCTAGTTTCCTTGTTCCTTCACTGGCGATAAAGCGAGAGATGATGGAACGAAGATGTAGGTGGCTGTTTTCACTCCCAGTAATTAATTTGGATATGCATCGAAATAGACAATTACCATCTCCTTCGATATGTTCCGCATCGCAAGGTTCAAAATCGCTAAGTAACTTCCCAACGCTATTAAATGGTTGTCTACAAACTGATTCAAATGATATCCCCAACATATCGCATTTACTTCGCTGCCAATTTTCATCTATCACTGTGATCCTTGGGTCCATCGGTGTGTGGTAGGGATTACGAAGCGGAACTGCGTCGTGAAATGATTCCCATAGCATTGTGTTTAGGTACTGCATTGCCTAAAATATTAACTTGTTTACGATTTAATAAATATAAGAATTTTTATAAATGTCACAACTTGCTTTGATATACTAAACAAACATACTAATTTAAATTGAATTGAGTTGTATGAGTGTATTGGTAGATAGTTTTGACTTACCAGGAAATACAGTACTTTGTGTGTGTATCTAGCACGTTGGGTATCTGTATAGCTGGGGTAGAGATCTGATGTCCATCCGAGTATAATCTCCATAATATCTCTCTTCTACAATAAATGGGTAAAATGGTAATTTGTAGTTATCGTATGAATCATTGTTAATTAACTTACAACTTCCTCTTCTTTTCCGCCATCCAAATACTCGAATAACATCGTGTTGGGAGTGTAGCTGTGCGCTTTGTATAGCAAGTGGTCCAGCTCTTCATGTAGAGGAGTCATGAAGGTCTGCCCACGTATATTCTGCTTTAGGATTTCCTATCAAATGAGAACATTGTAATAAGAAAAATATTATGGAATGTTACAAATATTCTGGATTGACGTCAAGAGAAGGTGTAAAGCGAAAATAACAATGAGTGTCAATAAAGATTACACTAAATGAATTAGACTATAGATGTGAAACGGGAAGCTTACTTTTAAGTTATTAAGGTGTTGAAATATAGATTCCGTAGAAAATCCGAAGAGATTCTGGTACATCTAAAAAAGGAATATTTTACTATTAACACTATTTTATATTTTAAATAACAACTCAATCACAATGATTTACCTGTGAGGTGTTGATTCCGATGCTAGTATCGAGGCTTACTTTCTTCTTAGTATTCTTGGGAGTAGAGGATCTTTCGAAGTAAGGTCTTGTGATATGGATTGGAATCTTTTTGTCCTTCTTCGTTCCTAATTCTGTTTGAGAAATTATAACATGGCTTTCTGTTGATTTCGACACCGTGTAAGGCCCGAGATGTTTCGTTTGCTTCTTTGTTTTGGGCATGTGTTTTATTTTGGGCATGTTGGTATAGATGATCTTATCACCCTTCTTTAGAGGTGTACTAATTACAGAGATAATAATTATGGAAATAATTATTATCGAAGGAATGAATCGAACTTTAGTAACAAGATAGACTGTGTGTTATGTATGAATTAAATATCGTCAGCAGTTCAACTAACCGACTAGTGTTAACTTTCTTATCATATTGTATCTTCTGCTTGAGTTGTTCAAAACTGATGCAGTCCATAGCTGATTGCTGTGTTGAAGTTCGAGATTCATCAATATTGCTAACTGCTTCGAGGGGATTATCAGGAGGTGGGCAAAATATGTCGTTTATACCTTCGATATCATCTAGTGGATCTGTGAGTTCTGAGAAAATCGATTCTTCCAAATCAAAGTCTTCCTCATCGTTGGTATGCAGGTCGTTAATGGTGGACAAGAGATCTTGATGCCGGGACTCTCTTCCCCACATGACCTTGAATGGAGTTTGTCCGAGGGATCTTTTCTTGCAGGAGTTCATTGCAAGCACAGCCTGTTTGAGCAGTTTGGACCAATGATCCCCTATCTGACTCTCCATTTTAATCAGTTTTCTATATGGATAATACGTAAATTGGTCTTAAAATTATATTACAAAATACTAACTGTTTCAGAATCTTGTTGTGCGCTTCGACTAAGCCGTTAGCCATGGGGTGGTAAGCACGAGTGCTACGATTGTCGATACCCAATTTCTGGTTGAATTCCTTAAATATCTGTTAAATACAATAAATAAAAATACAATAAATAAATAAATACAAATAATAATACATACTATAATGTTAGTGTGTAAAATTAGATAATTATGATAATTATATAAGTTATTTAATTTTAATGAATGAATTAATTAATTAACACTAATCTAGCAAACAGTATTACATTATACTACTCACATTGCTTGTGAACTCTTTCCCCTGGTCGTGCTGGATAATATCAGGTAATCCCATATGATATCGAGATAGATGTCCTTCAGATTCTGAATAACTTCTTGTGAAGTCTTGGTCTTGAGAGGGCGTACTGCAACATATTTGCTCAGGTAGCATACAGTGACTAGAACGTGTTTGTAGCCGTCTTCACTCTCAGGGAGGTCGCATATAAGGTCCATTCCTATATGTCTCCACGTTTTAGAAGGAGGTGGTATTGGTCGGAGTTTCTTTTGCGGTTGAGGTGGCAAGGCCGCTGTCATCTGACATATATGGCACGTCTTTACCTTAATAATATAAGAAAGCCATTACTAGTGTATAATTTAAGAAATATATTACAAGATAAAGTAATTTGAGAGTAGTTTAATTCAGCAGGCTTTATTACGCTAACGAGAAGTATATTGTAATTTTTTAACAGGAATAAAAATACTGTTCAAATAGTTTTGGTGACTTAGTATACATTAAGTTAGAATGCATCATATCCTTTGAAATGATTCAAAATTAAAATACCCCAATTGAATAATATAAATAAGAATGCTCAATTGAAACGAGATAGGTAGGTAAATCTTACAAGCTACGAACAAAATACAGAAGTGGTCCGGCCAATGACCGAACCACGTGCTACATAGGAAAGTATACCGGATAATTTAACTCACATATTCTTTAACGTCTTGGGAAACGCCTGCCCATGTGTATCTTTGCTGAACTGAATGTAGGGTCGTATTTATTCCGGGATGACCGACTTCGTCATGGAACTTCTCATAGATGCTGTCCAACTCAGACTGCAATGGAACTGCCAAATCTGTCTCTGTGCCTTCCAGTTTTACTCTCTAAAGGGAGAATTCAATTAAACCATGGAATATATAAAATTGGTCTAGGGGAATAAGGAAGTCAATATTACCTTGAAAAGTCTGTTGGTATCTCCAATAAAATAGGAAGACAATCTTCTTTTGTAGTTCCATTTTGTCTGACGTGAAGCTTGAGATGCTTCAGGATATTTTTCTTCACGAAGAAAGTGAATGATTTCGTCATATTCATTTGGATTCATTTCGAAATAAGAATAGATTTGTTTGTTTGTTTGTTTGTTGTAAATGAATAAGACAATTAATGCATATATTAAATGTCTTATATAGTAAATTTGATAATAGTATAGGGTTTATCTATACTATGATATGAAAATCATAGTATTTTTAATTAAATTCATAATAAAAAGTAAAAATAAGCCAAAATTTCCTTTTATAGTGTCTCAAAATATCACTGTTTAATTTCTAATAGCACATCCATGGTTTGCTAATACAATGTCTCAAAATCTCACGCATCTCAAACTTAAATTAAATTCATAATAAAAAGTAAAAATAAGCCAAAATTTCCTTTTATAGCGTCTCAGAATATCACTGTATAATTTGTAATAGCACATCCATGGTTTGGTAATACAATGTCTCAGAATCTCACGCGTCTCAGAATATCATGCAACAGACCTTATGTAAATTTTTTGGTCCCTTGGATGTTCATTGTAGAAGAACCTGACGTACGTATCAATGAAATTAGCTTAATTAATAATGTCCGACTCGGGATCCATTGATTCTCTGTCCCAGTGCTGCACTTCAGATTAACGCTACAGATTAACACAAAACGGCTGATACAAACTAAGCTGAAAAAGAGAGTCAGGTTTGAAGAGTTACTTGAAATGCAACTAGAAATATCGGAAGTTAAACAAACTCCTACAACAACAAGAGGTAAACCTAAACGGACGATCTTCGGATAGCAGCGGATACCAGAACCCGCTGAATACCGCGATAGTTGGAGTTGATGATGATGAGTGGGATGAGTACCTTGGTGATCAAATAAAGACAGCTACAGAAGATTTACCTGCATACGAGGAGAGCGTTCTTAAGGGTGCTCTGTACTGATATTTTGACACCCGACGACCTAATGTTTTTATTGCGTTTTTGGATAGTACTAATATATCTAAGATATCCCTGAAAATATTAGAGTTCTACTATGTATATATCCTTAGTTATGAACTAGACAATGTCAATATAGGCCTAATCCATACTATCCAAATATTTACAAAAAAATTTTATGTTAGTTTTTAGCGCGAAACATGTCAATTATAAAATATACCTGAGTCAATACTCAATGTTTTAAATCGAACCGAAATATGCTTTTTCTTTAATCTACTCTATGTTATTGTCATTTTTGTGAAATTGGTCAAAAAAAACCCACTATTTTTCATTAAAAGTATACTAATTCAATTTTTTTGTATTATATTGCCAAAACTGCCCGCTTTTAAAACATGCGCCTACATATACTGAGCATTTTAAAAAAAAGTTTGACTTTCTAGAATAAAAATTCTCTTTTTTACATCCATATGCCCAAATGGTCTTTTTTTACACCTTCATAATTAGCATTTAATTAATTTGTGTCGAAGTGGCTGAGTCCAGAATATGAAAGTGCGAGGAAAAGGAGTTCCTAAACTGCATAAAATAGATAATGTCATTTGAAATTGAATTATACTATTTTTAGAAATTTAGAGCTAAGCTCTATCTCATTTGGATCAGAAGTTGGATTTTTGTCAGCTTTTTAACATATTGCCACTTTGACACCACCATATTTGGGCATTTGAAATCAGAACACATCATTCGAATTATAATATAATCCCAAAAGTTTATCCAATGAGTAAGAAATAGTATCATGATGTGACTAGAATTTTAGAGCTAGTCTCTGCTGTCCAGAGATCAAGAGTTACAAAATTTGCTTCGTCATCAAAATTGGGCACATCAAATTACCATATATGGTCATGTTAAAAAGTGTGACACCTAGAGTCCTAAAATGTATTATAAACGTATAGAAAGTCAGGTATTTACAGTATTTTCTAATGCCTATGATCATTTTATCTCAAAGGGTTTCTGAAATATCAACAGGTGTGAAATGTCAGATTTTTTGCCCCCTTCTGTGGCCCAAAAGTCCATAACTTATCGAATAATGATTGGATCGTGTTGTGTAACGTCTCATTTTGTGCGCAAATGCTATTTCCATATTTGTATTACCAAATTGGTGTTTTATATAATACTTTATTGTATATTTGAGGGCCTTGAGGTGTGAAAATATGACAAAACAGACAAAACCATAGTCATAAATTGGTCATAACTCATGATATATTATTGTAAAAGTGTTGAAAACAAATTCTACGCATAGATAAGAAGCTGGCGCATATTTATGAAGAATAACAGAATTATTCTGCTGTCCAATTTCACACAGTAATATATGATCACCGGGTACTTGCATACCCTTCATATCCTTTTATGCCCCTAATTTCCTAATTTTTGACATATTCCTGAACTTTTTGACGTGAACCTGTATATTTTGACCTGTAGATTCCGAAATTTTTAATTTTGGGAACAATATATGGCAGTGTAGAATTTTATCACCTCTTTTGATGTTGAAATTCGGAAAAATTCGTGGGCCGCAGCCTTAGAATGCTTATAAAACCAAAAATAATAATCAGAAAGTCAAAAAATTTCTCTGGGGTAACACATGATGCATCCTCAGACCCTTGAACTAGAATTGAAAAATTTTTCTTCTAACAATTTATAACGATAGTTTAGTGCACGACTGCGTTTTATGATTATTTTGAAAAAATGCCCTTTAGCATCGTTTCTTCTGCAAAAATAAATAAAATAAAAATTATTACTGAGAGGAAATAGTCTCATAATAATATGTTCAAAAATTCAAAAAGATTCAACAATTTTGAAAAAATGTCATGCCCATATAAGGAAGTCGACGTCTTATTTTATTAAAAAACACCATCTTGATTGAAAATTAAGAAAAAAAAAATCATAGAAGTCAATCTCTATCTCATCTAGAGTATTCCTAGTAGTAAATTATGCAATTCTGAGATTCACCGTGAACGCCCGAATATCAATACAGATTACCCTTAACAGCAAGAAATAAATAAAATAACTGATTGAGGAAATCACTGATTGAGAGGATAGGAGTGTATCTAATCAAATCCAAGATTTTTGGTGAAGTGATATCCTAGAGATACGGGACACAGAGATTTCGCCCAGGCTTCAAGGCTCATCAGTAACGCTACTACGTTATATCTCTAATATAAATATTTTCGACTTATTTATATACACCAAGTTGTTGGAAGCTTTAACCTTGTGGTTCACTAACAAGTGCAGTGCAAACGACTTTTTCTCCTAGTGAATATAAATTACCGGTTAAAGCCAGAGTTTACTACTGGGACTTTTGTCAGAGGTTGGACTCACGTCACCCTATGCGTGGAGATTCGTCTTCGCTGATCGACTACCCCTGAGTGACGTCCTTATTGGCGCCCCCCCCCCCCCGGATCAGCGACCCGCTTGATAGGTTTGCACCTTCCTAGTGGCTTAACAGCAAGAAATAAATAAAATCACTGATTGAGGAAGAGAATAGGAGTGTATCTAATCAAACCCAAGAGAGAGTTAAAGAACTGGAGAATGAAATTAGCGAGTATCAGAGGCTGAATGCAGTAATGAGGAGACAGGAGTGTGAGAGACAACGGGAGCAGAGTGAGCTTAAGATAAAGCTGGATAAATTCGAAGAGTATCGAAAATCAGAACTGGACAGAAAAGAGAATGACTACCAATCACAAATGTCTCTTGTGAAGCGGGAGAAACAGCGCTTAGAGTCAGGTTCTTAACCTGGGGGAAATTTCGGGAATATAAGGGGGAAATCAATTTAGACAAAATTAATAATTATAATAAAACTTAATAAAATAAAATATTATAAACCATATATTATATCTGGATAGGTCATTTCAAAAGTACTGATCACCAATCATATTGATGTTATGCTCTATCGTTTGCTAAATATGTAACCAGCAGACATCCAAAAGGTTGTTTGTTCATGGCTACTTTTCTCCTTATACAAATGAAGGGGGAAATAGGGTAGAGTGAACAGGCCAAAAGGGGAAATTACATAAAAAAGGTTAAGAACCCCTGGCTTAGAGCAATACAAAACTCACTTGATAAAAATCCCGCCAAATCACGCTCCTTTAGGAGCGCCCAGCACGCCTGGATAACACCCTGGGTGTTATCCAAAATAAATAATCCGTATAATTCAATGATGCGACATTATCTGAAGGAGATAAATTCAGGATTTATGAGCCAGAAAATCTGGCAATACCTGACACCAAATTAAGTGCCAACCCGCACCTAAATAGAATCACACTGTAGCACTTTTCACCTCAACCGAGGCATGGCTGGACCTAGATAAAGCGCAGCAATTCGTGTTGCCAACCTATGCAGGGATCAGAGTGGACCATGAACCCATTTTGGAACTTTAATGTCTGAGAAATCAGTTGTACCCAGAAACTGGACAGGCAATTTATGTGGTATTAAAAGGGCACCAAAACAAATTGATCGATTAGTTTTATTCTGTTATCTTATTATGTTATTGTTCTTTTACTGTGAAATGCACAGTATATTTCGATACAGTCGACTCCGCTTAATAGAGCCACCGGTTAATCGATTTCACTGCTTTATGGGCCAAAATTTCACAGGATTTATAGGACGGAATAACAGTTTGACTCGAAATATTTTCGGTTGATAGATTTCCTGCTTAATCGTGTCAAAGTGACCTGGCCCCGAGGTGACTCTATTAAGCGTATTAAGCGGAGTCACCTGTATTATAAATTGTGTGATGGGTCAATGGGTAACACAATGGATCAATGGGTAACAATGGGTATCGATGAGTAACAGATGTTGATCAATGGACCACTCTGGTAGGGACCCCAACCCGAATACTAGGGTTGTAACTTGAACCGAGGTATTCCTATTTCCTTCCATGGTTAATTAATTTACCCCTCTGCACTAGCTCTGTTACATATTGTTTTATGTGCTCTATGGCCCAGGCCAGGTGTCATTGTACTGTCACGGGAATTTTGATCCCCTTTAAAAATTGGTCCGGGGGAACAAAATATTCATGAAAATGTGGTCCTTCTGTGGAAAATTGGTTCCTCTGAGGCTTATGTTTATTTATTTACTCAATAATTAATTAAAAATCAACTTGATGGAAGGTGAAATTTGGGAGACTCAAGTTCTGATACAAGACGTGTAACAGTACCGGAAAAAGGCCTGTCAATGGAAAATTTATCCCCAGAAAAATTGTCAGAGACCCAGGGGGACCAAATTTTTAGAGGAAAATTGCCACCACTAATCGATGGAAAAATGATTCTAGGACCAAAATTCCATGGAGTATTGGTCCCCCGGACCAATTTTCTCCTGAATAAAATGGTCCGGGGGACCAATATCCCATGGAAAAAATGGTTCTAGGACAGGGGTCGGCAACTTTTTCAGCCTGCGGGCCAGATTGAGTAATTTACTGCATTATTCGGGCCAAACGATTTACTATCCTTTGGTCATTCTCGTAATTTCCATTGTAGAATTGTTAATTATGACTAAATATCATTGACTTTTCTTAATAATAATACCACTATTATTTATAAAAATATTGTACACCCTCGCAAATCAGATCCTCGCTAGTCCGAACAGCAGATCCAAAACTATTTTTCGTATAAATTTGGAAAAAAAAATTGAATATTACAATGGAATTATGAAAAATGTCTTACAGAAGTATTTAGGTAGTATACTATGTTATATGTTTAGTTTGGATTTAAAAGGTTTGGACTTGTTTCGTTCGGATTATCAGGTTCTCATTTTATAGAGGCTTATAGAAATCGTATTACTTCACTAATCCGTACAAAATTACAAATTCACAATCGGAACAGAATTTTTTTGATTCGGAACACCTCTTGCGAGGGTGTATGATATTGGATTTCATTTGAATCCGAATCGGGGGTCACGATGAGCAGGTTTATAGAGAGCAGCGGGCCTGATAATTTCGCCTCGCGGGCCAGATCTGGCCCGCGGACCGGGGGTTGCCGACCCCTGTTCTAGGATCATTTTTCCACGGAAATTTTGGTCCCCCTGACCATTTTTTCGGGAACCAATTTACAGTGACAGTACTACGTAATTCCCTACGATTCCACTCTATCCACTTTCTGAATTCCACCAGAATGACAAGAATCCAATATATTGAGTGCACTGGATTCCACTAGATTTTAATAGTTGCCACTATATTAAACTAGGGCACAGGCCCCACTTGGCCCCACCCTCGCGCCGCCTCTGTTTCGAACAGATAGAGGTGGTACAGCTAAGCTGAACATCCTAAAAGTGGACCAGCAGTACCGGGTATCCCGCTCTGAGTTCGATACTAATAACCACTGCAATCCAACTTAATACCCAGTGCCCCACCAGTGGCTGCTGGCTAGCGCCGCCACTGGTTCGAAATTAAGCAATTAATTGATAATTTATCCGATTAATTATTTTATGATTAATGATTTTATGATGACCAGATTCGAATACAGTAGAGCCTCTGAACAACGGACACTTTGGGACCGGAGTCGTTGTCCGTTATTTAGAGGTTGTCCGCTATTTAGAGGTTGCTTTTCTATTAGACATATGCTAAATAAATAAATCCGTGCCACGAGGGTTGTCCGTTATTTAGAGGTTGTCCGCTATTTGGAGTGTCCGTTATGGGAGGCTCCACTGTATTGCAAAATTCTCCGCCGTACCACTTTTCGAAAGGACGTGCCGCCCCTGTAGTAGATCCTGTTCCCTCATTTATTGTTTACCGAACAATATTTCCTATGAAATCCTGTCTCCATACCATACTTCCATGGGCGTAGCCGCCAAAAATTATTTGGGAGACATTATTTAGATAAAATTTTCAAATTTCTAAGATCTTTCACTAGGAAATCGCCTAGGTTACCATTCTAGTAAATACGGTAGCTAAATAAACACAAACCTCAGAGGGACCAATTTTCCACAAACGGACCAAATTTCCATGAAAACTTTGGTCCCACCGGACCAATTTTCAAAGGGGACCAATATTACCATGACAGATCTATTCATTAATAATAGAAATACGTAAGCTAAATTTGTCATAGAATATCAGTTATAGTTCATAGTCCAAAGATTAGTGCTCACTACTGTTGTGCGTCGTAGACTTAAGAGATATAAGTTTATTGACTGATAAAGAATAAAAGAATTAAGATTCGCTTGCCAGAGTTGTGGATTTGATTGATATTTCATTCAAATCCAAATCCAAATCAAATCAAATCCAAATCAAATCCATCCAAATCAAATCCAAATCAAATCAAATCCATCCAAATCAAATCCAAATCAAATCCAAATCAAATCCAAATCAAATCCAAATCAAATTCAATCCTAATCAAATCAAATCCATCCAAATCAAATACAAATCAAATCCAAATCAAATCCAAATCAAATCCATCTAAATCAAATCCAAATGCTACAGAGATAATTAATTGAGATGCGTACTTAGTTAGATATAATATAATATAATATAATATAATATAATATATACTACTGTATTATACAGATATTTATTCACGTTAGCCAACAAAATCTGTTCGAATTACCCAAAATTCGGATTTACGAGTCTACTGTTAGTGTAATATCATCAATATCATATGTATTACCATAGCATTCTATACATAAGGCAATGGTGCTGATTGATGGACTTGGACCAGGGATTTGTTAGGTCAGTTATTTTGGTTTTATATCTAAATCCCAATACAGCTCTAAATTAATGTAGACTCTCAATGTGAAGGGAAATAATATAATTGATAATCCACCACCCTTCTAAGAAAATTACGAATTGTAGGGATATATTTTTTATTTAATGTAATTTATCTTATATATTAAATCACAATGATTTGTATTTTTGTTTGTTTGTTTGTTTGTTCAGAATTGATTGAGGAACTGGTAAGAGTTACAGACTTGAAATTTGGCAAGGGGATAGGGAATACTGTATCTAGAAACAAGTTCTAATATCTAAGAAAAATATTCACATCTTCCCTCCCTATAGGTGACAAAACTTTTAGCCTATTAAATTCGAGGGTTTTCCAGTATGGATTAGCAGCTAGCATTCAATTCGTATAAAAGGATTTTAGAGTCTCTATCAATTGTTAAGTGTGCGTTATAGAATGCCTATCTGAGATTGTGATTTAATTGGTCGAGAGGAAGTTCATTTATCCAATCAGTTATTGTGTTCCGTCTGTCTACCCATCCATTTCTAACATTCCATTGTGTCTATTTGATTATTACCAATCAATACAATAACTTCTCCACAGTCCAAAGTTAGGGGTCCACAGAGTTGTACAGTTTGTTAGTGATATTAATTTTCTATTTGAAGTTAGTTTATTAATATATACACGGACATGCGTTATTATCTAGAAAACTGTCAGTTCTAACTAGCATAAATATTCAACAGTACAGGCGCTGATTAGTATTTCCCAATTTATTTTCTGTCCTTATACGTATATACCCATGGCTGGGGCCCACGGATATATAGACAGCTTAGGGGGGCACAGCCCTACTCTGAAACAATAGCATTACTGTTACGTGGGTCACTAGCGGTCACCTAAATATTTCCCATATGATTCCCGTAATATAATCAATTTGTGCTTTTGAATTTAAGTAATGCTCAAGGGGGTTCGTGTACAACCCGTCCTTTATATTACAAAATGACAAAAAGCGTGATGTAGGGAGGGGATACTATATAATTTTTTCGTCAATTTTTCGTTCCATAATCAAAAGTTTTTATAGGAGCCTAAATTCAGTTTAAGTCTATTGGAGTATGTAATTAAATACAACCGACATTAAATTTGAAAAGGCATGTGTTTTGAAATACAAGCGAGGGCCGCAGGCCCGAGTGCAAGTTGTAAGAACGCGCATAGCGCGGACGAGCAGCTTGTATATATAAATATACTAATTATAACATAAAATAAGTCATAGCCTACTCTATATAAGGCCTGACTACTACTTTAAATTTCGGCACCAGGGATGCACTAGTAGATGGGAGATAAAAATTAACCATAACTTTTATTTTTATTAGTTTTGATAATAACCAACCATCAGGTTTAAATATTGTTTCGTTACTACCTATTGACTTTGATATTTTATTTAACTAAGTAGCTTATTTTCTCAAAATGCCGAACAGTTGTTCAGCACCCGGGTGCAAAAGTAATTATTCTAAAGAGGAACATATTCCCACTTTCAAGATGCCTGAAAATCCTCCAGACTTGAGACATGCATGGATACGAGCTCTTCACAGAGAAGATATTGGTCATCTGAAGGCAGTGTATGTGTGTTTGAAGCATTTTCACGAGGAGGATATCTTGTCTACCCACAAAGTTCCAAGCGGAGACGGAACATTCACAGAAATTCCCCGCGCCAGGCCAATGCTCAGAGAAGGTGCCATTCCTAGTTTACTACCTGGGTGCCCATCTTACTATTCTAGTTCCAGTTCTAAGAGAACTCGTCTGTCATTCGACTCAAAAGAGGAAGATTTCATAAACCAGGCTCTGCATCTTAGCTTACAGTCTGAAGAAGAAGAGAAAGAGAAGTATAATGTCAGAACGATACATGATCTAAAGGATAAGTTGAATTTAATTTCTATACCTGTTAATTGGTCTATATTATCTCCCAACGACCATTGTGTTAACTTTGTCCACATTGAAATTGTCAATCATACTGTTTCTGCCAACATGTATCTAAATATTGACTCGAGTTTAAACACAGCTGCCTTTGTATATGGCAAAAATATTTCATTGTCACTTCACAGCATAAATGATATTCGACAAGTTGAAACAGTTTTGTGTGAAATTGCTCTTATATTTACACACAAGGGAAGTGATTCCAAACGTTCATTTCATCTAACCCGATCTAAAGAGCATATTCAAGAAATAATGAATGATTTGTCATTAGTTAGCAATTGCGACGACAGTACAAGTACGAAGTTTCTCGATCTAGGTCGACTTCAATTTATTATGTGTCAGCTTGAGAATTGTTTTATTCCCAAAACAAGACGTAGATACAATGTAATTACACAAATTATTGCGTTAAAAACTCATCTAATTTCACCTTCTTGTTATAACTACCCCAAAGTTTGGACTATATATCTCTTCCACATTACCACACTTTAGAAAAACTTTATTCTTCATTTGGCCTTGAAAATGAATTCACTAGTTATCTTATTCAGGCTACATCCTTTTTTTCTCAAGAACAAAAAAATGTAATAATTCAAATGGATGAAATACATATAAAATCTGATATTTCTTACAAGGGTGGTAGGATTTTTGCCTCAAATTTAACCCCGGAAGATCCGACAAAGACTGTTTTTGCGATAATGGTTTCAAGTTTGCATAAAAAATGGTCTAGCATCGTTCGTTTACTTCCGTGTGGATCAATAACTGCTGGAAGAATATTCCCAATTATTAAATCCTGCATTTTAGATCTTGAAAATTGTGGTTTACGGGTGCAAGTTATTTCAACAGACAATTACCCTTTAAACGTGAATATTTTTAAACTTTTTTCACCCAATGGCAAGTTAGAAACACAAGTTCCACACCCATATGATGAAGACAGGAAACTTTTCCTCACTTTTGACTTCGTACACATACTTAAAAGTATTCGTAACAACTGGCTTAATCAGAAAAATTATAACAAAACGTTTGAATTCCCCGACCTAGGAAATTTTTAAGTTGATTGTTGTAGTTTTCCACTTTCACTTTGTTCAGCATCTTTTGAGGATGTACGACTTCTTTATAATTCTGAGCGCGAGAGTTTAGCTAAACTTGCTCCTCATTTGACGGTAAAATCATGTTATCCTTCAAGCATTGAACGTCAAAATGTGAAATTAGTTTTAAAGGTCATCAACGAACTGACATGTGCTGGATTAAAAGTACAGAATGAACAGCGTGATCAACAATACCAAAATTGTACATCAGAATTTGTGAGTATTATTCTTAGTGTCTGGAAAATATTTAATGTAAATACACCATATAAGGACATCCGTTTGAACGATGATTTATGTCGACCTTTGACTTATAATGACGATCGATTTGCTTTTCTAACTAAAATTGTCTTTTGTCTGGACGCTTGGCAGGCTTTGGCCCCCAAAGTTGGGAAATTAACCAAACAGACTTTTACTAGCTTTAGGCATGCGTGTATTGCTTTACAAGAGATTACTAACTATCTAACTGGCTGTTGTGATTTTGATTACTTATTGACTTCATTTTTACAAACAGATCCATTAGAACATCACTTTGGACTTTACCGAATGATGTCTGGCTCTAATTATCATATTTCCTACCTGCAAATTCTTGAGACTGAACGCCGGATTAAGGTTTCTAGTATCTTAAGTATGTTCTCAAGCCAACATCTATCTAGCCAACAATCAATTCACACCTTTATCCAGTCATTTTCATCTCCAAGCGATAATAACAACGATCAGTTCTGCTTGGAGCCATTCTTAAATGGCATTCCCGATCTCTCAACCATACATTGTAGTAATCAAGTTATCCAATCTCTAGCCTTTATTGCTGGTTATTCCACGCATCAGTACCTTAAACGATCTCAAAACTGTGATATTTGTTTGAATTTTCTAACAATTGATAAGACATTACTCATCGATGGTCTCTCTCAATCAGATTTTAAACTTTTAGAGTTAACTGACCGTGGTTCTCTTAAATATCCTTCTGAGCCTGTCTTCGAGTCTATTCTTACTCTTTGGAAGTTATTTTCTGCTATCGAAAATGATCGTCAGTTAATGACAATACTTGTTGATGGGCCAGCTAGGAATATCTTGGTTGAGCTTGCTATAATTTACACAGAGGATAGTTGTGATTCTGATGTGTGGATATCTAGTTGTCCTAAATGTACGATTCTTAAACATAATATTCTACGGAAACTTGTATTTGTTGCGGCTAACTGTTTCATTGCGAATAAGGTCAAGAACTATAATTCTATGGTCATTACTAAAAATTGTGAGAAACGTAAATTGAAAAAGTTTAACCAATAATTCTTCCTGTTTAAAAAGATTACCTCAATTTGTAGTAACCATTATTTATGTTAATCTCTATTTTTATTTAATTTTATGTGTTAGTTTAGAATTCGGCAGTATGGTGACAGTCTAAGAAATGTTTCAACTACTTTCTGATGTTTTGTCAGTATTCTTATAATTGTCTTTTGTATGTAATGTTTATTATATAGTTGATAAAGAATGTTATTAAAACATATATCAGTTACTTGTGACATTATTTACTATATTTCAACTTCAGAACAGGAAAATCTTGGAATATTTAACTACTAGTAATATTAGTATAATTGAAGACAAGCCATCTACTAACGCATCCATGGTTCGTTAGTAGTCAGGCCTTATATAGAGTAGGCTATGAATAAGTATAAAAGCAACAATCAAAGATAATACATAGTATGAAGGTAAATTAATAGAATAGTGATCTGAGTTCTATAGGAAGAGCAGTTAAGCAGTAGTACATCTATGACGACAGGGGGAGGGAGTGTGGTTACGATGTGTCGGTGTCCTGAATGAGCGGATGGATTGTTGGTGTTAGTGGAGCTCCTCGTCTAAATGATAGTAATGTAGAGAATACAGTCAAATGATGGTAGTATAGTAGATGCGCACTGGTATATAGGCATGTCAGGAAGCTATCTATAAGATTAGAAGAATTATGTACTGAATTTTTTAAGTTTGCTATTATCTCGACCAATAACTATCGAATTAAAGTTTCTAACCTTCTTCGATAAAATACAATTAGCTACAGTAGTATAAAAAAATTTAAGAATTTCCCATTTTGGAATCATACAAACACACCATTGCCTCCATATTTCACTATACTTTTCTTCTACAATAATAAGTGACAACTGAACCAAATTCCGACGGCAGGATCCCTCGTAAAATAGTTCACTTAAATGTGAATGGTTATCGATTTTCAAAAATATTTCATCCATTATGATGAGAGATTGGTAGACAATTTCAGATGAATACTTAAGTGAGCCTCTATCAAGGAATTCAATCATTGAAAATCCGGTGTCGTTAATAACTTGAATATCTTTGGGAGATGTTAAAAAATCTTTGCAGTCTCGACATTCTATAGAATTTTTAAGGTACGAAAAGATTGCATACCCAGCAACGTAATTTAGGCATTCAATTTGCGAATTTTCAAATAGAGGGTTAGGAATGTGAAGTATTTCACTTGTAACATACTCAAAATCAAACTCTGGGTGCATTTCTTCATCGTCCTCCTGTGTAAATTTTTCAAATATTCTTTAAGAGATATTTTATCAGACTGTTGATTTATGTTAAAAATTTTTAGGAGATTAGATAATAATTGAAGTCGACGTTCACTCTCCAAAATTTGACAGTAATATATATCATAGTTTGAACCAGACATTTTACGATATAAACCGAAATGATGTTCTAATGGGTCATTTTGTATTCGAGACGTCAGCAAATATTCAAAACCGCATTCAAGGGTCAATCTCTGTCTAAGAGAGGGAGGGCAATACAAGTATGTCTAAAACTAGTGAATGTTTGTGGTATAAGCTTCCCTCTAGACGTGGGAAGTAATTTCCAACAATCCAGCCATTTAACTACATGGTCTAAAAAGGATAATCTCGGATCGTTCACGCGAAGCGGAGCAAAATTTGGATTGTTGAAGCGAATATCTTTTTCGACCCAATTAACATTGAAAATGTTCCAGATTTTATTGATCAAATGTATGAATTTAACGATACGGCGATTTTCATTTGTTGTATTCTCATAATATAAACTAGAAAGCCCCGCTGCTGTTGATTTATGAAAGATCTTAAGAGCTAAGTTTACATTTTGTCGCTCTAAATGAGATGGCCAACATGCTTTTGATGTTAGTTTTGGGGCTCTCTTAATTATGGAAAATTTGTCAGATTTAAATAAGGTTCTGAGGTCGTCAAATGCTGCAAAGCATATTGGAGGGTATTTTGACTTAGTCAATTCCCTCGGATCCAAAATAATGTTCGGTATAGAAACTTTAAGCTGAGTAGATGGTATGATTACTGGTAGTGGAATATCATCGGTGCAAGTCTCAAAATCAGGATAAATAAAAGTTTTCTCAGTCTTTTAAATTTAACCAGTTATTACGAATTGATTTCATAATGTGGACTATGTCAAAGAATAAAATAAGGTTGCGCGTTGGGTTACATGGATGTACAACTCGCGGTTGCAATATTTTCGCGTCATATGAAAATAATTTAAATACACTGACATTTAAAGGATAATTATCGGTACATATTGCCTCAACAAATAGAACACAACTCTCTATATCACAAATTGTTTTTGTAATAATTGGATATAAATCAGCCGCGGAGGAAGACCCTAACGGAATCAGACGAACAATGGTGGAAAACTTTTTCATAAGACTGGAAATCATCATTGAAAACACAGTTGTGGGGGGGTCGCTAGGGTTGTCGATGGCGCCCAAAACTTTACCTCCTTTATATGAAGCATCACTACGGATGTGAACTTCGTCCATTTGAAGTATCACATGGCGTTCCCTATGGCTAAATTTGGAAGTTATTTCCTTTAGAATTTGAAAGTAATCACCTTCAATACCCAGAGTGTTTTTTATACCAATCAAATTTCTCTCGTGAGGCAAGATTAAGCAATTGGATGATTGAATAAGTCGGTAACATGCAGGTGATATTCCATGAATTTTTAGTGAAAATACTTGAGTTAAAATATTATACCGTCGACGACTTTTAGCATTTATCAAATTTCTCAGTTGTCCAACTAAAAAGTGGAATGAAATACTCAGAGATTCGCTACTGCAATGTAAATCATCTATGTCTAGGTCTATCGAGTCACCATCAACAAGCTTAATTGCACTCTCGAGTTCATGGATAGCAAGTTTTATATGGTTGTTAATAGAACATTCAGTTTGAGAGTTAATAGTTTCAAGTAAGAATGAAAATGTATCTACTTCATCGAGGATGGTCTCAACTTGGCGAGTGTCATTAATAAAAATTCGTGTGATCGGAATGGTGACGTTTTTATTATCAAATGCTTTGATGTACAAATCATCGTTAACTAATACAGATCGGTCGATGAAAGGTCCGGTTTCTAAAATAACGATTTTTATAAAAAATAAAGGGATGTTATTAGACACATTAGTTATCCAGCCGTTTGGTAGGTCGATTAAATTTAGCTTAGAAAGAAGATCAGAATATGAATTAACTAGGAACTTATCCACCGTTTCTTCGTTGTCAGTTATGCTCTTGGAGTATGCAGATTCCATCAGCAGTCGTTCTTTATCATCTAGGCATAGTCTCTTTGGCTTGGAATTGAATTCAGAAAGATAGGAAGGACAGTTGGGAAAAATGCTGGGTACTGCTGTCTTCTTCAGAGCTATTCTCTCTCTGGAAACTGTAACAGTATGAACCCCGTCATTGTAGGATATGGTCCTTTCGATGTCATCTTCTTTGAAATGACGAATGCATACCTAAAGAAACTAATGTAAATATGGCAATCAATAAATGGAAATTATAGATACTTACCCTCATCTGCTTGTTGGTTTCATAGTCCTTCCGTGGCCGTGGAATTGCCCTGAACCATTCTTCAAGTAACTTCGGGTCTCTTGGGAAATGAAAAGCGGAGATAGACTCATCTTGGCTTTTATAATTAGACTTGCAGCCTGGGACAACACAAGACATGCTATTAGAAGTTTCAAATGAATTGTATTGTGGGGGAACGTTTCTGATGAATATAGTGTCATGAAATGAATTTAAAACAGTGATTTTTAAAACTTTTTAACTAAGTAGTAAAATAATATATAAATATTATGATAGGTTAAAAATTAGATAATCACAAGTTTTCGACATTCCTTCCTATGTACCGTTTTTGGTGCAAATTGATGTAGAATGAATTATAATGGTTAGTTAATTAACGGTGTACAAAGCTAAATGCCAGCAGTAAATAAGCTTTACGCAAAATTTAATTTGACTGACCTAACAAATCCCTGGTCCAAGTCCATCAATCAGCACCATTGCCTTATGTATAGAATGCTATGCCTTAGGCTTATAGTGTTTGCTTATCTTTTCAAACAAATGAATAGGAAGTATATTATTATTTAGACACGAACACAACACGGTTCTTATTGTATTCGATAGGCTATAAATTGAAACAGTTCTTTGCAGGAAATGTGCAATTTAATTGGCTCGGGAAAAGTACTAACGGCATTTCTAATCGAATTTGTATTATACACAGGGCCGTAGGAACACGGGCGGCAGGTGCGGCCTAGGCCGCATCAATATTTTATACTATTAATAGAGCAGTGTCTGTGTGTGTGTTCGCAACCGATCTCAAATCACATTTTGATTGGCCCAATTCAACCACTAATATTTATCTCCTAATATGCATTGTTGACATTCATTTTTGATACTGCTGATCGCAAATTGATTGGCCCAATTCAACCACTAATATTTATCTCCTAATATGCATTGTTGACATTCATTTTTTGAATAAATACCACATACGGGAACAAAAATTATTTTGTTAAACATTCAATGGAACCTTCTACAAACCCGGGCAACTCATCGGAAATACCACATAGACCTAAGGCAATGTGTACCATAAAGCGTTTATGGCGCAATAAAATGTTGAAAAGAAAAGGAGACGTCTTGATCCTGAAGTTCGCGTCTGAAAATGTCTCAGATAAGGTGCACTATTGTAAAATACACCCGAAATGTAGTATACAGAGAAGTTTTGTAGGTGCAGGGCCGTAGCCACCAAAATCAAAGTGGTCAGGTTAATCTGACCAACCTGACCGAGTGGTGCCATATTGGGAAATTAATCAACCAAAAGTGGTCAGGTTGAAACCTGACCAACCTGACCAGTGGCTACGGCCCTGAGGTGGGCTGGCTATAATGACTGTTATATATAAATTATCAGTAATCTGTACATAGCCACCTCTTAGTATATATTCCCGCAATATAATATCCATATTAAATTATCATAAAAATATTTCCATATTACGTCAGCAAAGCGACGGGTAACTGGCTAGTTCATATAATACACGTATATTTAAAATATAAGCTCTATTGTCTGAAATCTGTTGAATATAACAACATACAACTGCTGGCAATTTTAGGAGTTATATAAGCATTTATTAGTTTTGTTTATTGCAATCTTACATTAGTTAACTTAATTATTAGCTCATCAACTCTCACTCTCAGAATACAATATATAAAGTACTGTCTGACTTTATTGATTATTATGGACATCTTAAGAGAACTGTGAGTAGTTACAAGAAGTGACGTTAACTTTATATTGATGTTACTAAAAGAAACGAAATTATATAAGTTAATTAAATCTACTTTAATATTTAAACTTTGGTTAAGTATATGGTTACAGTGGAATATGCATAGAGACTTTCCTATAATTAGTCTCACATTGTATCTATCTATAAATAAGCTGATTTAGTGGCTCTATACTATTTGACTCAACTTATATTATTTCATAGTAACTGTATTAATACTTGAAGATAATTGTGTAATTCAGAAATTAAGCTAATTTCTACAATTGTTAATTTGTCAATTTATCAGGTTAGTATTTTGGAATTTAACAAATAATTTATTCTATGTTAGTTCATTAAATTTTTTATCTTAATATCTGTTGCTAGGAAACCTATCCATAATTGAAGAATTCTATCACAAAAGTAATTTATTAGAATCACAATACTCCAATTTTCAGCTAATTCAGTGACTCAATCGAAGCAACACCCAGGGCCGAATTACCAATAAGCTAACTAAGCTATAGTTTGGGAGCCTTCGCATGTTTGTGGCATCACAAAGTCCTAAGTAACTCTAGTTATGTCCGATCCCACTTAATTGATACTGTGAGGCCTGTACATCAATAATATGTACAGGCCTCACAGTATCAAATCTCGATTGTTGTGTGTTTGTGTGTTTGTTTGTCCGGACTCCGGATTGTATTAAAGTGATGGGGGAATAGAAACCGCATTTATATATGAGATATAAACTAACTGTTAAATGTTATAATTGGTAAACAAATGTTATAATAGGTAAACCAGTATGCTGATTTCGAATTTCGCATTTATAAAATTATAATATGAATATTTGTTGTTGTTGTTTGTAAACACAAAATAGGTAAAGAAATTAATGAAAATTCAAAATCAACCTAGAAGTTTGCTTTCAACAGGTATTATAGGTAAACAAGTATGCTGAACACGAATTTCGCATTTATAAATTTATATATGAATATTTGTTGTTGTTGTTTACACAAAATAGGTAAAGAAATTAATGAAAATTCAAAATCAACCTAGAAGTTTGCTTTCAACAGGTATTATAGGTAAACAAGTATGCTGAACACGAATTTCGCATTTATAAATTTATATATGAATATTTGTTGTTGTTGTTTACACAAAATAGGTAAACAAATTAATGAAATTAAAAATCAACCTAGAAGTTAGCTTTTAACGGCTATTATAGGTAAATAAGTATGCTGATTTCGAATTTCGCATTTAAAAATTTCTAATATTTTATATGTTGTTGTTGTTGTCTACACACAATAGGTAAACAAATTAATAAAAATTCAAAATGAACCTAAAAGTTAGCTTCAACGGGTATTATAGGTAAACAAGTGTGCTGAACACAAATTTCGCGTTTGTAAATTCTAATATGAATAATTATTGTTGTTGTTTACAAAAAATAGGTAAACAAATTGATTAAAAATAAAAATCAACCTAGAAGTTAGCTTTCGACAGGTATTATAGGTAAAGAAGTGTGCTGAACACGAATTTCGAATTTATAAATTTATAATATGAAAAACAAGTTAAAACTATGGAAATTTTCTAAAGGGATGTATATTACTCCCTTTCTGCCATTTTCCATAGCGGCCGTTAACTTGAGGTGCGTAGCACCGATCCGTCGCAAAGCGACCGAGACCGAAGGGCTCGTATTATTGATTTCCTATAGTAGAGGCGACTGGGCGTTACTAACTTGTATTTATGTGAATACATATCTAAATTCATTATTATAATGATTTAAACCAAGGTTGATTCCGAATACTGATATATGGTTGAACCAAATATTATTTGCCGAATAGTTGATATTTGGTTGCTAACAGTATTCGTATTCGGAGTGTATTATATATACCTCCATTTATAAATACGCTCCAAATCCTGGTTTTATTCAATTTTCATACGCCTAAATCACAAATTAATGATACGGTATAGGAGAAGATTCCAATTTTTCGCGCTCCTAAATAATTAAAAGGAGCGTCTCGCGTTCCCCGTGCATATTTTGTCTCCTTCAAATTATGCCTCATCATTGAATTATACCGATCAGGATTTCATCCTGGGGGTTGTAGGGAGAGCATTTGCCCCTCCCCCCCCCTGCTTCTTCAAGTGCCCCCCCCCCCCTGAAAAAACCACTTACACACGAAGTTTAATTTATGCCCCCCTTAAGAACATACATATAAGAGTGCCCCCCTTGAGAATTTACATAACCCAGATTGTCCCCTTGTATGCAAATCCTGTATGAAACACTGCCGATTTTGTATTATAACTGACACATTTAGGGTGCCGCAAAAATTTAAATTCTATAAAAAAGTGCCGGCCAAGAGAATCCTAGATAAACCCCTGCTGTGTACCCCTAACTTTGGGCTGTGGAGAAGTTATTGAATTGATTGGTAATAATTGGATATCAAATAGACAAAATGGAATTTTAGAAATGTATGGGTAGACAGACTGACACAAATAACTGATTGGATGAATGAAACTCCTCTCGACCAATTAAATTACAGTCTCATGAAGAAATTGCATAATGCACACTTAACAATTGATAAATACACTAAAATACTTTTATACTAATTTAATGCTAGCTGTTAATCCAAACTGGAAAACCCTCGAATATAATAGGCTAAAGCATAGCCTACTCTATATATGGCCTGACAGTAGATGTACCAGGGATGCACAAGAAGATGGTAAATTTTAATTTTTTCTATATTGAACTACTAAGTTCTTTATACGTCTCTAGGTCGTAAACGAACTCAGCCCTGCTAGCCCGTGATTAGTAATAGCTGTAATGAGAAGGGTGATTGGATTTTCATAATTTAATAGTAATAATAAACACAAACAGTACAATTTCTAATATTAATATACAGTAAATAATACACAATTATTTGCTTTCTTTCCTCTCTCCTCTTTCTCTCTCTGGCTCTAGCAGTGACACACGACACACAACTACATAATAGAAATAAGAATAAACAGAGTAATACAAATCATGATAAATACAAATATGTAGACACATAATTAAGAGAATTTCTTAAATTTACGCTTTTCTATACTTTTTGAAAGAACCAGCGAGTTATAATTCTCAACTTTGTTTGCAAGAAAGCAATTCCCTGCGGTAAAGACTAGCTTCGATAATATGTTCCATCCAACTAAACACACCACAGCTATTACAAGTAAACTTCCAAATACTTGGATCACGATTATCACTATCTTCAAAATACATCAACGAAAGTTCAACTAGTATTTTTCTAGAAGGTCCACTTACAAGCTTCGCCAACAGCTCTTTATTGTTTTCGATGGCACTAAAGGCTTCATAAAACAAGTTTGGAATTCAAAACTGGATCAGATGGATATTTAAGTTTGCCTCTCTCTGTCCGTTAGCTGCAGAAGTTTATGCTAAGAGTCCAGGTGTAAATCAAGTAGAAATTCTTTATAACTGTTAGCATATAGCATATGACAGACATGACACGGTTTTGTTTGTTTCAGGTACTGGTGGACAGTATAGCCTGCGATAAAGGCTAATGATTGAAGCAACTGTGAACCACAACCAGTGATTGTTGATAGATCAGTTTCAAGGATTTGAAGATAGATGTGATAATTAGAACCCAACATCATACGGAATAGACCGAATTGGTAATCCAAGGGATCCGTCTGTAGAAAGGAGGACAAGACATATGCAAAGCCACAAGATTAGTCAAATGGTTGGTAATTTGTGGTAAGGCAATACAAGCATGTCTAAAACTGGTGATGTTTGTTTACTCAGTTTGCCAATTTTTTCTGGTAAAGTTTGCCAAGCATCTAACCAAGTCAAAAAGCAAAAAATAGAAATCGCTCGTCATTCAAATTCAAAGGTCTAGAGAAATTATCGTTCAAACGTATTCCTTTAAATGGTGTGTTAACGTTGAATAATTTCCAAACAGTAAGAAGGGTATCAACAAACTCAGGAGTATTCTTTCTATATTCTGGATAACGCAATTCGTTCTGGATAGTTAGCGGAGATATTGGTAATTCGTTAACGACTTTCAAAACCAGTTTGACATTATGACGTTCTATGTTAGACGGAAAACATGACTCCATAGTCAAATGAGGAGCTAACTTGGCTAAACTTGTTCTTTCTGAATTATATAATTGACATACATCTTAAAAGGATGCACAACCGAACTTAAGGGGATAATCACAATAAGAACTAGAGTTGTATTTTAAAGCAAGTTCCGGCAAAACAGATTCAATTTTTCGGATGTCACTAATGCAGCAATGGGAACGGGTATACTCTGTCCATTAAAATAGGCTGAGGTGGATAAATAAGCATTGATTTCAAGGTACAAATCTACTGAGATATTTTTTTCAGCCATTTTAGCGAGAACAAACATTATGTTACACTCATTACAGATCCACACCAACCAACTATTAGGTAAATAAATCAAGGTTAACTTATCTTTCAAGTCCTATGGAGAGTTACCACAAACTTCTCTTTCTCTTGACTCTCGGAACTCAAGCTGAGTTGTAGTGTTTGGTTCATCAAGGCTTCCTATTTGCATCGTATGAGAAGCGATTCCGTTTGTTAGGTTTGGATGAATAATACCATCTTCTCCTTCATCCTTGGTCCACATTTTCTAGGTTACTGTCAGGCCATATATAGAGTAGGCTATGATTGTGCATAATAGAAATATTTTCTGAGGCTCCAATTTGATTGATTGAAAATAAATTAATTTAACCAATCAATTATTTGTCTATTAAATCGCCTGTTTTTCTTTTAGTATTACAGTCGAAACTGGGTTTTTTTGTCCCCCTAAATGCATGGAAAAAGAGGCAAAAAAACCCGATACGCAAAAAAACCCGTATTTAACAATATACAGCAGTGCTGCCAACCTAAAATATCCCAAAAGTGGGACCTGTGGCGGGAGTTTCATCTAAAAGCGGGAGAAAAAGCGGGAGGTCAGTATTTTAGTTAAATTAGCAAGAATACCTGAATAAAAGGCAGTATAAAAACATTTCTCTACCTATCAATTAGTTTCTACCCTCTAATATTGAATATAAGGTAGCAGTGAGCATTTTATTATTATTATAAAATATATAAATAAATAAAAATTTCCTAAATGATGTGTTGTAAAAATTCCCTAAATGATGTGTCAGAATGGAAAATTGGAAATACAAGATAATATACAGAATTATGGTATTTTAAAAGAGACAATTTGTTTCTCGGGTTAGAGTAAATTAGTTAAGTGAAGACTACTAAAATATATTGCTTGTAATTATAAAATTAAGATTCTAATATTTACATATACAATCATCCAAAAAGCGGGAGGTTTGAGAGGGGAGGCGGGAGAGCGGGAGGAAACATCAAAAAGCGGGACCCTCCCGCCGAAAGCGGGAGGGTTGGCAGCACTGTATACAGTTCTATGAGGTTATGAAGAAACAAAGAGAAGCAAGGAGGCAAAATAACCCGATAAGGCAAAAAAACCCGTGGCAAAAAAACCCGATTTCGACTGTATTTTGATTCGAGCTTTCTTATCGTGCAACTGAAATTTATTGAGCTACTAAAATTCATTATTAATGTGATTGCTTTTTGGGGGGGGAAAGGCCGCGAAGCGGCCGTTAATTGTATCGGGTAGTGCCTAACACGAACGAACAAAGTCGCGAAGCGACTTTTGTGAGAGAGTGATCCGTCGCAAAGCGACCGAGACCGAAGGGCTCGTACTATTAAACACAAGCCTGGGTGGGTGGGTGTATATATATATTTGTTTGTATGTTTCGAGTTGATTGAAGAAAGTGGAGGGTTTCCAAATGGAATTTTTGGCATATAGGGGTAACTTTTGGCACCCGTCAACAAGTTGAGGTTTCCACTCAAAATTTCTCACACCTCGACAAGTTATGACGTCATTGTCACATTTCGAGAACCCTGAAAATTCACTTAATCGCACAGAATTCGCGCCCTTTAATTAAAGGATAAAAATCTGAAAATTTAATAGAACATGTACATTAATGATGTGGACACGTTGGTCACACCAGATTGCCACTATGATTACTCATTATCGCATGATGACGTAATCACTAAAATTTTCAGATTTTTTATTCGACTATTTAGGCCTGTTGCGTGGGAAATGGACCCCCCTAATTAATTAAGTGACCATGGATATGTTCACGGGCGTCCATTTCCCAGACGTATGCGTGGGATTTGGATCCCCCTTGATATGAAAATACATTAGTCATATCCTGTTATGAAAATGTATTACTAGTCATCCTGTTATGAAATACTTTGTACATATTAATGTAGACTAGTTCTCAATCAACTAGTTCTTGAATGAAGTTCGATTCCATCAAATCAGGAACCGTGAATGAGCTAAGTATACTCAAAACCTACAATCCAAATTGGTAAATATGCAGTAACAATTAGGCAGAAAATTAACAATTCAACTCAATTAAAGGTAGACGCACCAAATTTTGTGCTCAATTAGAATGTATTTATAAAAAGTCAACAAATTCCGTTCTTAAATAACAGGTTATAATTGTATTTCATAACAGGATATGTCGATATGACTAGTAATACATTTTCATAACAGGATATGACTAATGTATTTTCATATCAAGGGGGGTCCAAATCCCACGCATAGGTCTGGGAAATGGACGCCCGTGGGAAATGGACCCCCCTGAACATATCCATGATCACTTAATTAGGGGGGTCCATTTCCCATTCAACAGGCCTATTTAAGCTTTATAATCAATGTTAGAAGTATATAAACCATACATCAACCGCGAAGCGGTTGGTGTGTGGTTGTGTTCTGCCGCGAAGCGACTTAGCAAGCGAAGCGCTAGTTTCTAGTATTTTTCGATATTTTTTGGAATTTCCGATATTTTTCGATATTTGTGCCACCCCGATATATCGATGTCAATCCTTGGATATTATACTTGTTACATTTTTTGCGTTTAGATTCTCATTTATTCATTTATGAAATGTCATCGCTTTCGGCGGCTCTTGTGACAGCAGGTCTAGAAAAGATAATTAATGAGTTGGAAGTACTCGGGGTGGAATCTCCCGAAGACTTGAAGCTATTAGATAACGATACGATAGAAGAGTTAAAGATCAATGTCATACAGAAGAAGAAACTGAATGCTCTAGTTGAGCAGTTAAAGAACTCTGTGCAAGAAGTTATAGCGACTCCAGTTCAAGAATCTTCTATTGACCTGATAACTGAGAGTCCCAACAAGGTTAAACTATTTTTTTAAATCCAGGCATTCACTCAGGGCCGGGGTTTCGGTTACAGAATTGTAACTCGGTCATCACCTGTACAGCAGTGCTCAATAAATTAGGTGGTTTGTCGTGCACTGCTGTACAGAACAATAGCATCTAAGCATTGTTATACGGTCAGTTCTGGACCCAGACATGGTCTTGGGGTCAAGCCCTTATCAGAAGGGCTTAAGCCCAAGCTCTTTTTAAAAGCCCTTTTTTAAAAGGGCCTTAATAATAGGCTAAGTCCGGACTGAAGTCTTTTACTCTAATATTTAGAAATCCATACCGTATTTTATTGAATAAGTGCCTTGAAAAAGGGCTTTGAAGCCATCTATAAAGGGCTTAAGTCCAAGTCCGGACTTAAGCCCTTTTATTAAAGGAGGACTTAAGTCCGGATTTAAGCCGTCTCTAAAACGGGCTTAAACCCTTTGGGGCTTGGCCCCATACCTGAACTTCTGGTTATAACCAAGGTTATAACCAGAACTAACTATGGATATAACAAATGGTAGATCCGGTTATAAGGATGGTAACTGGGATATAAGTACGGTTATAACACGTTACACACATGGTTGTACCCGGTTTATCCTAACTTTAGTTTTAACTTTTGTTCTACACAGGGTGATGAGCCAGGTATAACGATGGTTATGATAATTGTGTGACCAAAACCCAGCTTAGGCAATTGTGACTTGGAGCCTGTACGTAAATCTCTGAGCCAACCAGATATGGGGCCAATCCAGGGTTTTATAAGCCTAGAGCCTAGAGACGTATAAATTGGGAAACGTTTGCGTTTAGGAGCGCGAAAACTGCCAAAAGTCTCCATAGAGCAAGGGTGGGGTTCGTTATCCAATCTGAGGCTACGGTTACAATTCGATTTCTCGCCACGGTTAACCGCCCATCCTACTCAATACAATAAATCCTTTGTAAAAATTTGATTATACTATAGAATAAGACTCAGCTGTATAAAGTATAACCGCATAAGTATATTATTTGGAATAGCGGAAAATTCGTCGCATTGAAAATTTGTCGCCGGAAAATTCGTCGCATGGAAAATTCGTCGCCGGAAAATTCGTCGCATAGAAAATTTGTGTGCACAGAGCCACAGACAAAAGTCAACCCGAAATTTACAACATAAGCACAAAAATCCAGTTTTAATAATATTGATTCCCGAATCTAAAGTTATACGATTTGTCCTATGCTACCTTGTATATTCTTCGTATAAGAAGTGTGAATATAGTTTAATGGAAGGACAAAGCTGTTATCATTTTTCACTTTTAATTTTCATTGACATGTTTCAGAGCACTACTAAGATGTGTTTGTTTGTTGACAAACTCCTGGATAATGCATTCATGAGAACATATAAATATGGGCTATTTTGGTTTAAGTTTCATCAATAATGGCGACCTCCTTACCCGACTTAACTATTGAGAGGATCAAAAGCGAAAGAAATAAAGACAAGGCAACTACACACGGATATATTTACACTTTGAACAGGGTTGCGAATGGCATCGAATACTGGGTCTGTGAAAAACGAGGAAGTTGCAAAGCTAGAATACATACATCTAACAATGATATCATTAAACCACACAATTCGTCTGAGATATATTGTCAACATTCACATAGCCCTGACATGTCTAGGGTAGAAATGTTAAGAGGTTATAACAATCTCAAAGAAGTTGCAAAGAATTCAGAAACAAGTACTAGGAACCTTCTTGCCAACTCAGTTCAAAACATGTCTGCAGAGAGCATAGTTAAACTTCGGAAACTGGCATCGTTAAACGAACAATACGAAATTGCAAAAGTACAGCGGAAGAATATTTTGGCAATCCTTCTTGTTGTGCTGAAGTGATCATTCCAAATTCTCTAAAGTTTTCTCACAAGGGAGATAGTTTCTTACTTTTTGATTCTGGGGAAGGCGATGTACACAAACTCATTCTTTTTGGAACTCCCAACTTTCTATCTATTCTAAAAGAAAGTTCAAACTGGTTTTGTGATGGAACTTTCAAAGTAGTACCCGAACATTTCTTTCAGATATATACAATCCATGCCGAAAAAGATGGTTACATATTCCCTTGTGTATATGGTTTGCTTGAGGCTAAGAATGAACGAACTTATGATCAAATGAATCTCAAACTACTCGAACTAGAGTCCGAATTAAATCCGAAATCCATTATGATAGATTTTGAGAAAGCCGCAATGAATTCTTTCGAAAATCACTTCAATGCTTCAGTATCTGGCTGCTTCTTCCACTTAGCTCAGAGTGTTTACAGAAAAGTTCAAGCCGAGGGCTTAACTACAAGGTACCAACAAGATAAAGAGTTTGCTCTGAAACTCAAGATGTTACCTTGTTTGGCCTTTGTGCCTGAGAATGATGTTATTGATTCATTCAATATGATAATGGAAGAATATCCACAATCAGCTATGGGAGTAGCTAAATACTTTGAGAATACGTATATAGGAAAGAAGCTACCTAATAATTCCAGAAGAATGCCTCCATTTCCTATCAGGGTATGGAATATGTATATGCGAATTATCAGCAAGCAAGCGCGTACCAACAACTCTGTGGAAGGCTGGCACAACGCCTTTGGATCTGGAATTTCTCATTCACACCCAAGCCTACCAAAATTACTAAAACATTTGAAGCGGGAACAATCACTTCAGGAGGCAGTTTACTCGAAATGGGAAGGGGGAGAACACAAAGAAATTTCCAAGCTGTCCCTAAAGAGAGAAGAGAGGATCTTCACATTAGTTGCTGCCTACTCAAATCGCAATCTTCTAGATTACTTAAGGGGGATAGCATATAATATTAACATATAATAATTCATAGTTTTTCATTTTTTAGCATTGTCCTTTCATTAAACTATACACTTCTTATACGGGCATGCCTAATTTCAAGGAGGGGACGGGACGGAACCGTCCCGGAAAATCCAGGTACCTAAAGTACGGGACGGGACAGTGCGAAACCTTCCATATAGATCACCTAATGTGTATATTTCTAAAATTCTTAATGAAATAGTTGCACTTGTTTACTGGGCAAGCTTGGCTATGTGAGGACCAGTGAAAGTGTTTTCCTCTAATTTGTTTCGAACTTAGCTTTGATCATAATCGTGAGGAGGCTCGACAATAATACTATAGCACGTAGAATTTATATAAAATATTTCTCAGAAATTATATTTTATACAAAGGATCCATTCCCCACCAGTTAAGAACTACTGTTTTAGCCCATGTAATCGTAATTAATAATTTACTACTACCTGTCCCGTCCCGTACTTTAGGTACCTGGATTTTCCGGGACGGTTCCGTCCCGTCCCGGAAATTAGGTATGCCCTTAATACGAAGAATATACAAGGTATCATACGACAAATCGTATAACTTTAGATTCGGGAATCAATACTGTTAAAACTGGATTTTTGTGCTTATGTTGTAAATTTTGGGTTGACTTTTGTCTGTGCAACAAATTTTCTATGCGACGAATTTTCCGGCGACGAATTTTCCATGCGACGAATTTTCCGTTAACGATTATTTGATACATTTCGTGCTTTAGGTAAATTTAAATCAATGATGTCCAAGAAAATATATTAAGTGGTAATGAGAAATTGATTTAGGACTAACATTTCTGATTTTTTAAATACTTTATATATTAAATTTCCCAATAACTCTGCTGATATTCAACAGTCCGCCTAACTGGTTAACAAAATCTATAGCCGTTAACCGAATCCAGCCTTGCATAGAGTAATACAAAACTAACTTTTTCGGCGTACAAATTCATACTATAGTGACCTTAGGACATTTAGAATAGGAGTGTTCAATTCTAGTCCTGTGTAACACAGTGGACTTTTAGTTAGAAATAGTATAATTTTTTTTGTAACCCAAATTCACTTATAGTGGGCAGCATGACAACCATATTGGCGTGAATTGTTTATTTTTTCATACATCATGAAAATTGGCACAGAGGAAGATAAATCTATATTACTAGCGCGCTTCGCTTGCTAGGTCGCTTCGCGGCGGAACAGAACCACACACTAACCGCTTCGCGGTTGGTGTGTGGTTTATATACTCCTAATATTGATTATAAGTGTAAATAGGCCTAAATAGTCAAAGTTAACAATGTGAAATTTTAATGATTACCTCATCATGCGACAATGAGTTGGCATAGTGGCGATCTGGTGTGACCAACGTGTCCGCATCATTAATGTACATGTTCTATTAAATTTTAAGATTTTTATCTCTTAAAGGGCGCGAATTATGTGCGATTAAGTGAATTTTCAGGGATCTCGAAATGTGACAATGACGTCATAACTTGTCGAGCTGTGAGAAATTTTGAGTGGAAACCTCAACTTGTTGGCGGGTGCAAAAAGTTACCCCTATATGCCAAGAATCACATTTGGAAACCGTCCAGTTTCTTCAATCAACTCGGAACATACAAACAAATATATATACATATATATATATACGAGCCCTTCGGTCTCGGTCGCTTTGCGACAGATCGGTGCTACGCACCTCAAGTTAACGGCCGCTGTGCGGCCTTACTCCTCACATTTTCTACCATGGAAATGGTAGATAGGGACGTTATGATTTTGATTTTCATTAATTTGTTTACCTATTTTGTGTAAACACAACAACAACAAATATTCATATTATAAATTTATAAACGCGAAATTCGTGTTCAGCACACTTGTTTACCTATAATACCCTTTGAAAGCAAACTTCTAGGTTGATTTCGAATTTCATTAATTTGTTTACCTATTTTGTGTAAACACAACAACAACAAATATTCATATTATAAATTTATAAACGCGAAATTCGTGTTCAGCACACTTGTTTACCAATAATACCCGTTGAAAGCTAACTTCTTGGAAGATTTTGAGTTTCGTTAATTTGTTTACCTATTTTGTGTAAACAACAACAATAAATATTCATATTATAAATTTATAGACGCGAAATTCGTGTCCAGCATACTTGTTTACCTATAATACCCGTTGAAAGCTAACTTCTAGGTTGATTTGGAATTTCATCAATTTGTTTACCTGTTTGTGTAAACAACAACAACAAATATTAATATTATAAATTTATAAATGCCAAATTCGTGTTCAGCATACTTGCTTACCTATAATACCCGTTGAAAGCAAATTTCTAGGTTGATTTTGAATTTTCATTAATTTGTTTACCTATTTTGTGTAAACAACAACAACAAATATTAATATGATAAATTTATAAACGCGAAAATCGTGTTCAGCATACTTGTTTGCCTATAATACCCGTTGAAAGCTAACTTCTAGGTTGATTTTGAATTTTCATTAATTTTTTACCTATTTTGTGTAAACAACAACAACAAATATTAATATGATAAATTTATAAACGCGAAAATCGTGTTCAGCATACTTGTTTGCCTATAATACCCGTTGAAAGCTAACTTCTAGGTTGATTTTGAATTTTCATTAATTTTTACCTATTTTGTGTAAACAACAACAACAAATATTAATATGAGAAATTTATAAATGCGAAATTCGTGTTCAGCATACTTGTTTACCTATTATCACATTTGTTTACCTATTATAACATTTGACAGTTAGTTTATATCTAATATATAAATGCGGTTTCTATTCCCCCATCACTTTAATACTATCCGGACAAACAAACAAACAAACACACACACACACACACACACACACACACACACACACACACACACACACACACACACAACAATCGAGATTTAATAATATAGATATATACAATGGAGTCTCCGAATAACGGACACATTGGGGGCATGGATTTTGTCCGTTGTAGAGAGATGTCCGCTTCTCGGAGTGTCCGTTTTGGGAGACTCTACTGTATACACACATAAATGTGTTTTAATATTACAATCTGTTCTCTCTAATTGTCCACTTCTCTAATAGTCCACTTATTTACTTGTCCAAATCACTATTTATATATTGTAATAGTCCATTTTCTCTTATATTCCGCTTTGGGCCAATTGTCCACTGGTGGACCATAAGAGAAAAGATTGCGTATAGATGTTTTGATAGTATAGATTATAAGTAAACAAGTATGATGATCACGAATTTCGCATTTATAAATTTAGAATATTAAACACAAGTTAAAGCTATGGAAATCTTATAAAGGGATGTATATAACGTCCCTTTCTACCATTTTCCATGGCAGAAAGGGTGACGAGTAAGGCCGCATAGCGGCCGTTAACTTGAGGTGCGTAGCACCGATCCGTTGCAAAGCGATCGAGACCGAAGGGCTCGTGTGTTATTAAAAGATTTAGATATGTTGGCATACGAAATTTTAGTTTTTTCAAGATGGCGGCCAAAATATGTCGGAAAAAGTCTGACAAATACTTGTTAAATGACATCGTAGAGTGTTTATATACACATAGTTATTCTCAAATGATCGTGCGGTGTAGAAAGATTCGCTGACAATTTGATGAATTCAAGTTTAGCAGGGAGCTGAACTGTCGTCAAATGACAAGAAACATAATTTTTGACATACAGTGTTATGAGAGTACCCTCGAGGACCAGGAATATCATATCAATACTCAGATGTCAATAATATTGCCAAAACCGAACTCTACTAGCTCTAAAACCTAAGTGATGTAATATTCAAATATAAAAATTTCTAAATGCGCAAAAAAGCGCGACGTTGTCCACTTAGTGACTTTGAACCATTTATGTTAGAATTTTTGAAAAATTATATCATGTTCAAGAAATATATAGTCAATCATCATGGGTAAAACTTGTTAAATATATTTTTTTGTTAACAATCCTAAATATAATTTATGACTGATTTAGCATCATAAGAGTCTATCTAGCACAGTTTTCTTATTCCCACTGTGCCTTGAGGTGGTGATGACATCGTCAAATAAATGTGTTTTTACAATTTTGCTAATTCGATATTTCGAATGAGTTGGTTGACGGTGGGTGAACACCCAACGTGCGGACAAACAATGTTGACTCATCACTAACTTATTATATTCTACTGAAACTTGAATATCTCTGAAATGAAATGAGATAAAAGGAAACACTAAGGGTCGGTCGTTTCCTTCCGAACACCTTTCTGAAAAGGTTCAACATCTTTATAGTTGATGATTACATGGCTAAAAATTCTAAAACTACATCTCTGCCGATAGCATGTTCTTTGGAGGCACTATCGAACAACCAACCACCAAGTATAGTGCCTTCACAGGAACATCTGGTGGCACAGCTGTAATTATAGATTTTCTCTCTCTAGGATCCAGAGTTAGGAGCATCTACAGAACCTAAATCAAAGTATAGCAACACAGATGCAACGGAATATGATACCTGTGATAAAGTTATTGAATCCGCCACTGCTGATTACACAAGAAAACCACGTACTATACAACAACAGAATACCCACGCGATAAATATACAAAGTAAATGTAACATTGTTAGCCAAATCCCAGGCTTTACTATATACCAACCCATCTTGAAAACGACATATGCGAAGAATAATAGTAACTTTCAAAAAAAGTTGTTTGGCACCCCCAATGATCAGTATCCAGAGAGAGTGGTTCTGATAGTAGGAGCGACTGGGTCTGGTAAGACCACACTGATCAATGGGATTTTAAACTATCTATTCGCTGTAAAGTATAACGATCCCTTCAGGTATATGCTAATGTTGGATCCACAGGATGGCTCCGGAAAGCAATCAGAGAGTCAGACCAGTTACATTACTGCTTACACGCTATACCATCAGGACTGTTTCCCTCTGCCTTTCAATCTCACAATAATAGATACGCCAGGGTTTGGCGATACAAGAGGAATTAAGAGGGACATTAAAATAACTGAGCAAATTAAGAACTTCTTCTCTACTCCTGGTAATGAGGGCATTGACCATATTGATGCTGTAGGATTTGTGGCCCTCTCCTCTCTTGCTAGACTGACTCCGACTCAGCAGTATATCTTCGATTCTATTCTCTCTTTATTCGGCAGAGACATAGAAGAGAATATTATTCTTCTACTCACGTTTGCTGACGGCAAGAAACCTCAGGCTCTTGCTGCGATTGAAGAATTTAAAATTCCTTCCAAATGTTGGTTCAAATTTAACAATTCAGTTCTATTCTCAGAAGTAGATACTGTTTGTAACACCAGCTCTTCAGATGATGACAATTTTGATGAAATGTTTTGGAAAATGGGAACTAAAAGTTACCGTGATTTCCTATCCAAGTTGTCCACTATGACTCCAAAGTCTCTGCTAATGACCAAGTCAGTATTGGACACGAGAACTAAAATTCAGTTAAGCGTCCAAGGGCTACAAGAAGAAATACAAACTGGACTTAATAAGTTAGAACGCTTGAAGGACGAAGTCAATATTGTCCTGACACACAAATCAACGATAGAACAGAATAAGGACTTTACCTATACTATGCAAGAAGACAAAATAGTACACGAGAAAATTCCCGCCGGTACCTATATAACTAACTGTGTTCCATGCAATAGGACCTGCCATTACACTTGTGTCTTCTCAAACAATGATGATAAAATGGGGTGTGCAGCTATGTCGGATGGTAGATGCACTGTGTGTCCCGGTAAGTGTTCCTGGAACGATCATGTGAATAATGATTTCCGTATATTTACTGAAAGTGTATCAATAACTAAAGATTCTGCGGACCTAAAGGCTAAATATCAGAAAGCTAAAGGCGAGTTCATCTCTGCTGAAACGATTGTCAATGGGATGTTGAGCGAAATTCAAGGTAGACAGCTTAAAATAGTTGGGATAGCGAGTGAAGTTCGCAAGCATCTGCAGGAATTGGATAAAATCGCTCTCAAACCAAACCCACTGTCTACTCTCGACTACATCGACATACTTATTGATACTGAGAAGAATAACGCTAGGCCAGGTTGGGAAGAACGTAGAAACCAACTCATAGAAATTAGGAAGGAAGTTGTGGTGATGAATTCTGCTCTGACTAGAGGAGAAGATCCGTTTGAGGCGTATAAGAAGAGAATCGAAGAGGAGCGGAAAACCAAACGAGGAGGGCTGTGGGAGACGATTGGGAAATACCTCGATAATATCAATTTCTTTAGTATCAAGATGTTCTAGCATGGACAATGTATTTATAGGGTCAAACTTTAGTTTTTGTAGTTAGGCATAAACTGATGCTTTCATTATTTTGAACTTTTAGTTATTTTAGAGTATTTTCATACTTACTAATTGATATTGCTTGAATATTATTCCCTCTCAATTATCAGAAACACACAACTTTAACTAACCAAGGGACCATTTTTACTATTCCAAATTCGTGGTTCCCAAACATATATTTGTTAACCGAAATTTCTTAAGATTGACTATACGTAGTCTGACAACCATACATTTACACAATTTTGTACTTCTGTTTATAACAGTGGTTTGCAACCTGGGGTCTACAAGATTTCACAATTTGTATGATGGTCAATGGGAGGGGTCTACGAGTGGCTCTAATATTCGCTATAGGGAGTCCACGGATGAATAAGGTTAGGAATCGCAGCTTATATTGTTTACAATACAGAGGCGATCCCAGGAGGTCCGGCGTCCGGACCCCCCCTTTTTTCTGGACTAATGAAATTATGCCTGTCAGAAATGCCTCTTCGGAAATTATTTCTGGAGTTTTGTAAAATTAGACCCCCCCTTTTATCAAATCCTGCGACCGCCCCTGCAATAACAGGCGCGGATCCAGGATTTATTCAAAGGGGGGTTGTCAATTATTATTTATTTATTTTTAAACACACCATCAGCTGGGTGTCCAGGGTCTTCGCCCCTGGAAGTAATAATGCAATTTTCCCATACCTAACAAATGCGATACTTTAGTGGATTATTCTGGACATTTCGAAAATTCACGAGACCATATGCCACATGTGCCCCAAGGAGTGAACATTGTTTCTTAGGATGGCCCAAATTCCCAGCAAGGGCTCTGGAGGGCGATTTAAGATCCCCACATTTGGGTCGAGGAGGGATTTATTAAAGGCAATATGTGTTCCTGAGATCAAATATAACTATAAAGATCCATACTATTATAAATAACCTCATTTGATGAAGTTATTTGTAATTTGGAAATAATCAAATAGTATTAGAAGTAGGGGTCACTAATTGAGGTAATTATAGCATTTGACACAACTACACACTGATTAAGACAGAGTATAGTTGAAATCAAAGGTCATTTATCAAAGTACATTTAAAATCAAAGGCCATTTATCAAAGATATTTTAAAATCAAAGGTGTGGTTACAACCAGTATGATAAAATGGCAGATTTTTGTATTATGTATTTATAGAGGTGATAAACTCTTAACTATACTATAATAAGCTAATTAAATAATGAATTCGGATACTTATGAGGCATTTATTATATACAAATTCTGATTACAGATTGAATAGCACGGGGACCAATTTCTCGAAGCGCTAAATTTCTAATAATTAGGATTATTTATACTTAGATAGCGACAAATTCCCATTTGTGCCACAAGTGGCACATGACAGGGACACTATGCCACTTTATGAATATTGAAAATGACCTAAAATCATAATGTTTAATATTCATAACTAGTATAGCAATATATTTAAAGTCATTTCAGTGTAGTAAAAAGGGCTTTAATCGCTGTTAGAAGATTATTGTGTATGCATTACAATCACTGTTGTTCAAATACTTTTGGCCAGGGAGTGAGTGTAAGTTATTTCTTAAAAATACAGTACCAGAGGAATATAGGGTCTGCATTAAAGCGGCTAGTACTATATATAGTATAGTGGCCCAGTTCTAATCTCATTGCCTTGGTTATTTAATTTTGACAAACCATATCTATAATGTAGAGTTGTTACTGTGCGCTTGTTATTTTTCCTCATGACAGTCTAACTTAATTAGCACAAAAATTTTGGCAATTTATAATAAAGTTCCTAAGCATAATATGAAATATGTAATCTTACCAGAAATTTCCATAGAAAACAAATTTTTTCGAAATTTTACAACACTAGTTGCACATACGTTCCAGGAACTAACAATACAGTGGAATTTCGTTAGAACAACACGGTTACATTATACGAATACGTACCGGTTAATACGAACACTACTTCAGTCCCCCTGAATTGGGCCACTATACTAATAGCATAGAGGCACAGTAAAAAATACAAGTTGATGTTTATGTCCCTTAATACAAACAATAATAGAAGTATCGAAAACATGTAATTCTACAATAAATTTTGAAGAAAATAATGTAATAAATATGAAAAAGTTCGCGAATAATAATATCTAAAAGATTTTCAGTTTGTGAGAAGCTTTCTTATCAACAACAACAACAAGTCCCTCCTTGTTGATGTCTATGCCTTTAGGGAATAGGAACTCTCCAGGTCCTGTCCCTTCGTGTCCCATGGTACCGACAAGCTGTCCCTCTCTGTTGAATGAGCTCCAATGTCACTAATTATAATATTCATGTGTCTGTCCAGACAGAAATAGCTAACTCCAATCAGCTGTTCCTGTGACACAATCGAATGCATTAGATTCCTTCTCTGGAGAATGATTGGACAGGATAGGGGCACTCATCAAACAGGACTATAAATAGATAGGGAGCTAATTTTAGGTCCCATCGCCTAGTGTCCTCTGTTATATGTGAAGAGTTAAGTGGAGTCATATCGACAGACCGCAAATCCTCAGCACTGAAATGAGATATGCTATTAGTATCACACATTCCTACGTACAGTGTGTCTGTGTCAACTGACAGACCACACATGGCATCCACTGTTTTAACACAACACAGAATGTCCCCAGATACTTTATTTAGCTTGTAGATACTAACTGGATAATCACAGCAGACGAACAGGTGATGGAGTGAGACAGTTATGGAAATAGGAAAAGTCATTCCTTGTGGCTCAATTGTTCTCGAATAATTTCCTTCTTTGCTAAACACCTAAATCCTGTGAGTCCATGTATCACACACATAAATATCTCCATTGTCTCTGTCTATTGACAGACTAGAAGGAGTATCTAATTCCATTTGTCCCTTTCCTTCATTGACACCAGACCACACTGGGTTGTGTCTGTTCACGTAGGATACACCCTCACACAAGCGACACAATCCAGCCATGCCACCTTCCAACCACCCGTCATGCTACTCGAGCCACACAGATGGAATCCGATCCACCGTCGCTTCTAGTCACCGTATCTTCTCGTCCAACTCTCGGGACACATTTATGAGAGTCTCGTTGAGCTCATTGTGTTGGAGATTGTGTGACGCATCAGCTTTGGTCACTTTCAATTGATTCGGCTTCACCTGTCTATCCTCCACTTGTGTCTCTGCCACACGGACCACTTCATCCAGCTGTGCCACCAGTTCGAGGTGTCTGCCACGTAGCACTTGGAAATAAGACTCGAATCGGACACGTAACTCCTCTTTCGCTATCACCACTTCCGCTCTAATTCGTTCCAGCTCTCTGGTCTCTTATCGGATACCAGTTGCATTTGCCAAGAAACCTAACTAGATATTAAATTATATTACATGAGTTTACCCCAATTTCTCAACAACAACAACAACAATACGCGCAATTGGCAAACAATTTATCCTATTGCATAAGTATTTTATAGTTTCATTTTTATTTGAAACTCAACAAATTTCCTTTGAAAACTAAAACAACAAATGTCAAACTGTCAAGTTATTTCATTATGATCATTTAAGGGACCAAAAAAGTGTTCATACTTGTAATTTCACTCCAAAATTTTTATGAAATGATAACTAATTTAATGGAGAACCCAATTAACCGGTGTATTAAGCATTAACAGAGTCTACTGTATCATACAAATATAAATACACAATATGTGTAAACAAGTGATAATAACGACTTCACAAACAATAAGGAAATAAGTTTATATCTCAATTGGCGAAAGCAAACTTTTCCTTAGTATCCTGGCTAGATCTCTTCTCCCTAGTGCCCCGGATAAACCAAATTAATTGGTTGCCTTAATACTCTCTAATTTTTGGGACCTTGATAAAACACGACTTTTTTCGGAAGGTCTGGGTCCCTAAAAATCCTTAGAGAGAAGACTGGTGAAAGGGTGCAGAATTATATTCCCTATCGAATGCATATAAATTGAATATTCGGGCACTATTTATTGCTCCTGTTGTGACATTAAACAGGTGCGAAAATGTGTCCAAACAAATTAAATAACCCATGAGACACCTATCCAAAAGATTTGGGCTCTTAGTTGATATTAGAAACTCCGTTTTGTGGAGAGGATAAGGACCAACTAATAACTAAAATAATAAAAGTGATTCAAAACTGGGGGATTAATACAAAACTCTAATCGGCACAGGAAAGAAAATGTATAGATTGAAAGATTAATGGGTTTAAGAATAATTTTATTCGGAGTTATCTTGCTTTATTTGAGTCACCAGAGGGAATTATATTCAGTCAATCCTCTGGGCACCCTAGCTTAGCATTGACAGCACTATGGCTACGGGTGATGTGTCTCTGCACTTAGTATCGGATAAAGCGAACCAAAGAGCTAACATTCAGTAGAATTTTGTGGAACTGTTTGTTCGTCCTATCCGGAAATTCGTTCTAATCGTGTTCGTACTAACGAGGTTCTACTGTATATGAACTGGCCTATAGAGGGATATGTAGGGTATTACTTCTGAATAAACAGAATATGAATGAAACCTGGGTAATGAAGACTCAAGCCTTCGCATTGCCCTATGGAGAGGCGGTTAAACTAACGAATATTCCTCCTAAGTACCTGTTAGAGGAAGCTTATAACAATAAGAAGAGTATTGAAATGAAGTTACTATTCAAATAGAGCAAATACTGAAGTATTAATCTAAGCCAATGGTTTTCAATCGGGGTTCCGCGGGATTATTGGCAAATCGATGTAAATACATCGGAGACTCATAATAGTCAATCGGAAATACAATCTTTAGCAGCTTATTGACTATCAGACCACGAATAAAAGAATTATGCAAAAGTAAACAATCACAGATCTCACATTGAAACTGACTTGACAATACGGTACTAGTTAATAAATAAATGTAATTAAATTTGTTAGAAATATATTCGTAGGGGAATTAGAAGTGTAGGGTTCCGCGTGCTGCCACAAAAAAAAAGGTTGAAACCACTGCTCTAAGCTATCTTATCATAAGAGCTCAAGTCTAACGTATTTATATGTTTAGCTGCCAGCCGATATATTAACATTATCGCTACAGTACTCTAACTACCGTAAATAGCTATATTACAGTGAATTATTTCCATAAAATAAATATATTAAAGCAAATGAATTATTTTCCATAAATGAAATTGTAATATAATACATTAATTATATTAAAGTAAATGAATTATATTAAGTAAATGAATTATATTAAGTAAATGAATTATATTTATAAAGTAAATTAAGTATTTCCCCATAAACTATTATCTATGATGATTGTAGTCTTAACTTAGCTCACTACTTACAGTGGATATCACATTAACAAGCATATAGGTCGCTAATAGCATAAATACAATTCAATGCATTTGTCCCATTATACAGATATCTGATTCTATCAGTTATTTACAGCTATTCGTTCCCCGCTACGGCGTTTTCATACCTTTTATCAGCACTTAACGCACTCGCTTATATTTCAAACAGAATACAGTAGACCTCGTTAATAGAAACACAGGGATAATCACAATGTGTACTCTTATCCGGAATTCGTATTAATTAACTTAAGACATGGATTCCCTGGTGTTCGTACTCACGAGAGTTTCCTGTACATTAAACTCCCGTTATAACAAAGTCGGATATAGCGAAATAACCGCTTATAACGAAATGGAGATTTCCCCACAGAGTACTAATGCATTAATTAGTATCCGCTTATAAGTTATAACGAATATCCGGATATACCGAAGGAATTTACAGGTCCCAACACTTCGATATAACGAGAGTTCACTGTATCGATAAATGTAGTTATGTCAAAGGTTAATAAGTACAGTAGAACCTCGTTAGTACTGTTGTATGACGGCTTACTAACTCTATTACTATAACCATTATTAACCATGGATACTATCTATCCATGACGGTTTAATTACCGTCTTACACTTTACACTTCCTATTTCACATCTATTAGCATTAAATTAACAGGAATTATTATGTAATAAAGGAGATTTTAAGAGAACCAAAGCAGCGTTAGAGTATTAATAGAGTTTGTACTAACGAGAGTCAACTGTATTACTCAGCTATTCATTATAAAAGTACAGTAAACTCCGCTTAATTGGATTATCCTCTCACAGGATTTACAGAACGAAATCAGTTTGTCAAGCAATACTTTCAGTCAAAAGGATTTCTCCGCTTTTAACTGCATACATATCGATCCAAAGGAACCCAATTAAGCGGAGTCGATTGTATGTACAGTGGTGTTCGCGGAATAGAAAGTCGTATTTTGCATTGAAATTTGCTAGTTAATAGGCGAACTTGTTATTAGAGAAACAGAATTAACACTAATGCTCATTTGGAGACTGAAAATAACCAGGAATTTTCATGAGTCATAGAGACATTTGACTCGTGATAAAATTCGATGACTCGCGAGTTATCGAGTCAACCAAATGACTAGTTAAAAGCCCTGAAAATAACCTGCTAATAGGCAATACTATTAGGTGAATACGGAACACCACTATAACTCCTCAGGCCTGATCACTCTTACGTCACTGGTTAGCCCGGTACCACTTTATAACTATGTCTATCTGATATGCTTTGTCCCTCCAGTTAGCAATAATATCCCCTGGCATACGAGCAAGCGAAATAACGTGTCCATGAGGAGATGTGTATTCTCTAAGCTGGTTGCGTCAGTAGAACGAGTAGAACGAGGCTCCCTATAGCGTAGCTGTTGAGAATGGGCTGTAGTGTCATTATGTAGCATTGGGGGATTGTTATGGTAGTATATAATCTCATTGGGGAGTTGTTAAACACCCACACAGTGTATCCATTAATATTTAACTGCTAAGAAAATATAGGAGACAAATAAATTATTTTATACGAGCCCTTCGGTATAGGTAGCTTTGCGACGTGTTTGTGCTATCTGTGCTCAAGTTAAAGGCCTTCCTCTTCTCTCCATGGTGGATGTTATATAGTTCCCTTTCTACCATTTTTCATAATTTAAGTTTTTTACCTATAATACCCGTTGAAAGTTAATTTGTTTACCTGTTTTTGTAAACAAAAATAAATATTCACATTATAAATTTGTAAATGCGAAATTCGTATTCAGCATATGTACTTGTTTGTTTACCTATTATAACATTTGGAAGTTAGTTTATATCTCAATTATACATGCAATTTATTCACCCATCACTCCGGACAAACAAACACACAACAATCGAGTTTTAGTAATTCAAGCTGCTCGTCCGTGCTGCCGACAGTATTTTCCTTGGAGGCACTATCAATTACACCACCGGTAGCCACCAAAGGGAAATACGTCGGCACAGCTGCAATTTTGGATTTTTTATGTGCGTAATGTGTCATCAACAAACACAACCAACACATTCGAATTATATAATTCCCAAATTGTAAAAACACATTTTTTAACGATGTCATCATCACCTCAAGTTGTCAACACTCATTTATAGAGGTGTTACGTAGCATAAGGATCAATTGATCCATTGGAAGTTTGTTTCTATCTTGTACCATCTCTGAGATTAATGCTATTTACCAAATTAGTACAAATAATTATTAAATGATTAATAATTTAACAAAAATTCAATGTCAACTTGAATTTATCAAGTTTAATTATTTGTCATAAATAGTAATTTAAATTAATTTTGAACCAAATTTCAATTCCGCACACTTGATGACACCTAATAAACAAATAGGAAGCATCTATATAAGTCAAATAGAGACGTAATTAATATTAATGAATTACGTCAGTATATTAAAATAGTTTAAGAGCAGGTGTGTGCAACCTCTTTTAACCCTGGGCCGCTTTGTGCTTCTCAGATCTGTTCACGGCCGCGATTCAGATAGTTTTATAATTACTAGATTTATATTAGAAGAAAACATTGTTTAAGTGTAATAAGAATGATTAAGAGTTTTGACTAAGCGAAATATTGTCACAAAATACTAATAATTGTCACAAAGTCACATGTGTTAGATCTGTGATTGTTTCTCCTTCACAAGTCGGTCAATGTTCGGCTCTATGTTGGACGTTGCCATTCTTAAGCAACTCTCGAGATGCTCATCTGTTAGCCTGGAGCGACATGGCGACTTTTTGTACTTCATCCGAGAGAAGAACTGTTCACATAAATATGTAGAACCGAACAGTGACATCATCCTTTGCGCGAAGTTGACAGCATTTGGATATTTATCCTTCGGGAGATGTTTCGAATAGAAGGTGCCTAATACAACATCTTGGGATTTCGCCTTCAGATTGAGGACTTCTTGAAGCTCTATTAACTCCATTTGGAGCAGAGCTGGTGCATCCTCGATGTCCGTATAGAATGGTGACGAGAAAATACTGAGGTTAGTAACTTGAGTTCTAAAATCTCCAAACCGTTCATGGAATTCCAACAGAAGACAATCTACCTGATGTGAGAATTTCATGACTTTTTCACGATATAAATTTTCACCGAGTACTTGAAGGACTGTTGAGAAATGACATGTATTACCATCAAGTAATTGGGTATGCCACAGTCGGAGTTTGTTTTGAAAGCTTTTTATGTGAGAGTGTAATTAATTGGACATGAGCTGTTCACGATTCTGTAACTTTGTATTTAGTTCATTGAGATGAATAGTGATGTCCACAAGGAACGCGAAGTCACCAAGCCATTCGATATCCTGCAATTCGGGGATTTCTTTCCCCTTCATGGTCATGAATGCTGAGACTTCATCTTTGAGCTCGTAAAAGCGTTTCAGCATTTTGCCTCTGCTTAGCCAACGTACTTCTGTAAAGTACAAAAGATCCTCGTGATCTGCGTCCATGTCATCCAGAAATTGTTGGAATTGGCGGTGATTTAATCCCCTTGCTTTAATGAAATTGATACAAGTAACGACTGTGTTCATGACATGCTTAAATTGAAGAACTTTAACACAGAGGTTTTCTTGGTGTATTATGCAATGGAAGACATTGATATTATCAGGGCTCAATTTTCGATTCAAGAGTTCAGTTTTCATCCTAGCAACTAGACCCGAGTTGCGTCCTGTCATGGCTGGTGCGCTGTCTGTAACAATACCACTGAGGTGCTCCCATTTCATGTCAAATCAATCAAAGGCACTCCTTACTTCCTCGAATATTTTTATCCCTGTCGGCCTACCTTTCATGGATTGTCTTGAGAATAATTCTTCCGTGATATTGAAATCGCCATTAACTCCCCGAATGAAGATTGCTAGTTGTGCTGTATCAATGAGATCCGTGCTTTCGTCCACAGCAATGGAGAAGAATCTGAACTTAGATCCATCTGGTTAAGTGACAGCACAATATCATTGGATATTTCATCTATCAATAACTTTACAATTTTCGGGGTAGAATATTTCCACGACACCCCTGATGCAGTCCTTCACAAAATCGTCTTCGGTAAATGGCTTCGAGTTTTTAGCAATTTTCTGGCACACAAAGTAACTTGCACGCAATATATCGTTGCAATCGTTCTTGCTTTTCTGAAATAGCATTTGCTGTCCTGTCAATTCTTTTCTCAATCTTCGTATTTCATCCTGTCGAGCTCGCCCTGTGAGTTTCTTGTGAGTAGTGACATGCTTTGTATCATAATGGCGCCTCATATTGTACTCTTTCAAGCAAGCGACAGTCTCCGTGCAAATGAGGCATACAGACATACTTTTATGTTCAATAACGAAATAATTGTCAGTCCATTGCTCATTGAATGTTCTACCTTCGTCATATAATTTCCTCTTTCTACTCGATGATGAACTCGCCATCTTCACTACTTACACTACGGAATTCAGGTTATGATTTAATCAATAATAGTATTGTGCGATTGTTTTTCATAAGTAATAGATATGTAATAGACTTAGCATGTAGTATGAAAAGCCTATTTCCCAAACATTTTTAGATACTTGGTGAATTTTCCCTCGAAACATACGCGGAAAAGCCATTGTACTATTTAAAGGTAGGATGTTATTTAAATCTGCTCAAAATACCAGTCTAATGTCAACTCTCGGGCTGCATCAAGCCAGTATTCAGGATTGCTTCGCGGGCCGCAGCACAGAGCGCTGCGGCCGCAGGTTGCACACCCCTGCAATATACTATAATCTTATTTTCAATAAGAAAATCGAAGCCTACTCGATCTCACAAGTTGAATCAATATAATTATTACAACTTGAAACAATAGAATTAAATTTAACAGTTTTATTGAAACTGAAGTGTGAGTAAACAAATAAATTTCAACACCCATTTATGGCATGAATTAAACGCTTCATGAAATTTGTTCTTCTCCCATCAGAAGCAGATTTTATGGTGAATCCAATGGTAAATATAAAATGCGGATTTAGTATAACATTCTTTGACTTATGGACCAGACAAATTTTCAAAGGTGTCAAAGTGATATTAAAAAATGTTTATCAAATATTTGGCTCGAGATGCATATCTATAACATATGGGACACCTATATTAAATTTTTTTGCTCCGGAGGCCTGTAGAGCGGATACGGACTAAAAAAAAAAAACACTCCAACGCAGTGATTTCAATACTGGGCCACTATACTATAGTATAGTCGGCACAGTAAAAACTGCATTTATATTTAAGATAGAAACTAACTACCAAATGATATAATAGGTAAACAAGTATGCTGAATTCGAATTTCGAATTTACAAATTGCTAATTTGAATATTTACCGTTGTGATTTACAAAAATATGTAAACAAATAAATCAAAATTAATTTAATGTTTCACAAATACTCAGATTTTTGTGATATACAGTCAACTCCCGTTATAAACAAGTCGGATATAAGTAACGAAGTACCTGCTTATAATGAAGTCGTTTAATGGTCCGGAAATGCTTCTATCTTATTACATATTAAAACTTCGGTTACAACGAAATGGATATAACGAAATTCCGCTTATAACGAAGTCATTTAAATCCCAAGTAACTTCTAAGTTATTGATTTACTCAGGTCATAACGAAATCCGGTTACAAGGAAATCAGCTTATAATGATCTCTTTTAAGATCGAACTCCGCTTATAGCGACATGAAACTACGGTCCCGAGCACTTCGTTATAATGGGAGTTGTACAACTAATTTTCGAGTTAAGGACTTAAGACACATAAGACACATTTACAACCAATGAACATAGTCGATTTCTCTAAATTCGACACCTCGGGCCTGACATTGTTTAAATTAACGAAATAAAATAAACATTAGCTTATCTCTTTGAATATATTTTGTTTTGGAGATTTTTTCGAATTAAGCGGAGTCGATTGTAATTATCTTACAGCTTATCATCTACTAGTTCCATTGTATTGAAATACTTCAATATTACAACACTCTCCAAATAAAAATGAGCACATAAACAAACACACACTAATATTTGTGTATAAATATTAGGCACCAAATATTCTATGGGATATAGTAGGCATTAATTCCAAGAAATATAAAATAACGGGTGAATTAATTATTAATTAATAACTCTACCAAGTCCTTATTTGCAGTAGTATACTGTATTTTATTTGTGCCATAAATAAACTTAAAAATATTTTTAATCCAAATACAGATTGTGACGAACATGAATGGCAACAGGCCTATTGATATTGATAGAAAGAGAAGAATTTTGCCAATCAAATCCGGATATCGCATTACTTTCAAGAATGTTTCAACAGCTTCTTCAGTTTGGATAACATAGTTTAACGAACTGAACAAACTAAATGGGAAATAACAGTCTCCAAAGAATAATGCACTAATCAATAATTCTGGAAGAACAATTAAGACCTCTGCTATTAGCATGAACAGATATACCAATGTTACAATGTTAATAGTGTGCTTGCAGTATCTGTACTGTTTCATCTCTTCCTTGTTGGAACCGTGTTGTGTGAGACGCTCCAAAGCTCTCTGGAGCAAGGCACATTTGAATCGTTTGGAAGTGCGAACAAATATACAGAAACATGTGGGTGCAATAACGACGAACAATACAGTACTAACAACTGTGGTATATTCTATAAACCCAGTTATGATAATGACTGTACTTAACAAGGTGGTTATAATTAGGAATAGCCGAGAATTCAATGTGTTGTACGGTTGTTTGATTTTCTTCATACGAATAATCAAATAATTCATCAAACATGCACTGAGAGCAAACACAAATAACTCAGCAGATCTCGCTATGGAGTCAAGTCCATTTAAGAAAGGAATTTCCGCATACATGTATATGATATCAAATTGATTCAGTGCAGGCTTGTGATAACTTGTACAATCAGTGAAAGGTAACTCGAGTGTATTATTACTTACTTTATGGTAGGTAAGGTTACGGTAAATGGAATCTGATGTGAAGAATAATATCCCAGCAATGATCTCAGAAAAAGTGATCAAAAGTAATAGAGTATTTTTCCATATTTCAGTTTCATAATGATAATAAAATTGTTTGTTTAAATAACCTGAATCACCTGAGAGACATCTCGCTACTCCTCTCTTGTATTTTCTGCAGCAATGGATTCTCCTGGCGAAAACAAACCCCCAGTATCCACTGAATATTAGGAAAATAGATGATAACACTGAGTTTAGGATAATTGCAAGTACAATTTCAAAATATATTATAAATAATATTTATTGAGTCTTTTATAAGAAGATGTGAATCCTGATTGTAATCCAACTAGCATTACTGCTTACATAAAATGGAAGGTATTACACATATATACTCGGGTAAAGTTTTATTGTAATATAGTACTATAACACTCCCACTTAGCGTACAATATTACTTACTTCTTACTTAACTTGTTGTTGTATTATGTTACAGTCTATGATTTGGTCAGCTTTCAGTGAGCACATATCGAACATACAATATAGTATGAACTGTAATTAAAGGATAATTGTATCTTGCGAAAATTATATTTCTACTTTCAAAATATTGCTGACAAATAGTTGAATCTTCCCGTTCTTTATCTGCAATTTCAAACCTTTAATTTATTTGAATAATATATTGCTATATTTATGCAAAATTTACAATTAGTATTGAGTTAGAATCACATTTATTTTCTATTATGATTCACTTAACTACAAAAACGAAATACAGGTCACATACATTTATTATTGTGAATCTGTGATCATTCTTAGAAACAGCCTCGGGGCCCCAGATGGCTCACCGCGGCCCTGGATCTGACACTCTACGACCTTCCCGAATTCACGGATAATTGATTTGTGTTCCGGTAACGTTGGACATTTGATTAGCGGGAATTGCAGCCTGGTTGGTGTCTTCAACTGTTCCAAACCGTATCAATCAAAATCCTATCAACTATAGGTAGTAATATTATACTACCTATAGTTTACACAGACAAGGAACAGAATGCAAATGGGTCATATGTCTCGGAACCAAAACTCATCTTATACATGTCCCACTTTACCATAGACGTATATGAAAATTTATTGCTTTAAATATCCGGGATTAGCATTTAAGAGCGCTGAATACCTTGAATATATCTATAACCAGTGATAACAAACAAAGAGTTTCTTGTGGGGAAGATTTAGTTAGAATATGCTTCATGATCCATTGTTTCCTATAGAGAGTATTATGACTTGCAATTAATTAACTATGATAATAGACCTTGGATAACTGTAGTAGATTATAATATATGTAGTTTGCTTCTACATTTTTATAGCAATACCACGGATAGTAACTATACATAACACAGTGTGTGATAATGCCCTATATACACCACTTATCTGGGAGGTAATTACTTGACTACTACAGGGTACTTGGTAAGGTACATCCATATTATTAAAACTAGATAGTTGTTTGTTTGTTTGTGTGTTTGTTTGTCCGGATTGTATTAAGTGATGGGGGAATAGAAACCGAATTTATAATTTTTTGATAGAAACTAAGTTCCAATGTTATAATAAGTAAACATGTACCGTACCCCGTATATACTCAAATAGTGGCCCCTATTCGAATAATCGCCTACCTCCAATAATAGTCCCCCAAATTTAGCAAATACAAATATACCTCTGGTACCCGGAGTAAATATATTTATCTTATATTAGTCGCAATACGATTATCAACCGACTATACTAAATAAATTGTATCAATATGTGATATTCTCGAAAAGTCACAAAAATTATTGATCAGAAAATGGTCTAAAAAACAATAAACGCCTAGGCTATTATTCGAATAAATACGGTATGCTGATTTCGAATTTCGCATTTACAAATAAATAATGTGAATATTTATTGTTGTTGTCTACAAATAGGTAAACAAATGAATGAAAATTCAAAAGTTTTTGGGTGTACAGGGATTTAAGCCAATGTACAGGAGAAAATCCCGTACAGGGATATGACTATGAGGTGGGCAGGTATGTGTCGGACATTGTTTCTTAGGTTGGACAAGAGTTCTGGGGGGCGATGTAAGATCCCCCATTTGGGTCCAGGATGGATTGTAAAGGCAATATGTAGTCCTGAGATCAAATAACTATAAAGATCCATACTATACTATTAGAAACTATAAAAAATAATACAGATGAAGTTATTAGTAACTTGGAAAATAATCAAATAGTATTAGAGGTTAGGGTCACTAATTGAGGTAATTATAGCATCTGACTCAATTGTACTCTAGTTAAGACAGAAATCAAAGGTCATTTATCAAAGTTAATTTAAAATTTCTAAAATATAAATAGTTCGCGGGAATGTTAGCAGTGATAGTTACTTGAATAATACATTTTTTTTAGACAATATTCATTTAAAATTATTGATTCATCAACTGTCTGAATCTGGCCTGTAGCCAGAAAGCGATAGTGGGTGGGGAAGCCAGAATTTCAGGGGGCAGATTCTCATATAGCATGAAACCCTATGTATATTCAACGGAGTTTAATTGGACATTAATAATCCTCAGGGAACCCAATTCTGTATGGAGGGCTCATCCCCCTAGACCCCTTGGCCACGTGTCTGCTCTGAATACAAAGTATAATGCACTGTCTCTATAGCTTGTTATGCACACCAATAGATAATGCAAGCAGTATACATACACAGTTGAGTACAGTACATCAACTGACTTTATACATGGAATCTCATAAGAGATATTCAATAATTTTTTTGCATTATACAAACATATTCAAAATCCTTATAAGCCATTCATTATAAACAAATAAAGAATTATATTATATTATTTTATCATAGTCAAATACTTTAAAATGTTTGCCAATACGTAGATGCAATAAAAATAGACTTTAGAATGAATGCTGCATAAATAATTCTTGTAAACAGTAATTAAGTTAGACATAATGAATTGGAATAAACATTTAAAAGTTTATTAGAACAATTTGGTTTAATTGATAATAAGTAACTTTGTTTAAGTATATGGTTACAGTCTAATATGCATAGAGACTTTCCTATAAATAGTCTCATATTGTATCTGTCTATAAATAAGCTGATTTTGTGGCTCTATACTATTCTACTCAACTTATACTGAATTTCAAAATAAAATTATCTTTGAGCAAATTTGTGACACTAACTCAGAAATACACTACTTTCGCAAATCATTATTACTTTGCCAATTTACCAGGTTAGTATTCATAATTTTTTAAACTTTTATTTTATTTGCTTATTGCATTCTTTTATCCTAATAACTGTTGCTCTATTTTTTTCATGAAAATGTATTTATTTGTATTTACTTGTGTTTATAGATCCTATCACGATTATAGCAACACTAACATAATTAACCAGTTGAAACAAGTAAGTTATTTTCTGTTAATTGCAAGTATTAATAATTCCCTACTCAGTAGATTCCGCTTAATTGAGTAATCAGTTTATAGGATACATAGCTAAATTTGGTATTCTGTCCTCAGACAAAAGTGACCCAATTAAGCGGAACGAATGTGTGTCTAAAATGGTATTGGTATTCACTCTCATTAATGGCTAAGTACAAGTGTTTTATCGTTACAAATGTCCCCGCTGAAATGTATAGACCTTTAATAATACAAGCTGCTCGTCCGCGCTACGCGTTCTTACATCTTACACTCGGGCCTGCGGCCCTAGCTTGTATTTCAAGCGTACATTCGAAATCAGTTTATTCTAACTCGGGTTATTATAACTTTTCGGTTGAATGTAACTATTAGTAATACAATTTTTTGATAGAAATTCCAACTTACTATAGTATTTTTATCCTTTTTTCTAACTATCGGTTTTTCTACTATTTTAATCTGAAAAGAAATAGTTACAAAAAACCGGTTTCAAGCGTATACACTTCAAATTGTATGCCCTTGCATTCAACATATCCTTCAATAAGTGTCGTAGCATCCGTATCTATTAACTCTTGTTTTTTCTGCTTTCGTATATCTCATTTTAGCACAGTGTGACAACATTTCATTTTAGTACTGTGTAACACTGTCCCGATTATGGTTATTTGGAAAATATTTGGAAAAGTGATGCTGCTGATTTGCCCAGGCTTTCATCCAGGATAGTTTTTCTGCGCGCCTAGATTAAGTTTAAGTTCGCTCACACGCGCCCACAATACTCAATTTGTATCACGTCTATATGGTAGCATCTCTCGATTTTCGCGCCCTAGAAAATTTTCCTAGATGCCTATATGAAACCCCTGGTGTGTCGCTATGCATCGGGTATAGGCGATAAGATATCTCCGTATAGTGTGCCTTTATGAGGATTTAATCCTGGGATATAGGATATATCTCCTCCACTGGTTATGCCATACAGGCTCTAGCAGTGTTCCTTCTCTCCTTTCTAACTTCGCATTGTGTATTCCTAATATGTATCGTATCCCATCTCTGTAATACAGTACAGTAGATATCGGATATAAGAACACCGGTTATAAGAACATACCGGATATAAGAACATCATATTGGAAACGGTTTCCATATACCCTGTTAATTTATGTCAGTTATATGTATGAGATCACTATATGCTGTTCCCGACTAAGTTCTTATATCCGGCATCCACAGTATATAATACAATTCATATAAAGTAATGAACGCTTTGCTATTGCTAATCCTATTATTTAATATTCAGCAGAACATCATTAATACCCGATAACCGTCAAAAAGTGTGCTCCTATCCGAAATTCGTATTAACAGGTGTCATCTAAATTGAAGACTTTTCAAAGTCTTTTTGAAGACTTTGAAGGGGACAAAAAGATCCTACGAATCCTCCCTAATAATATAATGTGTCCGTATTAACGAGGTTAATACTGTACATACACTTAACATTAGATCTATTGTCGCAATAACAGAACTATCCATTCATTAATATACATTAATTGTAACAAATGTGTTATACAATAATTAGTATGTACTCTTAATTAACCAGGCACGTATGTAATAACCATATTCTACAGATTTGGATTCGTATGCGACATTGAACACATGTTTGAGGTTTAATTCCAACTAATTATTCAATGAGAATACTTCCAGTGTCTAGCTCCATGCTATACTGATTATAATTATATCTGAATTATCCATTATTCGTTGAGTTATCTCTAACTTATTTGATAATATATGGAATATTCTCACTAAATAACAAACTATAATAAAGAATCAAACGCAATAACATCATTATAAATTAGAAATACCATTCATCGATTATTATAATTGTTTGGAATAACTTTTATGGGAGATTAATTACAAGAGAACTCGGTTAGTGCGTTCCTGTATTGAAAAGTGTCTTGCACTTAATAAGGATTGAATATCTTCAAAATAACTGACATTTGCAAAACTAGTTCGGGAACATCCTTATGAAAAGTGCTACGGTAGGAATGCTTTAAGATATATCAATGGAAATGGTACGGCGAATCCTATTAAATTCGTATTAGCCATAGTCAGGGACGTCTCCAGGATTTTCATTGGGAAAGTGGAGGATTTAGGGGGCACAGGGGACACGTGTACCTCTTGTAAAATTGCCAATAAAATAGATACAAATAGGGTGATGCAACCAAAAATATTAGAGTACACTACACCACCGAGCTACAATCGTTCTTTCAAATATTGCTAATTCAAAAAGCTTGTCATAAATGTCATTTGAGTGTGTCTAATCTAAAGGATTTCCGGGGGTATACCCCCAATTCTCCCCTTAAATCGTTTCGGTGCCCAGCACAACACAATCCTGGATCCGTCCCTATAGGTGGGCATATAAATTCCAATGGGACGACAAATATTCTATTAATGTTAGATCTAACAGTTGACGCGAATTTTTCTTGTTTAATGTATCCAAAAGTTTTAAAGGTAGCCTACAAAAAAATATACAGTCTACTCCGCTTAATTGGGACACGTTTGTTCCAGGCCTCTTGTCCCAATTAATTGGAGATCTCAATTATCCGAAAAAATTCTGTAAATTAGTGATGTACCTGCGAATTACAATAATTTTAGTTTTAAACCTGTTACTTAAATGCCTCAATGCCTGCGGACCCCTGATTCTACTCACTTCCATAATATGATCCTTAATATTCTGTGAAACGTTTGGAATTATCCGTCAATACCTTTGTCAGAATTTATCCAGTATAATAGACTTTGTGTTGAGCGATATTAAATTTGCATTTAGCAATGACCAATTTTGAAACCAATTGTTGAGTTTGTCCCGAATAAGCTGAGTTTGTCCCGATTTACATTAGTTATTATTACATTACAAAAAAACTACTAGAAATAATGACAGGTAAAAGTCAATTTTAACAGTAAAGTTATAAAGTAACTATAATAAGCCCATAAATATATTTGTACTAACCTGAAGTTCCTATTGGCCGTAGTAACATGCATTCATTTGCATATTGGCTAAGGGAATTAAACTGTGTACTACTTAATATCCAGTGGCTGACATCTGGTGAATATCAGGAGTCGTATTAGCATTTATTAGTTTTGTTTAAGACAATATAACATTTGTAAATATTAACTCATCAACTCTCAGTATACAAAGTACAAAGTACGGACTTTATCGACCTTAAGAGAACATGGTAGTTACAAGTAGTGACGCTAGCTTTATAATTATGTTACTGACATAAACTAATGTTGAAAGTTAATAAGTCTACTTTAATATTTAAACTTGGTTAAGTATACGGTTACAGTGGAATATGCATAGAGACTTTCCTATGAATAGTCTCATATTGTATCTATCTATAAATAAGCTGATTTAGTGGCTCTATACTATTCTACTCAACTTAGACTATTCACAATAACTGTATTAATACCTGAAGATATTTGTATAAACTCCGAAATTAACCTAATTTCTATAATCAGTGATTTATCAATTTATCAGGTTAGTTTTAGTATTTGACAAACAATTTATTTTGTTAGTTGTATAATTTGTTTATCATAATATCTGTTGTTAGGAAACTTATCCTTAATTGAAGATTCTCAAAGGAATTTCTTATATTCAAAGATACTTCCATTATCAACGAATTACAGTGAGTTGTCTTACTTATATTTATAGTATTTTAACATAACTTATATCAGAAAATACAAAAATTAATTTTAATGATGACATATATTGAATTCCCTCCTTTATAATGATACTATTAATATCATGTACTGTATTTATTTGTATTTACCTGTGTTTATAGATCCTATTACAATTATCAATAACGCTAATATCATCAATCAGTTGAATCAGATAACAAGTAAGTAAATTTCTTTGTATTATCTGTATATTCACTATAATTGTATCGATATACATTTGCATCAATCTTAGTAGGGAAATCATTATCATTATGCCCTGCGTTATTTGTTGTACCAGGGTTGTATCAACTCATTTTGAGTTGGCAGAATCAACTCATTTTCTTGAACGAGTTGAATGAGTTGGTGACAGCAAAATGAATGAGTTGAATGAGTTGGTAGACAAAAAATGAGTTGTTTTGCCAACTCAAAATGAGTTGATACAAACCTACTTCCGACCATGGCCAAAAAACTTTCACTTTGTCGTAACATTAATGCGCAGGGAGATCCAAATTTGGCCGGACCACTTTTGAGAGCCGACCTACGCAACTGTAAATGTATTAGTAAACTGAAGATATAAGATATACGTTAGTTACAATTTGTTTAATAAAAAATGAGTTGGCAGAATCAACTCATTTTCTTGAATGAGTTGAATGAGTTGGTAACAACAAAATGAATGAGTTGAATGAGTTGGTGAAGGAAATTTGAATGAGTTGGTAGACAAAAAATGAGTTGTTTTGCCAACTCAAAATGAGTTGATACAACCCTGCCAGTGAGTTGTACAATCTAAAATCTGCTAATTTAATTATGTCTAAAATACTATTTATTTCTGGAGTGTTTAAAGTTAATACATACTCCAGTGCTATTACAGAATACGTATATGATAAGATTTGTCATTGAGACATCAACTTTAACAAGAATGAATTATTTTACTCTTTAACTCAAATCTTGCACAGTTACTTAGTGGATAAATAAATCCTTTAACCGAATACTTGTTCATGGAAATACATACATGTAAATCTATCAAATTTGTTTTAAAAAATGGGTTTGTACACTAATCCGGCCAAAAGTATTTGAGGAACAATAATTTGATGAATATATTCCAGCTTTTAGAGGCAAAATTAGATTTGTTGATGCTTCAATATAAAACGATAGTAGTTAAAGTATAAAAAATAACACAATTTTTGAATTTATATTTTATAGAAGGTATTAAACTCATAAAGTATTTACGTACGTAGTGAACTAATTAAATACAGAATTTCTGATCATTATGAGGCAATTACTGATAATATTAGATTATATAGAAAACTGCCCAACACCATTGAATATTGCAAGTGCAATAGCATAATTTGTACTAAGACTTAATTAATCTATCTCATCTAACTGCGTACCTCAATGTATACTTTGTAAGAATAATTCAGTTAATGAGTCCATTCAGATACCGTGAATGGGGCGACTTTGGTCCAAACTTAGGTAATTATTCAAACATATACGTATCGGGTGATCGATCAGGTTAAGATGATCAGATAAATATAGTTTTGTGTATATTCTGAATATACTGTACTAGGAATTCAAATTTCATATTTGTGAATAGATATGTATGTCATTGTATGATATTCACAATACATTGGGAATTTAGGCTGAATAATCGAAACGATATCGCAAATAGATCTTATTTGAAAATCTCGCTCTTTTTAAGCTAATAAGCTCAAAATTCCAACAGAAGTATCAATTTACTATGACAGTATCGAAAGAATAAAGTAACAATAGCAAATTATCAATAGGGATGAACAAGTATCAATATACTATATTAAATGTATTATCAATTAATTTTGGACCTATTTACTAGGCATACGACTGATTCCAATAATTTCCTGAATTTAATGACCCTTGGGCAAAAGTTAAACTCATGGGTCTACGTGGCCCACTTACTTAGCATGTTCCAACAACAACTTTTCTAATGGATATACTATACACCGAGTTCTGATATTATTATGTAATCCATCTTGGAGCTATGGTATATTGCAATATACATTTCTAAACTGGCTTAACATAAATGGTTTGAATCTAGTATTATAACAAGAAAGATATATCAATAGCCCAATTTGGTCATTTTCAATTTATAATTAATATACTTAATTCGAAACTCAATATCTTCTATGGAATTTTCTTTTACAAATTTGTGGTGTCATTGTGGGATTGGGATTTATCAATTATAAAAATGAAGAAATGTGCCAAACTAGTTTATGTTGTAAAACTAATTTCTGCAAAATTTATCCATTAATTCCCGAGAAATTAAGTGTGAAGTGGTGCTCATTTTTCGCTACTAACTTCACAACTCGTATTCGTATTACCCAGCACTCCAGTTTATTCAAAAAGAGATAATAAAGTATGATACATTATAGCAAAGTATAATTAATTGTATTACAGTGGATGCTGGCAGTGGTGTACGCCTGTGCGCTGAGACTCGGCAGAGCGAGGGCCCCACTCCTCAGGGCCCCGGGGCCGTGGCACTGTGATAAAACTACTTACGACAATGTGCTACATTTCTATGGGATAAGTATTGCCATTACCAATAGAATACTTCTTGCTAATCCCACTATTTAACGCTGTACATGTCACAATTAGTTACAAACATTCTATTGTAAGGACTCCTATGGCCGGAAACAATTTGATGTGCAATACAATCACACATAATATACTTTAGTATTACGTTACGCGACTGTACGAGCTATGTAGCATTTGTAAAGTGCTACGACATTACCGTATCACTTTTCTAATTGATTCCTTAATATTGGGGCTATATCTCACAATGTTATAATGCTATGAGTTTATTTGTTATTCTATCAATGTCCTACTAGCCAAGTGACCCGTCGCCTTGCGACGACGAATTAGTCGGCATAACAGTTGGCATGGGACCCCCAATTATAGCCTCTTACAATGCTACGGGTTGCAGCTTAGCTGTTAAATATTTCCCGATATACAATATTAGTCATATAGAGCCATTCCCGAGCTTTCTAACCAAACTGTATGGCACTCTTCTCTACATATCCCTTCCTCCATGCTTCTGCCATCAGCGGTAGTTTTTACGCTTCCAGGTTTGTGACGAAAAGGATTGCCTCGGGTCACCAACGCGGGATCCGACCACGTTAATCTAAGCCCCTCGAGGGACAACCATGCATTTTGGAATCTGCATTCGTTTTGCCTTGGGGACTTATTACATTCAGGATTCAGGGTTGTTATCAATCCGGCCGGCAACGGTGTGTGGTTGAACTGTCTGACTGGATTACGTTACATGATGTAGTAAATGATTAGGTAAAATTTAACAAATTGATTTATTTTAGGCACCGCAATTGGTAGTAACCAATAGGATTAATATCCCAGTTAGCAGTAACCAATAGGATTAATATCCCAGTTAGCAGTAACCAATAGGATTAGACCTTTAACAATAGGCTTATATATGCACATTAGTACGTAAACACAAAATTCCGTGTAATTTTGGAACTAACACCTTTTAGTGGAAGCCAGTATATTTCCCGAGGTCTCACTTCGAAGAGCTTTCGATTGATATTTATTTCGTCAGGATCGGGTAATGTAGCAAATAGTTACAGGGGCGGGCGGACGGACAGACAGACAGACGGACAGACGGACGGACCAAGCTTTCTTAATAATATAGATATAAGAACTGCGAATTATGCTGTGCGTACCGTGTTGCTTCGAATCGGCGCCGGGTCAATAAAGATGGGATTGATATAATTGAGTTAAAACACAATAAAAGATAACTGAAGTGTAAAAAATTAAAGTTATTTGGAAATTACAGAATATCTACTGCCGCTGAGAACCATTAGAACACAAGTAAATTATTTTCTGGAAATTTCCAAATTTTCAAGATAAATTTGGCCCACGAGAACATAAGCGCCGGGCACTTATTTGAAGCAACACGCAGGGCCGAATTACCCTATAAGCTAACTAAGCTATAGTATGGGGCCTTCGCATGTTTGTGGCCTCACAAAGTCTTAAGTAACTTCATTGATGTTTATTGTTATCTCACTGAAACAATGGCGTCGATTTGTCAAAATATTTGAGGGCGTTTTTAGTTCTATTAAACTGAGCAGAGAAAATCTTTTGGCCTAGTGGAGAATTGATACCACGACCCCAATTAACAACTTTCGATGAGACGAAGTGACTATTCTTTATAGTGGCGTCGTGCTTGAATACATTCTGGGGGGCACAGAGTGTCGTAGTTAGTGACCAGATCAATGTTTTTCGGGACAAGCCTCTAAAAAAGGGGGGGGCACAGGAAATTTTGCATGGGCCCGCCCCCCCCCCCCCCAGGGCCCATAGAGCACGATGCCACTGATTCTATATGTTTACATATCTAAATTCATTATTATTGTGAGATCGTTATTATAGTTAACAATGAAATAACCAAGAAGTTTAATCGGAAGAAATATTACAATAAGAATAACATAAGAGTAGCTAAATATACTATCTGGTTAACAAAGGACTAATTAGTTACTAGTTGGGTGGTCTAAGCCAGGTAGTAAGAATTACACAACATTAGTACTTCACACTTCACAATCCACAAGTTTTCTTTGCATGTTGTATATTATTTACGATTATTTGACACCATACGATATTTGGGGATTGGGACGAATAGATACTCTCGCCCCTAACTTGAGTTTGGGAGCCGACTGCCCTCTGTGATCCCTGGATCTACGCCTTGCCCTGAAATGGTTAGCCACTGAGCTAAGTAAGTAACTGCTAATTATAGTAAAGATAGACACTATTTGTTCTATAATTATTATCTCCACAATTAGTAACAATACTTGTCATAATGTCATTGCGAATTAATAAAGTCCGATTCCCTGGATAGCATCATATAGCCGGTATCCACTGTATTGCATATCTAGTTGTGATGAAATAGTACGGACTGTGTATCTTTAGTGTTGTTAGACCATGGATAGTAGTATATAATGCGAGAAGCAACATAAACAATTTATTCCAACGATAATACAGCTAGTAGAACTGTCACGGAAATGTTAGTCCCCTTGGAAAATTGGTCCTGGGGGACCAAAATTTTCATGGAAATTTGATCCTTCTGTGGAAATTGGTCCCTCTGAGGTTTGGGTTTATTTAGTTACCGTATTTACTAGAATAGTAGCCTAGGCGATTCTTCCCCATATTGCATTATTGGGACAAAAATTTTTTAGGAATAAGCCTGTACTGGAAAATTGGGCCCCGAAATATTGGTCCCCAGGACCAATTTTTCGGGACCAATTTTTCAGTGACAGAACTACACTAACCGACACCAAGAGTATTTGAATAACAGAAATATTACTTCTTGCAACCGGTCCAATTCTGATGTACTCTTAATTAACCAGGCACATATGTACTAACCATATTCTACTGTTATCGATTCGTATACGATATTGAACACATGTTTAAGGTTTATTCCCATTAATTATTCAATGAGAATGCTTCCAGTGTCTAGCACCATGCTATACTGAATATAATTATATCTGAATTATTCATTATTTGTGGAATTATCTCTAAGTTATGGAATATTACAATATATTTGAGATATTCTCACTAAAATAACAAACTATAATAAGGAAACAACCGCAAAGACATCATTAGAAATGAGTAATACTAGTGGCTTACTTTGCCACCATCAATATTTGATTTTGTCGAGCACTGCTGCTGTTGAGGTTAGACATTCTGAATATAGTGGGCCGCTTCTATATTTTTGGCCCCTGTGAACTGCATATACGGTCCTGTATTAAGTATGTCATGAGTACATAAACTTATATCTGAATTAAAATTTATCAGCCTAATTGTGGAAGTATTGTATGTAGTATTAATACTAATTATAGTTGTTGAAATACTTTTGGCCGGTTAGTGTATTTACATTTAGATGCTTCAACTTGGCTATTTACATAAAACGACGTGTAAAGTGTAAAAAATAGCAGTTTTTTTGAATCTTTTTATGAAGGTGTTAAGCGAATATTGTGTCGGGAATAAAATCATATTGTTCAGCTACTTTTGGCTGATTAGTGAAAGTAGAACCTCGATAATAAATAAGGGGAGACTGGAGAAATATGTTGGCATTATCGGAAATTTCTATTTGCCGTCATAATGTCATGGTAGTTACCATGCATTAATTTGTATATTGGCTAAGGGAATTAACCGATATTTCGCCATCATGCCTTATCTGTTTCGGCGACTGATTTTGAAGGATTGTTTGTTTGTTGAAAGTTGTATTATATTTCAAAAAGTCATCCTATCAGCCATACTTGATTGCTTTTAAGCAGTTGCAGTTCTTTTAATCATATCATTGGGATTTGGCACTCTACGTACCTCCCACGTCTAAGATCAGCTACTAGCTATAGTTAAATTCCCATGTACTACATATGTATCGAAAATATTCAAAATCAATATAGTGCATCTTAATATAGTGACACATTATTATTGTGATTCACTTAATACAGGGCCGTATATGACAGTGAGAAAGCCAAAAACATACAAGGCCAAATATAATATTGATTCAATTTTCAGCCAAACTTTGACCCAAATCAACAGCCAATCGAACTTTCTAGTGGCTACCATATGCCGTATTCACTCGAACAATCGCCCTCCTCCTAAGCGATATAAAATTAAAACCCAAATTAAATGCTAAATAGACCTGCATTTAACTAGGTAACTTGGAAAATCCGGAAATTTTTTATAATACAACACCAGATGAGCACTAAGGGGATTTGTTTAACGGAATAATAGTGCTTAAAGTATTTCCTCAAATAGAAAATAGCAATAAATACGATAACAAATTAATTTAAATCTATATGTTTTGGACAAAGTGGGTCATCCTATGCACGAATATATGTCAATATATAACAGATATATTTGTAATGTAGGCTATTGATTAAGTGTAAATGAATTTTTGATGTTGTGTAAAAATGAGACGAAATATATCAAAAATGGAATGGTAGCTTCTGATAGAAAACATTAGATAAGATCCCAAACCCGATCCTAGTATGTAAGTGAATCTACACTCCGATCACAATCCTTAAAAAACGATCGCTATAAAAATGATAGATAGAAAACTCTTATGCCCCATGTATTATGACTTTATGAGTAAATATTAATTATCACATTGGTTATAGACCACATTTGAGTATGTAGATAAGAATTATCCTAACATTAATTTAACCAATGCATTATTTGTGTAGAATTCCGGAAAATGGCAATCGAAGAGCTCTCTGCCTTAACGGAACTCACCAACAAGTTAACATCCGAAGAAATACTACTAATCAAGAATGAAATTGGTATCCCAGAAGGATTGTGTGAAGATATCACTCAAAAATCGAATTTCCTAATCGCAATGAAACAATGGAAAGGTAGAGACGCCCACAAGTTCTATCTGGCCCTACAGCACATCCGACCCGACTTGTCAGAAATAGCTTGTGATGTAAAGTGGCTATGCGCCTCATCCCCAGTAGAAACCGAATTCCAAGAGGAGGAACTGTCAATCAAAACTCTAATCAATCTACTGAGAGATGAAATCCCTCTGGATAAATGGACGTTAATATACATAGCACTGATAAATGAACCAATTGAGAATATCAGTTTTGAGATGGCAATGAACAAACTGTTGGAAAACGGATATATTCAGAAAGATCTGAAAGAGCTAACAAAGATCCTGGTAGGAATCCAAAGAAATGACGTGGTTGTACAATTGAAGGTCTACATTAATTTATTCTCGAAAATGCAGGAAGGGGAGTTTGAAAGCAAATTCAAAAAGGAAATTGACAAACAAGCAAAAGAACTGGAACAATGGGAAATTAAACTAAGAGATTTTGCAAAATTACAATTCGAAAATATTAAACAAATGATTGGAAAGGATAAATTGGTGAGCCTGGAAAGCGTATTTGTTGATTTAACAATTTTAAAAGAGGAACCCAGAGAAATAAACATGGAGGATGAAACGACCTATAATGAAATTGCATACCTCAGAAAAATTGCAAATAAGGAGGTGGAAATAACGCCTGTCGATTTTACAGAAGAATTATTAGAGTATGATGCTGCAAAGCCTGAAATCTGGTGCATAATCGGGAATCCGGGATGCGGAAAGACATTCTTGTCAAAGAGAACTGCTCTCAGATTCAGTCACAAAGAATCAGTCGGAATTCGATACTCAATCTCGATTCCCTGTCGGGACACTAACTGGCACTCAATGGAGTCGACACGATATGATAATGCAGCAGAAATTGAGACAGAATTCATCACAAAATGGCTTTGTTTAGGCTTGCCAAATGGCGCCAATTGGTCAAGGGACCTAGCTAAACACCTGGCAGGGTCAGATGGTGATGGCCTCACATTGATAATAGATGGGCTGGATGAATTCACCAAAAAGGTACCTTTCGCATGCACATTCTTATGTTCGTTATTAACACGAAAATCGCTAACAAAATCAACGATAATTCTAACAACGCGACCTGGGGCTTGGACCGTCATATCCTCTACAAACGAACTGATCATAGACCGCTATTATCAGGTGCTGGGCTTCTCGCCAGAAAACAGGGACCTATATTTCCAAAAACAGATTACAAGCGAACGCAAACTGAAGGAATGCTTTAACCTAATGGAGCGACACGACGAAATGAAGCAATTATCCCTAATTCCCGTAAACGCATCGTTATTCGCGGCACTACTGAAAGGAGAGGATTCTACCTCGATTAACACGCTAACAAAGCTATACTACGAATTAGTACTATACATGATCAGGAGAGAACTAATAAGAATGGGCCTAAAGGAGTACTCTCGAGTCTCACGCATTTCAAACCTCCACACAGACATACTAGCCTGCCTGCATAGAATAGGATTCATAGCAATACTCGGAGTGGCAAACAGAGATTTGGTATCGGAAGAGACAGTAACTCTCAATTTGGGACAGGAAGAATACCCATGCCAGTGCTTAGGTCTAGCTCACGAGCACTACCGAAAGGAATCCGTCGGACTTATGAAACAAGTGTGGACATTTGTCCACCTGACTATGCAGGAGTTCGTATCTGCCCTCTATTTAGAACACACAAGCTGGATTAAGCAGTGCTACAGTGTTAGGTATATTTCCCACTCCGAGGCTAACTTCTGTCTGTTCCGAATGGTAGTCAGGTTCCTCTGTGGACTCCTGTCTGATAAAGCAGCTGCTCTTCTTTCCATCCTATACAGGTACCTGACTCCTCAGCCCATTCAGCTTTTCGATATGCCGATGAGCTATCAACTTAACTACAGTCCTTTGTATCACCTTGAAGGTTGGAATCTATTCACCAAAATCTATTTCCAATTAGCCTCGATTTTGTTTGAAACTAACACAGATTCAATTCCATTTTGGTTCAATAACTTCAAACAACACTTTCCGATGCCAGTGTATCTGGGTGTACTAGAATCCGTCTCTCCAAATGAATGGATTTGTTTTATTCAGACTCTCAAACTTGTTCGTCGAATTCAACTGATTTATATCGACACTACTCATATCAATCCGACTCAATTCAAATCTTTAATACAGGAAATGGGAATTTGTTCAGTTAATTTGTTAACATTGCGCTTCTATAAAGAAGATTCCATTACAGTCCTATCGTATACCGAAACAATTAGAGAGATAGGAATTAAGTCTGACACTAAAGTTAGTATTGAGCTAGACAACTGTGATCTCAGTGCTGAGACAGATGTTATTCTCTTTTCTACACCAACCAATCAGTTTATAGACAGCTTGAAACTATATAGGAATGAATATTCACATAAAGCTCTTCAGGAATTAACCAATCTATTCTCTGCTATTCAATGCTTATATGTTAGGGAATCTGTAACTAAATACGACACTATGGTACCAGCTCTGTGTCAGGCAACACAATTAAGAGTATTACACCTCGATGACATTCCTTCTAAACACATTCCTAGCCTAACAGCTGTGCTACCTCAGTTCTCTAGGCTACAAGAGATTGGATTCAATAAATACTCACTGCTACCTGCAATTACTCATCTATCAAATCTAACTTATCTACAGATAGAAGATCGTACAACTAGAGACACAACTCTCTGTGATTATTTGTTACAGATTATTAATGGGAACAGACACTCGTTAAGAGGAATGGAATTGTATTATTTGCACCTAATGGGATTGAATAATTGGAGTTTGCTTCTCAATTGTTTGGAGCTTTGCACTAATTTAGTTCAGCTAAAGCTATTTCGCATCACTCTACCAACTAATGACGTCACTCACTGGAGTAGCGCTGTTAAACAAATGAAGTCTTTAGTTGAATTGTTTTTCTCCGATGTCCCCCTCTCTGACACAGGATTATTATCTCTCTGTGAAGGCCTGATATACCATCCTGCTATTAGTTGTCTAGAGCTAATAGACTGTGAGCTGACTTCTCTATCCTGTGAGCCTCTAACTAACCTAATTCCAACTGTCTCACAGCTGGAGACACTGATAGTCGATGGACTATCTGAACCTGACAGAGATCCTATCTCATTGCTCAAGGATACAGCTGATGAGTTTGGTATTGAGCTTACGTTGTGGTAACTTCTCATCTCTGCTAATAAGGTATATATTCACTTTATTATCTGTTAAAAAATCCAAAATTGCAGCCTGTGCCGACGCATGTTCCTTTGGTGGCACTTTATTTTGTTGGTGGTTTACTGATAGTGCCTCCAATGGAACATGCTGTCGGCACAGGCTGCAATTTTGGATTTTTTTTCGCCAAGTCATCATCACTATAAAGGTGTTAAATTATTTCAGAAAGGTGTTTCAGAAGGCAACGACCTTTAGAGTTGTGGAAAAGTTCTTTTTAGCTCACTTCATTTTAGAGATATTCAAGTTTCAGTAGAATATATTAGGTGATGACTCAGCATTTTTTATGTGAGTGTTGGGTTCTCACCCAACACCAACCAACCCATTTGAAATATTTAATTCACAAAATTGTGAAAAACGCATTTTTTTGACGATGTCATCATCACCTCAAGGTGTCAAGACCCACTTGTATAGGTGGTACGTGCCATAAGGACCAATTGATAAGTTGAAAGTTTGTTTCTATCTTATATCATTTCTGAGATTAATGAAATTTAGCTAATTAGTATACGTAATTAAATAATTTATTATTAATTTAACACCATTATTATGCACAGTAAAATAAATTAAGTTATCATTTGCAATAATTATATATTTAATATGAATTTCACTATAATAGTATTTGAAATCAGCTCACTCGATAACCCCAATAATCTAATTGGAACCGTCTCTATAAGTTAAACACAGAGCGAATTAATTAGAATTAAATATGTCATGTATCCATTGTGCAAGAATATTCTAAGCAGAAATAAATATAATCAAATAATCTGTCGTTGTTATGGAATGTAGAATCTTAGTTTTCAATTGGAAAATAGAAGCCTACTCATCTCACAAGTTGAATCAATATAATAATCACGAGTCGAAACAATAGAATTAGATTTAACACTTTCAATTGAACTGAAGTGTTAGTAAACAAAGGAAATTTGCAACTCGATTGTGGCACTAACTAAACACAATTTGAAAAGTCGTGCACTGTGAAAAGGTGTAGAATTTAATTCTCTATCGAATGCATATAAATTAGTTATTCGCGCACTATTTCTTATTCTTTTTCTAGCATTAAACAGGTGCAAAAATGTGTTCAAAAATTTGTAATAAAAAATCGTGAACCCAGGTGCACATCTGTAACCCATGAGACACATATCCTGAAAATTTGGGCTCTTAGTTAATAAAACTCTGTTCTGCGGAGAGGATACGGAAGGAAAAATAATAATAATAACCAAGGCAGTAAGATTAGAACTGGGCCACTATACTATAGTATAGTCGGCACAGTAAAAATCCAAAATTGCAGCCTGTGCCGACGCATGTTCCTTTGGTGGCATTGTATTTTGGTGGTGGTTTATTAATAGTGCCTCCAATGGAACATGCTGTCGACACAGGCTGCAATTTTGGATTTTTTTCGCCATTAAATGGACGCCTCGTGGTGTTGAGACTCATTTAACAAGTTGTACGGGACAAAGGAACGATTGTTGAATTTGAAGTTTATTTCTATCTTGAACCATCTTGAGTTTAATGCCATTCATTCATTATGTATTGATAATAAATTATATTATTAGTTATTTATTTTAGCAATGTTATCCACGGTGAGTTGAGTTAAGTAATCATATTCACAATTTAATTTAATTTGCTTTAATCCATTGAATATTAATATACTGTTAAAATTGGAAATCAGCATACTTGATTACTTAGAATGACAAAAGGGATTAAGTTTATATCCCTGTTGCAGCGTGTACGCAAGATTAGTGTGCATGCATGCGCACTAAGTTTCTAGCCTGCATGCATGCACACTAGCGTATATGCACGAAAATCACTATTTTCATATTCGTGCATATACACTAGCGTATACATACGACAAAGTGTTCTCTTTTGCTAATGGTTGTATGTTAATAGAAATAATTTGTATATATTAATTCTACGAGCCAATCGGTCTCGGTCGCCAATTAACTGCCGCTTCACGTCCTTTCCCTCCTGAAAAAAGACAGTAATATAAATGATAAATAAGTTAACCTTATTCTTGTAAATTACTCACTACTACTTCGTTCATTTCAGTGTGTTATTATTTGAGAGAGGATATTTACTAACCCATGTTTTATTTTCTGCATCGTTGGACAGGCGCGCCTAAAATTATAGACCATTTCGCGGCGTACTTTCCTCAAGTTACCATTTATAACTAGTACTTCATTTTGGGTTGTGATTCGTTAATAATGCAATAATGTAATTTGTTTTGGAAAGTATGTTATTTAATTAAGTTATTCTCATTACTTTAATAGTTATCAATTATTAGTTAATTAATAGCTCAATAATTCTTAAGGGTAGCTGGTTTCAGCTACATTAAAAGGTTATCTCGTTAGCTCAAAATTAGCCTCAGATAATACTCATATTATTAAATAGTACATAATTGAAACCTGTTGGCTAGTAATGTATACGTAATTAATTAATTAAATTGTATACTATATCTCAACTATATATAGCAATATGCAGCAATTCGATTTCAAAAATTGTTGAGTAAATACGTGTTATGTATGTAACTGAGGAGCGAACAAGATAAAAGTAAATTCACTAGACATTTGGTGAAAGATCAAAATCGGAACTAGAACAAATGTTAATTAGACAACCATTAGCAAAAGAGAACACTTATCGTGTGTATACGCTAGTGTATATGCACGAATTTGAAAATAGTGATTTTCGTGCATATACGCTAGTGTGCATGTATGCAGGCTAGAAACTTAGTGTGCATGCATGCACGCTAGCGTGCATGCATGCGGACTAATCTTGCGTACACGCTGCAACATCCCCATTATAAATGCGTTATAAATCTCCCTCCCCCCCCCTATCACTCTAATACAATTCGGGCACCAAACACGCACACATACGAATAGTCATTTAATAGATATTCCATTTAATTAATCCATTGTTTGTATATCAGTCATCGTTTTAAAATTGTAATTAGCATACTCGCTTACTTTGAATGACATATGGGACTAAGTTTATCTTCCTATTATAATTGCGTTATAAACCCCCCCTTACACTCTAATACATTTCGGGCACCAAGCACATACATAGACAAATATTTATACAAATAGATATTCCATCTAATTAATCCATTGTTTGAATATCAGAAATCGTTCTGAAATTGAATAACTGTTGAGCGAAATTGAATTTTCATATAGGAGAAAATTTAATACAACTATGTATTAGAAATCGATTTATATAGTAGCAGCTATTGAATCAAATTGAATTATTCATCTAAATAGAATACTTTATTGTAACTATGATATCAGAAATTGATTTGTATAGTAATAGCTATTGAATATAAATTAATTATTCATATATACGAGAATTATTTATTGTAAATATGATATAAGCAATAACTTGAATCGAAATAACACTGAATATATTGAATTATTCATAAATAGTAGTTCTTCATCGAAACCACGAAATATTTGTATAATTGAATATTAATGAATTTACGATTTTAGAAAGTTAAGGGTGGATTGTGGCAACTTTGAGCCTAATTATCAGCAAAATTTGGACGAATTTAAAAAATCGTGAAGAGCTATCAGTTGCAAAATACTTTTCTGATACTAATGATTCTAAAAAATTTCTTGTTATTGCATTTATTTTCTTATGGGACAAAAAAAGCTAAAAGTTCCGTTAACAATTTTTAAAAATCGAAATTAATAAATCGTGACCCCAGGTGCACATCTGTAACCCATGAGACGCCTTTCCTGAAAATTTGGGCTCTTAATTAATAAAACTCTGTTCTGTGGAGTGGCTACGGACTAATAAAAATCCAAAATTGCACCCTGTGCCAACGCATGTTCCTTTGGTGGCACTATATTTTGGTGTTGGTTTATTGATAGTGCCTCCAAAGGAACATGCTGTCGGCGCAGGCTGCAATTTTGGATTTTTTTTCGCCAAGTCATCAACGCCCAAGGTGTGAAGAACCATTTGTTAATTGGTCCGGGTCACATTAATCAACAACCAGACACCTATCCTGAAAATCTCAGAGTTCTAGCACTTATGGTTTAGCCTGGAGAGGCGACACGGAGAAAAAAAAAAAAAACATCCAAGGCACTAAGACCAATACTGGGCCACTATACTATAGTATAGTCGGCACAGTAAAAACAACCAAGGCAGTAAGACCAATACTGGGCCACTATACTATAGTATAGTCGGCACAGTAATAATAATAATAATAACCAAGGCACTAAGACCAATACTGGGCCACTATACTATAGTATAGTCGGCACAGTAATAATGTCTACTCCGCTTATTCGGGTACTTTGGTCCGAGGATAATTGACAAGATTAGTCGGAGAAATCGATAAACCGAAAGTTTGTTATTTAGAGGTTCTTTATTTATTGTATACAGTCATACAGGTAGGAACCCTATAGTATAGACCTTAGTTGTTTAATACGTACACCTTTTATTGGATAAGTATTACGTATAATACGCATAATGTCATACGTTTTATACATATACCTTAGTTAAAGTGATTGGGTCGTCGTTAGTGGCTATAGACAGCTGGGCCTATAGATAGGATAGGATATAGTGTTATTCCCTATAGATAGGATATACAGTCAACTCCGCTTAATAGAGCCACCGGTTAATCGGTTTCTCCGCTTAATCGGGTCAAAATTTCACAGGATTTATAGGACAGAATTACAATTTGGCTTACAATATTTTCGGTTAATCGGTTTCTCCGCTTAATCGGGTAAAACAACCTGGTCCCGAGGTGGCTCTATTATAGATATACCTTAATTAATATCGCGCTCTTTTAACTTGCTTATAACAACTTTCGGTTTATCGTTATTCTTTTATTGTTAATCGACCCATTGTATAGTCTGTATGTACAAATTTGATTATTTGCTGCATCTTATATTTACAATAATATTAAAAAAATTATTTCTGAATTTATTTGGATACATCCCTGTTTGCTCATAGATTTAGGGTATAATATGTACTGATGGATTGCTTATTACGTTATAATCAAGGTTGAAACCGCTCGAACCGAATATCAGTACTCATGAATAGCCAGACCGAATACGAATACTGATATTCGTTTACATCAACCGAATACCAGGAAATTATCCAGTTGTACGATACGCTCCTTTTTGGAGTATTATTTAAGAAAAATATTAATTAGGAGCGCGAAAAATAGGAATCTTCTCATATACTGTAACATTAATTTGTGATTTAAGCGTAATTACAAATGGCTGTATAAGACACTTCCGAATACGAACACTGGTAATATTGGTTACGTCACTCGAATGCGAATACTGATAATACCTGATATTCAGGTTGAACGAATATCAGGTTGGCAACCAAATATCGACTATTCGGCAAATAATATTCAGTTCAACCAAATATATCAGTATTCGGTTCAACCTTGGTTATTATACGTATTATACGCAATACGTGTATTAATCAACATAGGTATACGTAAACTAACTACCAAATTTAGACTCAAATAATATAATTTTGATCTAAATACAAGAAAATCTTTGTATAATTAGCTTCCAGTTGCATGATTTTGTTCCTAAACAAGACGGTTGACTACATTAACCACTAATGTATTTGTTTCCATCATCATTATCCATGTAACTGTATATACAGTTTGTTGTTGTTTACAACATTATAAACCGAATTTCCATTTGACTCTAAGTGATATTTAACTTCCACTAACAGTTCTATAAGAGCCATTAACCACTGCATCTATATTTAGCTAACAACTGCTATACAGATAGTTATTAGCCACTTGGTTAACCACTCCCTCTGTTTGATACCTTCTCTGTCTCCTCTAGACTACACCTCGTATTCCTCTCCTCTCCAGTCTCCCTCTCGTTCTTATCTGTTTATTCGTATTTGGAACTAACTTTAGTGTTTATTTGTGTATTATCTTGTTTATATTTATCAATGTGCACTCTCCCAATTAAATTATGTTCGATCTTACTGAGTCTACTGTAATGCAATCCTTTACAAAACTAAACCTTACTTTACATGAAATCAGCTCACATTCTAATTCTACTTATAATTCGAGCAAATCCCTAATCTGTTTTATGGCCTTGAGGTGAATAATTTGCATTTTTTCTCCAAGTATATATTTTAGGGACAGCTAAGTGCTCTTATTTAAGCTGCGAATTTATTGTCAAATACAAAACAGCTAACTTATATGTAGACAGTCTATTTCTAGACTGTCTGTAAAAGCCCATACAAAGTAAGCCAACAATTTGTAGCACTTCTATAATTTTGTAGATCAAAAGCCCCTGCCGTCTATGGTAATACCATTTGTGTCAAGAAAATCTGCCTAGAAATAGACGAAGTTATTTAAATATCTTACTTCTACATCATAACCTTACAGTACTAATTCTCAGTTGTTTCGTTATTTATAATTAACTTTGTTTTCTTCATATGAAAATCTAAATTACAGCTGGCCGATAGCATGGTCCATGGATTCAGTGGCGTAGCAACTTAGTTTTCATTGAATCCCCTCCAAGGGTTCCAAAATTCCACTTGTGCAGATATACTTCAATCATACTTCATAATAACAGTTATGCCAGGGTTCCGCAAACTAGATTTTTCAGGCCGCATGCGGCCTGAAACAACCTTATGTGTGCTTGATAGCCCAATGGAAAGTTGTATCATGTGTGGCCTTTATGCACTTTTTGCTTAGTAATTAGTATAGTTCAAGTATTACAAGTTCGCAACAACATAATAGTATTGTTATATATTTCGAAAGATTTCTCGATATTGTTTGCGTGCCTGAGGAATATTTTGTTAAGATTATGTGGCCTGATATAAATGAAAGTTTGCGGAACCCTAAGTTATGATATTTGATAATTATTTGTTTCTAATACATACAGTGGAGTCTCCGAATAAGGGACACGTTGGGGAAATGGCTTCTGTCCGTTGTAGAGAGTTGTCCGCTCCTCGGAGACTGGTCCATAATTATTACATGTATGGTCATTTAAATCCGTTCAAAGAGGCTTGCCCGTTATAGAGGGGTTGTCCGCTTCTCGGAGTGTCCGTTTTGGGAGACTCCACTGTATAACTATTTGTTTGTCAGTTATCAATTTATAAAATTCTATTTTGCTTCATAGCAACATTTCTTTGGGACAACTTGAGTGAAACATGATGAGAGTTTATGTTTCTGGCTATGCAAAACGAGTAAACAAATACAATTTATCAACCTATACATTTTGTTTAACAGTGATGTCAAAATTCGGGGAAAGTAATTTCCGAACCCAAAATTTATCCAGTGCATCCACTCGTTAAAATTTACACTTCAATTTGAACTAGTGGGGCCAGGGGCCCGGCACATACTTTTGAACCGGTGTAGCAGCCCAGATTAACCCCCCATCAGTATATACCCGGATATAATCTGTCCTAGGCCAGAATATACCCGGGAGTATATTCTGTCCTAGGCCAGATTATACCCGGGTATGAAGTGGGCTAGCCAAAAATATACCCCTCTAGCCCAGATTATACACCCATGGGGGTATAATCTGGGCTAGGACGGGATATATCCCTTTCATATTGGGTATGCCTAATTTTCGGGACGGGACAGTCCCGGAAAATCCAGATGCCCAATTTTGGGACGGGACAGTAGTAGTAGGTTACCAAATATGTAGTCAGTAGAAGTCGGATATAAGCACGCCGGTTATAAGAACATATCGGATATAAGAACACTATGTTGGAAAACGGTTGCCATATACCCTATATAAATTATGTCGGTTATAAGAACATGCCGGTTATGAGCACATGAAGTGCAGTTCCCGACGATGTGGTTATAACCGGCATCCACTGTATTTCGAATGACGATTGAACAAAAAACCCAACGCAAGTTTATATTATGTGGTTTTAATTTTTATAACTAAATACGTACTAATTCATTGAAAAAAATTGTGAATAGATTATAACTATTCTTTTTGCCGAATAATCCATTATTGATTGTTGAAACTACTAAGAGAACAAATATTTGATCAAATTCAACTTCTCTTCGGGTAAACTTCGCAAAAAACTATCCATATCGCGAATACCCAAAATTTGCCAAAAAGTTAATAGCTCATGAATAATTCGTTATATTCAAGAATTATACAACTTAGAGATGGGACATACGTTATTTGTTTATATACGAAGAAAATTTGATAGTAGAACAAAGTTGCATCGTGTATTTGGAATGTTGCATACAAATTTTTTGCGATATTTCATGTAAATTGTTGAGTGTTCGATATTCATTCAAAATTGTTGCACCTTGTAGTTGTATGTTACAATGTTGCATGCAACATTTATGCATACATATATAAGTTATCACACCACTCGCATTACATTTTCGCACATGACATAATGAGGCCAGGGAGTATATTCTGTCCTAGCCCAAATTATACCCAGGTATACTCTGTCCTAGCCCAAATTATACCCAGGTATACTCTGTCCTAGCCCAAATTATACCCAGGTATACTCTGTCCTAGCCCAAATTATACCCAGGTATACTCTGTCCTAGCCCAAATTATACCCAGGTATACTCTGTCCTAGCCCAGATTATACCCCCAAGGGGGTATAATCTGGGCTAGGGAGGTCTATAATGGGCTAGCCCACTTCATCCCCGGGGGTATAATCTGGGCTAGGACAGATTATACCCGGGGTTATTCGAGAACGGGGGTATAATCTGGACTGTTACACCGGGCCCCGAATCCTTAGCTACGCCAAGGCATGGAGGCACTATCTTTTGGTGGCTACTGGTTGGGTAATTCATAGTGCCTCCAAGGAAAATGCTGTCTGCACAGCTGCATTTTTTTTTTTTTCGCCATGTCATCATCACTATGGAGGTGTTATGAGTTCCAATCAGAATACCGCCGTTAGCATCACAGTCTGTTCTCTCTAATTGTCCACTTTTCTAATAGTCCACTTATTTTCTTGTCCAAATCACTATTCATATATCTGTAATAGTCCATATTCTCTAATAGTCCACTTTGGGCCAATTTCCCACTGGTGACTATTAGAGCAGATTAGAGAGAACAAAGTCTACTTATGTACCTTAATAGTCGTTTAGGATGCCCACCCAGGTTGGTGCTGGGTACTAGGCTTTTAGTTAGTTATATATGCATTAGTTATTTTCCTTAGACTAGTTTCACATACTGTTTAGTATTTCTCATTACTGATTAAACATAGTTTATCAACTCTTCAACATAAATACTAAACGTATGTCATATGGCAACTCCTCTTACAATCGCCATTCCCCCGCTGCGTGAAGGGCAGACTATTGCAGCCTCGTAGCCGCGACCTCTGTTCGTAGCCGCGGGTGTCATCCAGTGTTCCCTCTAAGCACTTTCCGGCGATTTTTCGCCGGAAAATGGCAATTTTTACAATGAAAATCGCCTGAAAATTGTGAATTTTGGTTGATCGCCGTAAAATTAGAGGGCCTAATACTATTTGAATAATGATTAGCTCCCTCAATTATCGCCGGAAATATAGAATTATAAATTGTAATCGCCGTAGACCTAGGAAAGACCGCCGGAAAATTTAGGTAGTGTGAGCCCCTTAGAGGGAACACTGCACTGTCATCCCTAGAAGACAAGGCAGCTGTGAAGCTCTTACCGGCTTATGTCAAAAGGGTAGGTTGGAAGAGAAAGTTGGTCTGCGCGCCACAGAGAAAGATACTCTTGAGGAAGCATTCGCCTGCTTAAAAGAAAGGCTTGATCCTGAGGAGGACGAGTTCCTCCCTGGAGCCAACTTCCGAAGATGGCGTGGATCCCGGGTGAGCCTGTACAGGATTTCTTCGCCCGGTACCTGGAAGAAGCGACTAAAGCCAAATTAAGGCCGATGGCAGCTTGCGTCCTTATGGCACCTCAGGCACCTGCGGAAGTTCAACCGAAGCTCAAGGATTGGGTCAGGCCAAATGAGGATACCCTCTCTGCGGAAGATGCTCTCGGTTTCGGTCCTGTCTTAAGGAGGGTGCTGGAGGAAAAAGGAATTCCTACTGACCGCGGCTGTCGCGTGCAGCAAATCGCTACTGTATCAGCGAGTGAGCAAGACGAGACACTTGACAAACAAATTGAACCAAGCAGAGAGGTGCACGAACCTAGCTACGTCCGTGTAGTTACCTATAGAAGTCGCAGGGGCCCTGACAGGAGGCAAGCGCCCAGATGCTTCGCATGTGGTTCAACCGATCACTTCATTCGCACTTGTCCTGCAAAATTTTGCTCTATATGCGGTGAGACGGGACACAAACCTGCGGACTGTCCCAGTTGGAGGACAGGTGGAAGGGGGCAAAGGCGGAGGCCCAATATCTATCAGGTGTCCGATCAGGAAGAAGCAGTCACTGTCGAGGTGAAGATAGGCCAGGGCAAAATAGCAGCAATGCTCGATACAGGGGCTAGACCTAGCGTCATTGATATCGGTACAGTAGGGCTTGTTCGGGCGGCAAGCCAGGTGTACGGCTTATGTAACAACCTTGTGATGGTTTGCGGCTATATTGATGTCTCAATTGAAGTGGGGACATTTGAGCCGGTGCTGGAGCGCATGCAAGTATTGGACAGCGCTGAACCGACGTTGCTACTTGGTAGGAAATTTATGGGCAACCTCGGAACTGTCACTTTTGATTGGGAAAATAGTAGAGTCCAAAGGTATGCTGGAAATGGTTCGAAAAACCAAAACCGGAAATTGTTCGAAAGACCAAAATAGGAAATAGTTCGAATTTTTTAGTGTTGCTGCACCATGGATATTATGAAATCTCGGATTGAATCCATGGTACAACAATACATAAATGAAAGTCGAACTATTTCCTATTTTGTTCGAACTATTTCCTAATTTGAAAAAGTCGAACCATTTCCGCATTACCGAGTCAAAATAGGCCGTTCCTGGATTTCAGCGCACTAGCAAGAGCGATGGTGGCCAAGCAGGATGAAGATGAAGAAGAAATGGGCAGGGTGTCAGAGGAAGGGAACGACGGACTCATACCGAGTGAGTTATAAGAGTTAGAGAAGTTTAAGCTAAGTGAATTGGTAACAGAATTTAACCAACTCTCTGCTAGTAATCATAAGAGTCCGAGTAGATGTAGGTTGATGGAGTTTCACACGATCCTGACAGGCGACGCACCTCCTCAGAAAGTACGTCCTAGGAGAATACCACCGCATTGGGACCATGAAATTTCCAGGCAGTTGGAAGAGATGCTATCAGCTAGTCCCCCCATCTACCAGCCAAGCAAGTCCCCCTGGGCATCGGACGTAGTCTTAGCAGGGTTTCCTTGGGAATGGGAATTCCCATGGGAATGGGATGGGAATGGGAATCGTATATCCTATGGGAATTCCCATATGGGAATCTTGAAATTCCTTATGGATTCCCATGGGAATTCCCACAGGATTTCGACGGGGAATTTGAAAACCACATAGGATTCCCACATGGAAATTCCCCATGGGAAAACCCGTTGGAATTCCCATGGGAATTCCTACGGAAACCCTGTGAGAATGGAATGGGAATTGAAATTACTTTCCCACGGCAACCCTGAGTCTTAGTCAATGGAAATATGAAACGGAAATACGAGGTTCACAATAGACTACCGCAGGCTGAACGCTGTTACGAAGCGGGATGAGTATAGTCTCCCGAATCCCCAGTACATTTTCGATAGACTAGAGGGTAGCAAGTACTTCTCCAAGCTGGATGTTGCCTCCGCCTATTGGACAATACCAACATCGCCCAAAGATGTTGAGAAGACTGCCTTTCACACCCCGCGGGGATGTACGAGATGCTTGTCATGCCGTTCGGGCTTTGCAATGCGCCAGCCACATTTCAGAGGGTGATGGACAACATATTAGATAAAGCGCCCCACTGCGAGAGTTACGTGGATGATATTCTCATTTTTTCTCCTAGCTTCGAGTCCCATCTGGAGCACCTACGAGATGTTTTTAAACGCCTGAATGTCGCGGGCTTACAGCTGCGTAGGGATAAATGTAGAATTGGTTACAGTTCTGTGGAATTCCTTGGACACCGGATCTCCTTCGAAGGCAGGGCGCCAGTATCTGGTTATATTCGAAAGCTCCAGTCCTTTCCTCAACCAAAAAGTGTCGCAGAGCTTCAGCGTTTCTTGGGGACGGTCAACTACTACAGATGTTACATAGAAGACATGTCTGGTGTGGCCGAGCCTCTATACCAGTTTCTGAAACGGGGAGTACAGTGGTCTTGGGACGAGAGATGCCAGAGAGCCTTCGATGAGTTAAGAATGCGACTTACGAAGGAGCCGGTTTGCCTATTACATCCTATTTGGAGGGCGAATTATATATAGAGGCAGACGCGAGCTCGACAGGGGTGGCCGCAGTGCTGTCTCAGTTGGACGAGAGTACCGGGAAACTAAGGCCGATTCAGTTCTTTTCTTCTTCTCTGAGCCCTAGTCAGAAAAATTATTTGGCCGGTCAGCTTGAAGCGTGTGCTCTTGTCGCGGCGACCCGGAAATGGTCGGTATATCTTAAGGGCGCGCTGGGGATAACGCTGGTCACGGACCATCGTCCACTTCAGTGGCTTAAGAAACAAAGGGATCCCAAACACACTTACGCCCGTTGGCTCATGGAATTGCAAGAACTTCCCTTCAAGATAGAATACTGATCTGGGAGAGAAAACCAGGTGGCCGACTACCTAAGCCGTAACACCAAGATGGCCTTTGATAGACAGGTGAATGATGAAGTGGATTTTGAGGATAAGATCTTTCTAGTCAGTGAGGCGAACGAATTTTATGAGAAGATAGTCGCCAGCCAGGCACAGGATGAGGTGATTCACAAAGCTTTGAGAGAAATCGCGCAAGAAGAACAGGTAGTTAGCGGACAACTGAGGAGGGTCTCGGGCAAGCTCCGATATGCCGATCGAGTTTTGTACTTTGTGGAACGATTACTGGTCCCCTCAGTTCTTCGCCAAGAAGTATTGCGGCTAGTACACTCACAGCATCACCTCGGGCAGGCGAAAACGCTCCGGTCTCTACGCAAAACCTTCTTTTGGTCCAGAATGGTTCGGGACGTGAAAGCCTTCTGCCGAGCATGTGTGACTTGCCAGAGAGCGAAGCACAAGTCCAGTGGGCGAGAACCAATGAGGAAAATGTACCTCGGGCATGGGATACCGGGAGAAGCGATGGCCATGGATATTGGCGTACTTCCGTGGACTGACGACCCAGAGAAAGGATACAGATACTTCCTGCTCATGGTGGACTTATTCACCCGGTATGTCGAGTTACGACCACTACGATACCAAGAGGCTAGCACACTCCTCGACGCCTTCCAGCAGGGTTGGGTATATAGGGGACACGGGTGCCTGCAATAATATTAACAGATAAAGGTGCGAACCTAGATGGCCGGGTATTTCGAGAATTCTGCGCTAAGGCAGGAGTGGACAAGAGAGCTACCACACCGTATCATCCACAGTGTGATGGTATGGCGGAACGAAACATAGGATTAGTGAAGCAAGTGATTAGGTGCCTCCAATTGGACCGCCAACTTTCTAAAGGGTCCTGGCCTGGCCTTCTCGCAGAAGTGAGCTTCCATATCAACAGTATGGAATATGCTACCAGCCGCATGTCTCCACTCCTACTCCACTTGGGAAGGGAGCCGCGTTCCCCGCTGGACTCGTGGTGTAAGCATCTGCAGGAACAGGGGGGGTCAATCGACAGATACTTGACCCATAGCCAGGTGGTGGGTCCCATTAAAAAAGATATTTCATGAAGTACCTGGTACTTCATGGAGGGTACTAATCAATATTATTGCGAAATTTTGCAGCAAATTATCAAGAATTTACACTAAGGGTATTTTTTTAAAATCTTATCACACCTAAAGGTGAGAATTGCTGACTAATTAAAATTGTAAAAAAATTAAAAAGTGTGTTTTGGGTAAAAATGCACATAGGAGGACTTCAGGGACCAGATGTAATTAACTTCGTATCAATTTATGTTAATCTGATACAGGTGACAACTCCAGAGTGTCACTTGAAGAAAATACTGAATGCGTGTAGGGGTCCAAAAGCAATAAATTCGTTAAGTACTTGGTACTTCGTGAGGTAAGTGGGTGGGTATGCTCTAAAAATATATTTTTCCATGAAGTCACCTATGGGTTAGTATTCTTAAGATTGACACCCCCTGGCAGGAAGGGGAGAGGAATAACCACGGAGAGCAGAGGCGGCGCTAAGCGGGTGCTAGCGGGTGCTCAAGCACCCGCAGAATTTTTGTGAGCACCCGCACAGCGGGTGCTCACAAAAATATGAAAACACCTGAGTGAGAACTCGGGCTGAGGTTCTGTTGTATCCTCGTTTCCCCAAAAAACTCATTCACGAATTTTGTCACAAAGAAATAAATTAAACAAAACACTAAATCCAGAATATGTGAAGTGTGTGTGCGGAGACTCCTACACCAGCGCTAGCCTCCTGTTTCCCCGAGCGGCGAACTCGTCGATGACATCATCGGGCTTGACATTCGGTGATCTCCATGTTCACATTGATTACGGCAAGATCACTCAACCGCTCGTTTCCCATGGAAGCCCTCAGCCAACTTTTAATCCGCTTCATGGCAGAGAAACTCCTCTCCGCTGATGCACTGGATATTGGCAGAGTCACAGCAATCTTAAGGGCATTAGACAAGATGGCGAACACCAACACATGCTCGAACGCGAACTTTGTGAGATCAAGAAGTGTCTCTGGCAGATCCTCGGCGCCTTTGCGCTCGAAAATTTGCTTCATCATAGCCACTTCGATCCTTATTGTGGGACAGTCAGCAGAGTCCACAATGTGATAGTGGTGGCAGAAGGCACTAATCTTGGTTGTGTCCAAGAAGTTAGCGTTCTTTGGTGACATAGACGCTACGCCGCTGTAGATGACACTGTTCTCCTCCACCAAGAACCTCGAATGCAGTTCTGAGACCACCTTCTCGCATACTGGGACAAAAACCTGAGTCCGATAGTCGTCCTTGCTATGGCAACGCTTGTCCATCACTTCGGCGAAGTCCTGCCTTGCTCGTCGAACACGTCTCTCCCTGAGCTCTGGCAGGTCCAAGTCGCTGATCAACTCCTCCGCACGATACCAGAGCTTATCCCAGATGTTGTCAGGCGCCGGAAGACTGGGACGTTCGAGTAGGGTCTTCATTAAAGCGACTTGATCCAGTCCTGTCTGCAGATTCTGCGACTCACTTTGAAAAGTGATAGTTGCGTCGCCACAGATGCGCAGGACCCACTTCATGATAATGAGATGGACCACGAATGAAGAGTGCAGACTGCTCTGGATGTTGCGAGCCGACACCGCGCGCTCACCCTGGTCAGCCACAGTGACGTCGTCGACTGTATCGATCACCGCTTTGAGAGTTAGGAGCACCGCCTCGCAGATTCTGTGCTGACACACCCAACGTGTGTCACTGACGGCGGGAAGCTCTCTCGTTTGGTGTCCGGGGTACAGCTCTTCCTGCTTGACCTTGAAGATGGTGTGCACTTCGGAGATCCGCATGAACCTGTGCAGTGCCTGAAGAGTGTGCAGAAGATCTCCCATTCTGGCAGAGGCCTTCACGACATCAACAACAACGAGGTTGAGCCGGTGAGCATAGCAATGGACATAGATGGCAGTGGGCATAACGTCGCGTGATAATTTGGACGCCACTGAATCTCCCAGACATCACGCTATCCCCATCATAGCATTGACCGCTGCAGCTCTGCATGTCGATGTTGTTGACAGTGAGCATGTACATGATCTTCTCCTTGAGGGCTGTAGCGTTCTGCCCATCTGTGCACGCGATGAAGCCCAAGAACACCTCCACTGTCTCGCCAATTTTACAGTCCAAGTACCTCAGGCAGACACTCATCTGTTCCTCGTTCGCGATATCCTTGGACTCGTCGCAGATGATCGTGTACGTTCCTGCCTCTGCCTTGGTCATATCGCGCCTCACTAAACACGCTATCGCGGCGATGAGATAATTCTGGATCGACCAATGAGTATACTTGGCGTTCTTCTGCCCGGATGTCAACCTCGAGGCCACTGTCGGATCGTACTTTGCCACCAAATCCAGGAGAGCAAGGAAGTTACCACGGTTTAATTTGTCCTCTGACTCCCGGTGCCCCCTGAGCGCGATTCCTTGACGGGCGAAGACCATTACAACATCCACAATGGACTTGAGGTATTGCCTATTTTCGGCGACGAATGTGACGTGAGCGTCGTTGAGCTGGGAGGCCACACTGCCTTGTTTTTTCGTCGCCAGGAATGCGGCATAGCGTTCAGCAGCGAACAAGTGTCCCGATGAATTAACATGCAGCTTCATCCTCTCCAATGCCTTATTCCAACTGCAGTAGCCATCTTGAACGAATGCCTTCTCTCCACTTCCCAAAAAGAAGAGTCTGCAATAGAAGCAGTACACTTTGTCTTCTTTCTGCGAATACTCCAGCCAAGCCCTACTCTTGAACCAATCCGGCTGAAATACTCTGTTGTTGCCATCTTTCGGATAGGACAACAGTATGGGCTGAACAGCTCCATTCTCCAAGCTTCGAGACAAGTCTGCTGCACCGGGCACATTGCTCGATGGTCCCTGTCTTTCCTCTTGAGACTCGGGACAAGGTCGCTTGGCTTCAGGCTGTAGGAAGGTGGAAATCGACGGCAGAGAACTCATGAGAGTGATTATTATGCTAAGAAAACATTAATGCTAAATTACGTCGGGCAAGGAATTTATTATATTGTCGCACCCGCCAAAATTCCCCGGGCACCCGCAGTGGTGGCGCGCTAGCGCCGCCACTGACGGAGAGTACCTTGCAGCACTCAAAAAGAAGCAATTAGAGCTGCAGAAGATCGCCCAAGAGAATATCAACAGGAACCTCCACCGAGCAAGGCTGCGGTATAACGAGGGCAAGCAGGAAAGTGATATCGCTGAAGGAGATAGAGTTATGTTGAGGCAAGGGAATTTACAAGATTCAGTGTCACCCAGGTTTGCAGGGCCTTTCCACGTAATCCAAAGAAGAGGGCCCGACGTTAAACTACAGTTAAAGCACAAAAATAAGTGGGTGCATATATATAATGTGAAAAAGTACGTAGGGTACAGGGGCGTCGCAAGCAAAATATAAGTGGGGCGGCCATAATTTTATGTTAACAGAGTTAGTGGCGACCAAAACGGGCCTGGCAATGGGTGACCGCTAGGCCGCTCCACTTTTCGTCATAAGTATATTATTAGGATTTTTATTAACTCACTTGAGCTTATTGAGATATCCTGTAAACCTTTATGATACTCTATATTTAGTATCAGGAGATGTAGCCCGGGCCCAACTTTGGGCCCTCCGACAAGAGGCCCAGCGGGGGGAGGAGCAGGGGGTCAACCGCAGGGCCCTCTTTTTTGGGTTGGGGGTGGGACTCGGGGTCATTGCGACCCTGGGTCCCTGGGCCCTATGGAAGTGGGGCCGATAGGTCCAAATGGGGATGGAGGTGGTGGTGGAGGTGGTGGAGGTGGCATAGAAACATCCCAAGGTAAGAAATATTCACAGATGCTTACTTTCTTACATTATAACATACTTTAAACGTATTGAATTGTACTCACATCAAATAGATGGAGAATAAGAGAATGTGTATTTTAACTAAATATATATATTCGGATTTTGAAAGCCCTGTATCTCAAAACTAACATTTTCAGATTTATGTAAATGAGAAACTTTTTCAGTTTTACACATAGAATCAAAATCTCAACGGTTTCGGATAGATCTCGTCTAGATACATCCTGTATCGTTTGCGATTTGTTCGATTAGAAATAGTTACAGAGCTTTTCGGATTTAGGATAGGAAAATTTCGATTAAAAAGTTGACATCACGTGATATTCAAGAAAATTAAAAATATATAAAATTTGAACAATCCCAGACGATGCAGGATAAACGCATTTTAAACAGTATTTAATATTGTAAGGTTCATCAATACTAAAAAATCTCTTACATAAATTGGTAAAATTTGAAAACCTAAAATTTTCCCTGTTACTTGTCATTGAAATATTATTGCATTTTCGCAAATAGAAGGATGATTCAAATCCGCAGTAAAAATTTCAAGAAAATGGGGTAAAAAAATTTCTTAGAAGTGCACTACAGTATACCTGAACCTTAAGGGGAAATATGAGGAATCATAGGCTATGGAGGAATATATTTATTACACCAAATATATTTATAATTCTAAATGATTAGTTTCAAGCCGTAGTAAGGCCGCGAAGCGGTCGTCAATTGAGGTGTGAAACGCCAAACAGTCGCAAAGCGACCGAGACCGAAGGGCTCGTATATTTAATATTTGAATGTATTCCAGGCAGAGAAATACAAAAACGAGACTGAGGACTTTATGAAGAAGATGGGCAATGCGATTAGCGTAGGAAAAGATGGGCTAGAGACTACTGTGAAGGGCGTGTTCTCTCCTAATAACACGCCGCACCTTGTCAACTTGAATGAGGATCCTTTGATGACCGAGTGCCTCATCTATTTCATCAAAGAAGGAGTGACTAACGTGGGACAAATGATACTTTCGATATACACCTACACGGAAACTTGATCTTGCCTGAACAGAGTCAATTTCAGAACAAAAGGTGCAAAGTCCGTTTAGTTCCAACCCCAGGCTCGTGCACCATCGTTAATGGCTCCAAGCTAACAGAGGCTGTAGAGCTAAAGCAGGGCGCTCGAATTATACTGGGGGTACACCATGTGTTCAGATCAGGGTTGCCGTGGGACGGGAATTTTCATTCCCATTCCCATCCCATTCGGCCATTCCACGGATTTTCCCATGGGAATTCCCACGGATTTTCCCATGGGAATTCCCACGGATTTTCCCATGGGAATTCCCACGGATTTTCCCACGGGAATTCCCACGGATTTTCCCATGGGAATTCCCACGGGTTTTCCCATGGGAAAAACCTGTGGGAATTCCCATAGGATAAATACGAAAATACGATTCCCATTCCCATTCCCACGGCAACCCTGGTTCAGATACAACAATCGAGAGGTTAGTTGAGTACCTTACTTGATACTATATTGTTAGTTCTGTAATAATTCTGCTATTAGGAAGCTAAGACTTCAGTAATGAGTTTTCTGACCTCCATCGATAAAGCTTACTACTCTTTGAATCAAAGAAATCTGGCAAAAGAAACCCCTCCTTCATGTGGTCACTGGAACCCCAATCAGCCGCATGAACCTTACACTGACAACATGACAACATATGACCAGTGGCGGCGCTAGCTCTCCGGGACTGATGGGACTGCAACTATTTTTGGTGGGGCTGAACGTTTATTAAAAGTTATCGAAGCAAATTACAATAATTAATTTTGGGCACGTTATGAATAATTTTGAATCAGCTGTCCATTGATTGAATAAAGTTTTTTAAATGTAATTAAACCTTAATAATTTAAATACTTTTTATATAAATGGTTTATGATTGGTTTAAGATTGAAATTTGAAATACTTGTTTCCATGATAACTTTGTTACATAATAAATTATAGGGAAAATTCCAAAAATACTCAAGTTTTTAAAAAAATTCCAAATATACTCAACTTTTTACTGATACTCAAATATAAAACTAGATCTTTCCGAATCTACTCAAGTTTTTCAAAATAATTCCAAATCTACTCAAGTTTTTCAAAATAATTCCAAATCTACTCAAGTTTTTCAGAATAATTCCAATTCTGCTCAAGTTTTTTCAATAAATTCCAAATCAACTCAACTTTTCAGTAAATTCACAGATCTACTCAAGTTTAGAAAGGCTATATTTAGTCTATCTTATATATTAAATCACAATGTTTTTGTGTTTGTTTGTTTGTGTGTTTGTTCAGAATTGATTGAGGAACTGGTAAAAGCTACAGACCTAAAATTTGGCTGTGGGGTGGGGAATACTAGTATTGTATGTACAAATAAGTTCAATATCTAAAAAGATATTCAAATCTTCCATCACAAAAGGTGTCAAAACCTTTAGCCAATTAAATTCGAGGGGTGTTCCAGTATGGATTAGCAGCTAGCATTTCAATTAGTATAATCGAATGCTTTAGTGTCTGTCAAATGTTAAGTATGCATTATGGAATACTGAGAAAGTAATCTAATTGATCGAGAGGAAGTTCAGGCATTTAATCAGTTATTTGTGTTCTGTCTGTCTAGCCATACATTTATAACATTCCATTGTGTTATTTGTTATCAAATTATTATCAATCAATACAATAACTTCTCCACGTCCCAAAGTTAGGGGTCCACTGGTACAGTTTCTTAGTGATATTTAATTATATATTTGGAATTGGTATATTATTATACATGGACAAGCTCATATATCTAGAAAATTATCTGTTCAAATTTGCATAAATATCCAAATTATTTAATCTGTCCTTATAGAAACCTGTAGCTAGGATGAACGGATATAAATAGACAGCTAGGGGCCACTCATCAAGAACGACATTTAATTTGAAAAGGAACATGCTTTAAATACAAGCGAGGGCCGTAGGCCCGAGTACAAGTTGTAAGGACGCGCGTAGAGCAGACGAGCAGATTGTACTAATAAATATTTTTGTGGTTGGGATCTCCATACTAGTTTCAATAATCCAATAAAACTTGAGTATATTCGGAATAACCCAATAAAACTTGAGTATATTTGGAATAATCCAATAAAACTTGAGTATATTTGGAATAATCCGGTAAAACTTTAGTATATTTGGAAAACTTGATTATATTTACAAATTAGTTGAGTATTGTTGAGTATATTTGGAAATTTTTAAAAAACTTGAGTATTTTTGGAATTTTCCCATAAATTATATGAATACTATTCAGGAAAATCGAATTATATTAACAACATATCCATTTTGGAAACCATTTATGAGGGGGGTGTTTGAACACCCAAATCCCCCCCCCCCCTGGATCCGCCGCCACTGCATATGACTACGAGTACGCGCAGAGCGAGTTGATGAGGATACAGGGCAGTGAGATGCTGCAGCAACTGGAATTAGTAGAGGCAAGGGTGGAACTGGAAGAGACTAACAGACAAGGTCTCGACTACAAGGTAATGTACGACCAATTAATGAAAGGGGAACAGGTAGAATGCACGTTATCTAATTAATTAAATTGATGTTATATTTGTCTGCTATACGCAACATAATGGCTGTACGCTGAAGTACTGAGCAATCTGCTTAGCTCCCATTTGCATTGGTCTGTCTGTCATGTGTAACTCATTACCTACGTACCTCGATTAGAATTTAATTTATTTCAATTTCAATTATGTAAGTATAGGCTATTTAATTACCAGTAAGTACGATTGCTTAATTATCGTATATTAAGTTAATATACGATAATAGCTGGTGTATATGAAACTTGCTGTTCACTTAATACGGATTCTTACTGAAGTTAGCGCACATTGCACTTTTGATTTAGTTAATGAGCAATTTTGTTATTTCTACAAAATACAACTAATGCAAAGTATAGTAGAACCTCGTTAGTACGAATACCAAGGGACCTTCAAAATGTGTTCGCCTTATACGGAATTCATATTAACAGATAACTTTTGTATTGAAAAGGATTTGAAGTGGACTGAAATAGTGTTTCTATTAACCTTGTTTGTTAACGAGGATGTTACAGTATGTATTTTGATGCAACCTTGTTAAATTAATTGGACCATCTACCTGACAACCGTCCGGAGACTTCGCCCTTTATACAGGACTCATGAATTTATTCCATTATTTAGTTAGAGGAAGGTTACTTACTCTCTTTCAACTTTACAATAGATAATACTTGATTTTCCATTCATAATATGTACATATTTCTTGATATATATATGTATATAATACGTGTGTTCTTAATTAATAAATAGCAAGCGTATCGAACAATCGAAATGCAAATGCCCTCCAGAAATGTGTCCAGAGAAATGATCCCTATCCAGGTTTGTCTGGAGTAAATTGGCAGGTGTGAGAATGTCAAATATTTAAATGCATGATGTATGGGGAGAAAGATTTACTATAATTGTAAATAGCTTTCACAATATATTGATTATTGTGCATTAATACACTTACTAAAACAATTTAAAAAAAAATACGTGTTACAGCAGCATCACGTATTATGTATTATACAACAAATGAATACTATTGCCAATTGCTATAATAATATTGCATCCAACCTTATAGTCAATGGGCAATTTATCAGATTAGGGTATTAATTGCTATGAGGAAGAAACTACCTCCTTACTTGAGCAGAAAGACCTTCTGCTCAATTGTGTGAACAAATGGAAAGACTATCGTTATAACGGTTTACGAGATTCTCTATACGACAATGCAGTGTTGCTTAAGGAAGCAAGCTCAATCTCTCTAGAGCTCAGACAACAGGTATGAAATTATACACTATAAGCTAGAACAGTCAGCAAGACCAGTACTCATCTGTCTCTATCCTCTTACAGGTAGCATTTCAGTTCGTGCTAATGACAGACTGTCCATACGCGCATCTCCCAAAGACACTGGCGCTGGCCCAGGACTGCGAGACGGAGAAAATGAGAACTCTACCTACTCAGACTCCGCATTTCTCAAGAAGACAATCGTAGCAGTTGAGCTATCCGCCGCGAGACACGGTGTCACACACATCTGGTCTCTGGAAAAGCTCAAGCAGAGAATAAACGCTATGCACGAGATGTGCGAGGCGAGTGTCAAGCTGGAGACAATGAGCCCTCCTGTCAAGGTAACATTACCCATAGCATTCTATAGCTACACTATAGCGGATACCGAGTTATAGTATTAACTGCATCTCTGTTAGGCTTGCCAACTCGATGACCGAAGTACAGACTCCGTGAGTGCGGGGATGGAAACAACCCATTATTTGACCGCTTCCCCTGGTACAATCTGATTGGACGTAGCTATGTATATCTGACGCACATGCTCATTCCCATAACTCTAGAACAAACCGTTGCTATAGTTACGGACAGAGGAGATTGGCGCTGTGTGTGCTGGTAAGGCACAATTTCTGAACACAATTTAGATATTTAGACAATTTCTATATTTCTTATTTCTTCAGACTAAGGACTGCAAAGCTACAACCGTAGCATTCGACAAGACAGACTCTGCCTGGTATCCCAAAGATATCCCAGTGTACCCTTACAGACAGAATGACCTAATTGCGCAGTGCTATCTGGGAGATGAGAAGTTAACAGAGCTAATCGAGCGACCTAGGAAGTTCGCTCGCGAAATTCGAGAGATTAGCTTAAAGAATAGACCCAGTCTACAAGACTCACAGACCTCTGAGGTCCCAGCAGGGAGGGCTCAGAGATGATGTCCGCTCCCCACCTCAAGATAGGGAAGTATGTCCGGGTCAAGGTCAAGATAATCAGAGTTAGGAATCTAGACAATAACTGCGCTAACATTCTGCTACAGAACAGATTCCTGTACGAGAATCAGGATCCATACTCCTCCGACATATACGCTAACGACGGTCAAAGCTGTGAAGTCAACAACTTGCACGTATACAGGATCAAAGTGAGTACTGTCCAATTAATCGCAAGTATGAGTAATGCTGTAATTCATTAATACATCTGTGCAGAGCACTCTCCCTTTCTTGGAATACGTCAAAACACAGGGGTTCATGATTGAAGTGTTCGGACATTACGAACAGCACCCACTGCACTTCGAGAGCGCCTCCTCGGAGTACGAGTACCAGGGTGACAGACGCATCAGCGACACAATCCCCCCAGTCAAGTCCACCGCTCCCTCCAGGCCCGGCCTAGCGGTTCCTTACCAGAACCTCAGCTCTGCCCAGGTAGTGGCTAAATATGACTTGACCATGAATCCCAGATCTGCGAGCTGAGTCTTCAGGGGGACTACATCCCGGCAGTGTTTGCCAGAAAAGACCACCCCGGAAAAAAACCCCTGGAAAACCCGGTTTTTCCACCCCGGAAAAGGGCAGTAAATTTGGAAAAAAACACTTATGACCATATATGGCAACACTATAGGCCCATTTATGGTCAGCTTCTATATGCAAGAGACAGATATTTTAAAGAGTATTCTGAGACAATGAATTAATCAGCTGATCGTATAGGCAGATATTTTAAAGAGTATTTTTCCGAACACTGCATCCCGGTGCCAGTCTCGCACGTGCGGGAGACCAACGGGAGTTTCTTTCTGCTGCAACATGGCCTGCAGAGGCGACTGGTCTTGTCTTTCGTATATGATAGCAATATTGAACTGAAAATGAAGGTGAGTCTTAGACAGAGAGTAGAGTATTGCTTCGGAATTTACTACTGTAACTTACTTAGTTAGAGCGAATATACGTACAACTTTATATTTGTTTAGGTTAGAGAAGTTGTAGTTGGGAGAATACGCAACCAGCTGAAGCCAACTCCTGAGGACGAGAACTCCTCTCTAACACTCAATGTCTCATCAGCTGATTTTATACACCTGAGTAACGATCGTCGAACTGTGTTTCGTATCCAGGCCGCCTGGGACACCTCGCTGCACCACACGAAGCTACTGAACATATCACTCCCTCCAGCTTCCTCGTACACTCTACCATGTCTGTGTACCTAGTAGTATTGTAAAATTTCCAAAAATTTAGTTTTCTATGGAAATACCCGGAAATTTCCGAAAATTTCCGGAAATTTCTGGAAAGATTACATATTTCAAATTATGCATGGAACTTTATTTGCAATTGCCAAAATTTTTGTGCTACTCAAGTTAGACTGTCATGAGGGAAAATAACAAGCGCGCAGTAACAACTCTACTTTATAGATATGGTGATCAAAAGTAAAAAACTAGGTATATATAATAATTTTTCCTTGTAAAATATCTGGAAATTTAGCTATTTTTTGGAAATTTCTGGAAATTTCCTAGGAAATTTTCCGATCTTACAACACTAGTACCTGGAGATGGAGAGCTGTACTCAGCCTGCCTGCTTCACGATTAACTTCAGTCTCCAGATCACTACCCGCCAGCAGCAGAGGAGCGGGTCCCGTTTCTGGGACAGCTGTTCCCCTCTCAGCACCGTCCCGAGAACAACTGTGTGATGGGACTGTACGAGATAGTACTACACTCCACAGAAAACAATGCGCGCAAGAGAACTACATTATTAGACAATCAGTCAATGTATGTGCGGGGATAAGAGATCATATACGAACATAAGAAGAGGGTGAAACTGCTGAGAGAGATAGAACAGGTGGAGAGGACAAAGCACGTGTTGTTAATTCGAGCGAGGTTAATTCCGCTGGAGACAATAGTATAACAGTTTACTTCTGGAGTCTCCATATCAGTCACTTCCTCCAGGAGAACTTAACAGAGGAAGATCTGCTCAAAAAATACAACTCGATGAAGAACAGGGTTCAGACTCCCCAGCGTAGCTGTGTACCACTTGTTCACAATTATTGAATTAAATATGACAGAATATAGATAATTATTTGTAATACATATCAATGTGGGTCAAAATCCTACGCTCTTGACTACCGTGGGATTTGACCCGCACCATGGATACGCTATTATGATTTTACATTGCGGGTCAAAATCCCACGCAACAGGCCTTATGTATAGTAGGCTATGATTATAATTAATTATGTCAGTATATCCATTGTACAAGAATATTCTGGGAAATATACTCATATTATTTGTCGTTGTTATGGAAAATATAATCTTAATTTTCAATTAGAAAATAGAAGCCTACTCGAACTCACAAGTTGAAACGATAGAATTAGAATAAATAGTTTTATAATTATAATAATAAGAGAGCTCTCCGGTAAATAGTATAATAATAATAACAAGAGAGCTCTCCCGGTCTTATTCAGAGTGGTTGGGTGACTCCTAAGTGACATACAAAATTTGGTGCAGATCTGTTGAGAACTCTCAGAGGAGATATGAGGACAAACATACATACATACTACTTTATATATATACTAGATAGCAACATACTGAAAGTCACAGGTTTAACTAGTATTAGTGATTTTTTCAGAAGGGTAAGGCCGCGAAGCGGCCGTTATTTGTGTTGTGTGGTGTCTAACGCGAACAAAGGTCGCGAAGCGACCTTTGTGAGAGAGTGATCCGTCGCGAAGCGACCGAGACCGAAGGGCTCGTATTATTAAAACTCGATTGTTGTGTGTTTGTTTGTGTGTGAGTCAGTGTGTGTGTTTGTTTGTCCGGATTATGTTAAAGAGATAGGGGAATAAAAACCGCATTTATATTTGAGATATGAACCATCTTCCAAAAGATATTATTGGTAAACAAGTATGCTGAACACGAATTTGGAATTCACAAATTTCTAATATGAATATTTATTGTTGTTGTTTACACAAATAAGTAAACAATTGATGAAATTCGAATTCAACCTAGATTTAGCTTTCAACGGGTATTATTGGTACAAAGTTAACGCCATGGAAGATGGTAGAAAGGCGTGTATATAACATCCTAAATGGTAGAAAGAGTGAGGAGTAAGGCAGCATAGCGGCCTTTAACTTGAGGTGCGTAGCAACGATCCGTCGCAAAGCGGCTGAGACCGAAGCGTATTTAATTAAATTAGAAAATCATGACAATGCCCAAATAATTAAATTAATGCTCTTTTAAATTGATACATTAATTAATTAAGAGTACTTTACATAAGTTCGTAGCTAATATCTTGTACGATTATGTTCATAAGATAATAATAAAATAGATCCGGACGGAGGGTAAAAATTGGGACGGACGGTGATGATAAACAAGTTATTTATTTTATATGACCTTATGTAAATTTTTTGGTCCCTTGGTTGTTCATTGTAGAAGAACCTGACTCAGTGCTGCCAACCTAAAATATCCCAAAAGTGGGACCTGTGGCGGGAGTTTCATCTAAAAGCGGGAGAAAAAGCGGGAGGTCAGTATTTTAGTTAAATTAGCAAGAATACCTGAATATAAGGCATTATAAAACATTTCTCTACCCATAAATTAGTTTCTACCCTCTCATATTGAATTATAAGGTAGCAGTGAGCATTTTATTATAATAATAAAATATATAAATAAATAAAAATTTCCTAAATCATGTGACATAAAAATTTCCTAAATCATGTGTCAGAACGGAAATTGGAAATACAAGATAATATACAGAATTATGGTATTTTAAAAGAAACAAATTTGTTTTTCTGGTTAGAGTAAATTAGTCAAGTGAAGACTTCTAAAATATATTGCTTGTAATTCAAAAATTCAGATTCTAATATTTACATATACAATCATCCAAAAAGCGGGAGGTTTGAGAGGGGAGGCGGGAGAGCGGGAGGAAACATCAAAAATCGGGACCCTCCCGCCAAAAGCGGGAGGGTTGGCAGCAGTGCTGACTGTACGTATACTCAATGAAATTAGCTTAATTAATAATGTCCGACTCGGGGTCCATTGACTCTCTGTCCCAGTGCTGCACTTCAGAGCTCCAGTCTGAGGACTTTAGTCCGCTACAGATTAACTAACTCATTCACACAAAACGGCTGGTACTGTCTAAGCTGAAAAAGAGAGTCAGATTTGAAGAGTAGCTTGAAATGCAACTAGAAATATCGGAAGTTAAAAAACTCCTACAACAACAAGTAGTAAACCTAAACGGACGATCTTGAAGAAGGGAGAGGGCATCGCTAGGTTAATCCCTGCAGGGACCGAGTTGAGGAAGAAACAAGTGGCATCAAAACAAACCCCTTCTTCCAGAGACAAACCAATGAAGCGAAAAGTAGCAAATGAAATTCCGAAGATCACACGAAAACATTTACCCAAGCGCATTCCTCCATTGGTTCAAGCTTCAGCGCCTATTGATAGGAGACTTAACAGGGCTCTCCCCCTATCCCTTACACTCCCCCTTCCTATATGAATGGTGCCACTAACTGTTCTCACTTCCAAACACCTCCGTTCTCCTCCGGTGTCACCCCGAGACACATTTCATTTCAAACTGACAACCAGCTGAGTCAGGATTCTAACTACACTGAGTAGTGATGACTCTGTCCTTATGTTATTCATTAGTAACGAGATGCAGCAGCAAGAAGATCTGAAAGAATTCAAGACGCTAGAAGCCCAAGCTACCAACTTTGATATTGATATGAACTCCCGGATGAATAATTCCAAGTTCCTCGCGCTAGCCAAGAAGGCGCAGGAGTATATTCCGGATATACACGTCAACAGCCCCGTCTCTGCGGATACCAGCAGCGGATACCAGAACCCGCTGAATACCGCGATAGTTGGAGTTGATGATGATGAGTGGGATGAGTACCTTGGTGATGAAATAAAGACAGCTACAGAAGATTTACCTGCACACGAGGAGAGCGTTCTTAACAGCAAGAAATAAATAAAATCACTGATTGAGGAAGAGGATAGGAGTGTATCTAATCAAATCCAAGAGAGAGTTAAAGAACTGGAGAATGAAATTACCGAGTATCAGAGGCTGAATGTCATAATGAGGAGACAGGAGTGTGAGAGACAACGGGAGCAGAGTGAGCTTAAGATAAAGCTGGATAAATTCGAAGAGTATCGAAAATCAGAACTGGACAGAAAAGAGAAAGACTACCAATCACAAATGTCTGTTGTGAAGCGGGAGAAACAGCGCTTAGAGCAATACAAAACTCACTTGATAAAAATCCCGCCAAATCACGCTCCTTTATATAGTATAATTAGAGTACGTCCTAGATATAATTATATCGAAGTCAAACACGGAATCACAACCACTGAATACAGAATTTCCCTACTATATATAATTACCTTCTATGTACATATTACGTATTACTCAATTAACTTACAATGAATTTCCTCTGTTCGATTAAGTACTATTTAATTCATACTATAATTCTTCCCCCTTCGTAAAACTCGACCTCGAGCTTTTAGTTAAAGTTGCCAACTTAGTTGGCAACTTTCTTGTCCTTTGTGGTCGTCCTGCACTTTTTATTGGCGTGCTAGTGTTGACTGGATTCAGAGCATTGCCATTCAAATTAATAGAAAGGTTTGATGAATTCGCCTGATCGCCTTGTATCGATGAATTCATGATTCCGAGGTTGGAATCGTTACATGATCTGTTGAAACTGGAAGTTTCCGCCGGTAATGTGGATATTCTGCCTGACTGATTATGAATTTCCCATTTGGAGTTTCGCTAAGGTTGTTAAATCTAGGTCTCTCTAAAGTTGAGTGGGACAGCGGCGATGTCATTTCACACTCGATTGGGTGTGTGTGAATCTATTGATTTTTCCCGTTGAACGTAAGGTCTAAGTCTGTTTACATGAACTAACTTGTTTCGCCAATCTGTATTTCGTATTTCTAAGCTGAGAGGTCCTTTTACTTCAAAGACTCTCCATCCTCCTTCCCATCTATCTCTCAGCTTACGAGCTACTCCGCTATGTGGAATAGACAACAGCACATCATCACCAGTCTTGAAAAGTGATAATTTAGAAAGATGGGATCTTTCATCATAGAACTCCTTTTGGCGACTTTGTGCCTCGATAGTGTGACCTTCAACAAAATCTCTCAATGTAGCCATTTTCTTACGAAGAAATGTCTCATATGAAGTTGGGTCATGTGTTGCAGAATCTTCCGTTTGGAAAAATCCCAAAGGAATACGTCCATACATGAGCTGAAAAGGCGTAACCTTAGTAGTGGCATGCTTTGTTGTACGATAAGCGTATAAAACTAAAGGTAAGTACTTCTCCCATTCCCAACTCTCCTCCACATAACATCTCAACATGTGTAAGATGGTTCGGTTGCTCCTTTCAACTAATGAGTTTCCTATGGGGGTGATAAGCAGAAGTATGTGTCTTGTGTATCCCCAATGCTCTACAAGTCTCTTTTAACAATGCAGATTCAAAAATTGCTCAATCCTCGTGCTCCGTCTGCTCCTGGCCAGGAAACAGCAGCACACACACAGGAACAAACACAACAGACACATGCACACCAGTAGCACCACACCGGCCCCTATTAGCGGAGCTAGGTTCATCTCTAGGAACGATAGTATGACCGGTTTCTGTGTAATAGTGAGGGTGCTCCTGAGCTCATATCTGTTGTCGTTAAGCCCGATCTCGATCTATAAAACTGTCAACAGCATTCCTATGCACACTTCATATCACTAACCTGTATCTCTAGCTGATTGTTTGTTGTTGTTGTTGTTGTGTTGGGGGAACACTTAATGCCCGTATCTGAGATTTGGATACTCGAGCAAATGTATGCGATGACGGTTTGATTGTTGAATCTTTGTTTTATACTAATTGCCTCTGATGGTACTCTATCGATGTTTGGAATCTAAACAGAACAAGCTGTAAACCTCTTGTTGTTGTTGTTGTTGTTGTTGTTGTTGTTGTATTACCTCAAACATGATGTCTGTATCTCCCTCTGTTATCGCTTGTTGTATTGTCAGTTCTCCTCCCGGAAACGCTGGGTTCGGATATAGTTTGAATGCAAACACTTGAAAGAATAACTGTGTCACATTAGGCACTGCGTCCATCGTAAGATCGAAGCGCACATCTGTCCCTTCAATGGAACTTGTGACGTTATAGAATGTGGCACCCGGACACTCCAGTCTTATAGCCGTGCTGTCAGCTGGAGGCACACAGAGCTATAGAGAGAGAAAATCTAAAATTACAGCTGTGCTGTCAGCATCTCCAGGGCCACTATACTATAGTATAGTCGGCACAGTAGAAATTATAGTCCCATGTAAAAATCTAAAATTATAGCTGTGCTGTCAGCTGGAGGCACACAAAGCTATAGAGAGAGAAAATCTAAAATTACAGCTGTGTTGTCAGCTGGAGGCACACAAAGCTATAGAGAGAGAAAATCTAAAATTACAGCTGTCCGACAGCATCTCCAGGGCCACTATACTATAGAATAGTCGGCACAACATGATAAGTACACTGTACAGTAGCCTAAGTGCAACTCACGGATCTGCTTTTCTCCGTATCTCCCTGCATAAACACTAGCCACTGTGTTAGCGTGGCCCCTAGATTCCTCCCTCCCAGTCGGTAGTCCAGCGCCCCCGCTACCACAGTCCCTCTCAGCTGTTGCTCTTTCCCCACGCCCCCCAGGAACACATTTGTGACCTGTGGGTCCGCTAGCACCCTCAGGCTCTCCGGGAGATACGAGGTGTCCACTGAGTCTATGCATATGCTCATCAGGGGCGAGCTGGGCGAGGGGGAGGCCCCCATTAGGCACACTATCGTGTCTTCTAAGGGCACAGGTTAGCAGTTATATAGAGCTGGTATGTACAGTAGTGTGCTCTGTTAAGGCCTGCACATTAATATATACAGGGAACTCCAGTTATAACCAAGTCGGATATAACAAATGGAGATTTTCCCCCAGAGTACTAAATCCGTTAATTATTATCCGCTTATAACGAAGGGATTCCAAGCACTTCGTTATAACTAGAGTTCTCTGTAAGTAGCATGGATACGCCACAGTGAGGCCTGAATAGAGTACAACTTGTTCTATACAGTGGATGCCGGTTATAAGATCACCGGTTATAAGAACATTCTACTGGAAAACAGTTGGCATATACCCTATATAATTATGCCGGTTATAAGAACACTGTATGCATTTCCCTATGATGTTCTTAGAACCCGCATCTACTATACCTATAACTGCTACTAACCTGTAGCATTGTACTCTGTGTGTATAATCTCGCACTGCATCTCCCCAGCCGTGACCTCCCGGCTGCTGCCCACCATCAGCTTGTCCCCGGAGAGGGTACAAGGGACCCGCCCGTTTGAGGCGTGAAGATAGGGGATATGCGCGTTATAACGGGCTGCGCAGTCTCGAAGCTGCTGCCGCTGAGCGTACTGAGTCCCGCCACCGTCAGGTTAAGCGGGTCCGACCGCACCTCTGTGGAGGCCTGCAGCTGGCACCTCACGCTATAGTGGGTGTAGACAGGTAAACAGTAGATAGTAGATAATAGACATACTAACTAAGTAACTAAGTAACTAACTAACTTACAAACAACCAAACTTACTAACTTACTGACTAGCTAACAAACTAACTAACTAACTGATTAGCTAACTAATTGACTAACTAACTGACAAACCAACAAATGAACAAACTTACTAATTAACTTACTAATTAAATATCTAGCTAACAAACTAACTAACAGACAAACAAACAAACTATCAAACATACTTATTAACTAACTAACTAACTATCAAACAGACAAACAAATTAACTTACAAACAAACATACTTATTAACAAACTAACTAACAATTAGCTAGCATACTATCAGTATCTTACTATGTGTTGTTTGCTGTTGTAACAGAGCAGTATATATCTCCTATCTTCACACTCGTTACTCTGCCGCTAACAAACATGTTGTACCCGGTATGTCATATGGTTAATCGCTAGTACGTACGTGTTAGCTATATGTCATATGGTTAATCGCTAGTACGTACGTGTTAGCTATATGTCATAAGGTTAATCGCTAGTACGTACGTGTTAACTATATGTCATATGGTTAATCGCTAGTACGTACGTGTTAGCTATATGTCATATGGTTAATCGCTAGCACGTACGTGTTAGCTATATGTCATATGGTTAATCGCTAGTACGTACGTGTTAGCTATATGTCATATGGTTATTCGCTAGTACGTACGTGTTAGCTATATGTCATATGGTTAATCGCTAGTACGTACGTGTTAGCTATATGTCGTATGGTTAATCGCTAGTACGTACGTGTTAGCTATATGTCATATGGTTAATCGCTAGTACGTACGTGTTAGCTATATGTCATATGGTTAATCGCTAGTACGTACGTGTTAGCTATATGTCATATGGTTAATCGCTAGTACGTACGTGTTAGCTATATGTCATATGGTTAATCGCTAGTACGTACGTGTTAGCTATATGTCATATGGTTAATCGCTAGTACGTACGTGTTAGCTATATGTCATATGGTTAATCGCTAGCACGTACGTGTTAGCTATATGTCGTATGGTTAATCGCTAGCACGTACGTGTTAGCTATATGTCATATGGTTAATCGCTAGTACGTACGTGTTAGCTATATGTCATATGGTTAATCGCTAGTACGTACGTGTTAGCTATATGTCATATGGTTAATCGCTAGTACGTACGTGTTAGCTATATGTCATATGGTTAATCGCTAGTACGTACGTGTTAGCTATATGTCATATGGTTAATCGCTAGTACGTACGTGTTAGCTATATGTCATATGGTTAATCGCTAGTACGTACGTGTTAGCTATATGTCATATGGTTAATCGCTAGTACGTACGTGTTAGCTATATGTCATATGGTTAATCGCTAGTACGTACGTGTTAGCTATATGTCATATGGTTAATCGCTAGTACGTACGTGTTAGCTATATGTCATATGGTTAATCGCTAGTACGTACGTGTTAGCTATATGTCATATGGTTAATCGCTAGTACGTACGTGTTAGCTATATGTCATATGGTTATTCGCTAGTACGTACGTGTTAGCTATATGTCGTATGGTTAATCGCTAGTACGTACGTGTTAGCTATATGTCATATGGTTAATCGATATAAGGAGTAAACTATATGTCATATGATTAATCGATATAAGGAGTTAACTATATGTCATATGGTTAATCGATATAAGGAGTAAACTATATGTCATATGGTTAATCGCTAGTACGTACGTGTTAGCTATATGTCATATGGTTAATCGAACCTTGTTATTAGTATATTACCAACACGAGGGGATGCAAAAATGTGTTTGCCTTACCCTAAATTCGTATTAACCGGCATTAGTATTGAAAAGGCTTTGTAGGGACTGAAATAATATTCGTATTGACCAGAAATTCGTATTACCCGTGTTCCTACTAACGAGGTTCTACTGTATACGAATAACAACAACAACAACAACATACCTGACTCCGTGAATGAACTGACTCCAGTCGGGACAGCACACGTTATATTAGCGGTCCCATTGACAGGTCCCCTGATGCTATTTGTGTCCCCGTTAACAGCTGTTACCGGCACCGTATAGTTAGTGCATTCCTCCGAGAAAACGCATTCATACCTGCCCACAATGAGCTCAGGGAGATTCACACCACTCAGCGTAACCTAGATACGGCATTCCTATCTAGTTGCTATGCAACACGTAATACCATTGTTATGCCATGGGTCTCATATTTCTATGCTCTGAACCGAATAGGAATTAAATTTCAGTTCAATAGTATAGAAATATGACCCATGGTATAACAATGGTATTACTATTGTAAACCTCACCCAAACAGGTTAAAGGTACGCATAAGAATTTGAATGGACTAGTTAAATTAGGAATTATGCAAGAATAAGTAGTCTTAAATATTAAAACTCAAGGATGTTAATGCTACACTGAATGCTGAGTTAAGGGTATGCCGAAAAGGTTAATGGTACGCCAAATAGGTTAATGGTACGCCGAAGAGGTTAAAGCCAACCAAATACGATGCAACAAAGTTGCATCGTGTATGTTGAAATGTTGCACCGTGAATGTTGTTTTGCATGCAAAATGTTCAATTTTCGTGTAACTTTGTTGCACGCAAATATGGAAATTCAGTACATGTTTTTCAGATTATTTTCGTTTTAATTTTTCACCATCTCAAAACAATTGAAGAATTCACAAATTCATGACTTTCTAGTATACATGTACCTATTTAATTTACTGCTCACTTTCTCAGTACCATTAATCAAGCCACCTAGAATGATTTAAAATAATATTTATTCCATTTGTATTTGAGTAATTTCCATGCAACATTGTCGCTCTAAAGTAAATGTTGCATACAACAATGTTGCACGAAATTGTGTTGCATGCACATTGTTGTACCGTGATGTTACCTTGTTGCATGCAACAAATTTGCATCGTGTGTGGTGAGGTTAATGGTACACCAAACAGGTTAATGGCACACCAAACAGGTTAATCGTACACCGAACCAAACTGGTTAATGGTACACCGAACAGGTTAATGGTACGCCAATAAGATTAATGGTACACCAAACAGGTTAATGGTACACCAAACAGGTTAATGGTACGCCAAACAGGTTAATGGTACACCGAAATGGTTAATGGTACGCCAAACAGGTTAATGGTACACCAAACAGGTTAAATGTACGCCGAAAAGGTTAATGGTACACCAACAGGTTAATGGTACACCAAAGAGGTTAATGGTACGCCAACAGGTTAATGGTACGCCAAAGAGGTTAATGGTACACCAAAGAGGTTAATGGTACACCAAAGAGGTTAATGGTACGCCAAAGAGGTTAATGGTACGCCAAAGAGGTTAATGGTACGCCAACAGGTTAATGGTACGCCAAACAGGTTAATGGTACGCCAAACAGGTTAATGGTACGCCAAACAGGTTAATGGTACACCGAAATGGTTAATGGTACGCCAAAGAGGTTAATGGTACACCAAACAGGTTAATGGTAGGCCAAACAGGTTAATGGTACGCCAAACAGGTTAATGGTACGCCAAACAGGTTAATGGTACACCGAAATGGTTAATGGTACGCCAAACAGGTTAATGGTACGCCGAAAAGATTAATGGTACGCCAAAGAGGTTAATGGTACACCAAACAGGTTAATGGTACACCAAAGAGGTTAAATGTACGCCAAACAGGTTAATGGTACACCAAAGAGGTTAATGGTACACCAAAGAGGTTAATGGTACGCCAAAGAGGTTAATGGTACACCAAAGAGGTTAATGGTACGCCAAAGAGGTTAATGGTACGCCAAAGAGGTTAATGGTACGCCAAACAGGTTAATGGTACGCCGAAAAGGTTAATGGTACGCCAAAGAGGTTAATGGTGCACCGAAAAGATTAATGGTACGCCAAAGAGGTTAATGGTACGCCGAAAAGATTAATGGTACACCAAAGAGGTTAATGGTACGCCAAACAGGTTAATGGTACGCCAAACAGGTTAAATGTACGCCAAACAGGTTAATGGTACGCAGAATATTTGAATCGATTCTTTAATTTGATTTTAATTTGATTTTAATTGCTTTGATTTTTTCCTAATTGATTTTGTCCTTTGATTTAATTCATTTTTGCCTGCGTACCTTTAACCTGTTTGGGTGAGGTTTCCGTGTTGCATAGTAAGTACAGTCAACTCTCGTTATAACGAAGTGCTTAGGACCTGTAAATTCCTTCGTTATATCCGATATTCCTTATAAGCGGATAATAATTAATGCATTTAGTGCTCTGGGGGATAATCTCCATTTCGTTACAAGCGGTTATTAAACGGGAGTTCTCTGTATACAGTATTGTAACTTGTATACACAGTTAGTTAGTTTAGTGCTATGGGGGTAATCTCCATTTGGCTACAAGCGGTTATATCGTTATACCCTCTTGGTTATAACGGGAGTATAACAGTGTGTGTATGGTGCGTACGTTAGTATCTCGGTTGAGAGGGGAGGTGTCCGGGATTACGCTAGTGACGGCTAGGCATGCGCCGGTGTCCGTCTGTATCCACCTGCCTACTAGCGCGTAGCTGCAGCAGAGAGAGCGACGGCTGCACTTGCCCTGCAGGCTGCACCAGCCGCACATCGGGTCCGGGTCCGACACACAGTCGGAACAGGTCAGATGCCTAGCGCAGTCGTCTAGGGGGATCCGGTAGAGAACTGAGCTCGTAATGGCGAACAGATTGGCGCCCGATTGGTCCCTCTCAACAGCTGTTATTGTGTCCGAGAGGACTAGTGTCTCCAGTGCAGGCAGCACCAGTGCCACTCCATTCAGAAGATACTATAAATAGAACAGCGATAGTAGTAGGAACACCAGGGGACCGTAGTAATGTGTTCGCATTATCAGAGTCACTTGCATGCATTTGTATAGGCTAGGGGAGTTAAACCTTGTCCGTGTTCCTACTAACGAGTCTACTGTTACTATGATATCACTATGTTATGTGGGTATAGAGGCTTAATACTCACCTTAGTGATGCTATTCCCCTGCACAAGGTATAGGTAGTAGTGCCAGTATAAAAAGTCGTGTATCGATATTATTATTACGAGGAACTCTCCCACACCAGAGAAAGTTATACCAGTAATGAGCACTATTCCACTTGTGACAGTACCTGCATCCAGGAATGCTCTGTTTGTTGCGCTTACCCCCAATAGTATCCACAGGTTGCACTCTGTGTTGATGTTTGGTTGTGTTTCATACAGCATTTGCATGCAAGGATATGTAAAATCTTAAGGGGGGCATAAATTAAAACTTCGTCGTGTAAGTGGGTTTTCTAGGGGGAGGGGGACTTGAAGGAGCAGGGGGGGCAAGTGCACCCCCTACCACTGGATAGAGCTGCAAATAGGGTTAATTAATGGGTTAATGGCTCAGCCCTTATAAACGTGTCACTTCGCGTCACCATTTGCAGCTCTGCTCCCAAGGTTTACTTATGCTACCTACTTACCGAGCATTGTAAGTTCAAGTTGGACCCGAACAGGTTCTCATTAGGGATCATTCCCATTTCATTAACTACGCAACTCTCATAGATATCTCGCATCGCTTGGTTAATTGAGCTGAGTGAGTACGCACACACTGTGACAATACCTAGATGCTCGTATGTTACTACCAAATAGTTTGACTCTGATCCGTCGTTAAATACACTCAATCTCGCGTCTAGCACAATTGGGTACACAAGCGCCAGCGGTTACACAAGGTTCTAGGATGACCTGGTATAGGGAGTGGAACCTATTTTGTAATAGGGAGTCTGCCTCGCAAATGCGAGTAACGCGAATATCCTCACCATCATCAGACACTATGTACACATATCCCTCTGCTCGAAACATAGAAATGTACTTTCTGTCGAAATTAATATCTTGAGCTTTGGCCAGCAATACTGCATCAACCGCGAGATTAGCCGCTAGTTGTGATGCTCTAATCGGGTACACTGGGTTTTGGTCAGTTTGTCCTATCGTTACACCATTGCCAGACGACGTATAGAGACTAGACACGTTATTAGAGGTGTTAGCGAACACAAGCAGTACCCCTAGGTCCTCTGACATTTCTAACTGATCGGTTTGCACATTCGAATCTAAAATTAAAACAGATAAAGTGGGAATATTGGACAATTGGCGACTTAGCAGAGTTAAAGCTTTTACTCCAAGTTTATTCCTAGCCAGATTAACAGATGAAAGGTGACGTGATTTAGAGAAATAGCTAACAATGTCTCTAAAGTTATCATCATAAACGATTCCGCACTGCAACACCTCAACACTTTTATTCTATTGACTGCAAGAGAGCTGGCGATATGAGCAGCCCCCTCCCCTCCAATAGTATAGTCCAACAAGTCGCATTGGATACACTCGATCCCAAATTCTCTGATACTTTTATTCAATGCTAGGGAATCTCCAATCAGTTTGGCTCCAACTGAACTCACGCCGTTAAATCGAAGGAAGAGGTTAGTGATACGAACGGAGTTTGCTATGTAGCTAGAAAAACGTTCCATACACAGGTCTGTAACTCTGCAAATAGTTAAATCCAGTTTGGTTAAGTACTGCAGGTGTATCAAGCTGCTAGTTAGTTCGTGTATCTTGTCATCTCCCATTAGACATTCTACCTGGAGAGCGGGGGCGGTTGGATCGAGGAGAGAAAGGTCGTTTCTCCCGTTAATCATTATAGATTGGAGGAAACCTTTATGCGAATCCTTAATGGAAGGAAGGCTATGCTTACCTGCCATAACTAATAAACTCTATTCCATGGTATAAATAAATTCCCAACTTTCCATATACGTGTATATACTATTATTAAAACTCGATTCTTGTGAGTTTATTTGCTTGCTTGAATTGTATTGAAGTGATAGGGAATAGAAACCGCGTTTTTATTTGAGATAGAGACAAATTTCCAAATTTTAATAAGCAAACGAGTACACTTTTGCATTTACAAATACTATATTATGAATACTAGTTATGTTGTTGTTTACTAAAATAGATAACCAAATTACGCAATTACAGGAACTTCATATATTAAATCTCTATCTTATTCTTAGATATTTTAACCAAACAACAAAATATTAACCATACGTATTCGCAATTTGACAATACTAAATTCAACATCAGATACTATCGATCCACTACACTTTAAGGCAGCAATTCCCAACCTTTTTAACCCTGGACCCCCTATAGCAAATATTAGACATTTGTGGACCCCCTCCCCCATTGTCCATAATACAAATTTTGAGATCTTGTGGACCCCAGGTTGGGAAACACTGCTTTAGGGACTGTAAGTAGTATACTAAGTACTCAAAGGAATATAATGAATTATAACATAATTGTTGATTATAGTTAGATGTACAATGAACGGAGTGGGAGATCTTAGATTTATTATTGCGCGATACTCTAGGTGCTAAAGCGGGCTTCAGGTTGGTATTTGTATCTTTCTTAGCGATAGCGCCATCCGAGCTGCCGAGATCAATCTCAATCGCGAGTGCTTTCTTCCCAGTTGAGTGCTCCGGCTCTGCGGAGTACACAGGAGTCCGGGGCTTAGAATGACCAGGGATTTGTAACGAGCGCGTGATTGTAGGAACCCCCACTTAGTTCGCTGTGACGCATATTCACTTAAAGTATCCGGAGATCTGTTTATGTCTGCAACCCCGGTGAACTGTTTTGAGCTCGTGAACCTGCCAACATTCGGTCTTTCCCTTTCAATGAGATGTTGAGTCTTCGTGTCTCTGATTAATTCTGTGGATGACTTCTTTTGCTCTATTTTTAGTTGATTTTCTGCAAACTGCAGCTGTACGTTCAGAGAGCGGATCTGCGAGTGTAGAGAGTAGCGCTCGCACTCTGCATCGTCCAACATTTCAGACAAATCAGACAAATCATGATTTGTCTCTCTGACAAATCAGGTCGTTGTTAGTGTCCTGGATAGAAAGTACGGTCGTGTCCAGCTCAGTAGCGCGACGCTCCACCATTTCGTTTTCTCGCTCTACCTGTTCGAGACACAGCTCCAGTCGTTGGTTCTCTGTGGAGAGGGTGGTGTGGCTAGATATTTGCGAGTGAAGCTCCAGCTTAAGAAAGGAGTTTCTTCATTCAGAGACGCGACTGTCTTCTTTGAATCTTCCAGCTGAGTCTTGTATTTTTCGAATTCGATTAACTTGCCTTCTAGCCGCAGTGCGTCTGCCTTGGTTTCGAAGTACCGCTTGCAGAGCTCCTCTCTCCCTCTCCGCATCGTGTCCAGATCCGAGGTGACCCTCTTCAGTTCAAATACTAGCTGGTCGCGCTCGCTGGCTTTGGGAATATACTTTCTAAGTTCGTTGGTTTCTTCTTCCAGATTTCTAATTTTGACGAGTAGCGCAATCTCGTCACATCGTTTTCCCTTTCCAGCAATTGTGTCTGTTGAAACAATGCAACCTTTTCATCTTGCAGGTCACTCATTTTCTCACGCATTACACTCAACTCCCGACAGCCCAATTCAGACTCTTCTAATTTATCCAAGTTTTCAATTAGTTCGTTTTCTTTCTCCTGGCACAACTTTCTGAGCATGTGTATTTCCTCCTGCTGCTGATTCACCTTGTGCTGCAGTTGGCACAGCTCGGTCACCTTAGCGGGCGTGTGACGGCTGCTGTCCGGCCGTCTCAAGGAGCGCTTTATTTCCGGTTGGTTTATCCATTTGAGAGCCGCAGGAGAGTCGAACCCATAGTACCTGTCTGTCACCCCGCTATACGATATCCCTGTCCCCCTAAACAGACCTCAACAGGATAGCCTATCCTGTTGAGGTCTGTTTACGGGGACAGGGATATCGTATAGCGGGGATACACATTTTATAACCGGTTTGCCCAGTGTGACAAGGTCAGGGGAGGAGATTAGTGGTGGGGTTACCGTCTTTAAGGGATCGGGTAGTTATGTAAACATAAAGTGATCAAATTCTTCTACCGCAGAATCGTTACTAGGCTCCAGGTCTATATCAATAACCAAATCACGAATAGTTTCGATCTGCTTACTGCCAAGTTTCTTGAACATTTCTTGAATCAGTTTACCAAGTGTGACCTGCACTTCGATATCCAAGTCGAGGATTCTCTGAATGATGAGTTCGTTTGGCTTCTGCTGCACTGCGTAAGCGAGGAAGGTGAGCAGCAGTTTTGTAAACTCGCGTTCGCAGCCTGAGAGCAGACCGGTCAGAGAGATGGCCTGGTCCATGGGGATATCGAAAAACTCGGATAGAGTAGCCAGTATTTTCGAGAGGTTTGCTTCGTGATCTGGGATAGAACTCCCAAACTGCAGACTCTTGATAGCTGAATCATTCTGCAGAAGGGAATCTGGAAGAACAGTCTTGTCCGGGGTTGCAACTTCTAGGCAGTCTATGAGTAATGTGGAATCAGAGAGATCAGTGATAGAAGAGATCAGCTGTTTAGAACTGATATTCTCAAACGTATTGATCCAGCTCAGAAGACTTTTGTACCATTTCAGAGCTCGAATATCTTTAGAAAATTCAGACATTGTTTGGGAGGAAAATCGCTTGTTTGTAAATAATGAGATTTTACACTTAGTCAATATTATGGTCCAATTACAAAATGCCACAAGTTTAAAATGCTAACAAAATGTGATTATACTCATGATAATTACTAGTGTTACGTACTAACTAGAATGGTACTTATAAGAATAGTATCAAAGAGAGTAATATAATATAGATAACTGTCGTCTAAAATAATAGAAGTGGATAAATCTCGAAAAATACATGAAGGAATAAATAAATATTGATTATCAGACCGTCTCTGGGTAGGAAACTAATGGAAAATAAAACAACAATTTCTAGTCTCTTCGAGAGCAGCAATTTCCTCTTTCGAAGCCAGCTTCCCAGCTAGCAGCATCAACAGCTGTTCGATCTTCTGAGTGCGCTCCTGTAGATTAGGAACACAGGTTAGGAACACGGCGAATATGCTACACTGCCAGGGCCAGATCGGTCCTACCCCACACACGGTCCCTACGCGTCGCTGTATTGAAGTCTCTAGGCCTAACTGCGGACTGTGCCTATGTCAAGGACAGAAGGCCAGGATCATCTTCATTGGTGTATTTGCTAGCTTTGCTGATAGTATCACAGATAGTTTGGATTCGGGGTGGCGCTGGGAAATTTGCATGATGCGACTCTTGCTCCCGCTGAACTTCTTCCTTTGGCAATTGCTGATACCATGTCCCTTGCCTCCACAGATGGGGCAGCATCTCTGTGTACAGTAGCGCCAGAAGTGATCTTCCCACATATGTAACAGCTCGTCGGGTGTTGTGCAGAGCTCTGTACGCTGACCTCTCCTGTCTCGCCTCTGTTGGGTGTATGCTATAGTTTCCCGGGAGCTTCCGGTTCTTCTTCCCCGTCGGAAACAGGCGGTTCTGTGGTGGCCTGGCCGATAGAGAAGCTACCTTGACGATTCGCTCTGCGTCTGACTTCCTTTGTCCAGTGCATGTCCGCGGTCGTTCAGTTCTCTTTTTATATCGATCAGTAGTTTCCTGCTAGATGCGCCTCCAAGATCGCTGTCAGTTTCGACCACTGTACCCTTGATCTTCGATTCAACATCACGCTGGAGTTGGGAGGCTATCAGAGAAGCCACAAACTTCAGGTCGACGCCTGCTTTCGCTGCCAAACGCTTTGCTTTGAAGAATTGGAGGTCGATAGATTCGCCAGGTTGCCAGGTGGCCGGCAGAGGGCTTGTCTGGAGCTATATTGGTCTATTGGCGGATCCAGAGTAGCGGCGAGTGCGTCGAGTGCTTCACTAGCAGTAACTGCGGTATTTACGATCTCGCGAACTCACTCTCGGTCTTCAAAAGTGCCGTTTACGTATGCAGGTGTTACGATATCCCTAGTCCTCAGGATACCTAAGGGTTGGGAGCCCTGGAACTAACAAATACAGTGGAACCTCGTTAGAACAACACGGTTAACACGAACACTACTTCAGTCCCCCTGAATTGGGCCACTATACTAATAGTATAGTGGGCACAGAAAAAAATAGAAGTTGATGTCTATGTCCCTCAAATAAACAATAATAGAAGTATCGAAAACATGCATCTACAATAAATATTTAAGAAAATAATGTAATAAATATGAAAAAATTCGCGAATAATAATATCTAAAAGAATTTCAGTTTGTGAGAAGCTTTCCTATCAACAACAACAACAACAACAAGTCCCTCATTGTTGATGTCTATGCCTTTATGGAATAGGAACTCTCCAGGTCCTGTCCCTTCGTGTCCCATGGTACCGAGAAACTGTCCCTCTCTGTTGAACACTTTAACATTATGAGCTCTCTCTCGTCACAAATTATAATATTCCTGTGTCTGTCCAGACAGAAATAGCTAACTCCAATCAGCTGTTCCTGAGACACAATCGAATGCATTAGATTCCCATCTCTGTAGAGAATGATTGGACAGGATAGGGGCACTCATCAAACAGGACTATAAATAGAGAGGGAGCTAATTTTAGGTCCCATAGCCTAGTGTCCTCTGTTATATGTGGAGAGTTAAGTGGAGTCACATCGACAGAGCTCAAATCCTCAACACTGAAATGAGATATGCTATTAGTATCATATATTCCTACATACAGTGTGTCTGTGTCAACTGACAGACCACGCATAAGATACACTGTTTCAACACGACACAGAATGTCACCAGACACTTTATTTAGCTTGTAGATACTAACTGGATAGTCACAGCTGGCGAACAGGTGATGGAGTGAGACAGTTATGGAAATAGGAAATGTCATTTCTTGTGGCTCAATTGTTCTCGAATAATTTCCTTCTTTGCTAAACATGTGAATCCTGTGAGCCCATGTATCACACACATAAATATCGCCATTGTCTCTGTCTATTGACAGACTAGAAGGAGTATCTATTTCCATCTGTCCCTTTCCTTCATTGACACCAGACCACACTGGGTTGTGTCTGTTCACATAGGATACACCCTCGCACAAGCGACACAATCCAGTCATGCCACCTTCCAAACACAAGTCATGCCACTCGAGCCACACAAATGGAATCCGATCCACAGTCGCCTCTAGTCCCCGTATCTTCTCGTCCAACTCTCGGGACACATTTACTAGAGTCTCATTGAGCTCATTGTGTTGGAGATTGTGTGACACCTCAGCTTTGGTAACTTTCAATTGATTCAGCTTCACCTGTCTATCCTCCACTTGTGTCTCTGCCACACGGACCACTTCATCCAGCTGTGCCACCAGTTCGAGGTGTCTGCCACGTAACACTTGGAAATAACCCTCGAATCGTACACGTAACTCCTCTTTCGCTATCACCACTTCCCCTCGAATTCGTTCCAGCTCTCTGGCTGTCTCTTCTCGCATGTCAGTTGCCATTGCCATGAAACCTAACTAGTTATTAAATTATATTTACACGAGTTTAAACCTTTTTTGTCAACAATAATAACAACAACAACAACAACATTACTTATTTGAAAGTCAACAAATTCCTCTTGAAAGCTAAAACAACAACTATCATTACAGTCAAGTTCTTTCATTATGAACATTCAAGGGACCAAAAATCGTGTTCAGAATAGAGAGAATTGTAATTTAACTCCAAAAATATATGAAATGTTAACTAATTTAATGAGAACCCAATTAACCGGTGTATTAACAGAGTCTACTGTATCATACAAATATAAATACAGTATGTGTAAACAAGTGACAATAATTACTTCACCAAACAATAAGGAAATAAGTTTATATCTCAATTAACGAAAGCATAAGTTACCTTAGTATCCTGGCTAGATCTCTTCTCCCTAGTGTCCCGGATAAACCAAATTGGTTGCCTTAATACCCTCTAATGTTGGGCAGGGTTTCATCTATACCCCCCCTCAGGGGGGGGGTTAGCCCCCCCCTGAAATTATTTTTTGAGAAAAAGGACCCCCCTGAGATTTTTTCTGACCCCCCTCTCAGGGGGGGGGTTTAATTAACTATAGCGAAATGTAAATTACCCCCCCCCCACCTGACTTCAATTGGACTTCGTTAACCCCCCCCTGAGGTGAAGGTCTAGATCCATCACTGATGTTAGGGACCTTGATAAACACGACTTTTTTCGGGGGGTCTGGGGGGAAAAATGCGAATTTTTCGGGAAATCCCCTAAAAAATTCCTGAGAGAGAAGACTGGTGAAAGGGTGCAGAATTATATTCTCTATCGAATGCATATAAAATGAATATTCGGGCACTATTTATTGTTCCTGTTGTGACATTAAACAGGTGCGAAAATGTGTCCAAACAAATTAAATAACCCATGAGACACCTATCCAAAAGATTTGGGCTCTTAGTTGATATTAGAAACTCCGTTTTGTGGAGAGGATAAGGACCAACTAATAACTAAAATAATAAAAGTGATTCAAAACTGGGGGATTAATACAAAACTCTAATCGGCACAGGAAAGAAAATGTATAGATTGAAAGATTAATGGGTTTAAGAATAATTTTATTCGGAGTTATCTTGCTTTATTTGAGTCACCAGAGGGAATTATATTCAGTCAATCCTCTGGGCACCCTAGCTTAGCATTGACAGCACTATGGCTACGGGTGATGTGTCTCTGCACTTAGTATCGGATAAAGCGAACCAAAGAGCTAACATTCAGTAGAATTTTGTGGAACTGTTTGTTCGTCTTATCCGGAAATTCGTTCTAATCGTGTTCGTACTAACGAGGTTCTACTGTAAATGAACTGGCCTATAGAGGGATATGTAGGGTATTACTTCTGAATAAACAGAATAGGAATGAAACCTGGGTAATGAAGACTCAAGCCTTCGCATTGCCCTATGGAGAGGCGGTTAAACTAACGAATATTCCTCCTAAGTACCTGTTAGAGGAAGCTTATAACAATAAGAAGAGTATTGAACTGTGCTACTATTCAAATCGAGCAAATACTGAAGTAATAATCTAAGCCAGTGGTTTCAACCGGGGTTCCGTGATTATTGGCAAATCGATGTAAATACATCAGAGACTCAAAATAGTCAATCGAAAATACAATCTTTAACAGCTTATTGACTATCAGACCACGAATAAAAGAAATATGCAAAAGTAAACAATCGCAGATCTACATTGAAACTGTACCTGACAATACTAGTTAATAAATAAATGTAATTAAATTTGTTATAAATATATTCGTAGAGGAATTAGAAGTGTAGGGTTCCGCGTGCTGCCACAAACAATTTAGGGGTTCCGTATTACAAAAAAGGTTGAAACCACTGCTCTAAGCTAACTTATCATAACAGCTCAAGTCGAACGTACTTATATGCTTAGCTGCCAGCCGATATATTAACATTATCGCTACAGTACTTTAACTACCGTAAATAGTGATATTCCAATAAAATAAATATATTAAAGCAAATTAATTATTTTCCAGAAATGAATTATAATATAATACATGAATTATATTAAAGCAAATTAATTATTTTCCATAAATGAAATTGTAATATAATACATTAATTATATTAAAGTAAATGAATTATAATAAAGTAAATGAAATTATTTCCCATAATGAATTATATTAAAGAAAATGAATTATTTCCATAAATGAATTATTTCCCATAAATGAATTATATTAAAGAAAATGAATTATATTACAATAAATGAATTATATTAAGTAAATGAATTATATTTATAAAGTAAATTAATTATTTCCCATAAACTATTATCTAATGATGATTGTAGTCTTAACTTAGCTCACTACTTACAGTGGATATCACATTAACAAGCATATAGGTCGCTAATAGCATAAATACTCTAGTTAGCAATTCAATGCATTTGTCCCGTTATACAGATATCTGATTATATCAGTTATTTACAGCTATTCGTTCCGCGCAAAGGAGTTTTCATACCTTGTATCAGCACTTAACGCACTCGATACTTCAAACAAAATACAGTAGACCTCGTTAATAGGAACACCAGGGATAATCAAAATGTGTACTCTTATCCGGAATTCGTATTAATTAACTTAAGACATGGATTCCCTGGTCTTCGTACTAACGAGAGTTTGCTGTAAGTTAAACTCCCGTTATAACCAAGTCGGATATAGCGAAATAACCGCTTATAACGAAATGGAGATTTCCCCCCAGAGTACTAATGCATTAATTAGTATCCGCTTATAAGTTATAACGAATATCCGGATATACCGAAGGAATTTACAGGTCCCAACACTTCGATATAACGAGAGTTCACTGTATCGATAAATGTAGTTATGTCAAAGGTTAATAAGTACAGTAGAACCTCGTTAGTACTGTTGTATGACGGCTTACTAACTCTATTACTATAACCATAATTAACCATGGATACTATCTATCCATGACGGTTTAATTACCGTCTTACACTTTACACTTCCTATTACACATCTATTAGCATTAAATTAACAGGAATTATTATGTAATAAAGGAGATTTTAAGAGAACCAAAACAGCGTTAGAGTATTAATAGAGTTTGTACTAACGAGAGTCAACTGTATTACTCAGCTATTCATTATAAAAGTACAGTAAACTCCGCTTAATTGGATTATCCTCTCACAGGATTTACAGAACGAAATCAGTTTGTCAAGCAATACTTTCAGTCAAAAGGATTTCTCCACTTAATTGCATCCTACATACTCGATCCAAAGGAACTCAATTAAGCGGAGTCAATTGTATATACAGTAGTGTTCGCGTAATAAAAAGTCGTATTTTGCATTGAAATTTGCTAGTTAATAGGCGAACTTGTTATTAGAGAAATAGAATTTAATTTATCACTAATGCTCATTTGGAGACTGAAAATAACCAGGAATTTTCATGAGTCATAGAGACATTTGACTCGTGATAAAATTCGATGACTCGCGAGTTATCGAGTCAACCAAATGACTCGTTAAAAGCCCTGAAAATAACCTGAATACGGAACACCACTATAACTCCTCAGGCCTGATCACTCTTACGTCACTGGTTAGGCCGGTACCACTTTATAACTGAGTCTACCTGATGTCCTTTGTCCCTCCAGTTAGCAATAATATCCCCTGGCATACGAGCTAGCGAAATAACGTGTCCATGAGGAGATCTGTATTCTCTAAGCTGGTTGCGTCAGTAGAACGAGTAGAGCGAGGCTCCCTATAGCGTAGCTGTAGAGAATGGGCTGCAGTGTAATTATGTATCATTGGGGGGAACCTTGTTACGGTAGTATGTAATCTCATTGGGGAGTTGTTAAACACCCATACAGTGTATTCGTTATGTTTAACTGCTAAGATCATATAGGAGACAAAATACATTATTTATACGAGCCCTTAAGGCCCTTCGGTCTAGGTCGCTTTGCGCGTGTCTGTGATACGCCTCAAGTTAAATACTTTCCTCTTCTCTCCATGGAGGATGTTATAAACTAGTTCCCTTTCATTTCCAAAATTATAAGTTGTTTACCTGTTTTTGTAAACAACAATAAATATTAACATTATAAATTTGTAAATGCGAAATTCGTAATCAGCATACAAACTGTTCTCTCTAATAGTCCACCAGTGGGCAATTGGCCCAAAGTGGATTATTAGAGAAAATGGACTATTACAGATAGTATATTAATTAATAGTTGATTTGGACAAGTAAATAATTGGACAAGTAAATAAGTGGACAATTAGAAAAGTGGACTATTAGAGAGAGCAGACTGTCCTTGTTTACCTATTATAACATTTGGAAGTTAGTTTATATCTCAATTATACATGCGGATTTATACCCCCATCACTTTAATTAATACAATCCGGACAAACAAACACACAACAATCGAGTTTTAATCATTTAAGCTGCTCGTCCGCGCTACGCGCTTTCTACAACTTTCACTCGGTCCTAGGTCCCTCGCTTGTAATTCACACACATGCCTTTTCAAATAAAATCCCGGTTGTATTTATAGACGTGATGCAATTTGAGTAATTAATTTATGTGCATTTAATATTGAGATCAAACTGAATCTAGGCGCCTATAAAAAGTGTCGGGTTATGTAACGAAAAATTAGCAAAATTTTTATACCCCCTCCCTACATCACGCTTTTGCCATTTTGTAATAAAAAGGACGGGCTGTAACACTTACCCCCTTGAGCATTACTTAAAATTCAAAGGCCCTATACACAGGTTGATTATATTACGGGGAATCATATGGGTAATGTTTATGTTACCGCTAGTGACCCACATAACAGTAATGCTATTGTTTCAGAGTAGGGCTGTGCCCCCCTAATAGCATAGGCGTAGGCTCCGGCCAGGGTTGGTGAGGCCATGGCCCTACCAATAATTTGTCAAGACTCAAGAGCCATCATCTATTAAGTGTGATGCAAGTTAGCATAAATGGCCCTACCAATCCTGAATCCAAGCTCAATGGCCCTACGGCCCCTACCAATCCCCATTCCGAGTCTACGAGTATGAACAAGTATGTTGAATTCGAATTTCGCATTTACAAATTGCTAATATGAATATTTACTGTTGTGATTTACAAAAATATGTAAAAGAATTTAAAAAAATTCGTTGTACTAAATTTAATGTGTCACAACTAGTCAGGTTTTTTGTGATATACAGTCAACTCCCATTATAAAAAAGTCGGATATAACGAAGTAACTGCTTATAATGAAGTCGTTTAATGGTCCGGAAATGCTTCTATCTTATTACATATTAAAACTTCGGTTACAACGAAATGGATATAACTAAATTCCGCTTATAACGAAGTCATTTAAATCCCATGATATAGCTTCTAAGCAAGGTTGAAACCGAATACTGATATATTTGGTTGAACCGAATACTATTTTCCGAATAGTTGTTATTTGGTTGCCAACCTGATATATATCACTATTCGGTATTCGATCTCCCAACATAATATTACCAGTATTCGTCTTCGGCAGTGTATTATTCAGTCATTTATAAATTTCCTAAATCACAAATTAATGTTACGGTATAGAGAAGATTTCAATTTTTGCGGTCCTAATTAATTTTTTCCCTAAATCATACTCCAAAAGGAGCGTCTCACGTTCCTGGATAATTTCCTGGTATTCGGTTGACGTAACCGTAAATTATCAGTATTCGTATTCGGTAGGGCACTATTCATGAACTATTCATGTTCGAGCGGTTTCAACCTTGCTTCTAAGCTATTGATCTTACTCCGATTATAACGAATTCTGCTTATAACGAAATCCGTATATAATGAACTCCGGTTACAAGGAAATCAGCTTTTAAACAACTATTTTAGATCGAACTCCGCTTAAGTATAACGAAATGAAACTACAGTCCCGAGCACTTCGTTATAACGGGAGTTGTACAACTAATTTCGAGTTAAGGACTTAAGACACATTTGCAACGCAATGAACAGTCGCTTTCCCTGAATTGGGACACCTCGGGCCTGACATTGTTTCAATTAACGAAATAAAATATACATTAGCTTATCTCTTTGAATAGATTTTGTTTTGGAGATTTTTACGAATTAAGCGGAGTCGATTGTAATTATCTTATAGCTTATCATCTACTAGTTCCATTATATTGAAATACTTCAATATTACAACACTCTCCAAATAGAAATGAGCACACAAACAAATGGATGTGAAGTTAGCAGCAAGTCCAGCAGCAAAAAGTGAGCACGATGCATCTGGTTATAACTCCACTCTACCATAGGCTGTGGGGCTAAAATTAATACCACAGCTCTATCCCCGATGTAGGTTTATGAAATTTCAATTTTTAGTCTCTAACACCCAAAACCACTTGACAGTGACAGTGCAAAAATTACCCTTTTTCACTAGATAACCCACATCCAATTTGAGTGAGCACGATACACCTGGTTATAACTCCACTATACCATTGCTTGGCGGGCTGAAATTTATACCACAGCTTTATCCCCGATGTAGGTTTACGCTATTTCAATTTTTAGTCTCTAACATCCAAAACCACTTGACAGTGACAGTGCAAAAATTACCCTTTTTCACTGGATAATTATCCCACATCCAAATTGAGTGAGCACGATGCATCTGGTTATAGCTACACTATACCATTGCTTGGCGGGCTGAAATTTATACCACAGCTCTATCCCCGATGTAGGTTTACGCTATTTCAATTTTTAGTCTCTAACATCCAAAACCACTTGACAGTGACAATGCAAAAATTACCCTTTTTCACTAGATAATTATCCCACATCCAATTTGAGTGAGCACGATGCATCTGGTTATAGCTACACTATACCATTGCTTGGCGGGCTGAAATTTATACCACAGCTCTATCCCCGATGTAGGTTTACGCTATTTCAATTTTTAGTCTCTAACATCCAAAACCACTTGACAGTGACAATGCAAAAATTACCCTTTTTCACTAGATAATTATCCCACATCCAAATTGAGTGAGCACGATGCATCTGGTTATAGCTACACTATACCATTGCTTGGCGGGCTGAAATTTATACCACAGCTTTATCCCCGATGTAGGTTTACGCTATTTCAATTTTTAGCCTCTAACATCCAAAACCACTTGACAGTGACAGTGCAAAAATTACCCTTTTTCACTGGATAATTATCCCACATCCAATTTGAGTGAGCACGATGCATCTGGTTATAACTACACTATACCATTGCTTGGCGGGCTGAAATTTATACCACAGCTCTATCCCCGATGTAGGTTTACGCTATTTCAATTTTTAGTCTCTAACATCCAAAACCACTTGACAGTGACAATGCAAAAATTACCCTTTTTCACTAGATAATTATCCCACATCCAATTTGAGTGAGCACGATGCATCTGGTTATAGCTACACTATACCATTGCTTGGCGGGCTGAAATTTATACCACAGCTCTATCCCCGATGTAGGTTTACGCTATTTCAATTTTTAGTCTCTAACATCCAAAACCACTTGACAGTGACAGTGCAAAAATGACCCATTTTCACTAGATAATTATCCCACATCCAAATTGAGTGAGCACGATGCATCTGGTTATAACTCCACTCTACTATAGGCTGGCGGGCTGAAATTGATGCCACAGCTCTATTCCCGATGTAGGTTTATACTATTTCAAAAAACATGTATCAATTTTCATCCCATAATGACTAATCATATTTACGAGTGTGAAGTTGGCGCAGTATTCAACTGAGCACAGATCAAATCCAAATTTGAGGCCCTTCCCACAGTTGGATTTGGCCAAAAATTACACCCCTTAAAGGGGAGATACGGACATTTTTGATTCTGGATAAAAATCTTATAATTTTTATTTTTTGTATTTATTTAAAAAAATTATGTCTGAGCACTAAAAAAAATTATTTTTGACAACAATTTTTCGAAAATGAAGTTAAAACTTTGCAAACTTTGCATACATGTTTGTGAGTAAGGGACGTTTCTTATTTCAAAATATTTCAAAAAAATATCAATATTCCTATGAGATAGAGCTTGGCAAAGTTTAACATCTATTTACTTCAGATTATATATTTCTATATTGATCGAGTGAACAAGCACATGTGCTAAAGTATTCATCTATTTGGTAATAATTCGATAATGATTTATTATAGTTTAGCGTTTCCAATTTGTCTTTGCCATAGTCAATTATATACAGCCTAGTTCTCGTATTTTCTGCTCAACATTTATACTGCATTCAAAACTCTAAATTATTATTATTTTTAAAAATACTATTTCATACAAAGACAACTGATGTATTAATAATACACAATACCTCACAGACAATACCTAATACAGAATAACTTTTGTATGTAAGATGAGGGAGAGCAATGGCATATAATAAGTTAAGATATATTCTAGGACTTGTGGGTAATAACATAATTTTTGTTAGATGTCAATTGTTTTAGTTTTAAAACTTTAGCACAGATTTCACTGTAGATCCCCTCAAAATGTCTCCCAAAAGGGGAAGTTTTTATATAGGTATCCTTTTCAAAATTTTCAGGGTTATCGTCTTTAACTATACTTTCTAAATCTAACAAACTCTTAGTAACTGGGGGTAACATTGATTCAGTTGTCATTAAAACACACAGGGATGCAAAAACAATATTTATTTCGTCGATGTTTGAATTTGTTTTGTACCATAGTACCGCATGCATGTAGCACTAACTGTTTGAGTCGTTTATCAATTTTATAATTCTTAGCTAATTTGTAACTAATACTTGGATTATGTGTGTCGAAGGAGATGCAATACAGTTGGTAAATTTAAAATTTGCATTGGTTTTACAGTTTACAATTTCCCAGCATTTAGATAAATATATATGGATATACTTTGTTTATTGAATGCTAAACATGTACTATGCATTAATGGTTAACTATAGTCCATTTCAACTTGGTCAATATTTATATCTTATGGAGAATTAGCTTACTAGTTAAAATCCATTTATTTAAAAAAGGAGTTATTTCGGAGAATCCCTGGGCACTACTTATCATTTCTGCAACAGGTACAGGGCTCGTGCAAAATTCAGGGTGCTGTAAAGTAAGAGCATAATAGTATATCGATTTTGCACATATTGATGGCACTTTAATAATAGAACTCGTGGCGTCGATATTCAGTACAATATTTTTATTTTTTAAGAATTTAAAAACTTCTATCTGTTTTAAGGTATATACATTAATAATAAATGGATCTTGTACCATATATTTAATGTAACCGGTATTTGATCGTCAGGTAACTCTAAACGGAAAAGTATTTCAGTTTCCAAAATATCTATTATATCGTCATTGGAGACCTATCTATAGAGTTCATGTCTGATTTAATTCTTCACAAAGTTTGTCGGGATTTTAGATTAGAGAAATTACCCCTTTTGAATGCCTCGATATTCTTTTCCAATATAATTGTCTATTAAAAATATTACTTGCTGAAATATTAATTAATTGTTACCCCATTTTTTTCCTTTCACATGCATTAATGTGACGTGCATGAGTAGTTTTATTATTTGCATGTTCTAACGAAATATCACCATTGGAATGATAGCCGATAGCTAAGCATTATAATCTATTGAATTAAAATCATTCTCAATTGAAAAAGTTACAGAAAAACAATTAGAGAATTTACATACTGCCCAAGTTTGGAAAAACGAGGATTTAAATTTCCTACTATCACATTTTTTTGAACCAATAATGTTTAAACTTTAAAACACAAATTGAATTTATTTCTGAAAAACTTTTAGCAATTAGACTAGTCCATTCTATATTCAATCGATATTTACCATCATCATCTATGTAACTATGCTATTTAACTCTTCTCTATCTATATAAAACTCGCCGAAACAATTTCTACTATAAAATAATTTTGTATCTTTTTCAAATGCATTAATAATTGGAAAATCAACATTTTCAGGTTTACTAAAAATAAAGCCAAGCATGTTTTCTAAATTATTCGAATTTTTTAATGGATCATTAAGTGCAAAAACAATTGTAATCAATATATATATTTTTGAAATACAAACGTCTCCTCCATTGAATGACACTATTTTTGTCCCGTTCCAACAATGAGAAGTGTCTAAAATTATAACTTGAAGCATGCTCAGTTGAAAATGTATTATAAGGGTACTGAGTCTACTGACGTGATCAATGAATAAGTGCAAAATTATTTCAATTGTATCTCATAGGAATATTGATATTTTTTTGAAATATTTTGAAATAAGAAACGTCCCTTACTCACAAACATGTATGCAAAGTTTGCAAAGTTTTAACTTCATTTTCGAAAAATTGTTGTCAAAAATAATTTTTTTTAGTGCTCAGACATAATTTTTTTAAATAAATACAAAAAATAAAAATTATAAGATTTTTATCCAGAATCAAAAATGTCCGTATCTCCCCTTTAAGGGGTGTAATTTTTGGCCAAATCCAACTGTGGGAAGGGCCTCAAATTTGGATTTGATCTGTGCTCAGTTGAATACTGCGCCAACTTCACACTCGTAAATATGATTAGTCATTATGGGATGAAAATTGATACATGTTTTTTGAAATAGTATAAACCTACATCGGGAATAGAGCTGTGGCATCAATTTCAGCCCGCCAGCCTATAGTAGAGTGGAGTTATAACCAGATGCATCGTGCTCACTCAATTTGGATGTGGGATAATTATCTAGTGAAAATGGGTCATTTTTGCACTGTCACTGTCAAGTGGTTTTGGATGTTAGAGACTAAAAATTGAAATAGCGTAAACCTACATCGGGGATAGAGCTGTGGTATAAATTTCAGCCCGCCAAGCAATGGTATAGTGTAGTTATAACCAGATGCATCGTGCTCACTCAAATTGGATGTGGGATAATTATCCAGTGAAAAAGGGTAATTTTTGCACTGTCACTGTCAAGTGGTTTTGGATGTTAGAGGCTAAAAATTGAAATAGCGTAAACCTACATCGGGGATAAAGCTGTGGTATAAATTTCAGCCCGCCAAGCAATGGTATAGTGTAGCTATAACCAGATGCATCGTGCTCACTCAATTTGGATGTGGGATAATTATCTAGTGAAAAAGGGTAATTTTTGCATTGTCACTGTCAAGTGGTTTTGGATGTTAGAGACTAAAAATTGAAATAGCGTAAACCTACATCGGGGATAGAGCTGTGGTATAAATTTCAGCCCGCCAAGCAATGGTATAGTGTAGCTATAACCAGATGCATCGTGCTCACTCAAATTGGATGTGGGATAATTATCTAGTGAAAAAGGGTAATTTTTGCATTGTCACTGTCAAGTGGTTTTGGATGTTAGAGACTAAAAATTGAAATAGCGTAAACCTACATCGGGGATAGAGCTGTGGTATAAATTTCAGCCCGCCAAGCAATGGTATAGTGTAGCTATAACCAGATGCATCGTGCTCACTCAATTTGGATGTGGGATAATTATCCAGTGAAAAAGGGTAATTTTTGCACTGTCACTGTCAAGTGGTTTTGGATGTTAGAGACTAAAAATTGAAATAGCGTAAACCTACATCGGGGATAAAGCTGTGGTATAAATTTCAGCCCGCCAAGCAATGGTATAGTGGAGTTATAACCAGGTGTATCGTGCTCACTCAAATTGGATGTGGGTTATCTAGTGAAAAAGGGTAATTTTTGCACTGTCACTGTCAAGTGGTTTTGGGTGTTAGAGACTAAAAATTGAAATTTCATAAACCTACATCGGGGATAGAGCTGTGGTATTAATTTTAGCCCCACAGCCTATGGTAGAGTGGAGTTATAACCAGATGCATCGTGCTCACTTTTTGCTGCTGGACTTGCTGCTAACTTCACATCCATCACAAACAAACACAAATATTTGGCACCAAATATTATATGGGATATAATATAGTGGCATTATTTCCAAAAAATATAAAAATAACGGGTGAATTAATTGTTAATTAATAACTCTTCCAAGTGCTTATTTGCAGTAGTATACTGTATTTTCTTTGTGCCATAAATAAACTTATGAATATGTTTAATCCAAATACAGATTGTGACGAACACGAATGACGACAAGATTATTGATATTGATAGAAAGAGAATAACTTTGCCTATCACTTCCGTATATCGAATAACTTTCAAGAATGTTTCAACAGTTTCTTCAGTTTGGATAACATAGCTTAACGAACTGAACAAATTAAACGGGAAATAACAGTCTCCGTAGAGTAGTATACTGGTGAAAACCGCAGTAAGATCAATTAAGACCTCTCCTAATATTAAGAACAGATATGCCCATGTTATAATATTAATAGTGTGCTTGCAGTATCTGTACTGTTTCATCTCTTCCTTGTTGGAACCGTATTGTGTGAGACGCTCCAAAGCTCTCTGGAGCAAGGCACATTTGAATCGCTTGGAAATGCGAACAAATATGCAGAAATATACGAGTACAATAAGGAAGTACAGTACTGTACTAATAACTGTGGTGTATTGTATAAACCCAGTTAGGATAATGACTGTACTTAACAAGGTGGTTATAATTAATAAAAGTCGAGAATTCAATGTGTTGTACGGTTGTTTGATTTTCTTCATACGAATAATCAGATAATTCATCAAACATGCACTGAAAGCAAACACAAATAACTCAGCAGATGCCGCTATGGAGTTAAGCCCATTTAAGAAAGGAATTTCCGTGTATACAATATTAACTTGATTCAGTGCAGGCTTGTGATAACTTGTGCAAACAGTGAATGGTAACTCGAGTGTATTATTACTTGCTTTATGGTAGGTAAGGTTACGGTGTATGGTATTTAATGTGAAAAAGAATATTGTAGCAATATTCTCAGAAAAAGTGATCAAAAGTAATAGAGTATTTTTCCATATTTCAGTTTCATAATGATAATAAAATTGTTTGTTTAAATAACCTGAATCACCTGAGAGACATCTCACTACTCCTCTCTTGTATTTTCTGCAGCAATGGATTCTCCTGGCGAAAACAAACCCCCAGTATCCACTGAATATTAGGAAAATAGATAATAACACTGAGTTTAGGATAATTGCAAGTACCATTTCAAAATATATTGTTAATCATATTTATTGAGTCTTTTATAAGAAGATGTGAATCCTGACTGTAATCCAACTAGCATTACTGCTTACATAAAATGGTGAGTATTACACATATATACTCGGGTAAAGTTTTATTGTAATATAGTACTATAACACTCCCACTTAGCGTACTATATTACTTACTTCTTACTTACGTTACAGTCTATTATGTTACAGTCTATGATTTGGTCAGCTTTCAGTGAGCACATATCGAACATACAATATAGTATGAACTGTAATTAAAGAATAATTGTATCTTGCGAAAATTATATTTCTACTTTCAAAATATTGCTGACAAATAGTTGAATCTTCCCGTTCTTTATCTGCAATTCAAACCCTGAACAGAGTAATATGTTTCGGAACCAAGGAACAGAGTAATATGTTTCGGAACCAAGACCCATTATATATGTCCCACTTTACCATAGACGTATTATGAAAAGTTATTGCTTTAAATATCCGGGATTAGCATTTAGGAGCGCTGAATACCTTGAATATCTCTATAACCAGTGATAACAAACAAAGAGTTTCTTTTGGGGAAGATTTAGTTAGAATATGCTTCATGATCCATTGTTTCCTATAGAACTGTATTATGACTTGCAATTAATTAACTATGATAATAGACCTTGGATAACTGTAGTAGATTATAATATACGTGTAGTTTGTTTATACATTTTTATAGCAATACCACGGATACTAACTATACATAATACAGTGTGTGATAATGCCCTATACACCACTTATCTGGGAGGTAATTACTTGACTATTTATTAGAACTAGATAGTTGTTTGTTTGTTTGTGTGTTTGTTTGTCCGAATTGTATTAAAGTGATGGAGGAATAGAAACCGCATTTATAATTTTTTGATAGAGACTAAGTTCCAAATGTTATAATAAGTAAACAAGTATGCTGATTTCGAATTTCGCATTTACAAATAAATAATGTGAATATCTATTGTTGTTGTTTACAAAATAGGTAAATGAATGAATGAAAATTCTAAAAAAATTGGTGTACAGGGATTTAGGGCCAATGAACAGGAGCAAACTCCGTACATGGATATGACTATGAGGTGGGCAGGCAGGGCCGGATTATCCAATAGGCACAGTAGGCACTGTGCCTAGGGCCTACGAAAAATTTGGGACCTACGAACGAAATTTTGGGGCCTACGAACGAAATTTGGGGCCTACGAAAAATTTGGGGCCTCATTCCTGCATGCTGCCTGGTATCCTCAAAGTGCCTAGGGCCTACGAAGACCTTAATCCGGCCCTGTGGGCAGGTATGTATCGGACATTGTTTCTTAGGTTGGATAAGAGTCTGGGGGGCGATGTAAGATCCCCCATTTGGGTCCAGGATGGATTGTAAAGGCAATATGTAGTCCTGAGATCAAATAACTATAAAGAATCATACTACACTATTATAACTATAAAAATATTACTGATGAAGTTATTAGTAACTTGGAAAATAATCAAATAGTATTAGAAGTTAGGGTCACTAATTGAGTAATTATAGCATCTTACTCAATTGCACTCTAATTAAGACAGAAATCAAAGGCAATTTAATATTTAAAAATATATATAGTTCGCCAGAATGTCAGCTGTGTATAGTTTCTTGAATAATACATTTTTAAAAAAGACAATCTTCTATTTTAAAATTATTGATTCATCAACTCTGAACCAAGCCTGTAGCTAGAAAGCGATAGTGAGTGAGGAAGCCAGAATTTCAGTTTGGGGCTGAGTCTCATATAGCATGAAACCCTATGTATATTCAACGGAGTTTAATTGGACATTAAGAATCCTCAGAGGAACCAATTTTGTATGGAGGCCTCATCCCCCCTAGACCCCTTGGCTACGTGTCTGCTCTGAATACAAAGTATAAAGCACTGTCTCTATAGCTTGTTATGCACACCAATAGATAATGCAAGCAGTATACATACACAGTTGAGTACAGTACATGAACTGACTTTATACATGGAATCTCATAAGAGATATTCAATAATTTTTTTGCATTATACAAACATATTCAAATCATTATAAACAACTAAATCTATTCATTATAAACAAATAAAGACTGATATTTTATAATTTCTTCATAATCAAATACTTTAAAAAGTTTGCCAATACGTAGATGCAATAAAATAGACTTTAAAACGAATGCTGCATAAATAATTCATATAAACAGTAATTAATTTAGTAACTAGAATAAATTAAAGATCAAGAAACACCAAACTATATAACTTATTACATAATGAATTGATTAAACATTTTGAAAGATTATTAGAAAATTTGGTTTAATTGTTAATAAGTAACTTTGGTTAAGTCTAAGGTTACAATGGAATATGCATAGAGACTTTCCTATAATTAGTCTCATATTGCATCTCTCTATAAATAAGCTGATTTAGTGGCTCTATACTATTCTACTCAACTTATACTATTCATAATAACTGTATTATTACTTGAAGATATTTGTATAAACTCAGAAATTAAGCTAATTTCTACAGTCAGTGATTTATCAATTTATCAGGTTAGTATTTAGTATTTGACAAACAATTTATTTTGTTAGTTGAATAATTTCTTCACCATAATATCTGTTGTTAGGAAACTTATCCCTATTTGAAGAATCTCAAAAGGAATTTCTTATAATCAGAGATACAACCATTCTCAACGAAATACAGTGAGTTGTCTTAAGTACATTTTAGAATTTACAACTTATATTATATCAGAAAATACCGGCGTTTAATAATGTCATATCAATAACTTATTCATATGATGTACATAATTTATTTGTATTTCCCTGTGTTTATAGATCCTATTAAGCCCACCATACACGATGCAACAAAGTTGCATGCAACTGTTGCATCGTGTATGTTGATTGTTGCACGCAATATTGTTGCATGGAAATTGGACATGTTCAATTTTCTTGCAACAATGTTGCACGAAAATAAATGTTGCATGCAACTTGTCGCACGAAAATTGTGTTGCATGCAACATATTGCTTGCAACATTGTTGCACCGTGTATGTTACCTTGTTGCATGCAACAAAGTTGCATGCAACTGTTGCATCGTGTATGTTGATTGTTGCACGCAATATTGTTGCATGGAAATTGGACATGTTCAATTTTCTTGCAACAATGTTGCACGAAAATAAATGTTGCATGCAACTTGTCGCACGAAAATTGTGTTGCATGCAACATATTGCTTGCAACATTATTGCACCGTGTATGTTACCTTGTTGCATGCAACTTTGTTGCGTGCAACAGTTGCATCGTGTATGGTGGGCTGTACAATTATCAATAACGCTAATATCATCAATCAGTTGAATCAAAATCAAGTAAGCAAATTTCTTTGTATTATCTGTATATTCACTACAATTGTATCGATATACGTACATTCGCATTAACTAGCGCGCTTCGCTTGCTAGCTAGGTCGCTTCGCGGCGGAACAGAACCTCACACCAACCGCTTCGCGGTTGGTGTGTGGTTTATATACTCCTAATATTGATTATAAGTGTAAATAGGCCTAAATAGTCAAAGTTAACAATGTGAAATTTTAATGATTACCTCATCATGCGATAATGAGTTGGCATAGTGGCGATCTGGTGTGACCAACGTGTCCGCATCATTAATATACGTGTTCTATTAAATTTTCAGATTTTTATCTCTTAAAGGGCGCGAACTATGATCGATTATGTGAATTTTCAGGGTTCTCGAAATGTGACAATGACGTCATAACTGTCGAGGTGTAAGAAATTTTGAGTGGAAACCTCAACTTGTTGGCGGGTGCCAAAAGTTATCCCTATATGCCAAAAATCACATTTGGAAACCGTCCACTTTCTTCAATCAACTCGCGACATACAAACAAATATATATATATATACAACACCTGTCACGCCAAAATTGGTCCGGGTCAAAACTGGTCCGGCCGGACCACTTTTGACTGCCAAAAATGGTCCGGGACCAATTTTGGCTGGCCATAAATGGTCCGGTCGGACTAGTTTTGGTCGCCAAAAATGGTCCGGTCGGACCAGTTTTGGTCGCCAAAGGCGGTCCACATTGGCCAAAGGTGGTCCCCGCCGGACAGCCATTCCAAGACAATAATTATATAGCTTTTATCATTCATCAACACAAGAATACATAGAGATGCAAATGTTTTCACAATATTCAATAATATCAATTACAAAGTTGATTCTTTACATTGTAACTCCATATATCACAATTACAAAACCAATTCTTTTCACTATTATTCATGCCTTCATACTTACTTATAAGGGACTTATAAGGGACTCCTTTTCCCCCTGAACCATAGTAGACAATTAGAAAGAGATACATTTTCAATTTAATTATTGATTGTCCTACACAATTTCGCACTAGTGGGAGGTCTGTTTTAGCAACTTTAGTGCGATCTAACAATGCGATCTAGCAAAAAGTTTAGGCCGGACCTATTTTAGCAAGCTAGGACCATTTATGGCAGGCCAAAATTGGTCCCGGACCATTTTCGGCCGAGCCAAAATTGGTCCGACCGGACCAGTTTTGGCTCGGACCAATTTTTTCGTGACACACCCACCCATGTTTTAATAGTATAGATAGGGAAATATTATCATTATGCCCTACTTGATTTTGTTGTACAATATAAAATCTGCTGGCTTAATTATAAGTCAAAAATTGTTATTTATTTCGGGAGAGTTTAAAGTTAATACATACTCCGTGCTATACCAATACGTATACTGATTAGATTTGTCATGAGCCATACAATCAACTTTTACAAGAATCAATTATTTACTCTTTAACTCAAATCTTGCACAGTTAATTAGTGGATAAATAAGTCCTTTAACCGAATTACTTGTTCATGGAAATACATAGATGCAAATCTATCCAATTTGGTTTGAAAAATGGGTATGTACACTCAGGCCCGGATTAAGGCACGTTCAGAATGTTCAACTGAATAGGGCCGCCCACCAAAGGGGACCGCCATGCCTAACATGAATTGGTTTCACTGCATCCTTTGTTGAGATTTAGAAGAGCTATTGACATTATAGTAATCTTAACTATCTTATGAGTATATTTGTTGCTAAAATGAGTTCAATGGTCAATGTATATTTGATATTGATTTCATTTACAGTAATTGTGTTTGTTATTCCTAAGCAGGAACACTTAAATTACTTGAATCTACAGTTTCTTTTATAATAAATAAAGCAATTATATACAAATTAATTTTGATTTGCATAAACAAAAACACGAGGGGGCCGGCCACCAGCTTAATCCGGCCCTGTGTACATTAACCCGGCCAAAAGTATTTGAAGAACAATAATTTTATGAATATATTCCAGCTTCTAGAGGCATAATTACATTTGTTGATGCTTGAATATAAAACGATAGTTAAAGTATAAAAAATAACAACATTTTGAATTTATTATTTTATAGAGGTATTAAACTCATAAACTTTATAGAGAGCTAATTAAATACAGAATTTCTGATCATTATGAGGCATTTATAATTTACTAATTCTGATTTCACATTAGAATTCCACATAGTCGAATTACTCTAGGTATGTACTTAATTTCTAACCATTAAGATTAATTTTACTGAGATACAGCCACATTACAGCCACACGTTACAACGGTTTAATAATAGTTACAAGGTGTATTATACACAAGTTAGCTATCTATCAATCAGCGAGTTTAGGTAGGAATTTATATTTACGATCACACCATTCTAAACAAATGTCAAGTTGTTGTCCAAAAGGAGTCTACGAATATCCGTATTAGTCTTATCTTCCAAACGAATATTTGTTCAAACATTTCGAACGAATATTCGAATATTCGGTATATTCGTTTCAGCCCTAATATACTCATTTCAAAGTAAACTTGAATTAAGCAGCCGTTAAAAAGTTACCATACGAATATTCCGTCTGCACTAAATTCCTGTTGTTCAAATAATTGGGTCGTTAGTTTAAAACACTTAATTGCCAACCATATTCTTCAGATATTTGATTCGTTGTCGATTTGAACTTACATAGGTTTAATTATCATTAATTATCCGATGAGGATAACTATTTTAGCGCCTAAATGCCTATTATACTGATTAGATTTAATCTGAACAATTAATTGTTTGTGTGTTTAAACTATTAATATTAGCAAGAAAACTACGCAAAACATACTCATAAAATTAATGTTATATCCATTGCATATTGGAAGTATATATGTAGTATGATTTGTAGGCGATATTACATTCTATGGAACACGGTTAATTAATTAAATAAGACCTAATAAATAATCAAACTATTCCTAGCATTCTATACATAAGACAATGGCAGTCACTCAATTACCTAGGCAGAGATTAGTTAGTACCTATTACAGTGGACTCCGCTTAATAGATCCACCGGTTAATACAGTGGTTCCCACCTGGGGTGCATGAACTCCTTGGGGGTGCACTGGACAAGGAGTGGAGTGAATATTGAGCATTTAAAAATAAAGTTTTAAAAATATATTTATAATCTACAAGTTAAATTCTGATTACTCGACTATATTGATTTATTACTATTGTGTTCTGTAAGTTACCCGCCGCTTTTTCAAAGAGGGCTTGGTCCGTACTGGTCCATTTATCACAACCTACCTTTGGGCATTCGCCCCCCCCCCTCCACAATATTGGTGCACCTCATAATTTTATTCTCCCTAAATCAGTAAATATTGTTGTCATAAATTGTTAGTAATACTCAATGATATTTGAAAATCCTCTTCACCCATGAAAATTTTTCTCGCTCGCTGCGCTCGGTCGTCTATAAATCCATGCATACTTAGATTGACCTTGTTATATTATTACACTAGCCGAAAAGCCGCCCTCTGGGAGGCGTTTTTCTGCTAGTTTACTACGCTTTACTACGCTTTGTATTTGGTGGTAAGTTTCATTTTCACGTTTTAATCGCTTTCTCGCTGTATATTGGGCATTTGTTTACAATCATTACCAACACGCGAACGTTTTTTAAGTGGCATACGTAATAGTTGAATAACAGGTTTGGATTTTGTATGTAAATTATGACTGGAGTTGGAAAAATATGTCAACCCGATCTATATATAGTCAGGTTCTTTTATTATGAACATTTAATGGACCAAAAATGTGTTCATAATAGAGAGACTTCATAATAAGCGAACTCAACTTAATACAACCCTATGTAAGTTGTTAAATTGGGACCATAAGGCTTGTTCATAATAAAAAATCTTCACATTAAGCAGACGAAATCTTGTTCATAATAAGCAGACCTGACTGTATAGCAATAGGTATGACTATTAAATTGTCCAACAACACAAATGTAAGGTTGAATTTTATTGGTCTATATGTATATTCAATTGTTGTTTATATTATGGGAAATCATAATGGAATACTGAACACAAATAACTGATTGGATAAATTAATTTACTCTCGCCAAATTAAATTACAGTCTCAGATAGGCATTATATACTGCACACTTAACAATTGATAGAGACATATAAATCCTTTTATACTAATTGAATGCTAGATGCTAATCCATACTGGGACAACCCTCGAATTTAATTGGTTAAAGGTTTTGTCACCTTGGGGATGGGAAGATGTGAATATTTTTCTTAAAAATTCCTTATCTGGAGTGGTGAGATAATTCCTAGATAATATGCAAAATTTGGTAGAGATCGGTTCAGGCATCTCAGAGGAGATGTGAGGACAGACAGACAGACAGACAGACATTGTCTTTTATATATATAGATACTGACGCTTTTCATCCCAATGAGACCATATGATGATCACCCCCCATCCTGTTTTTAAAATCGATGCCCTTGTCAATAGTTCATAAACTTTATAATGAGCTAATTAAATATAGAATTTCTGATCATTATGAGGCAATTATAATTTAATAATTCTGATTTCACATTATAATTCCACATAGTCGTATTACTCTAGGTATTAAATTTCAAATAATTACGATTATTTACCGAGATACAGCCAAATTATCATTTGTGCAACTTATGCCACTTCATATATTTTTGCTGAAATGACATGAAATCCTAATATTATTTAATTTAAAACTTTAGACATATATTTATACTCATTTCAAATTACTTTAAGCAGCCGTTAAAAAGTTACCATACGAATATTCCGTCTACATTAAATTCCTGTAGTTCAAATAATTTTGTTGGTTAGTGTACACTTACTTGCCAACCATATTCTACAGATAATTGATTTGTTGGCGATTTGAACATACATTGTTTTAATTACCATTAATTATTCATTGAGAATACTTCTTTTAGTGTGTAAATCCCTAATAACTGATTATATTAGATTTCATCTGAATAATTCATTATTTGTGGAGTTAAACTATCAACTTTAGGAAGAAAACTTCCCAACACACCATTGAATATTGCAAGTGCATAGCATAATTTGTACTAAGACTTAATTAATCTATATCATCTAATTGCATACCTTGATGTATTCTTTGTAAGAATAATTCGGTTAATGAGTCCATTCAGATACCGGAAATGGGGCGACTTTGGTCCAAACTTAGGTTATTATTCAAAAATATATGTATCGGGTGATCGATCAGGTTAAGATGATCAGAGAAATATAGTTTTGTGTATATTATGAATATACTAGGAATTCAAATTTCATATTTGTGAATAGATATGTATGATATTCACAATACATTTGGAATTTAGGCTCAAGAATCGAAACGATATCGCAAATAGCTCTTATTTTAAAATCTCGCTCTTTTTAAGTTAATAAGCTCAAAATTCCAACACAGTATGAATTTACTAGGGCTGTATCGAAATAATAAAGTAACAATATCAATAGGGCTGAACAAGTATCAATATACTATATTAAATGTATTATCAATTCATTTTGGACCTATTTACTAGGCATACGATTGATTCCAATAATTTCCTGAATTTAATGACCCTTGGGCAAAAGTTAAACTCATGGGTCTACGTGGCCCCAGTTACTTAGCATGTTCCAACACCAACTTTTCTAAGGGATATACTATACACCGAGTTCTGATATCATTCTGTAATACATTTTGGGAGCTATGGTATATTGCATATCTATATTATTAAAACTCGATTGTTGTTTGTTTGTTTGTTTGTTTGTCCGGATTGTATTAAAGTGATGGGGGAATATAAACCGCAATTAATATTGGGATATAATCATATAAACTAACTTTCAAATGTTATAATAGGTAAACAAGTATGCTGAACACGAATTTCGCGTTTATAAATTTCTCATATTAATATTTGTTGTTGTTGTTTACTCAAAATAGGTAAACAAATTAATGAAAATTCAAAATCAACCTAGAAGTTTGCTTTCAACTGGTATTATAGGTAAACAAGTGTGCTGAACACGAATTTAGCATTTATAAAATTCTAATATGAGTATTTGTTGTTGTTGTTGTTGTTTACACAAATAGGTAAACCAATTAATGAGAATTCAAAATCATAACGTCCCTTTCTATCATATCCATGTTAGAAAGTGTGAGGAGTAAGGCCGTAAAGGCCGTTAACTTGAGGTGTGTAGCACCGATCTGTCGCAAAGCGACCGAGACCGAAGGGCTCGTACATTTATAAACTGGCTGCCATTAATATACTCGTATAACTATTAGTTCTGATTATGGGCATATCTATACATCCTCTACTGAAATAAATTTGATGAAATACATTGTTAGTATAACACCGTCCCTTTCCATGTCTTAATTACAGTCGCGTTTTAGCCCCGTTTCCCAAAGTACTAACGTTATACAATGAATAGAAGTGTAAATAGGAGATTATTCGAAAATATACAATTGTGTATCTGCTCTTAGGGCTCTACTAGACGGGTCCAGAGGCGTAGCCAGGGTGCGGCACTTGGGGCACAGGCCGCACCCAAAAGGTTTGTGCCCACAAGAATGCCCACTAGTATAGTACTATAGTGCGGAAATGCCGCAACCATAATCCACCAGTGCCGCACCTCCATGCAGGCCTAGCTACGCCTCTGGACGGGTCACTTAGCTATATAGGGAGATAAAATAATCAATTTTTGGTTCAATTGGGGCGATATTCAGCCTGTAGTTAAAGTGAATTCAGCATAGAGCTAAATAATAGCTAGGATTTCAAAAGGTATTAAAGAATAACTAAAACTTACCATAATTTCGTGCGACAGATTAATATTATTCACATTAATTGTTTTAATCTAGTAATTAACCAAGAAAATCCATATATTAATAGCCCAATTTTGTCTAATTCTATGTATAAATAATATATTTAATGCGAAACTCAATATTGTGTATGGAATTTACATATTTTCTGTGTTATTGTGGGATTGGGCTGTATCAACTATAAAAATGAAGAAAACATAACTAATTTCGACGAGATTGATCCATTAATTTATGAGAAATTAATTGTGAAGTGGTGCTCATTTTCTCTACTGGATTTCGCTACAAACTTCACTCGTATTCTTATTTCCCAGCACTCCAGTTTATTAAATCAAGATAATAAAGTCTCATACATTATAGCAAGTATAATTAAATGTATTACAGTGGATGTTGGTTATAAGAACATTCCATTAAAAATACTCCAGTGTGCGATAACAAATTGATATACGTATAATACAATCACACAGAATATACTTTATCCTTATACTCTCGCCCCTAACTTGAGATTGAGATCCGACTTCCCTCTGTGATCCCTGGATCTACGTCTTGCCCTGAAATGGTTTAGCCACTGAGTAACTGCTAATTTATAGTAAAGAAAGACACCATTTGTTATAGAATTATTATCTCCAACTATTAGTAACAACACTTGTCGGCACGAATTAACAAATTCCGATCCCAGCGATAGCATTATATAACCGGTATCCACTGTATTGCATATTTAGTTGTGATGAAATAGTGCGGACTATGTATCTTTAGTGTTGTTGCACCATGGATAATAGTGTATAATGAGAGAAGCAACATAAACCATTGTTTGAATTTGTTTCCATCGAATACAATTAGGAATTTCAAACCTTCTATAAGAAGTGGAAAATTGAAATACAAGTTTTGGCATTATTGAGAGATCAGCTCTGCAATTACGAATTTTAAAACTACAAAATATGCAATTTTAATAACTAAACTTACAAGCCGTCTACTACCACTAAATTAATTTCAATACCTGTGTAATTGAATTTGATGACTTCAGTTTAGTTTTAAATTATGTTGGAGTAAATACATTTCAGTTACAGTTACAGTTACTGTTTAGAAAATTCGCTAAGATCTATTTTATTTGGATTTGAACTGCAGTTCAATTTCTGTTCAGTTCGAAACACTATAGTATGGATGCACTATTAGTCAACCACCAAAATATGGTGCCCTGTCAAAAAATGGCACAGTTGTAATTTACTTTTATCACATGATGTAAATAGGTAGCTGAGTATTCTTAAAGTTTGATAAACAAATAAAATCCGATTTTGAATGTTAATGAATTTCATGTTTGTGCAAATTGGGATTGTGATCACTGGTTAACTGGTTTACTGCAAATATTATATTTTAATGGTACATGTCTGTTAACTAGTAGGGGTCTCAAACTCAATATATCACGGGTAGAAGTGAATTTCTGATTTGATTCTTAATATAAGGAATCCAAATATCGCTATAAAATAATGAGATGCTTCGGAGATTAATAGAGTATCCGTAAATAATGAATCATTGATTTACAAATTTAGAAATATTACTAGCATAAATCCGGGAATAGTTTCCAATAAGGAAATAATCTTCTGGAATAATATTCCTGTTGTTCAAATACTCTTTGTGTAGGTTAGTGTAGTTCGATTAGCTTTAATATCGGTGGAAAACAATAAAATTTACACAGAATATGAAATAGTTTAATATATTTCAGCACTGACGCAAACCTATTAGACCCAAAATATATATTTACAAACCTTATTCGACCATTGGAGTCACCGTATAGACAATAACTGTAACTGTACTGGCATTACTAAATACTGTATAATCTTTTTACATATATAACCGTAACTGTAATTAAAATGAAAACTTTTTAGCTGTAACCGAGGCTGTAATATTTTTTTCAAATGTAACTGTAACTTAAACAGAATATAACCAAATTCAAATTGAGTTTGCAGCACTATCTCTAAACAAAAATGTCAGGTCATCAATAATTTTTAATTTCACAGAGAACTCTCGTTATAACGAAGTGCTTGGGACCTGTAATTTCCTTCGTTATATCCGGATATTCGTTATAAGCAGATATTATTTAATGCATTTAGTGATCTGGGGGAAAATATTATTTCGTTATATTTCGACTTCGTGACACTGTATATGTATAATATAAGCAGTTATAAATGTGGTCAGGCCATGGCTTGACCTGCCTGACAGCTTCCGATGACCCTGTTTACTGATATTGGATTTGTTGGCGATATGAATATACATATGTTTATTCGCCATCAATTATTCAGTGAGAATTCTCCCAGGACCTAGCTCCTTAGTATACTAATTATAATTATCTTTGAATTATAAATTATTTGTGGAATTATCTCCAACATAATTGAATATAACATATATGTATATTTGGAATTTTGTCACTAAAATAGCAGACTTTAATACGGAAAACATCTAATGAACATTCAATTAATAGTTAGATTTTAATTGTAATTATTTGTAAGCGATTTTAAATACAGTAGAACTTAGTTTGTAGCACATTTATTAAACTTGCACCCACTTGAGTAGGGTATACATAAGGAAATGGAATACATTCATTTTATTGGGCCAGGTGTTATAGTGCCAGCGGTCCCCAAAAATACCCCGGACCAGTGGTCCTAGTGTCAGCTGTCCCCCCTCAGGATTAGATGTCCCCAAATCGGACTACTTTAAATGTAGAATATGAAACTATAGTAATGTGCATTGTGAAATTTATTATTCTGGGACCCTAGTGTGAGGTTTCTGAGGGAAGACATCTGACCCTATGGCCATAGGTCTGGGGGGACATTTGATCCTAGGGCCACAGGTCCGGGGGACATCTGACCATAGGTCCGGGGGGACATATGACACTAGGGCCATAGGTCTGGGGGGACATCTGATCCTAGGGCCACAGGTCCGGGGGCACAGCTGACACTAGGGCCATAGGTCCGGGGGGACATCTGACCCTAGGGCCATAGGCAGGGACGTTGCCAGGATTTTTCACCTAGGGGGGAACAGAAATTGCCAGGGGGGGCAAACATTATATTGGTGTTAAATCTAGCAGTTGACGTTACCAAAAACTATGCAATTATAGATGAAGCTTTCTAGTTTAATGTCCTGCAAAGTACATATGAAAATGTTTTGGTTTGTGTAATTCGTTTCAATATAAGTGAAGATTTACATTTTAGACGAGCGAGCGAAGCGAGCGAGAAAAATTTTGAGGTGTCTAGGGATCTTGAGCAATGTACAGGGGAAAATTGGAGCCTCGTACAGGTATATGACTCAAATGGATTTGAAAATGTGAACTCATTATAGGCCACTGTTTGTTGGAATCTTGTTTCAGCTCCACCGCCCGCGTCAGATTTAACTCCCGCACGAATATTGTCATTATTGTCATTATTGCCATTATTACACCTACACTTCAAGTAAGGCCACTGTTCGTTGCCAATTTTATTGTAGGACACACTCTATAAAATAGCCATAATTAGCTAGTAACAAAATCAGAATCTATAACAAGCATTATTACCCAACGATTGCATATTTTATCAATAAGCACTCACAAATTAGAATATTTACTCAGATAATTATTAACTATGTCGTCATCAAATAATGAGATAATGATAATGAGATGCCGTCCGCCCGCATCCTCTGATAGACTTCGTGTGGAGCTGAAACAATATTGTCATTAACACTGGCCTAAATTGAATTCAATAGCATCAATGAATCAGAGAAATAAATAGTTCAATATATTTTACCAGGGGGGGCATTGCCCCGGGGCGAGGATTTCTACCAGGGGGGCATTGCCCCCCTATGCCTCCCCCGTGGCGACGTCCCTGGCCACAGGTCCGGGGGACAGCTGACCCTAGTGCCACAGGTCTGGGGGACATCTGACACTAGGGCCACAGGTCTGGGGGGACATCTGACCCTAGGGCCACAAGTCCGGGGGACATCTGATCCTAGGACCATAGGTCTGGGGAACATCTGACACGGGGGGACCGCTGGCACTCCGACACCGGTATGTGCCAGTATAATGTACTAAATATAAGCAAATTCCATTATTTTCGAAGTCTAGGGTACTACACCTTAAATGTATTTGTGATTATTAAGAAGTGAGTAGGAAGAAATGAGGTCACAATATTGCTAATAAATAACAAAATTTGAAAGCATAAAAAATGTTTAATTTTATATTTTTAAACAAACTGATCTATGGGTTTTTTTTCATAAAATATTCGACTCAAAATAGAATGTTTCCACATCCTTAGTTGCCTTGAGGTCTTATTTTAAGGAACAGTATATACAGTATAGTCAATGGTTCCGATTAATTCCCCATCATTGCAAGGGAGCCCGCAGAGGTAGTTTTGTGGACGCACACGAATAATTCAAATGGTCAAATGGTTTGGTAAATCGATCGTTAATTTACGCTTATTTCCCAATAAATCCATCATTGCAATAATATTCTTGTTTTCCTCTGGTATATTCAAGTAGTAAAGCTAGGCTATGTTAGAAATGAGACCAAGTTAGTACTTAATATTGTGAATCGGCCATCAGGTACTGCACATTTATATAACTAGGGGTATTTGGTTAACTAGGGGTATTTGGTTACATTTATACATATAACTAGGGGTATTTGGTTATTTGGTTACAGTAGTTATGGGGTCATATTCAAGAAAGACGAAATGAAACGCCCCCATACATCTTTAGCATTCCATTGTGTCTATTTGACATCTAATGACTATCAATAAATACAATAAATAAACAGCTCTATTATGAAGAAATGACAGCTCAAATTAGAATAAATATTCAAATTGCCGGTGATTACTACTTTAGTATTTCTAATTTTCTAATCAACTTAAATCTGGGTAGTACAAATGGACTCGAAAAGGTTGGGATTCCATCTCTACACCAATAGTGTATTATACAGCTAAATAATATATTTCAGCTACCGCTAATGTAATAAATTTCCTGTAGTATACTCAATCTGTGTATGAGCCTTTAAATATTTGAAAAGTTGTCGATCCGATTTACGCCCATGAATGAAACCTGGCCCTTAATAGAAGATTACACAGTTTTATCTGACCACTTTTATCAATTGACAAGCCAATAGCTAGACCATTCTTACTTCACTAGTAATGGCGGTCAAACAATGGCCTGACCACTTTATAATTGCTTCCTCCGCCCCTGCAAAGGCCATATAATTTGAAAATAAATAGGCTTAGAAAACAAGCGAGGGCCGCAGGCCCGAATGTAATTGTAATAACGCGCGTTACCCGGAGAGCAGCTTTTAATTGTACAAAACTACAAATAGCGAACATGGACTACGTTTAAATAGGTTACTTTTGAGTTAGGGTAGTTTGAACCAATATAAGTGGAACCCCAATTAATTAGTGGCTCTATTAAGCGGGTTCTACTACAGTTATATGCAGGAGTGGTACCAGTTAGTCCGAGACGCATAGGTTAAGCTATCCACAGGGGACTAATCTGCATTTTTTTCGTTTTCTAATTTTCCTTTTCTAATTCATGTTCCCAAAGAATACTTAATTTATTCTTATATTCTAATATTATTTACAAAATTCAAGAGGGTTAATTAAATATACTAATCAATTTTTTAACTAACCCGAAAAATGAAGTAGATTGGAAAATTACATAATTTGTTGATGTTATTTGATGTAATGTTTATACCCAATCGATAAGGTTTACCCTCCTGTATTAAAGAATCTTTTTTCTAATGTAGGAGTCCCAATGGCAGAAACATTATTCGCTGAATTGGGTGCTTCGAAGGTTTTATCGACTGAACTGAAACTTGAAGAGATCCTACAGATAATGAGCGAATTAAGAATCCCAGATGGATTATACCAAGATATAAAGCAAGGAACTAATTTCCTAATCGCATTGAAGAAATGGACCGGCCATAACGCATTCCTATTCTACCAGTCACTGAAGCACATTAGATCCGACTTAGTGGAAGTGGCATGCAAGATAAAGTGGCTGTGTGTAACTTCCCCAGAAGAGGCTGGGTTTCAAGAGGAAGAAGAATTGACTGTCAAAACACTAATCGAACTATTGAAAAGTGAAGTATCGAAAGCAAACTGGGAGCTTATTTACATGGTAATTACAAACGAAGCTGAAGATAATGCCAATTTCGAAATAACTCTGAACAAACTATCGGAAAAAGGATTGATTGGAAAAGATCTCAAAGCATTGACACGATTAATGGTGGAAATCCAAAGAGAAGATTTAGTAGCGAAACTCCAACAATATCAGAATGCATTCTGTGCCATGGATGAAGAGGAATTTGAAGGAAAATTCAAAAAGGAAATTGGCAAACAAGCAATAGAAATGAAACAGTGGGATGCGAATTTGAAAGATTTCTTACAAATCCAACACAGCACAGTTCAACAAATGCTGGGAGATGACGTATCGGTAAATCTAGCAGAGGTGTTCATCGAATTAACAATCCTAAGAGAGAAACCTCGACCCATTAATTTCAAAGATGAAACAACCTACAACGAGATTGCATATCTCAGAAAGATAGCAAATAAAGAAGTTGAAATACAGCCAGTTGATTTTACTCAAGAATTGACAACATATGAATCTAAAAAGCCGGAAATTTGGTGCATCATTGGCAACCCCGGCAGTGGAAAAACATTCCTGGCCAAGCGAACAGCCCTCAGATTTAGTAGTAACGAACTAACCGGGATTCAATACTCAATCTCAATTCCCTGCCGCAATGAAGAATGGCATTCCATGGAGGTAGCAAGAATTCAGGAGGATAAGAAAGTTGACTCGGTATTTATACAAAAATGGATATGTCTGGGATTGCCGGTTGGACCCAGTTGGACAAACGATTTAGCGAAGCACTTGAATGAATCGAGTGGAGATGGAGTCCTGTTCATTATCGACGGACTAGATGAGTTTACCAGGAAAGTGCCATTCGAGAAAACATTTCTATGTTTGCTGCTGACCCGTCAAACCATGACAAAAGCAACCATAATTCTAACGAGTCGCCCCGGGGCATGGACTGACATCTCCTCTGCACACGAATTGAAAGTGAACAGGTACTACCAGGTGCTTGGGTTCTCGCCAGCCAACAGAGACCTATACTTCGAGAAACAAATACGCAACGAAAAGAAACTGGAGGAATGCAAGAGTTTGCTAAAGCGACACGACGAAATGGATCAGCTCTCGTTAATCCCAGTGAATGCGTCCCTTTTCGCAGCTCTGCTGAAAGGAGAAGATTCCACTCTCATTAACACTCTGACAAACCTCTACTACGAATTAACGCTTTACCTGATAAGGAGAGAACTGGCCCGAACGGGACTACCAGAATTCACACGAGTGGAACGCATATCCGATCTCCATGCCGACATACTTGAATGCCTAAGTAAAGTAGGATTCATCGCAATGCTCGGGGTAGCGAACAGAGAACTAACATCGGAGGAAAACGTGCCTCTAACAATCGGACAAGATGTATACCCCAGTTTGTGCTTAGGTCTAGCTCACGAGCACTACAGAACTAACTCTGTCGGGTTGATAACTAAAGTGTGGACATTTGTGCATCTGACCATGCAGGAGTTCGTCTCTGCTCACTGGGTTAGCAACACTTCCTGGACAAAGCAGTGCTTCAGCATCAGGTACATAGCCCACTCAGTTGATAACTTCTCGCTTTTCAAAATGGTGACGAGATTCCTGTGCGGACTCGTGACAGAAAAAGCAGCTGTTTTGCTTGTCATTATGCACAGACACCTAACCCCGCAACCAATCCCAATGATTGGAATGCCTATTAGTTATCAGCTAAAATATCAAAATATATATGGCATGAGTGTGTGGGAAGAATTCACTAAAATATTTTTCGAATTAATTGCCATTGTATATGAAACAAATTCAATTTCATTAGCTACCTGGTTTAATAACTTCAAACAGTATTTCCCTACTCACATATACCTCTATGTACAACAAGCAGTCTCTCCTAATGAATGGTTTTGTTTCTGTCAGTCTCTCGAACTTGTTAATCGAATTCAACTCATTTACATCGACACTAGTGTCATCAATCCAACTCAGTTCAAATATTTGATAGAGAAAATTGGAATTTGTTCAATTAATTTGATAACATTGCGCTTCCATGGGAAAGTTTCCACTCCGCTATCGTATACAGAAACATTTAGAGAGACAGTAATTAAGTCTGACACTAAAATTAGTATTGAGCTATACAACTGTAATTTCAGTGCTGAGGAAGCTGTTAATCTCCTTCCTACACCAACCAATCAGATTATTGACAGCTTGAAACTAATTGAGAATGAATATTCACATAAAGCTTTTCAGGAATTAACCAATCTATTCTCTGCTATTCAACGCTTATGTGTTTATGAATCTGGAACTAATTACGACACTATGGTACCAGCTCTGTGTCAGGCGACACAACTAAGAGTATTACACCTCTATAACATTCCCTCTAAACTCATTCCTAGCCTAACAGCTGTGCTACCTCAGTTCTCTAAGCTACAAGAGATTGCAATCAATAATTACTCACTGCTACCTGCAATTAGTCATCTGTCCAATCTAACTTATCTACAGATACGAGATCGTAAAACTAGAGACACAACTCTCTGTGAATATTTGTTAGAGATTATTACTGGGAATAGACACTCGTTAAGAGGAATGGTTTTGTGGTCTTTGCACATAATTGGATTGAATAATTGGAGTTTACTTCTCAATTCTTTGGAACTTTGCACTAATTTAGTTCAGCTAAAGATATTTTACATTACTCTATCATCTCTAGACGTCACTCACTGGAGTAGCGCTGTTAAACAAATGAAGTCTGTAGTTGAATTGGAATTCCATGATGTCTCCCTCTCTGACACAGGATTATTATCTCTCTGTGAAGGACTGATATACCATCCTGCTATTAGGAGTCTAAAGCTATCAGGCTGTAAGCTGACTTCTCTATCCTGTGAGCCTCTAGCTAACCTAATTCCAACTGTCTCACAGCTGGAGACACTGACAGTCGAGGGACTATCTGAACCTGACAGAAATCCTATCTCATTACTCAAGGAAACAGTTGATGAGTTTGGTATTGAGCATGATTTGTATTAACTTCTCATCTCTGCTAATAAGGTATGTATTCACTATATTATCTGTTAATAAAGTCTACTCTACTTAATCGGGTTTCTTTTGTCCGAGGATAATTGACAAGATTAAGCGGAGAACTTGATGAAAACAATTATATTTTATTTAGAGGTAATTGTATACGTTATTCGTTTATCAAATATTATCATTCGTAATGCGATATTTTTAGTAATATAAGCGATTAAGTTTCCAATTAACAAAACATTGGCAATATTTACCAATTGTAGACTCGAATAACTATTTTGACGTGATTAACTTAATAACTGAATTAACCGAAAATATTTTGCATTCGCTAACATTTGCATATGAATTCGTTTCCTAAAATTTTAGCACTATTAACCGGTTGAGACCATTAATCGGCTGAGTTAAATGCATTTGTATACCAACTTTTATATAGTTTGTTGTTGTTTACAACACTATATACCTAATTCCATTTGACTCTAAGTGATATTTAACTTCCACTAACAGTTCCATAAGAGCCATTAACCACTGCATCTATATTTACCTAACAACTGCTATACAGATAGTTATTAGCCACTTGGTTAACCACTCCCTCTGTTTGATACCTTCTCTGTCTCCTCTAGACTACACCTCGTATTCCTCTCCTCTCCAGTCTCCCTCTCGTTCTCATCTGTTTATCCGTATTTGGAACTAACTTTAGTGTTATTTTGTGTATTCTCTTGTTTGTATTTATCAATGTGCACTCTCCCAATTAAATTATGTTCGATCTTACTGAGTCTACTGTAATGCAATTCTTTACAAAACTAAACCTTACTTCTACATGAATCAGCTCACATTCTAATTCTACTTATAATTCGAGCAAATCCCTAATATGTTATCTGTTTTGTGGCCTAGAGGCGAATTATTTGCATTTTCTCCAAGTATATATTGTAGGGACGGGTAAGTGCTCTTATTTAAGCTGCGAATTTATTGTCAAATACAAAACAGCTTCCTTATATGTAGACGGTCTATTTATAGACTGTATATAAAATCCCTTACAAAGTAAGCCAACAATTTGTAGCACTTCTATAATTATGTAGATCAAAAGTCCCTGCCGTCTATGGTAATACCGATTGTGTCAAGAAAATCTGGCTTGAAATAGACGAAGCTATTTCAATGTCTTAATTCTCACTTCATAACCTTACAGTACTATTTCTCAGTTGTTTCGTTATTTATAATTCAGGTTATCTATGTTTTCTTCATACGAGAATCTAAATTACAGCTAGCCGATAGCATGGGCCATGAAGGCAGTGGCGTAGCAACTTGATTTTCATTGAATCCCCTCCAAGGGTTCCAAAATTCCACTTATGCAGATATACTTCAACATACTTCATAATAACAGTCCGGGTTCCGCAAACTAGGTTAACAGGCCGAATGCGGCTTGAAACAACCTTATGTGTGCCTGAAAGCCCAATGGAAAGTTGTATCATGTGTGGCCTTTATGCACTTTTTGCTTAGAAATTAGTATAGTTCTAGTATTACACAACATAATAGTAATGTGATAAATTTCGAAAAAATTCTCGATATTGTTTGCGGCCTAAGGAATATTTTGCTAAGATTATGTGGCCTGATATAAATGAAAGTTTGCGGAACCCTGAGTTATGCTATTTGATAATTATTTGTTTTCTAATACATACAGTGGAGTCTCCGAATAAGGGACACGTTGGGGAAATGGCTTCTGTCCGTTGTAGAGAGTTGTCCGCTTCTCGGAGACTGGTCCATAATTATTACATGTATGGTCATTTAAATCCGTTCCAAGAGGCTTGCCCGTTATAGAGGGGTTGTCCGCTTCTCGGAGTGTCCGTTTTGGGAGACTCCACTGTATAACCAATTGTTTGTCAGCTGCGCGCCACAGAGAAAGATACTCTTGAGGAAGCATTCGCCTAATTAAAAGAAAGGCTTGATCCTGAGGAGGACGAGTTCCTCCCTGGAGCCAACTTCCGAAGGATGACGTGGACCCCGGGTGAGCCTGTGCAGGATTTCTTCGCCCGGTACCTGGAAGAAGCGACTAAAGCCAAATTAAAGCCGATGGCAGCTTGCGTCCTTATGGTATCTCAGGCACCTTCGGAAGTTCAACCGAAGCTCAAGAATTGGGTGAGGCCAAATGAGGATACCCTCTCTGCGGAAGATGCTCTCGGTTTCGGTCCTGTCTTAAGGAAGGTGCTGGAGGAAAAAGGAATTGCTACTGACCGCGGCTGTCGCTGCAGCAAATCGCTACTGTATCAGCGAGTGAGCAAGACGAGACATTTGACAAACAAATTGAACCAAGCAGAGAGGTGCACGAACCTAGCTACGTCCGTGTAGTTACCTATAGAAGTCGCAGGGGCCCTGACAGGAGGCAAGCCACCAGATGCTTCGCATGTGGTTCAACCGATCACTTCATTCGCACTTGTCCTGCAAAATTTTGCTCTATATGCGGTGAGACGGGAAACATACCTGCCGACTGTCCCAGTTGGAGGACAGGTGGAAGGGGGCAAAGGCGGAGGCCCAATATCTATCAGGTGTCCGATCAGGAAGAAGCAGCCACTGTCGAGGTGAAGATAGGCCAGCACAAAATAGCAGCAATGCTTGATACAGGGGCTAGACTAGCGTCATTGATATCGGTACAGTAGGGCTTGTTCGGGCGGCAAGCCAGGTGTACGGCCTATGTAACAACCTTGTGATGGTTTGCGGCTATATTGATGTCTCAATTGAAGTGGGGACATTTGAGCCGGTGCTGGAGCGCATGCAAGTATTGGACAGCGCTGAACCGACGTTGCTACTTGGTAGGAAATTTATGGGCAACCTCGGAACTGTCACTTTTGATTGGGAAAATAGTAGAGTCCAAAGGTATGCTGGAAATGGTTCGAAAAACCAAAACCGGAAATTGTTCGAAAGACCAAAATAGGAAATAGTTCGAATTTTTTAGTGTTGCTGCACCATGGATATTATGAAATACCGGTTTGAATCCATGGTACAACAATACATAAATGAAAGTCGAACTATTTCCTATTTTGTTCGAACTATTTCCTAATTTGAAAAAGTCGAACCATTTCCGCATTACCGAGTCAAAATAGGCCGTTCCTGGATTTCAGCGCACTAGCAAGAGCGATGGTGGCCAAGCAGGATGAAGATGAAGAAGAAATGGGCAGGGTGTCAGAGGAAGGGAACGACGGACTCATACCGAGTGAGTTAACAGAGTTAGAGAAGTTTAAGCCAAGTGAATTGGTAACAGAATTTAACCAAGTCTTTGCTAGTAATCATAAGAGGCCGAGTAGATGTAGGTTGATGGAGTTTCACACGATCCTGACAGGCGACGCACCTCCTCAGAAAGTACATCCTAGGCGAATACCACCGCATTGGGACCATGAAATTTCCAGGCAGTTGGAAGAGATGCTGTCAGCTACTCCCCCCATCTGCCAGCCAAGCAAGTCCCCCTGGGCATCGGACGTAGTCTTAGTCAATGGAAATATGAAACGTAAATATGAGGTTCGCAATAACTACCGCAGGCTGAACGCTGTTACGAAGCGGGATGAGTATAGTCTCCCGAATCCCCAGTCCATTTTCGATAGACTAGAGGGTAGCAAGTACTTCTCCAAGCTGGATGTTGCCTCCGCCTATTGGACTATACCAATATCGCCCAAAGATGTTGAGGAGACTGCCTTTCACACCCCGCGTGGGATGTACGAGATGCTTGTCATGCCGTTCGGGCTTTGCAATGCGCCAGCCACATTTCAGAGGGTGATGGACAACATATTAGATAAAGCGCCCCACTGTAGAGTTACGTGGATGATATTCTCATTTTCCTCCTAGCTTCGAGTCCCATCTGGAGCACCTACGAGATGTTTTTAAACGCCTGAATGTCGCGGGCTTACAGCTGCGTCGGGATAAATGTAGAATTGGTTACAGTTCTGTGGAATTCCTTGGACACCGGATCTCCTTCGAAGGCAGGGCGCCAGTATCTGGTTATATTCACAAGCTCCAGTCCTTTCCTCAACCAAAAGTGTCGCAGAGCTTCAGCGTTTCTTGGGGACGGCCAACTACTACAGATGTTACATAGAAGACATGTCTGGTGTGGCCGAGCCTCTATACCAGTTATTGAAACGGGGAGTACAGTGGTCTTGGGACGAGAGATGCCAGAGAGCCTTCGATGAGTTAAGAATGCGACTTACGAAGGAGCCGGTTTGCCTATTACATCCTAATTGAGGGGCGAATTATATATAGAGGCAGACGCGAGCTCTCAGTTGGACGAGAGTACCGGGAAACTAAGGCCGATTCAGTTCTTTTCTTCTTCTCTGAGCCCAAGTCAGAAAAATTATTCGGCCGGTCAGCTTGAAGCGTGTGCTCTTGTCGCGGCGACCCGGAAATGGTCGGTATATCTTAAGGGCGCGCTGGGGATAACGCTGCTCACGGACCATCGTCCACTTCAGTGGAATTGCAAGAACTTCCCTTCAATATAGAATATAGATCTGGGAGAGAAAACCAGGAGGCCGACTACCTAAGCCGTAACACTGAGATGGCCTTCGATAGACAGGTGAATGATGAAGAGGATTTTGAGGATAAGATCTTTCTAGTCAGTGAGGCGAACGAACTTTATGAGAAGTTAGTCGCCAGCCAGGCACAGGATGAGGTGATTCACAAAGCTTTGAGAGAAATCGCGCAAGAAGGACAGGTAGTTAGCGGACAACTGAGGAGGGTCTCGGGCAAGCTCCGATATGCCGATCGAGTTTTGTACTTTTTGGAACGATTACTGGTTCCCTCAGTTCTTCGCCAAGAAGTATTGCGGCTAGTACACTCACAGCATCACCTCGGGCTGGCGGAAACGCTCCGGTCTCTACGCAAAAACCTTCTTTTGGTCCAGAATGGTTCGGGACGTGAAAGCCTTCTGCCGAGCATGTGTGACTTGCCAGAGAGCGAAGCACAAGTCCAGTGGGCGAGAACCAATGAGGGAAATGTACATCGGGCATGGGATACCGGGAGAAGCGATGCCATGGATATTGGCATACTTCCGTGGACTGACGACCCAGAGAAAGGATACAGATACTTCCTGCTCATGGTGGACTTATTCACCCGGTATGTCGAGTTACGACCACTACGAGACCAAGAGGCTAGCACACTCCTCGACGCCTTCCAGCAGGGTTGGGTATATAGGGGACACCGTTGCCTGCAATAATATTAACAGATAAAGGTGCGAACCTAGATGGCCGGGTATTTCGAGAATTCTGCGCTAAGGCAGGAGGGACAAGAGAGCTATCACACCGTATCATCCACAGTGTGATGGTATGGCGGAACGAAACATAGGATTAGTAAAATGCACATAGGAGGACTTCAGGGACCAGATGTTATTAATTTCGTATCAATTTATGTTAATCTGATACAGGTGACAACTCCAGAGTGTCACTTGTGGAAAATACTGAATGCGTGTAGGGGTCCAAAAGCAATAGATTCGTTAAGTACTTGGTACTTCGTGGGGGTGAGTGGGTGGGTATCAGAGTGGACCATGGGTCGATGGGTCATGGGTCATGGGTCAGATGGGTCACCTAAATCGATGGGTCAGATGGGTCATGGGTCACGGCTCCGTGACCCATGACCCATGACCCATTTGGAATTTCAATGTCATCTTCAGTTAAAATACGTTTCACTCATCATCATCATTATTATTATAACATTGATGTGCATTGATATACTAAACATATTCGACATTGCAGCAAGTAGGTTTGTTGAGGTATTTAAACCGTTATTCTGTTATTCTGTTATTCTGTTAATGTTACATTATAGTATTTAGATATTTAAAATTGTTTGATGGGTCAATGGGTCACTCGATGGGTCATGGGTCAATGGGTCAATGGGTCATGGGTCAGAAATGGGATGGGTCAGATGGGTCATGGGTCACCAATGTTGACCCATGGTCCACTCTGGTGGGTATGCTCTAAAAATATATTTTCCATGAAGTCACCTATGGGTTAGTATTCTTAAGATTGACCCCCCCCTGGCAGGAAGGGGAGAGGAATAACCACGGAGAGTACCTTGCAGCACTCAAAAAGAAGCAATTAGAGCTGCAGAAGATCGCCCAAGAGAATATCAACAGGAACCTCCACCGAGCAAGGCTGCGGTATAACGAGGGCAAGCAGGAAAGTGATATCGCTGAAGGAGATAGAGTTATGTTGAGGCAAGGGAATTTACGAGATTCATTGTCACCCAGGTTTGCAGGGCCTTTCCACGTAATCCAAAGAAGAGGGCCCGACATTAAACTACAGTTAAAGCACAAAAATAAGTGGGTGCATATATATAATGTGAAAAAGTACGTAGGGTACAGGGGCGTCGCAAGCAAAATATAAGTGGGGCGGCCATAATTTTATTTTAACAGAGTTAGTGGCGACCAAAACGGGCCTGGCAATGGGTGACCGCTAGGCCGCTCCACTTTTCGTCATAAGTGTATTATTAGGATTTTTATTAACTCACTTGAGCTTATTGAGATATCCTGTAAACCTTTATGATACTCTATATTTAGTATCAGGAGATGTAGCCCGGGCCCAACTTTGGGCCCTCCGACAAGAGGTCCAGCGGGGGGAGGAGCGGAGGGTCAACCGCAGGGCCCTCTTTTTTGGGTTGGGGGTGGGACTCGGGGTCATTGCGACCCTGGGTCTCACTGCCCTATGGAAGTGGGGCCGATAGGTCCAAATGGGGATGGAGGTGGAGTTGGCATAGAAACATCCAAGGTAAGAAATATTCACAGATGCTTACTTTCTTACATTATAACATACTTTAAACGTATTGAATTGTACTCACATCAAATAGATGGAGAATAAGAGAATGTGTATTTTAACTAAATATATATATTCGGATTTTGAAAGCCCTGTATCTCAAAACTAACATTTTCAGATTTATGTAAATGAGAAACTTTTTCAGTTTACACATACTAGAATCAAAATCTCAACGGTTTCGGATAGATCTCGTCTAGATACATCCTGCATCGTTTGCGATTTATTCGATTAGAAATAGTTACAGAGCTTTTCGGATTTAGGATAGGAAAATTTCGATTAAAAAGTTGACATCACGTGATATTCAAGAAAATTAAAAATATAAAAAATTTGAACAATCCCAGACGATGCTGGATAAACGCATTTAAACAGTATTTACTATTGTAAGGTTCATCAATACTAAAAAATCTCTTACATAAATTGGTAAAATTTGAAAACCTAAAAATTTCCCTGTTACTTGTCATTGAAATATTATTGCATTTTCGCAAATAGAAGGATGATTCAAATCCGCAGTAAAAATTTCAAGAAAATGGGATAAAAAAATTTCTTAGAAGTGCATTACAGTATACCTGAACCTTAAAGGGAAAATATGAGGAATATATTTATTACACCAAATATATTTATAATTCTAAATGATTAGTTTCAAGCCGTAGTAAGGCCGCGAAGCGGTCGTCTATTGAGGCGTGAAACGCCAAACAGTCGCAAAGCGACCGAGACCGAAGGGCTCGTATATTTAATATTTGAATGTATTCCAGGCAGAGAAACACAAAAACGAGACTGAGGACTATCTGAAGAAGATGGGCATTGCGATTAGCGTAGGAAAAGATGGGCTAGAGACTACTGTGAAGGGCGTGTTCTCTCCTAAGAACACGCCGCACCTTGTCAACTTGAATGAGGATCCTTTGATGACCGAGTGCCTCATCTATTTCATCAAAGAAGGAGTGACTAACGTGGGAACAAATGATACTTGCGATATACACCTACACGGAAACTTGATCTTTCCTGAACACTGTCAATTTCAGAACAAAAGGTGCAAAGTCCGTTTAGTTCCAATGGGAGTACACCATGTGTTCAGATACATCAATCCAGAGGTTAGTTGAGTACCTTACTTGATACTATATTGTTAGTTCTGTAATAATTCTGCTGTTAGGAAGCTAAGACTTCAGTAATGAGTTTTCTGACCTCCATCGATAAAGCTTACTACTCTTTAAATCAAAGAAATCTGGCAAAACAAACCCCTCCTTAATGTGGTGGTCACTGGAACCCCAATCAGCCGTATGAACCACACGAGGAGAGCGTTCTTAACCGCAAGAAATAAATAAAATCACTGATTGAGGAAGAGGATAGGAGTGTATCTAATCAAATCCAAGAGAGAGTTAAAGAACTGGAGAATTAAATTACCGAGTATCAGAGGCTGAATGCAGTAATGAGGAGACAGGAGTGTGAGAGACAACGGGAGCAGAGTGAGCTTAAGATAAATTCGAAGAGTATCGAAAATCAGAACTGGACAGAAAAGAGAAAGACTAGCAATCACAAATGTCTGTTGTGAAGCGGGAGAAACAGCGCTTAGAGCAATACAAAACGTGTCTATAGTACTAACAATTAATAATGTTTAATCTCATGAATACAATACTCTTAAGTAATCTACTACACAGAATTACAGATGTTCTACTGAATATACATTTCTAAGTAACTATTATGAATCTCGTTATAAATACAAAACTCACTTGATAAAAATCCCGCCAAATCACGCTCCTTTAGGAGCGCCCAGCACGCCTGGATAACACCCTGGGTGTTAGCCAAAATAAATAATCCGTATAATTCAATGATGCGACATTATCTGAAGGAGATAAATTCAGGATTTATGAGCCAGAAAATCTGGCAATACCTGACACCAAATTAAGTGCCAACCCGGTACCTAGATAGAATCACACTGCAAGCACTATTTCACCTCAACCGAGGCATGGCTGGCACCTAGATAAAGCGCAGCGGTTCGTGTTGCCAACCTATGCAGGGATCAGAGTGGACCATGAACCCATTTGGAATTTTAATGTCTGATAAATCAGTTGTACCCAGAAACTGGACAGGCAATTCTGTGGTATTAAAAGTGTACCAAAACAAATTGATCGAATAGTTTTAATTATGTTATGTTATTAGGTTACTGTTCTGTTACTGTGAAATGCGTTGTATATTTCGATACAGTCGACTCCGCTTAATAGAGCCACCGGTTAATCGATTTCACTCCTTTATGGGCCAAAATTTCACAGGATTTATAGGATGGAATGACAGTTTGACTCGAAATATTTACGGTTAATAAATTTCTCCGCTTAAGGAGTGGTAGCTCAGAAATTAGAAACAATTCGTTCACAGAATCAGATTTTCGGAAAAAAACTCTAACCCAATAATTATTATTGATCAACTCAAGAACTATAAATTTAAGTGATATTTATCTCAAAAGTCTATACAGTTTATATCGCCAGGTTCGTGCTTTTATTTAAGATCACCACAAAATAATGTGTATTTATATATCCATGGTTCAAAACCAATAAGCATTGTTAAATAACCACAAATGTTAAATATTATCTTGAAGTATTGTATGATTTTTAATCTTTTATTATTTAATTATGGGTTATCTATAATTCAATAAATTTGCGTAGGTAGGGAATTGGACTAATTTAAGTCTTAAGTTCTTAAGTTCGAACTTAATCGGGTAGAAACAACCTGGTCCCGAGGTGGCTCTATTAAGCGGAGTCGACTGTATGTTATTATGTTACTGAAAATTCCAATTGAGTTCCAATTGAGTGTACTGGACTCCACTATATTTTATAGTTGCCACTATATTAAGTTGGATTGCAGTGATTATTAGTATCGATTAATTAAACTCCACTCAGAGCGGGATACCCGGTACTGCTGGTCCACTTTTCAGGATGGCCAGCTTTGCTGTACCACCTCTATCTGTTCGAAATTCACAAATTATTCATTATTTATTTATTTAATGATTTTACATTAATGAGGTGGGGCACACCTAAATTTAGGTGGGGCATAGGCCCCACCCTCGCGCCGCCTCTGTTTCGAACAGATAGAGGTGGTACAGCAAAGTTGTCCATCCTAAAAGTGGAACCAGCCGTATTCCGCTCTGAGTGGAGTTTAATCGATACTAATAATCACTGGAATCCAACTTAATACCCTGTGCCCCACCAGTGGCTGCTGGCTAGCGCCGCCACTGGTTCGAAATTAAGCAATTAATTGATAATTTATCCGATTAATTATTTTATGATGATTTTATGATGACGACATTCGAATACTGCAAAATTCTCCGCCGTACCACTTTTCGAAAGGACGTGCCGCCCCTGTAGTAGATCCTGTTCCCTCATTTATTGTTTACCGAACAATATTTCCTATGAAATCCTATTCTCCATATCATACTTCCATGGGCGTAGCCGCCAAAAATTATTTGGGAGACATTATTTAGATAAAATTTTCAAATTTCTAAGATCTTTCACTAGAAAATCGCCTAGGTTACCATTCTAGTAAATACGGTAGCTAAATAAACACAAACCTCAGAGGGACCAGTTTTCCACAAACGGACCAAATTTCCATGAAAATTTTGGTCCCACCGGACCAATTTTCAAAGGGGACCAAAATTTCCATGACAGATCTATTCATTAATAATAGAAATACTTAAGCTAAATTTGTCATAGATTATCAGTTATAGTTTATAGTCCAAACATAGTGCTTTACTACCCTCAATCTATCCTAATTCAATTTTATTGTAGAAAATCTGTGGGGACTGAACATTTTTGAGAGCCAGCCCCCCATGGCCACGCACATTTCCTAGGAATAATGTCCCCCCTTAGTTAATTTATAGGAATTACTGTTTTCTTATGAAATACTGTCCCCCGAACAGTTATAGTGATTCGTGAATACAGTGGATGCTGGTTATAACTAATAAGAACATCGTCGGGAACTGCTTATAATGTTCTTATAACCGACATAAATTATATAGGGTATCTGGCAACCGTTTTCCAGTATAATGTTCTTATATCCGATATATACCACTAACCGGTGTTCTTATATCCGATGTCTGCTGTATTGTTTTGAGAAACAATATTTTCTAGGAATACTGTTCGGGGGAACCATGCCTGTATCCAGAAAGCGATTGTAGGGGGCTGAGTCGCATGTATTATAAAACCATAGGGATGTCACGGAAATTTTGGTCCCCTTGGAAAATTGGTACGGGGGGACCAAAATTTTCATGGAAATTTTGTCCTTCTGTGGAAATTGGTCCCTCTGGGTTTGTGTTTATTTAGTTACCGAATTTACTTTAATTTTAGGCTAGGCAATTTTTCGACATATTGGGACCAAAACATTTATTAATAAGCCTGTCACTGGAAAATTGGGCCCGAAAAATTGTTCCGAGACCAAAATTCTATGGAATTTTGGTCCCCCGGACCAATTTTTTCGCTGACCAATTTTCCAGTGACAGGTATATTCACATGAGTTTATTTGGACAATAAGAATTTATGTGGGCTCAAAATTCTCCAAGGCTACGGGCCTAAGCCTAAGGGGAAAAATATTTTATAGTGAATGGGAACAATATTTCCTAAAAATATATTTCGGGGATCTCCTCTTTTCTTGATAACGGAACAAGCCACCTGGAATCAATTCGATTGTCACGGAAATTTTGGTCTCCTTGGAAAATTGGTCCTATTTGACCTATTGTATGGAATATTTGTCCCCAGGACCAATATTCCGTGAAAAATTGTTCCCAGGACTATTTTCCATGGAAATTGGTCCCCAGGACCAATTTTTTCGGGTACTAATTTTCCTTTGACAGGACTGTCACGGAAATTTTGGTCCTCTTCGATAATTGGTCCTTGGGGACCAAAATTTTCATGGAAATTTGGTCCTTCTGTGAAAAATTGGTCCCTCTGAGGTTTGTGTTTATTTAGTTACCGTATTTACTAGAATAGTAGCCTAGGCGATTTTTCGCCATATTGGGACCAAAATATTTATGAATAAGCCTGTCACTGGAAAATTGTGCCCCGAAAAATTGATCCGAGACCAAAATTCCATGGAAAACTGGTCCTAAGACAATTTTCCATGGAATATTGGTCCCCTAGACCAATTTCCTTTTACAGGAAAATTAATTAGAATATCCTAGTTACATAACTGATATAATGGAATTTACGTTTATATAAAGAGTCTACCTATTATTCTTCATTAGTTTATATCTAATATTACTTATCAATTAGTTTATACCTAATTATACTTATCAATTAGTTCATATCTAATTATACTTATCAATTAGTTTCTATCTAATTATACTTATCAATTAGTTTCTATCTAATTATACTTATCAATTGGAATACACTAATCCTATTACAACAGCCATAACATGACTGTTGTATTATCTAACCCTCCTAACAGAGGTACACGCATACCAATGGTACACACGTGTATCTATAGACTGTTCCTACTCGCTCTCATACTTCTATCTTTCTCTCAGAAGTCTTTGGCAACTAGCGAAGTTAATTTCATGTCTACAGTACCTATTATCATATTCGAAGGGCAACAGGTGAGTTGGTATAGGCATTATATAACCAGGATATTATAGTAGTATAATATTATTATTTTTTGTGGAATTTTTTTCTTGCGTGGAAATTTTTTTGCATGGAATTTTTTATTTTTGCGTGGAAAATTTTGTGGTAAAATTTGCGTGAAAATTGTCCTAGCAATAATTTAGTATTACATGGAGTATTGGTTACCGGACTAATATTACATGGAAATAATATCTGAAATGACTATTATCATATTGGAAGGTTAGTTACCATCAGAGGCTTTTATAAGCCATTATACAGCCTTTGTAATACGCTCCTAATCCTGTTCTGATCCAATTTCCATAAGGCTAAATCACGAATAAATGTTACAGTATAGGAGAGGATTTGATATAAGGCACTGTCTCTGGAAAATTGGTCCTTCGGCCAAATTTTCCGTGGAAAAATAATCCTAGACTATAATTTTTGGTTCCACCTTGGGACCAATATTTCATGGAATATTGGTCCCCCTGGGTCCCTGACAATTTTCCGAGATAAATTTTCCATTGACAGGTCTTGTATCAGATCTTGAGTCTCCCAAATTTATTCTTCCATCAATTTGATTCCAATTAATTATTGAGTAGCTAAATATATTCTATATTAAATCTGGCAAGTTATAAACTACTGGTCCGGATAAGACGAACAAACTGTATTAAACCTAGGCTATATCCTCATCACTATTACTGTACTTTGGATTAGTTTTAATTAGTGAACAATTTATAATTTATTTGGCGTAATAAGTAATAATTAATCAATTATTCTTAGTTATTTACCATTTTGAATTAATTAGTAAACTTAATCACTGAATCTATAGTACGTTGCTAGGATACCAAATACATGTTTGGAATGTATCTTGTATTTAATTGGTATTATTTTAGATTGTTTATCCATGGTACCGTAATGTTATAGGGATTGTTTTCAGTTTGCTTTTTGTTCCGTTAGGAGCGTATTTAATTAATTTTTATTTCTTCACAATATCAAATAATTTTTGAAGCCTAAGGGTAATTGCAAAAGGCAACACTGACACTGAAAAATGGATAATACCAATGGATTTTATTGGCCGGCACTTTATAATGGAGGTAAAATTTGCTCTACCCTAAAAAATTTCTGCGTGTTCGGACTAGTGAGGGTATTCTGAAACGGGTTCTGAAAGGGTTTAATTCTGAATTCTCCAGGCGAAAATTTTTGAAAGGAAACTTTTCTAGGCGCACGAAGAATGAGAAATGCTCCCTTAGACATAATAAAAATTGAGTATTTTAGGCGCGTGTGAGCGAGCTTAAAATTAATTTAGGCGCGCAGAAATAATGCATGTATGAAATCCTGTATATAAGCTTATAGGTATGCTGGAAATTGTTCGAAAAACCAAAATAGGAAATTGTTCGAATTTTTTAGTGTTGCTGCACCATGGATATGAGAAAATCCCGGCTTGAATCCATGGTCCAACAATACAAAAATGAAAGTCGAATTATTTCCTATTTTGTTCGAATTATTTCCTATTTTGTTCGAACTATTTCATATTTTGTTCGAACTACAGTGGTGTTCGCGTAATAGCAAGTCGCATTTTGCACGAAATTTCCTTGCTAATAGGCGAACTTGTTATTAGAGGAACAAATTTAACATTAAATGCTCGCTTGGGGACAAAAAGTAACTTGCTAATAGAGCAATATTACTATTAGAGCAATTGCTATTAGGCGAACACTACTGTATTTGATATTTTGAAAAAATCGAACCATTTCCGTATTACCAGCCTATATTATACTTCTATTTCAGGTATCAATCTCATTGGTCCGTACGGGCACTCAGTCTGAGCTGTCTGCTACCACAACAGTTCTAATGGGCATAGACGGTATAAATGCCGCAGACGATTTCAACTCAGCTACAATAGGCGCTTTCTTCAATACAGGCGATATAATGACTACTGTAGTTATTGCAGCTGTACAAGATGTAGTGCCTGAGATTAATGAAGAGTTCGTATTCGTACTAAGGTTAGTTATTACCCTGTGATTAGTTGTTATGTGTAACCAGATGTTATTGATAACAGATAAATAAATAATAAATAAATAAATAAACAAATAAATAAATAAATAAACAAACAAAACAAAACAAACAAATAAATAAACAAACAAATAACAAACAAACAAACAAATAAATGAACAAACAAACAAACAATTAAATAAACAAACAAACAAATAAATAAACAAACAAACAAATAAATAAACAAATAAACAAATAAATAAACAAACAAACAAATAAATAAACAAATAAACAAACGAATAATTAACAAAACAAACAAAGAAATAACAAACAAAACAAACAAAGAAATAAATTAATAAAATTAATAAATAACAAAACAAACAAAGAAATAAACAAACAAACATATAACAAACAAAACAAATAAATAAATAAACAATCAAATAACAAACAAAACAAACAAATAAACAAAACAAACATACAAGTAAACGAACTAATAAAAATAAATAAATAAACAATCAAATAACAAACAAAACAAACAAATAAACAAAACAAACATACAAGTAAACGAACGAATAAAAAATAAATAAACAAACAATTAATAATCAAATTATAAACAACAAACAAACAAAAGTTATTCATATTTGCTCACCAATTTACAGATTTATACTTTAATCCATGGTCCCAATATATTAATATACTTCTATACTATTCTCCCTAGGTGGTCCCATAGTATTATTATCCTATACAGATTCTATTGTTATACCTTACTATACACGCATTATTTATTATTATGTTATTACTATTACAGTAGATACCGGAAATAAGAACATTCTACTGGAAAACGGTTGCCATATACCCTATATATTTATACCGGTTTAAGAACATTATATGCAGTTCACGACGATGTGCTTATAACCGGCATCCACTGTATACCAGGACTTTGTATCCTGGATATAGGGCAACAATATTATACTTTTTTTGCTATGTTAATTATGAACATACATATGTAATGTGGTGGAACATTATACACGGTAGAACCTCGTTAGTACGAACACGGTTAATACGAACACTATTTCAGTCCCCTTCAATGCCTTTCAATACAAATGATATTGGTTAAAAATACCAATTCCGGATAAGGCGAACACATTTTAATGGTCCGCTACTATTTGCACAAACCAAGTTATATAACTATTCGATTAGGCCAGGTAAAATAAATTAATTGATTATCATCCATATTATATTTTCAGAAAATACGGATTATTTTTATTTTATTTTATTGTATATTTTTATTTTTGGATTATTTTTTATTATTTTTTATTATCCATTAATATCCAAGTAACATTCATCATCCTATGCAAAACAATTAATAATAAATATTTTATTTACTTAGAAATCACATAACAATGTTTAAACAATTAAAGTAATACTCTAAAATACAAACTTATTAAAAATTGATACATTAGGAGTACTTTATACAAGTTTATAACTAATATTTTTACAATTATGTTCATAAGATAATAATAAAACAAATAACTTATATAGAGCTCAGCTCTAGTAGAGTTCAGTTTTTCAGTATGTGTATTCAGGCACTGAAAAAGGTCAGTTTTTCCCAGGGTTTGAAATTGACCTTTAGAAAGTAAGCCTGGGGTTTTAGTATGGGAAAAAATCTGAACTCTACTAGAGCTCAGCTCTATATAAGCATTCTCATAATAAAAATATCCGTAAAAATTGGGAGGGATGATAAACAAGTTATTTCTTTTATATGGCCTTATAATATAAAAATCAAGAATTGGGTATTGTGATGTTCAAACATTGTAGGTTTGCACCAATATACATCCCTATACTAAGGGAGTAATTTCCTGTATAAATCCAGGGATTGAAAATTAATGATTTATTTGATTTTTTCGAGAAATTTAAATTATTGATTTGAATTAACATAACTCAAAATTTATAAAAGCTTTTATTTGCTATTTGGTTAGTGAAATATAGTTTGTAATATCACGTCGAAATAAAATCATTGTTTACTATGCATCCGTTAATTCGATTACTCATTAATTTCGGAAATTCACTAATTCGAACAAAAATACAGTCAACTCCCGTTATAACCAAGTCGGATATAACGAAGTACCTGCTTATAACGAAGTCGTTAAATGGTCCGGAAATCCTTTTATCTTATTACATTATTAAAAGTACGAACATTATTTCATTCCCCTCAAAGTCTATTCAAATAAATTATATTGGTTTAATACGAATTCCGAATAAGGCGAACGCATTTCGACGGTCCCCTGGTGTTCGTACTAACTACAGTCAACTCTCGTTATAACGAAGTGCTTGGGACCTGTAAATCCCTTCGTTATATCCGGATATTCGTTATAAGCGGTTGATAATTAATGCATTTAGTGGTCTAGGGGAATCTCCATTTCGTTATATCCGACTTCGTTATAATGGGAGTTCACTGTAGATTCAAAAATATAACCAGTATGTATACTAATTATCTTGGAATTTGAATTAATTACCCGAACTCTTTGGGACCAGTCAAACATATTCGAATAATCGAGAAAAAAGGAGAAAAGGATTGTTTCACATACTAAGTTTAGCCATAACAAATATGCAGTATACTCCGCTTAATAAAGTCACATCGGGACCATAGGCGTCGTAACCCGCCCGGCTGCCCGGATATGTCCGGGCGGCCCAGAGCACCTACCCGGAGCTACCCGGAGCTACCCGGACATTACCCGGAGCTACCCGGACATTACCCGGACATTACCCGGACTTTACCCGGACATTACACGGACTTTACCCGGACATTACCCGGACTTTACACGGACATTACCCGGATTTTACCCGGACATTACCCGGACATTACCCGGACCTAATCCAGATTTTAATCGCGCATCATACATGTGATAATTGTTCTACTAATTAGTCACTCATTAGTATTACCCGATATATATTTAAATTTTGTTTTCAAGGCTAGTTTAGTATAGTAGATTGTATTACAGCTCTCCCAGTAGATCAATCGACTGAATCGAGTATTGATGATATTAATTAATGGGATTCTTACGTTTCAATGATCATGTAATATTCATGTTTTTGAATATTTTTAACAAGATACTTCATATATTGTATTCGCTTCTCTGGTAAAGTTATGCAGTATAATTTGTTATACACCCGTATAGCTTATATATAACTAATTTTATTTAGCCTCGACGTTCATTTTTGTTATTTAAATAATGTACGTTATAAATTCTTTGTATTAGCACGAATTTTCATCATTTTAACCGATTTACGCTCTACTATTTAAAAAATATTATAAATTTGTCCGTGAAATAGATTTCAAATGATATACATATATGCATCTACTATTTATACATTTAGTCACATTTAATAAAACATCAAAAACAATTTTTTGATAAAATTGCCATATAACAATAAGAACATGCCTGAGCATGCGTTCAAAACTAAAATTTTTTAGCAACATACTAATTCTAATGACTTCTAAACGCGTTTTATTGAAGCCTAAAGGAGGATGGGCAAAGAAAAGAGCGGCCATAGAAAAGCAACGTAATATTGGTCTACCTCAGCTGCGAGCGACCGCGGCTATGATGTTCAAGCTTAATAATGGTCAGACTGCCACAGCTGACAATGTAGAGCCCAGACAGGACGAGCCTGATGTTATGGAGCCAGCTAAATCAACACGACACTTTATCTCTGAGGACAATATTGGCCCAGGTACGTCTGAGGATCTCGAGAACTCTGAACATGACGACGAGCTAGGGAAGCCAAAAGTAAAGAAACTAAAGTTTAGGTACAAGCAGGATTGGGAGAAACAATATCCTTGGCTGACTTACAACGAGAAAGATGGCAAGGCCTACTGTAAGTACTGCCAGTCACACCAACCTGCGGACAATAAGCTGACCGAAGGTGTCAACAACTTCTCACATGTGACCGGAGCGAAAGGCACATGGGCGAGCCACGACAAGGCAAAAGAGCATATTCTTGCTAAGACTCATTACGCTCTCGATAAGGAGGGTACTGTGCTCCAACAGGTATGTGACCATGGCCTTGCTGATGCTCTGAAGGGGAGAAAGGCACTTCTGATAATTTTGGATACCATTCGCACCGCGCTTAGACAGAATCTGCCTCTTAGAGGGCACACTCACTCAGAGAGCAACTTTGGCCAGTTGACACAGCTGTTGTCACGGCATCAAGATGATATTCGTTGGTGGTTTGACAGAATACACAGGACAAATTTTACCTCGGGTGATGTTATTAAAGAGATGACTTCGCTGGTAGGGGTATCTACTATGCGCCTGATCAGCGCACATCTTCGGGGTCGAAAGTTTGCATTTATGATCGATGAAACTCCTGATCTGCAAGGGGTGGAGCAAACAGCTTTGGTGGTAAGGACGGTTAACAACAACCTAGAGATAGAAGAGACGTTCCTAGGTTGGCATGCCACTGCCCAAAAAGATGCTGGATCACTGGTTACATTGTTAGAAGACAGCCTTTGTGTATATCAAATGGATATCGAAAAGGACTGTGTTGGCCAGGTTCTAGATGGGGCTGCAACAATGGTGGGAAGACTGAGTGGCGTGAAAACGAGGATAAAATCTAAATATCCTCACGCCTTGTTTATCTACTGTGCAGGTCATGCACTAAATTTGGTGTTACAGCACGGCGTTGTAGCAGTACCAGCTTGCGAACACGCAATGTCTGTGGTGGTTAGCATCGCGAGACATGTTAAGCGGACTTCAGGATGGCAGCTATATCAAGCAGAACGCCAACGAAGGAATGATGAGAGAGAAAACGAACAGACACAGGGGATGGATGACGATAAAGGCAACTCGGACAGCGAAGACGATGGATGGATCGATTTCTGCATGGACATGATTGGTAAAAAGACCTCAATCAATACTAAGAGCAGTAGTACTAATAAATACCCAACAATAAAGTTGCTCAGTGTTACGAGATGGTTGTGCAACGAAGGAGCCGTATCAAGTGTTTTAACCAACTATTCTTCTCTGTTAGATTACTTTGCAAGCGAATTAAGAGTGGACACGGAGAATGTTGGTACAAGTGTCCCGAATTCTCACCAGAAGGCTAAGGCTAGAGAGTTAATCAATTTACTGGACAATTACCGGACGTACTACAGCCTGCGTGTATTGCAGGATGCGTACCTAGTAATAAATCCTGTTCACCGTATCATTCAATCCCCTGGGCTTAGCATTCTAACCGTTCGTGATCTTATAAAGGACACTAGAGATCGGTTGCACGCGAAAGCAAGAAATTGGAACGCACTAACTTCGTTCTACGAGAATGTTAAAACAGATGCTGAAGATATGTGCATAGAAGGCCCTATTCTTGAGCGTGCAGCCAGGCGTGGTCGCAAGAGTCAGTCTATAACTGCTGCACAAGAGGAACAACTTCTTATTGACCAACACGTTACAGCAATACATGCGGCTATCCTGCTCGAAATGGTCGCTGGTATTGACAGGAAGTATGACATCGCCGACTTAACAATGGTGGCGCACATGGAATGTGCTCTATTTTTGGATGGTGATGTGGACCCTTCTTTGCTGGCCCTACATGATGATTTAGACTGGAATTTGTTTAAGTGTGAGCGCGAGATACTACGTGCTCGCTTGATGTCGCTTGGCAAGGATTTCAAGATGGGTCCTATATTGGAGATAATGCGTAGTGAAATCGGCCAAGTACTGGTACAGTACCGCACATTGCTAGTACTCGTACTGACGCTACCCACCACTGTTTGTTCGGCAGAGAGATCCTTTTCTGGTCTGAGCAGGATCAAATCAAAGCTCAGGACTACTCTCAGTCAGATTGGTATGAATTCATATGCTGTTTGTCACCTGAATAAGTCCTTTACAGACCAATTAGATCTGAACGCGGTGGCGGATGAGTTCATACGTTCGAGAGAAACACGTTCAAGACTATGTGCCACTTCGGAACAGAAAATGTGATTGAATTTGCTATTTTAATAACTTATACCGTACAGTGGAACTCGCTTAATACGTACTCTGACAAGAGCACAAGACGTCCAATTTCTATTCCCAAGTAAATATAATGCATACGGATAAGACGTACCTCGGTTAGTACGTACTTTTTCTTGTTTCCCAAGGTGGTACGTCTTAACCGAGTTTTACTGTATGTCTTTTTTGACTTAATTAGTATTACCAATAGACAGCAGGTACTTTCGATCTATAATATTTATAGACGGTCTACAAATTTGAGCTTTGTTTATATGGGGTTTTATAGACCGTCTAGCATCTACATATAAGGAAGCTCTTTATTATTTGGCCTACATCAGGGTATTTTTAAGGCCGATCTTGGTGTAAATTTTGCACCAAGATTCTTTGGAGTTACACCACGATTCGGGTCGGAAAGGGCCTGTGCCGTGTTGAGTTACATCAAGGTCTGAACCTTAAAAAAACCTGGCCTACATACTTACCAATTATTACTAAATCTATTAATAGTACAGAACATTTTTAATGGAACTACGGCAGTCAAAAAATGGATAAGGCCCTCAAAAAAATGGTACGGCCGTCAAAAAATGGGTACGGCCCATAATTTTGTTGTCCGGGCGGGCCGAAGGGCCGACCCTAAAATTTACGACGCCTATGATCGGGACCCTTTGACCCGATTAAGCGGAGAAATCTATTAACAGAAAACATTTAAGCCAAAATGTCATTCCGTCCAATAAATCCTGTGAAATTTTGACCCGATTAAGCGGAGAGATCTATTAACCGAAAATATTTTAAACTAAAATGTCATTCCGTCCTATAAATCCTGTGAAACTTAACCCCATTAAGCAAGAAAAGAAATCTATTAACTGGTGGCTCTATTAACCGGAGTATACTGTATACAGTAGATGTCGGATATAAGCACATCGGATATAAGCACACTATGTTGGAAAACGGTTGCCATATACCATATATAATTTATGTCGGTTATAAGAACATTATATGCAGTTCCCGACGATGTGCTTATAACCGGCATCCACTGTACAATATATTAATATCCATGGTACTTAATAGTATTCCCAATTGCATTTACGTATTTCCTTTGTTCTCTCCTCCTGTGACATGTCTGTTGCGAGATTCAATCTCTTCTTATGCACCCATATCAGGCAATCCAATTCTGCTAATAATTCTAACAACTTTAACCTCTAATAGGAATGCTACCACTATAGCAACACCATATATGTGCACATGTTTATTCCAGAAATCTGTTGATTATATCTTTGATGATAGGACGTATTTTAATCAGCTGTTTGATATTTATCTGTCACTTTTCTCGGAATATTATCTGCTACATATGGTCAGTCCTAATATTTGCTACAATTTACAAGAAATTCTTTCTTTTAACTTTCGTTCTAAACAAGCATAACGTCTGTTATAAATGTGTTAACATAATTTAACATCTTTACCAAACAAATTCAATAGAAAGAGTACATTTAATTAGTTCTTATTGGAACCATACGTTTTAATGACAGTAATTAGCAAGTGAATCTCTATAATACTGGGATTTCAATAGTAATTTTGTTTTATTGGTAATTACAGTAGAACCTCGTTAGTACGAACACGGTTAATACGAATTTCCGGATAAGACGAACAAACAGTTCCACAAATCAGGTCCCTACAATGGGTATTCAATGGGTATTAGTCAGGTTAATACGAACTCCGGATAAAGCGAATAAATTTTACTGTCCGTTGGTGTTCGTACTAACGAGGTTCTACTGTACTAGGAACAGTCCTTATTCAAGATTGCTTTATTAACAAATCACTTTTGATCCCAACACAATTTATCGAGGCTCCAATGTGAATTAGTGTCCATAGGAGTACAGTAGATGTCGGTTATAAGAACATCGTCGGGAACTGCATATAGTGTTCTTATAACCGCCATAAATTATATAGGGTATATGGAAACCGTTTTCATTATAATGCTCTTATATCCGGTATGTTCTTATAACCGGTGTTCTTATATCCGACATCTACTGTATATGCAAAGCGGAATTTTGCTAAATAATACAGTAGAACACGAACAATACGAACAAATTATACAAACTGTTTGTTCGTATTACTTTTGGGAATATCGAATAAGTGCCCGGAGCTTATTGTTATTGTTGACCAAAATTATCCTGAAATTTTATAAATCCAGAAAATAATATTTAGGTCGGTTCTAATTATTCAGTATACATACCGAAGTTGCCAAAATCAATGGATTTACACTCCAGTTATCAACTAATGTGTTTATATTTTATCTTATTCATACCATGTCATTTGTATTGACCCGGCGCTTATCCGGGAAAATACGCTATATCCCAAGGGGAGAATTTGCTAAATAATTAATACAGTCAACTCCCGTTTATAAACAAGTCGGATATAACGAAGTACCTGTTTATAACAAAGTCATTCAATGGTCCGGAAATCCTTCTATCTTATTACATTATCAAAACTTAGGTTACAAGTTACAACGAAATGGATATAACGAAATTCCGCTTATAACGAAATGAAACTACGGTCCCAAGCACTTTGTTATAACGGGAGTTCACTGTATACAGAAACAGGGTTTCATACAAAGGGTTGGGATACCATAGAAATTTGGAAAGTATGATGTCAAAATTATCGATCTGCTAGCTAGCTAGTAAATCTAGTTTTTGTTGAATTATTCATGTGAGGTTTATAACATAATTAGCTGTGAAACACATACCGTATTTATTCGAATAGTACCTAGGCGATTATTGTTTTTAGGCCATTTTCTGACCAATAATATAATTTATGTGACTTTTCGAGAATATTACATGTTGATACAATTTATTTAGTATAGTCGGTTGATATTTGATAATCGTATTTGACTAATATTAGATGAATAAATTTACTCAGGGTACCGGTAGTAAATTTGTATTTGCTAATATTGGCTATTATTGGAGGTAGGCGATTATTCGAATAGGGGCTACTAATAGAATATATACGGTATTTCTTGCAGGTTCTTGCAGGTAAAATGCTGTGGTTTTAACAAACGTGTTTCAGTAGACAAATAGGTGTCATAGCCTACCAGATTAATTACTCTCAAAGCCACTTAAATTTTTATATTTTCAAGGGGAGACAGCCCTAGCAAGATATCGCTACAATCGTTAACTAAAAAGTTTTTCACGCTTTATACATACTCGTATTTCGTATGAACCGTGTTAGTAATTATTGGGAGGCTTAATCAGGGTTTCATCCAGGCGTATGCAACGCGCCTGGAGGCGCGTAAATTTGGATGAAAATTTTTCTAGCCGCGCGAAAATCGAGAGATGCTCCCATAGACTTAATACAAAATGAGTAATTTAGGCGCGTGTGAGCGATCTCAAACTAAATCTAGGCTCGCGGGAAATTTAGTCTGGATGAAAGCCTGGGCCTAATTAGTGTATTATACAGCCATTTGTAAATACGCTCCTAATCCTGGTCTGATCCAATTTACATACGCCTAAATCACAAATTAATGTTACAGTATAGGAGAAGATTCCAAATTTTCGCGCTCCTAAATTCAAATTTTCCAAAAATCATGCTCCAAAAGGAGCGTCTCGCGCTCCTGGATAATTCTTTGCTTCTAGGGCCTATAAATGGTTTGGTTCTCCTGTTCGGATTAGCGATATTATAGTGAGGCCCACTTCATAATTACACATCGTATGTCAGAGATGGAACCGGTCGGGATTTTCATGACCCGACCCGACCGGTCAATCATAGCTAACAATAATTTATATATTATATAATATGAATCTACTGTAGTGTCATGTCATATAATTTAGGAATAAATATTATGGCCATAGACCATTTAAGGAAGCTTCCTTTGAGACTTCTAAGCTCTCAAGGGCTATTAGAGCCAGATTCAATCAAAACAAGTGATATTATGATATCGAATAGATCATATAGAGATCTCGACCGGTTCCGTCTCTGTCGTATACCCCCCCCCCCCCCCCCCCTACAAAAACCACTTTTAAAACGAAGTATTAATTCATGCCCCTTCTTATGAATTTCCACTCTAATCCTGTATCAAACACTGGTATAGTATATAGTATACCCCTTTAATGTCGTATATACCTGGTGTATCTTAATCTTATACAGCTGTGCTATCTAGTCTGCATGTGAATAGACAAGCATTTTCTTGTATAAGGAATGTCTAATTTAACATATTTGCATATTAATATTACATCTGGAGATAATAATACCCTAGCGATCTAATATCAAATTTCCTATTCATACTAATTACATTACTTTTATCAGTCTTTTGTATAGAATGATTCTACCTTTATTACAAGGCTGTATAATGACACTTCTATATTTATGATGGGAATATTAGGAATAAGTACGGTATATAGAAATAGAGATATAAAGAAATATAGAAAGGTATATAGGTCTCGGTAAGTACGTACTTACTATGGGAGGTCCTGGTGTATACATATGTTAGTAATAATTTATTCAAGCATTAAGATTAATAGTTGTACCCTTCTCTAAACTACTGTTGAATCACTTTATTTATAGTACAGTAGAACTCGTTATAACGAAGTGCTAGGGACCTGTGTACAGTAGAACCGGCAAATTCATAACTGCCAACCGTACAGGGATTTTAACCATTTTGCTGTTCTGTACAGGGAATTAAGTCGGGACAAAATTAATGATTGTAAGTCAAATACACCTAAAAATGTCTTTACTCTCAAAATGAAGCATTTTGTTAAAGTAACAATTCCTAATTAAGCGATAGTGGTTCTCTACATGAGCGAGACAAAAAAATTTCGGGTGTACAGGGATTTTTACCAATGTACAGGGGAAAATTGGATTCCGTACAGGGATATGACTCAAATAGGTTGGAGGTATGCAAATTACTTTTTGCGGTCGGCAAATTTCTTCAAAGAGGTGTACAGTAGAACTTCGTTAGTACGAACACGGTTAATACGAATTTCCGGATAAGACGAACAAATAGTTTCACAAAATCAGGTCCCTACAATGGGTATTACTCCGGTTAATACGAACTCCGGATAATGCGAACACATTTTATGGTCCGTTGGTGTTCGTATTAACGAGATTCTACTGTATCTTGTTTTACAGAATCTCTTTTGGATTTGAAGTTCCATGTAGGCCTTTAAATTTATATGAAATATTTCGTCACTATTAAAGCTATTCAGAGTCTATCAATTTGAGCGGGAAATTATAATCTCTGTAAATATAAATTCACTTACTGTATTTCCCCGAATAAGCGCCGGGTCAATAAAATGACATTGGTATTATCTAATTTAAAATCATTAGTCGATGATTGGAGTGTAATTCCATTTATTTTTGGAAACTTCGGTATGTATACTGTTGGTGAGAACCATTAGAACCGACCTAAATAATATTTTCTGGATTTTTCATTATCCGGAAATTAGTATTAACTGTGTTCGTATTAACGAGGTTCTACTGTAATTGGTTTATACCACCAACAAATATAGTAGAACCTCGTTAATACGAACACCAACGGACGGTAAAAATTTGTCGCTTTATCCGGAGTTCGTATTAACCGGAGTAATACCCATTGAAAGCCATTGTAGGAACCTGATTTTGTAGAACTGTTTGTTTGTCTTATCCGGAAATTCGTATTAACTATGTTAATACTAACGAGGTTCTACTGAATTGGTTATATTCCAACAAATATTGAACAAATGTCTACCAATTTTGTTCGGTTTCATTATAGCAGATGGTGTAAGTATTTGTTTATTGAAGTAATAGTAGTAATGAGAACTTATATCTACTTTGTAAGAATGTTAGTTTGTTATTTGTTAACTTCTATTTTAATGAAAATGTCACATACTAGCCAGATGCTACTCTTATAGTAATTCAGACTTTTAAATCAAATTTATTCAAATTTATTAACAACATACTGTCATTACTGATTTTATTAGACAATATTTCAAACTACTAAATTTGTTTAATACAGTCGAATCTCGTTAGTAGGAACACCAAGGTGACCGTCAAAATGCGTTCGCCTTATCAGGAATTCGTATTAGCAGATATCATTTGTATTGAAAGGCTTTGAAAGTGACTGAAAAAGTGTTTACCTTATCAGGAAATTCGTATTAATCGTGTTCGTACAGAATCGTACTAACGGGGTTCGTCTATATAGATTACGTATGTACCGATGGTGTTTTTTATAAACATAAAAAAAACAATCGGTAGAAAGTAGCGAGGTTTTTTAATACAAACGCCGATGATCGGTGGATAAGTAAACTCATTAGTAAATTATATAAATTTTTATAATACAGTAGAACCTTGCGTAATCTGACACCCTGTAAACTGGAATTCCCTTTAATCTGACACTTCTTTCTTGTCCCAACGAATGTCGGATTAGGCAGGTTCTACTGTTATAATGATCATATGCAATTTCACAAAGTCACATCTCATTTAAATACACATTGGTTCATACAAACAAACATATTTATATAGCAAAAAAACAATGTTATATTTTAATAAGGTAATACGACCGTAAAATGTACACACTACTTTAGATATACAGTCGACTCCGCTTAATAGAGTCACCGGTTAATAGATTTCTCCGCTTAATGGGGTCAAAATTTCACAGGATTTATATGACGGGATTACATTTTGGCTTAAAATATTTTCGGTTAATAGATTTCTCCGCTTAATAGGGTCAAAGTAACCTGGTCCCGAGGTGACTCTATTAAGCGGAGTCGACTGTACATTATACTTAACACATTACTAGACACCTATAATTAACACTTCCAATATTTTGTAATTAATACCGTAGTGCTTCGATAAGCGCCCCGGAGCTTATTGTTTTCCTGGGCCAAAATTGTCCTGAAATTTTTTGAAAATTCCAGAAAATAATACAGTTGAAACCGGTTTTTTCTAACCATTTCTTTTCAGATAAAAATATTAAGAAAAAACTGTAGTTAGAAAAACCGATGAAAAATACAGTATAGTTGGAATTTCTTACAAAAGATTGCAATACTAAAAGTTAGAATAACCCGGTTTCGACTGTATTTAGGTCGGTTCTAATGGTTCAGTATACATACCGAAGTTGATAAATCAATGGACTTACACTCCAGTTATCAACTAATGTGTTTATATTTTATCTGATTCATACCATGTCATTACTTGTGCCATTTTATACGGGGAAATACGGAGTCGAGTCGACTGTATTTTAACTTAACTTAACTTAACACCTTGCTATACATCTACTATGATTAACATTTTCTATATTTTCATCAGGGTATTATACAGGAGTAGAATTGAACTCTCCTAACTGTCCTAAGGTCACTATAGTATGAATTATGTACGCCTAAAAGGTTAGTTTTGTATTACTCTATGGGGACTTTCGGCAGTTTTCGCGCTCCTAAATGCAAACATATCCTAATTTATAGCCTCTAGGCGTATGGCGCGCTCCTGGATAAGACCCTGCATCCACAAGTTATCGCTATATCACTAAGATATAAAGCTATCTTACATTGAATATATTTGTACTACTACAGTGGAGCCTCCCATAACGGACACTCCAAATAGCGGACAACCCTCGTGGCACGGATTTATTTATTTAGCATATGTCTAATAGAAAAGCAACCTCTAAATAGCAGACAACCTCTAAATAACGGACAACGGTTCCGGTCCCAAGGTGTCCGTTGTTCAGAGGCTCTACTATATTAGCCTATTTACATTGAATATATTTGTACTATATTAGCTTATTTACATTGAATATATTTGTTACTATATTAGCCTATTTACTTTGAATATATTTGTTACTATATTAGCCTATTTACATTGAATATATTTGTACTATATTAGCCTATTTACATTGAATATATTTGTTACTAATTAGCCTATTTACATTGAATATATTTGTACTATATTAGCCTATTTACATTGAATATATTTGTACTATATTAGCCTATTTACATTGAATATATTTGTACTATATTAGCCTATTTACATTGAATATATTTGTACTATATTAGCTTATTTACATTGAATATATTTGTTACTATATTAGCCTATTTACTTTGAATATATTTGTTACTATATTAGCCTATTTACATTGAATATATTTGTACTATATTAGCCTATTTACATTGAATATATTTGTTACTAATTAGCCTATTTACATTGAATATATTTGTACTATATTAGCCTATTTACATTGAATATATTTGTACTATATTAGCCTATTTACATTGAATATATTTGTTACTATATTAGCCTATTTACATTGAATATATTTGTTACTAATTAGCCTATTTACATTGAATATATTTGTACTATATTAGCCTATTTACATTGAATATATTTGTACTATATTAGCCTATTTACATTGAATATATTTGTTACTATATTAGCCTATTTACATTGAATATATTTGTACTATATTAGCCTATTTTACATTGAATATATTTGTTACTAATTAGCCTATTTACATTGAATATATTTGTTACTAATTAGCCTATTTACATTGAATATATTTGTTACTAATTAGCCTATTTACATTGAATATATTTGTACTATATTAGCTTATGGGTCAACAGACCTCGTCCCGATTTCCCGTTGAACATAATCCTATTTTGGAACCTCCTCCTGACACAGAAATTGACACCTCTGAAATTACCACTGAACCTAAATCGAAACCGAAATCTATTCTAGGATACACGGGACCATTCTTCTCTTCCCTATTCATCCATAATTCCAATAGTATTGTATTAGGTGGGTCGGATGGAAGTTTGTTTCATTACAAGAATAATAATTCGGGTATCTGTAGTATGAATGGCCACACAAGTGATATAACAAGCCTTGCGTTTGATCCGTCACTTGATCTTATAGCCAGTGGTTCACGGGATGAATATATATGTCTTTGGAGCACCAAACAAATAGCAGTAGATGAAAACAAACATAGAACATACCCAGTTAATAACTTACACGGACACGAATTGACTGTAACAGGTCTAACTATACAGGATGGACAACTTTTCTCTGGCTCACGAGATAATACTGTTTGTTTATGGAATATAAACAGTGGCGTTTGTATAAACAGATGTTCCATACCACGTAATCTAGTCACCTGTGTTAAATGGATTTCCGGGGAAAACTCTGTATTACAGTCAAGTGAGGATAAACACCTTAGAGTGTGGGACACTCGGACTATGGATGTTGTACAGAACATGCTACACCCACAGTGCTTATTAACAGCGTGTGATGTTTCACAAGATGGGAACTATTTATACACTTCGTCACGCGGGCCTGTTGAGAACACCGCGACCGCTACCCAATGGGATCGCAGGGTTAGTGGCATTGTAAGGGAATTCCCGCATTTATCGGATAACCTACATACTTGTTTGATTGATAACGAACTCAATTGTCTTATAACTGCTTCTAATGGAGGGTCATTGTATCTATGGGATGTTAAAACCGGTGTTTTGTTATGCGAGAAGAAACTATACTCCGGTCCTATTTATAGTATCAATAAGGTGTCGGGTACTAATGATATACTGTGCTCTACTCACAAGAGGGGGGTACAGGTAATCACAGTTAATTCTGGTATTAACTCTTTATACGATATGATAGTTATAAAGACTATACAGTGATAGGATTAAATTATTTGTATCTCTTATTAAATACTTGTTTTATATTTATTTTTATTATATTGGTGGTATGGGAAAATATCGAAATTTTCAAGCCAAAGTAGTTTGTATTTCGAATTTTCGATATATTGTATGTACATCCTAAATACACAAAAAGTAATAAACATTACAAACAAACACATAAATATTACAGATAATCACAGTTAATTCTGGTATTAACTCTTTATACGATATGATAGTTATAAAGACTATACAGTGATAGGATTAAATTATTTGTATCTCTTATTAAATACGTATTTTATATTTATCTTATATTATATTGGTTGGTATGGGAAAATATCGAAATTTTCAGACCAAAATAATTTGTATTTTGATATATTGTTTGTGCATCCTATAGAAACAAAACTAATAAACAAACGAACACAAATATGCAAATTAATGACAAACTAGCAACAGGTTTAATAATATAAATATACAGTTGACTCCTCTTAATAGAGTCATCTCGGAACCAGGTCGTTTTGACCCGATTAAGCGGAGAAATATATTAACCGGTGGCTCTATTAAGCGGAGTATACTGTAGTTGATAAACTTGTATCGTTCTAAATTTATTTTTCCAACAGTAATTCTTAATAGATAATTTTCTGTTTTATTTTCAATATTTTGTTTATATCGTCACAGGTCTAATTTTACATTTTCTGATACCTCACAATATTTATACATTTGTATTGTGTTCTAGGACATAAAAAAAACAATCGGTAGAATGTAGCCAGGTTATTTAATACAAACGCCGATGATCGGTGGATAAGTAAACTATTTATTTATTTCGTCATAGGTCTAATTTTACATTTTATGACACCACAATATTTATACATTTGTATTGTGATCTAGGACTGCTCTTGGAAGTGATATAGGCTCACGTAACTCTATAAACATAACTATTCCCCTGAATGACGAGCCTTATGGTATAGTCAGTTTCTCTCTTCCGTCCCTTAATGCGGCCAAGCCAGAGCCGCTAACTGATACAGATATCAACCCAATTCTTGTGGTAGAAAGGGTTGGGACATTTGGAACTGTTAATGTGAATTGGAGGTTTATTGGTGACGTTAGTGGGGATTTCCTGGTGTCACAGGGTGTGGTTACATTTGGAGAGCAAATCGGTTCTGTTAATCTGGAACTAACACCTGTTAGAGATGATATACTGGAACCTAATGAAGTATTCCAGGTTAGTTATTAGATACAGTGGAACCTCGTTAATACGAACACCAACGGACGGTAAATTTGTTCGATTTCCCGGAGTTCGTATTAACCTGAGTAATACCCATTGAATAGCCATTGTAGGGACCTGATTTTGTGGAACTGTTTATTCGTCTTATCCGGAAATTCGTATTAAATGTGTTCGTACTAAGTAAGTACTAACGAGGTTCTACTGTAGTACACATATGCACATACAACAAGTTATTTATTTTATGTGGCCTTAGTCGCATTACATTACAGTAGAACCTCGTTAAAATACGTACATTACAGTAGAACCTCGTTAAAATACGTACATTACAGTAGAACCGCGTTAAAATACATACATTACAGTAGAACCTCGTTAAAATACGTACATTACAGTAGAACCTCGTTAAAATACGTACATTACAGTAGAACCGCGTTAAAATACATACATTACAATAGAACCTCGTTAAAATACATACATTACAGTAGAACCTCGTTAAAATACATACATTATAGTAGAACCTCGTTAAAATACGTACATTACAGTAGAACCTCGTTAAAATACGTACATTATAGTAGAACCTCGTTAAAATACGTACATACAGTAGAACCTCGTTAAAATACATACATTACAGTAGAACCTCGTTAAAATACGTACATTACAGTAGAACCTCGTTAAAATACATACATTACAGTAGAACCTCGTTAAAATACGTACATTATAGTAGAACCTCGTTAAAATACGTACATACAGTAGAACCTCGTTAAAATACATACACTACAGTAGAACCTCGTTAAAATACATACATTACAGTAGAACCTCGTTAAAATACGTACATTACAGGAGAACATCGTTAAAATACATACATTACAGGAGAACATCGTTAAAATACATACATTACAGTAGAACCTCGTTAAAATACGTACATTACAGTAGAACCTCGTTAAAATACATACATTACAGTGGAACCTCGTTAAAATACGTACATTACAGGAGAACATCGTTAAATACGTACATTACAGTAGAACCTCGTTAAATACATACATTACAGTAGAACCTCGTTAAAATACATACATTATAGTAGAACCTCGTTAAAATACGTACATTACAGCAGAACCTCGTTAAAATACGTACATTACAGCAGAACCTCGTTAAAATACGTACATTACAGCAGAACCTCGTTAAAATACGTACATTACAGTAGAACCTCGTTAAAATACGTACATACAGTAGAACCTCGTTAAAATACGTACAATACAATAGAACCTCGTTAAATACGTACATTACTGTAGAACCTCGTTAAAATACATACATTACAGTAGAACCTCGTTAAAATACATACATTACAGTAGAACCTCGTTAAAATACGTACATTACAGTAGAACCTAATGAAGATTCCAGGCTAGTTATTAGACTAGTAACAGCCGTATTCACTAAGAACTTAAGCACTAAGTTCGAACTTAATTAATTTCGAAATTTATCCGTATTCCCGAAGAGTAAGTTACTTAAATTACTTAGTTATTAGATAGTACACATACAACAAGTTATTTATTTTATGTGGCCTTAGTACAGGCATGGGCTTAAGCCCATTTTTGAGAGGGCTTAAATCCGGACTTAAGTCCTCCTTTGATAAAAGGGCTTAAGCCCGGACTTGGACTTAAGCCCTTATCACGGGCGTTGCACGGCTCTGAAAAATCTCCGGCCAAACAGTTAAAATTGTCCGGCCAAAACCGGACCGTCCTATATAATATAGTAGAAAAAATGAAAACTGGTCCGGCCATGGCCGGACCAGCCGGACCGCATGCTACGCCTATGCTTATAGATGAGCTTCAAGCCCTTTCAAGGCACTTATCAATAAAATACGGTATGGATTTCTAAATAATTAGAGTAAAGACTTAGGTCTGGGCTTAAGCCCTTCTGAAAGGGCTTGATTCCATGTATTGGCCTTACATTACAGTAGAACCGAATATTCGTTTCAGCTTAGTCATTAGTATCGGAACTATAGACTAGTCAGTTCCTATTTAAGTTACATACGGTTTGTTACATTTCGATTCGAATATACGAATATTCGTTTCACCACTAGTAAATACTTCATTAGTGTCGGATTAATGGAACTACAGTAGAACTTCGTTAGTACGAACACCAGGGGACCATTAAAATGCGTTCGCTTTATCCGGAATTCGTATTAACGAACGTCATTTGTATTGAAAAGGCTTTGAGGGGGACTGAAATAGTATTCGTATTATTTTAAACCGAAATTTCGTATAAACCGTGTTCGTATTAACGAGGTTCTACTGTGTATATTGTTTCACCACATTACATTACAGTCTGTTCTCTCTAATAGACTACTTTTTCACTTGTCCAAATCAACTACAGTAGAACTCGTTAATACGAACACCAACGGACGGTAAAAATTTGTTCGCTTTATCGGAGTTCGTATTAACCGGCGTAATACCCATTTAATAGACATTGTAGGGACCAGATTTTGTAGAAATATTTGTTCGTCTTATCCGGAAATTCGTATTAACCGTGTTCGTACTAACGAGGTTATACTGTTTTTATATATCTGTAATAGTCCATGTTCTCTAATAATCCACTTTGGGCCAATTTCCCACTGGTGGACTCCTATTTAAGTTCCATGTATAGAGATGATCACGGTTTGCTCCTATTAGGTTGAGCTATACTCTGTCGACGGTGGTGCGAGACTTTCCGCCACTAACACTCTTGCTAGCTTAACACTTACACAGAACGACATTCCAGTATACCTCTCCTGTAACCAGACTAGTGTACAGGAATCATCTGGTTCTATATCTTGTGACGTAACAAGAGGATTAGATTCTAATGGAAACTCTGTTGGTACATTTCCTCATGAATCCACACTTACTATATCAACTCAGGCAATATCTGCTACTAGCCAATTGGATTATCTGGCTATCAGTAAGTTTATAGCTTAGTTCCTTTGTTTGTTTGTTTGTTTGTTTGTTTGCTTGTTTGATTGTTTTTTTTTTTGAATGTTTGTTTGTTTGTTTGTTTGTTTGTTTGTTTGTTTGTTTGTTTGTTTTTTTGAATGTTTTTTTTCTTTTTTTTTTTGTTTGTTTGTTTTTTTGAATGTTTTTTTGAATGTTTACATATATTAGTTCCATATCTTAGCTCCTTTGTTTATTTGTTTTGTTTATTTAACAAATGAATTGTTGTCCCATAGAGAGCTTTCAGTGTTTTTAATATTACAGCTTTCTTTATTAGTTTGTTTTCTGTATATATCAGTCCAGAATTACGCTCCTAATCAGTGTATTATACAGCCATTTGTAAATACGCTCCTAATCAGTGTATTATACAGCCATTTGTAAATACGCTCCTAATCAGTGTATTATACAGCCATTTGTAATTACGCTCCTAATCAGTGTATTATACAGCCATTTGTAAATACGCTCCTAATCAGTGTATTATACAGCCATTGTAAATACGCTCCTAATCCTGGTCTGATCCAATTTTCATACGCCTAAATTACAAATTAATGTTACGGTATAGGAGAGGACTCCTAAATTTTCGCGCTCCTAAATTCAAATATTCCAAAATCATGCTCAAAAGGAGCGTCTCGCGCTCCTGGATAATTCCTTGCAGTCACTTTATTCGTAATTGAGTCCATTAGTTGCCTAACGTGATGTGATATGTAGAAGCCAGTTCGCTATACCTTATTATGTATTCTATTATGTTCCAATTCCGTTCTATTAACTGAATCTACTTTTAATTAACACCAGATGTTTAAATTCTTACGTATTTTGTCCAATCATTTATCTGTTTGCTAATTGCACATTCTATATGCTAGTTATCTTATGTCGTCATATGGACACTGGATATTGCCTGATTCCAATCTGTTCACAGTGCAATATTAGTATAATACAGTAGATGTCGGATATAAGAACATTATGTTGGAAAACGGTTGCCATATACCCTGTATAATTTATGTCGGTTATAAGAACATGTCGGTTATAAGCACTTCAAGTGCAGTTCCCGACGATGTGCTTTATAACCGGCATCCACTGTATCTATAACAGGATGCCTAATTCGTACTTATTCATTAGCACATATTGAGTAACTTATACTATATACCCAGAAGTTTGTCCCGATTAACTTAAAAGTTTAATATACAGTCGACTCCGCTTAATAGAGCCACCGGATAATAGATTTCACTGCTTAATCCAGTCAAGATTTCATAGGATTTATAGGACGAAATACATTTTGGCTTAAAATGTTTTCGGTTAATAGATTACATTGAATCGATTAAGCGAGAAATATATTAACCGAAAATATTTTAAGACAAACTGTGTCATTCCGTCATATAAATCCTGTGAAATTTTGACCCGATTAATACGAACACCAGGGGACCGTCGAAATCTGTTCGTATTATCCGGAATTCGTATTAACTGGGTCACAGTATCTGTATAGGCTAGGGGAATTCAACCTTGTATTCCTAACTGATAATTATTTCTCCTTATCCGTGTTCCTAATAACGAGAATCTATCGAATACTTACAAGTTACAACAGTGCACATAATTGGTACTTTTTCAAGTCACAACTCCATTGAGAGTAACAACACAATTAATGGACATAACAGTAGAACCTCGTTAGTACGAACACCAGGGGACCGTCAAAATGCGTTCGCTTTTTCCTGAATTCGTATTAACAAATATAATTTGTATTGAAAAGGCTTTAAAGGGGACTGAAATAGTGTTCGTATTAACCGGAATTTCATATTAACTGTGTTCGTACTAACGAGGTTCTACTGTAGTTTGCTTTCAAATTCGGTTAGTTCCTATAGATGATACCTCTCGTATTAACGAACACATCTTTATAGGAACTATTTAGGTTTAATGGGTGTTCCATATATATACGTTTCACTGTACAGTCTATTTGTATTTATATAGAACAGAATGTACACTCACTTTTGCTTTATTGGTTTATACAGTCTGTCCTAATTAACTGGAAATCATTATACAGTAGAACTCGGTTAGTACGTACTTTGGTATAGTACGTACTAACTTGTATAAACAAAGTTTGTCAATTTATATGTATCTCTATATAGTGTCAACTCGGTTAGTACGAACACTTGGATAATGCATACTAATTTTTCTCTCCCGAAGGGGTAAGTACAAAAGAATTATCCAGGAACGCGAGACGCTCCTTTTGGAGCATCATTTTGGGAAAATTGAATTTAGGAGCGCGAAAATTTGGAATCCTTTCCTATACTGTAAACATTAATTTGTGATTTAGGCGTATGAAAATTGGATCAGACCAGGATTAGGAGCGTATTTACAAATGTCTGTATAATACACTGGTACGTACTAACCGAGTTCTACTGTATACAGTCAGGTTCTTTTATTATGAACACAAGCTGCTCGTCCGCGCTACGCGCGTTCTTACAACTTGCACTCGGGCCTGCGGCCCTCGCTTGTATTCATGGCAAATACCTTTTCAAATGTTATGCCAGTTGTATTTAAATAATGTGGAGTGTAACGGAAATTTAACGAAAATTATACATCCCTTTCCTTACTTCAAGTTTTTTGCCATTTTGGAATAAAAAGTACGATCTGTGACATTCGTAATCCTTCTCCCCCCTCGAAAGCGTTACGTAACGTTCGAAGGCCTCATACGCAGGTTAATTATAATACGGGAAATCATTTAGGAATTATAATAGCTGGCCGCTAACCTATGTACAAATGACAGTTGTATAGAGCAACCTTTAGAAGATTCTACTTTACAGTATGTAGTGGCCCCCTAAGCAGTATATTTAAGCTGATCGACCGCGCTACGCGCGTTCTCACAACTTATTCTCGAGCCTTCGGCCCTCGCGTGAATTTACAACAATTATGATTCCTTAATTAGATAAGACAAATTTGTTACATCAGGAAGAAAGTAAACAGCTCAAACTTTTAGACTAAATCATAATAATATATGCTCATGAGCCTCGGTAAATTAATACGTTAATTCTTGCTAAAAAACTCATTGATACTAAAATTATTCTTAACTGACAAATATATATTTTTTCGGGTTTATGAGTAGCAAATCTGAAATCAAATTGATTAATTAATCAAAAGTTTGGAAATGAAGATTTTATAAGGTGGAATGAAAGGTTTTAGTTTAACTTTTACTAAATAGACTATTTATGCGATTAATGGGACTATTAAAGTACTAACTTATAGGGTAAAATTTATTGGTCAAATGTATTGACCCAGAATTATTTGTATTTATTTTTTCAGCCAATTAAATTGCAGTCTCAGTTAGGCTCTCTATAATGCATTCTTAACAGCTGATAGTTTTGTCACCTTTTGAGAGGGAAGATATGAATATTTTTCTTAGATATTAGAACTTGTTCCTAGAAACATTATTTCCCACCCCCCTGCCAAATTTCAAGCCTGTAGCTCTTACCAGTTCCTCAATCAATTCTGAACAAACAAACAAACAAACAAAAAAAAAATCATTGTGATTTAATATATAAGATTCAAGGGAACATAATTGTGTTCATAATAGAGAGACTTCATAATAAGCGAACTCAACTTAATACAAACCCTATGTAAGTTATTAAATTGGGACCATAGGGCTTGTTCATAATAAAAATCTTTATATTTAAGCAGACGAAATCTTGTTCATAATAAGCAGACCTGACTGTAATACACTATACAGTATAATGTACTTTTCCTGTTTACCGTTTAAGTGGGGTCATCATAAAATATTGCAACATTTTCCCCATAGGTTTTTATCTTCAAGGGTTCATTTATGTGACAGAGTATGTATTCTGACAGAGGTGTTAGTTCTTGTTTACTAAAGAGTACTTTTAAGACATACCAATTTCTATTCCCAAGTAAATTAAAATGCATTTATTTTAATTCGGTTAGTACGTACTCTAGAAAACTAACAGCATAACTTTGTTAGTGTTTGGATTAAGTGAATAGGTGACAACTGAAATACTTTAATCGTATCATTAAGTATGTTAAAGACTTTAATGCCCTACATTGTCTTCATATCATTGAACAAGTCAGTATTTCGACCTGTGGATTATTCATATACGGATAAGACGAACCTCGGTTAGTACGTACTTTTTCTTGTTTCCTAGGGTGGTACGTATTAATCGAGTTCTACTGTATTTTACACCGTACAGTATAATATAGGTATTGTTCCTGTTTACCTTTTAAGTGGGGTCATCATAAAAATATTGCAACAATTTCCCCATAGGTTTTTATCTCAGAGTTCATTTATGTGACAGAGTATGTATTCTGACATTAGGTGTTAGTTCTTGTTTACTAAAGAGTACTTTTTAACTTGCATTTCTGTATATACTTTTGTCAACATGTTCACTTGGCTTAAACTCTATATCTTAGAAGTCCTGTTATTGTCTTTCAAGGAAATAATTCGATAAAAAAATAACTTTGAATGGACTCTGTTTGATTGAGACAAATTGATTCTAGTTAGTTTGTACCTTTCTAGGAAGGAATTAGTTATTGTACTTTGGTACACTAAACGGCCAAAGTATTTGAATAACAGGAATTATATACAATATGCATCTTATAGTGTGTTAACGGCTGTTTAAACTACTCTAAAATTACTTTAGATATACAGTCGACTGCGCTTAATAGAGCCACCGGTTAATAGATTTCTCCGCTTAATCGGGTCAAAGCAACCTGGTCCCGAGGTGACTCTATTAAGCGGAGTCGACTGTATTGCTAATTTCTATAGTTATATATTTCATAACATTGCTATTTTAAGTAATTTTGTTGCACAAAAGTTACCTAAATGGTAGTGTGGCTGTATCAGAATGGAAAATAATTGTAATCATTAGAAATTAAGCACCTCGAGTAATTCGACCATTTGGTATTAAAATCTGATTTCAGAATTTGTATATTCTAATTGCATTTAATGATTAGAAATTATATAATTTAATTAGCTAATTATATAGTTAATGAGTTTAATTAATACCTCCATAAAATTTAATCAAAAATTTTGTTATTTTAATAAACTCAACATCCATGATGAAGCACTACTAATGTTATTTTGTTGCTAGAGCTTGAATATATTAATTCATAATATTGTTGTTCAAATACTACTATTGACACAAGACGGTTATCTAACATGATACAGTCAAAATATTTTATTATGAACATTCAAGGGACCTAAAATTGTGTTCATAATAAAGAGGATTCACAATAAGCAAATTCAACTTAATACAAACCCTATGTTACTTGTTAAATTTGGACCATAGGGCTTGTTCATATTATAAAAAACTTCATATTATGCAGACAAAATTGTTCACAATAAGCAGACCTGACTGTATACACTAGAACTATGTTAGTACTAACACCAGGGGACCATCAAAATGTGTTCTCTTTATAGCTTTATCCGTATTCCGTATTAACAAATATAATTTGCGTTGAAAAGGCTTTGAAGGTATCTGAATAGTGTTCGTATTTACCGGAAAGTCATATAACCGTGTTCGTACTAACCGTGTTCGTAATATCGAGGTTCTACTGTATAGTGCAACTTCAATAATCCGAACTCGTTAGGACCTGTCTAAATTGCAGTTCGGAAAATTCAAAAGCGAACTACAGTCAACTCCGCTTAAACTTAATAGAGCCACCGGTTAATAGATTTATTCGCTTAATTGGGTCACAGTTTTCACAGGAATTATAGGACGGAATTACATTTTGGCTTAATACTTTCGGTTAATAGATTTCTCCGTTTAATCGGGTCAAAGTAACCTGGTCCCGAGGTGACTCTATTAAGCGGAGTCGCTTGTACCTTACTTTATAGAACACCATTGGCACCAGCCTGGGTATTCGGATAATCAATGTTGCACAGACTATAAAACTTCTATTATTGGAGATTAATAGATTCCCAAATAGTTGTTTATAGAGAGTTTATTGATATACAGTCAGGTCTGCTTATTGTGAACAAGATTTCGTCTGCATAAAATGAAGATTTTTTAATGAACAAGCCCTATGGTCCCAATTTAACAACTTACAATGGGTTGGTATTAAGTAGAGTTCGCCTATTTTCAGTCTCTCTATTATGAACACAATTTTTGGTCCCTTGAATGTTCATCAATAAAGAACCTCACTGTATTATCAATTGTTCTATGACCCATAACTTATTACTCTTTACTCATTATCTCTCTCTAATAAGTCTGATCTAATATCAAGATTATTTATTAACGAGTTACTTCACTGATAATATATACTTTCATCGAATTGGAATTATACAATGGTTTCATTTAATCCAATTTACTTACTTAATCTGCATTTATGTCTTTGCAACCTTCAGATTAGTTATATTCGCCATTAAGATCACCATTATACTATTGGCTCTTATAATTACTTTAATTATTTACAGAGTTTCATTTGGCGTCTTGTCTCCCATAAATTTTGATAAATGAGAAAAAAATTTCGCACTTCCATGTACAAAAATACAAATTAATTTTTTACTTAAAATTCAAGCGGTTAGTATTTAGTTGCGCTCTGCTATTATAATTAAGTGAAACCTTTCTTGCATTCCTTATAGCAGTCTCCGTTGTCATGTAATTGAAGTGATTTCAAAAGGAATCTACTATCATAGCACATGTAAGGTAATGTAAATTGTCCGCTTAAATTCCTTTACCCCTGAAATTTGTAAAATAAAAGTATAATAAAAAACGTTCTAAAATAAAAGTTTTTTATTTCATATATATAAGGAATGTTTCTAATTTTACGCGCCAAATACAGTCTACCCAATTTAGGCGCCTTTACAGACGAATGGCGCTTGAAAAGTGAAACCTTAGATTTCTATACTTATGGATTACCTATTCTCTGATTTGAATGTTACAATTTTGAGTCATTCCTATTCTATTTTGTTCTTACCCTTTATTGTATTTAGGCTTACAATCCATCAATTAATTTTCGGGAAATTATTTGCTATAATTAAAATATTCTCTTTCCTTAATAAGTATATCAGTGACCGTCAAAATTTGTTCCCCTTATCCGACATTGATATTAACAGATTTCAATTGATATAAAAGTGTGAAAAACCCCCTGTTTTTCACACTTTTATATCAATTGAAATCTGTCTAACTAACTATTATTCTAAATCTGTTAGAAATTGCAAATTTGTTTTACTTTCAATCGGTTTATTCTACTATCGGATTTTTCTTAACTTTATTTCCAGCAAAGAATTGGTTAGAAAAACCGGTTTCCTGTATTTCAGCTCCTATGAACTTGTTTTCCTATCTCGCCTTAGTTCAAAAGTTCCGATTAATGGAAATAATTTAGTATTTTCAGTTAATTGCGATTCACTTTTCTCTATCTTGACATCCGGTTTGCAATTGAGTTAAGTGGTCAATTTTAGGCGCCAAAGAAACAATGACAACACCAAATATGTAGCTCTATATGTTAATGGGTTGCGTGTGTATTATTAATAATTCTATCACAGATAGTACTTTGTTTGATAAGCGGTTACACGTGTCTAATCCCGCTTGTTAGCTATAAATTGTCCGGTAAATACCTACTCATTTGATTAATTTGAATAGGAATTGTCCCCTATACCTTAGTTATGCTATATTATTGGAAGTATACTCCCCTGTATAAGGTTTGAATAATTCGAATTATTATTTACCCTAAAATTTAAGATTAGATCTTTGTTTGTTTGTTAGTTTGTTTGTTTGTTTGTTTGTTTTCGGTGTTTTGACAATTTATTTCAAAAAATTTCTACGTTTATTTAAGTAACATTTTTTCAACACCAGACTGAATACTGTTGTTGTTTGTTATTGACGAATAATTTATTTTCACTCTGAGAAAATAGTTTTAAATTTATTATATTTTCCTAGTTCCATATTCTCAAATATACTTTTCATTTTTTGTTTGCAAAATTACAAAATATATTAAACTTCGCATCTAATCTGATTTATACTATCAACAGATGAGTAATATTTTTGTTGTTGTTGTTGTTATTAATGGTACTTATTTACAAATTATTATATACAGACTAAATTTGTTATTTTTAAAAATATAATACAAACAAACAAACAACAAACGAGCAAACAAACAATCAAATCAAATACAATAACTACAAAAATACAACATTCATAAATTTAACAAACCAGCAAAAATCACGACAATAACATTAACAATAATGAAAATATTTTTAACAAATAGACATTAAATAATGACCATAATAAGAACAATAAAATAAATAACAAAACACTATTATTTATCTCATGCAAACAAATATTTACTACTGTAGATTCAAGAATATGTGTTAGTGTAACTTAACTAATCATTTGTTTTATAACTAATCAGTGATATAATCGAAACTTAATTATATTGCTATCAATCTAACGAATTCCTTATTTATTAGTAACTTTACTATTAGAGTACTAATTAAGGGTTCATTGCTTTTAACTCTATTACAGTAGACTCTCGTTAATACGAACACCAGGGGACCATCGAAATATGTTCGTATTATTCGGATTCCTTATTATCTGGATTCACTTGCAATAATTTGTATAGGCTAGGGGGAATTAAACCTTGTACTCCTTGACATACAGTTCGATTCGCCTTATCCGTTGTTCGTATTAACGAGAGTCTACTGTAGTGAATCATTTCGGTACAAAATGTCAGTTTATACCGGTTTTTTTCTAGCCATTTCTTTTCAGATAAAAATACAGTCAGGTCTGCTTATTATGAACAAGATTTCGTCTCCTTAATATAAAGATTTTTTATTGTGAACAAGCCCTATGGTCCCAATTTAACAACTTACATAGGGTTTGTATTAAGTTGAGTTCACTTATTATGAAGTCTCTCTATTATGAACACATTTTTGGTCCCTTGAATGTTCATAATAAAAGAACCTGACTGTTGTAAGAAAAAAACGATAGTTAGAAAAAATCGATGAAAATTACTAGTCAAATTGGAATTTCTTACAAAAGATTGTATCACTAATAGTTAGAATAAACCGGTTTTGACTGCATGGTAAATTAGAAACATTAATGTAGATTATATATATTCCCCAATACCTATACAGTACTTAGCATTTGAACTAACTACAGTAGAACCTCGTTAGTACAAACACGGTAATACGAATTTCCGGGTAAGACGAATAAACAGTTCCACAAAATCAGGTCCCTACAATGGCTATTCAATGGGTATTACTCCGGTTAATACGAACTCCCGATAAAGCGAACAATTTACCGTCCGTTGGTGTTCGTATTAACGAGGTTCTACTGTACATATATAAAAACTGTATCTATAAGGTACACTTAGTTATGATTGGTGTTACGGCCATTGAATAATGCGTTAAACCTATGTACAGTAGAACCTCGTTAGTACGAACACTATTTCAGGCCCCTTCAAGGCCGTTTGAATACAATTGACATTGGTTAATACGAATTCCGGATAAGGAGTACACATTGTGACTGTCCCCTTGTGTTCGTACTAACGAGATTCTACTGTATAGGGGACACACATGGACCTGATTTGTACCTTGTAGAATAGTTAGCTTAAGTTATTTAAATCAATTATTTGGAGTACGTACAAAGATTTTGTATACAGTGACATTACATGTCCGTTGTGAGTGCTTGTGTGTTTATTCCTAATGATTTGCACAAATTGCTGTTAATAGGCTAACTATTGGAGGAACATATTTATCATTAAATACTCGCTTATGGATTTATTACAGTTATGGACGGAACATTTGTAAGTGTTTAGCAAACAAAATTACTTATATAACTCTTAACAATTGTGCCTTGCCGTTGACAATTGACACCCTTCTAAGGGACTATTTATTGTCCCATTTATGTACTCTATAGTACCTTTCATTAGGTGTCTGTATCGGATTTGTTCTTTAGCATAAATTTCAATATTAACCCCTCTATAGCAGGGTTTTTTTAAGGTTGAGGCCTTGGTGTAACTCAACACTGCAGCGGCCGCGGCCGATCCGAATCGTGGTGTAACTCCAAAAAATATTCGTGCAAAATTTACAACAAGACCAGATTTACTGTCCCACAAATTCACCCAAATTCAAGGTACCGTACGAATTTTTCCTTCATACTTTAGTGCTGCATAATTTTATTTTCCCAATCATGTATTGTGCCGTACAAATTTTAAAAATTTTACAAATTTAAAAAATAGAACACTTAGAACACTTGGAAAACTTGGTTCATAATAGAAAGTTTTTCATATTAAGCAGACGAACAACTGTTCACAATAAGCAGACCTGACTGTATTATGACTAACACTTCTAAAGTGCCTTACAAATTATACTTCCATAATAAAGTGCTGGTTAAGAATTCCTAGATAGACACCTGCTCTCATGGGTGTTTAATAAAGACAGGCTTCTTTGTATTGAAAGCTAGCTTGGGGATATGCCCCTTATCACTAACCTTATGGCTTGATTGTCTAAACAGGTGCGTGCTAATCTGCAGCCAGTGTATTATACAGCCATTTGTAAATACGCTCCTAATCAGTGTATTATACAGCCATTTGTAAATACGCTCCTAATCAGTGTATTATACAGCCATTTGTAAACACGCTCCTAATCAGTGTATTATACAGCCATTTGTAAATACGCTCCTAATCAGTGTATTATACAGCCATTTGTAAACAAGGAATTATCCAGGAGCGCGAGACGCTCCTTTTGGAGCATGATTTTTCGAAAATTTGAATTTAGGAGCGCGAAAATTTGGAATCCTCTCCTATACTGCAACATTAATTTGTGATTTAAGCGATGAAAATTGGATCAGACCAGGATTAGGAGCGTATTTACAAATGGCTGTATAATACACTGATTAGGAGCGTATTTACAAATGCCTGTATAATACACTGATTAGGAGCGTATTTACAAACAAGGAATTATCCAGGAGCGCGAGACGCTCCTTTTGGAGTATAATTTTTGGAACAATTTGGAATCCTCTCCTATACCGTAACATTAATTTGTGATTTAGGCGTATTAAAATTGGATCAGACCAGGATTAGGAGCGTATTTACAAATGGCTGTATAATACACTGAAATTTAACAAGTGTAATATAAGCATTCATTTAATAAATCGGCTTATGTTAAGTTGTGTCCCACCATATTATAACTATACAGACTTATTTCCGATTAATGAGTTTATTCTAATTCTAGTATAGCAGAATATTATGGACAGACCTCGAATTTTTTCGTTTTAATGAAAATTGTTACTAACTTGTTGTATTAAATCAGAATAATTCACTAATAGGAATTTACAAATATATTGGGACAAACGCTTAAAGGAACCAATTTAATTGGTTAGTTCCATTTATTGGTGTCCCTATTAATTAATATCTCACTATATTAAACGAAATTGCATTATAATATGTATCTCTGAATATTTTAATTCAAATATATTGTAAAACAAGCAATATGCAATTCCTCTCATTTGGAAAATCTTTCTTTTTGTCGCCTTTGTTCCAGTTTAACATTCACAGTACTTTAACCGGAACTGAAATTAACAATCATATTTGAGCTGTTTAGATATGAGACTTGTAAGCACCTATTCAGTAGCTTGATTCTATCGATTGCTAAATATAGAATCTCGCAATGTGAAAGTCGTTTGTCTTCGCGAGGGATTTCCAGTGCGTCTTTTAGCGTCATATAAGCATCACGAAGTACTCTCCTCTTTGTACGGTAAAGCGGATACCTTATTCTAGTTTGGTTCTGCTTTAAGTTACATTTTCCAACACGCGGTGTATTTAGTTTTCCTTTATCCTGTAGTAGTTCCATTTGTGTCTTAACCTGGCTGACTTCATTTGTTCTGAATCGAACCTCTATTTATAGTCTACGGGGCTACACAGCTCGATACAGTCAACCAATGACATCACAGGGTTTTAGTTATAATTGCTACTAGAGATTCTATAGAACTGACAAATAATACAAAATCTCTATAATTTCCGAATGGTTTTATTTTTAGGGTTTATTTATGATTCCGTTTATACTTATAAGTGTAACTCACCATGTCACTATATATACAGTAAAACCTCGTTAGTACGAACAAGGTTAATAATAATTTCCGGGTAAGACGAACAAACAGTTCCACAAAATCAGGTCCCTACAATCAGAGGCGTAGCCAGGGTGCGGCACTTGGGGCACAGGCCGCACCCAAAAAATTTGTGCCCACAAAAATTCCCATTAGTATAATACTATAGTGCGGAAATGCCGCAACCATAATCTACCTGTGCCGCACCTTCCTGCAGGCCTAGCTACGCCTCTGCCTACAATGGCTATTCAATAAGTATACTCCCGTTAATACTAACTCCGGATAAATAGAATAAATTTTTCCGTTCCGTTGGTGTTCGTATTAACGAGGTTCTACTGTAGTTAACTGGATATTATAGTATTGGACAATATTAATTGGAGATTGAACAGGTAATAATAATTCGATAAGTAAAGGGAAATAGTTAGTTAGAGAAATATGGTAAAATGTATAGCTAAAGAAACATAAGGTGTATACAGTATTTCATCCAGGAAAAAAATTCTGCGCGCCTAGATTAAGTTTAGCTCGCTCACACGCGCCTAAAATACTCAATTTGTAATACGTCTTTGGGAGCATTTCTCGATTTTCGCGCGCCTAGAAAAGTTTCCTTTCAAAATTACGCGCCTGGATAAAACCCTGTGTATATAGGAATTATATGGATTTACTTATCCACCGATCATCGGCGTTTGTATTAAAATAACCTGGCTAGTTTCTACCGATGGTGTTTTTTATAAACATAAAAAAACAATCGGTAGAAAGTAGCCAGGGTTTTTAATACAAACGCCGATGATCGGTGGATAAGTTAACTCAGATTATATTGACATGATACATATAGGTAGGTTGTATATACAGTAGAACCTCGTTAATAGGAACACCAACGGAATGTAAAAATATGTTCGCTTTATCCGGAGTTCGTATTAACCGGAGTAATACCCATTGAATAGCCATTGTAGGGACCTGATTCTGTGGAACTGTTTGTTCGTCTTATCCGGAAATTCGTATTAAATGTGTTTCTACTAACGAGGTTCTACTATAGGTAGTATATAGGATATATTATATTGACAATTAAGAAGTGGATAATTAGAGAATTTATTGAACATGTGGAGTTTGAAAGAACTCCTGTGCATACAACTGCTTCTTAAGATTTGTAAGAGTTTCTAATCCGATTAAGGAGAATACTCTCTTGGCAACCAGTTGGCCAGTTTGGAATGTGAATTTAAGGGATGAAATGAATACAGTCAACTCCGCTTAATAGAGCCACCGGTTAATCGGTTTCTCCGCTTAATCGGGTCAAAACAATCTGGTCCCGAGGTGGCTCTATTAAGCGGAGTCGATTGTATTCGAAATGTAATGAATGAGCCTTTTTCTAAACGAACGAAAATTCGAATATTCATTCGTTTTGATGATTATTCATTAAATCAAATTCAAGACTCAGATTATTATGGAAAATAGTTTTTGTTAATGTTACATAGTGTATAAGACACAAAATAGTCACAAAAAAGTAAAAATTATATTTACGATCTTTCAAACTACAGTCGAAATCGGAATTTTTTGCCACGGATTTTTTTGCTTCTCCGGGTTATTTTGCCTCCTTGCTTCTCCTTGTTTCTTCATAACCTCATAGAACTGTATAATGTAAATAGGGTTTTTTTGCGTATCGGGTTTTTTTGCCTCTTTTCCATGCATTTAGGTGGGCAAAAAAAAACGATTTCGACTGTATACAAAAATCGTGTTGTTGTCCCAAAGTAGTAAACGAATATCTGTTTTCAGTCTAATATTCGTTCAAACGAACTTTTCTTTCAAAACGAACGAATATTAGTTCAATCATTTCGAACGAATATTCGTTATATTCGTTTCAGCCCTATTAATTCAACAGTTAATTTGCATAATGTACAGTGACGATTATATTATGGAATATGGGAACTGAAATTGTTCCTATTCCTTAACGAGAGTTTTGTCCCATACTAAATTATTGCGTAGTAAATATAGTATACTCCGCTTAATAGAGCCACCGGTTAATAGATTTCTCCGCTTAATGGGGTCAAAGCAACCTGGTCCCGAGGTGGCTCTATTAAGCGGAGTCGACTGTATTATCAAGCGGTGTTAACTCCAATAAACACTTGACACTTGGTGTTATTTCCAATACTATAATATTGGAAATATACTCTCATCAAGGTTCAAGGAACACCAGCTACGATTAACTGAAAATATTTTAAGCCAAACTGTAATTATGTCCTATAAATCCTTTGTAATTTTGTCCCGATTAAGCGGAGAAACCGATTAACCGGTGGCTCTATCAAGCGGAGTTGACTGTATACCTTACTTATAATATCGCTCTCATGGAATTTGCTTTGAACAACTTTCGGTTTATTCGTTATTCTTTTATTGTTAATCGATAAATATCACATTGCTGTCACTGCTGTTACGATCTAATATTCCTTTGTATTCACTGCTAAAGTGATCTATATACGTACTCCGATCCCTATTCTATAAATGTAGCAGGCCCCATAGTCCATTCCATTCAGGGGTTAGTTTATATAGGATTTTCTTAGCCGGCACTTTATAATAGAGGTAAAATTTACGGCACCCTTAAGGTGTTAGCTATAATACATAATCGGTTTAATTCAATGTTGCGGAATTATATGAAGGAGTTAAAATATGTACTGAACCCAAATAGGGATTTATCCAGGATTTCAGGGCCAGAAAATATTGTCAGAAACCTGCCACCAAATTAAGTGCCAACCCGGCATCTAAATGGGATCACACTGCAAGCACTTTGCACCTAGATAAACCCTATATAATCCGACCCTCTATAATCCGGAATTCAGCAGAACCGACACTTTTTTCACCCGAACAAACGCTCGTTATTATATCACAAAGATCGCACACTCTCATAAAAACATTAGTAAAATGAGCTCACAATAATTCAATTAATACTTTACTAACCAGCTTTGTTCTTTTATCTACATTGTAACACACCCATATTGTAATACACCCTTACATATACCCATATTTCTTTCAAGTTATATTTCAATCCCATTTTGGTTAATGTCATATATTAACGGGTGGCTGCGCATTCCATTCTAGCATGCAATTGCTACTATTGCTATCATTCCTATGTACATTATTGGTAGTCAAGTGCTTAATGAGCTAATAGGCTAACTTATACAGGTGTAGACTCTATCTATGCATGCAACAATTTAATCAGACCAGCTACATTATTCCTCCTAAAGGCAGTACATAGAAATGGTACTGAAATAGTATCCATATCTTATACCATCTGTTAACAAGCTTACATTAATTAATTACAGCTTACTTATCATGTCTGTATATTGACGATTGCGTTGGGCTAATCATCATTCGTAACTATGCTGTATTCAATGGAATGCAACAATTATAGTTCTATTACAGTCAGGTTTTTTTATTATGAATATTAAAGGGACCAAAAATGTGTTCATAATAGAGAGAATTCATAATAAGCGAACTCAACTTAATACAAACCCTATGTAGGATGTTAAATTGGGACCGTAGGGTTTGCTCATGGTAAAAATCTTTATATTAAGCAGACGTAATCTTGTTCATAATAAGCAGACCTGACTGTATGTGAGTAGGGAATTTACCCAATTAATTAATGCAGTCGACTCTGCTTAATAGAGTCACCTCGGAACCAGGTTACTTTAACCCATGGGTTTTCAACCTGGGGGCGCGAAGGCTTTATAGGGGGGTCGCGAAAAGTTCCGGAAATTTTACATAAAATCGTTGAAATCTACAGAGATATAAGTCAAAACTTATTTAAATTATCCACATTGATATGCTTATGATGTGTAGACATTGTGCATGTACTTAAAAATGCAGTGCTGCATGTGTAATGTACATGCAATATTTACGCAATGAGGTTCAGGGATTCGAGATGATTTTTATATAGCCTTGTAGTTATTTCATAATTGTCAGAATTTGCTTGAAACTTGAGGTGCATCGATTTAATTAAACAATAGGAATGCTTATTACACATTAATAAAAACTTTCATATTAACATTGTGGGGGTCGCGAGCATTTCCACATCTGTAAAAGGGGTCGCATGGTACAAAAGGTTGAAAACCCCTGCTTTAACCCAATTAAGCGGAGAAATCTATTAACCGGTGACTCTATTAAGCGAAGTCAACTGTATTATATTATGTATTCAATGGAATGCAACAATTATAATTCTATTATATGAGTAGGGAATGTACCCAATTAATTAATGCAGTCAACTCCCGTTATAACCAAGTCGGATATAACGAAGTATCTGCTTATAATGAAGTCATTCAATGGTCCGAAAATCCTTCTATCTTATTACATTATCAAAACTTCGGTTACAAGTTACAACGAAATGGATATAACGAAATTCCGCTTATAACGAAGTCATTTATCTATAAATCCCATATAGCCTCTAAGCTATTGATTTTACTCCGGTTATAACAAACTACGGTTATAACGAATTATGCTTATAACGAAATGAAACTACGGTCCCGAGTACTTCGTTATAACGGGAGTTCACTGTATGTTATGTATATTGGACGATGGATATATTTCGCGGACAGATTTCGTTCTTATTTATTTGTATACATACCAATCTACAATATAAGTTGCAGTTAAATATACTACAATGGAACTAACTTATTGTGACTATTATATTATGTTTATAATATTTCGTAACTATGCTGTTTTCATTGGAATGCAATCAATTATAGTTCTGCTGGATGGGAGGGACATGTTCTGTGTATATAGTTTACATAATACAGTCAGGTTCTTGAATTATGAACATTCAAAGGACCAAAAAAAATTTGTTCATAATAGAGAGACTTCATAATAAGCGAAATCAACTTAATACAAACCCTATGTAAGTTGTTAAATTCGGACCGTAGGTTTATATTATAAGTATTTCTTATTATTTAAGCAGACGAATAACCCACGGATTTAATACGGATATTAATACAGTATATACCGGATATAAGCACACCGGTTATAAGAACACTATGTTGGAAAACGGTTGCCATATACCCTATATAATTTATACCGGTTATAAGAACATCAAGTGCAGTTCCCGACGATGTTATTATAACCGGCATCCACTGTACACTGATTAGGAGGCCACATAGCAATAAGGTTGGGATTCCCTACTCTGCTACAAATATGCTGTACAGTAGAATCTGCTAATACGGTCATTTGTACATAGGCTAGCGGGCAAATTAAAGCAATTCCTATATGATTTCCCATCATATAACCAACCTGTGTATGAGGCCTTCGAACGTTACGTAACGAAATATTTAACATACCTGTTATACAGCGGCACAACCATACAATTGTTCATTTTAAAAATAAAAGCACCAAAATTTGTACACATATACTTTGATGTAGTGGATATTGAGACAATTGAATGAGTGTCACTTTTTCAATTGTCTCAATATCCAAATGAACAATCCTTTGAAATTTTATGGCTATGCATTATAGCTATGCCGCTGGACTATTAACCGTTTATCAAACATGTAACCGTTTAACCGCCTAACCGAATTCAGCCTTGCTTATTATCTACAAAATATATTTATTGTGACATTTAACATATTTATTATTCTATAATTTAATTCTCATTGAAGTTTTTCACAATGTGGGTCACTGGAATTTGTTGGTTACTATCCTATAATAAGTACATACGTATGTACTATGTATTATGCGTCAGATCAGTTTACTTTTTATACAATTTAGATTAATCTTAATGCAATCTGTGGAAAAGGCCATACAATGTCTAGGCCCTAGTAGCAGGGAATTATCCAAAATTCCCCCATTTATAGAGGTTGCACTGTATTATTAAACGATTGTAACATTAACAAAATACTATTTTCCACTTTAATTTGAGTCTTGAATTTGATTTAATGCTTAGTCATCGAAACGAACGAATATTCGAATATTCGTTTCAGCCCTAATGATAAAGTTTCACTAGCCTATGAACATTAAAACTGAATTTTGTAAATTTATTGAGCTCGAAAGGTCAGTTCTACCAACACCTTGAATTCACCTTTTATGAAATTAGACTGCTAACTTTTCAACCGAAACTAGAGCATTTCACAAATACATTAGTAGAACTATGGTAACTATATTTACTGGTACCGTATTTCCCCGAATAAGCGCTTATTGTTTTCGTGGGCCAAAATTATCCTGAAATTTTTGAGAAAAATCCAGAATATAATATTTGTTCGGTTCTAATGGTTTCCACCAATAGTATACCTACCGAAGTTGCCAAAATCAATGGAATTACATTTCAGTGATCAACTAATGTGTATAAATTTTAACATTCCAATGTATTTTTATTGACCCGGCGCTTATTCTGGAAAATACGGTATATCTTTGACCGTGGATAGTTATACAGTAGAACCTCGTTAGTAGTTCACACGCCTAAATCACAATTAATGTTACGGTATAGGAGAGGATTACAAATTTTCGCGCTCCTAAAACCATTAGAAAGTGAACCTTGGGGACCAGCCAAAATTGTCACTTTTGAGGGGTGTCCACTTTCATGATTTACCGAGAAAAAGTGTTCATATTTTGGAGTTGTTCATTTCTTTAAGATGTAAACTTTTGGAGGTTTTACTGTATTACATTTTGTTTATACTACAGTATAGGAAAAGTATTACCCATAAGTAGTATATTAACCAGAGATGCAGCGGTCCGGAAATTTCATGGACCGGACCGGACCGTCATGATTTTTTCTGGACAGTCCGGACCGGTCCAGACCGTATGATCAAAATATTGGATCGGTCTGGACCGGTCCAGACCGATGAACCGGTCCAGACCGATGAACCGGTCCAGACCGATGTACTGGTCCAGACCGTTATATCCCTTATTTGGACCGTTACAGACCGCAAAGTAGGGTGGATAATTATATCCACTTGTGTTTATAAGATACTTATTACTTATGTGCTTGTAAACAATGGGTAATAACGGATTTGAGCCCGATCGCTTGTCCAATCTAGGATGAGTCCAGACCGATGAACGGTCCAGACCGTTGAACCGGTCCAGACCGTTATATCGATAATTTGGACCGGTCCAGACCGCACTTGAAAACAAGCAGACCGGACCGACCTGAGACCGGTCGGTCCGGTCCGGTCCAGACCGCTGCATCTCTGATATTAACTGATACATTCGTAATTTGGGGATGTTAGAACATTGTGTAGTTACAGAAATATATTATGTGGTGTTGGGAAATATGTTTATGATTACCATTTTCTAACAAAATTCAGATAATTTTATTAATTATACATACAATAATTTCGAATAATACGTCTGATTTTCAATAGACTGGCTAACTTTTTAACTAAATTTGTAATAAGTTAATAACCGATATTAGGAACGGTTAACCAAATCCAGCCTTTATGCATATTACTGAATTATCAAGAAATATATTTCTAGTAGGATTAGGAGGAAACATATTTACCACTCAAATTCATCCACATAATACAGTAGAACCTCGTTAGTACGAACACGGTTAATACGAATTTCCGGATAAGACGAACAATCAGTTCCAAAAAATCAGGTCCCTACAATGGCTATTCAATGGGTATTACTCCGGTTAATACGAACTCCGGATAAAGAGAACAAATTTTTACCGTCCGTTGGTGTTCGTATTAACGAGCTTCTACTGTAGTTTGTTATTCATGCACGGCCAAGGAATTATCCAGGAGCGCGAGACGCTCCTTTTGGAGCATGATTTTAGAAAACTTGAATTTAAGAGCGCGAAAATTTGGAATCCTCTCCTATACCAAACATTAATTTGTGATTTAGGCGTTTGGAAATTGGATCAGACCAGGATTAGGAGCGTATTTACAAATGGCTGTATAATACACTGCATGCACCAAATATTAGGTTCGCTTAATTCAACGCCTATGTATTATTAGCAATAATTTATCTATCTCTATATGGGCCATAATCTTATTAATTAATAATGAGATGTACATATACAGCTGGCTTAGCTATAAATAAGAATATTTTAACCAGAATATTAAAATTGTGTTAATTATCAATTATTTTCTAATAACGAACTAAAATCCGCACTAAAAATGCCACAATTTTATTTTGTGACCTGAAAATTGTTCTTTAAAATTTTCCTGGTGCCAACTTTTATAAATATTGGAATTGAGTGATTATGAGTTTTTATAGGGCATCCTCTCACTAAGTATAATTAATTGCTCGTTTGAGAATTTATATAATTTCAAAATTATATATTTTGACCCAGTCAAATAATGAAATATACCATTTTTTCGTTATTTAGATCCAAAGGGTCGATTTATACGGATTGTAATACCAATTTGAACTGTATTTATATGTATTGACTTCTTATTGTACTTCTATCAATATAAGCCAAACAAACAAACAAACAATCAAGTAAGCAAATTTGAAAACAAAGAAAATTAGCAAAATATAATTTTAAATTAATTAATCAATTAATTTGTTTATATATTTATTTAGATATTTGTTTATTTGTTTGTTTGTTGTTTGTTGTTTGTAATTTATTTGTTTATATGTTTATTTGTTTGTTTGTTCGTTTGTTTGTTTGTTTGTTTGTTTGTTTGTTTGTTTGTTTATTTGTTTGTTTATTTATTTGTTTATTTATTTATTTATTTATTTATTTATTTATTTATTTATTTATTTATTATTTTATTTGTTTATTTGTTTATTTTATTTATTTGTTTATTTGTTTATTTGTTTGTATGTATATTAGTTATTTATCTACTTATTTGTATATTTGTATATCTGTATATTTATTGCTATACCCCCTAGGTGCATCTATATCTATTCCTCCTAACATTTACTCACAAGCTATTACCGTTACTATTCTAGAAGATTCCATTCCCGAGGATGACGAACAGTTCCTCCTCACTATACACAGCCCTAGTTCGGACCTACACTTATTCACTGATAATGTCAGTATAACTATAATAGGAAACGATGGTGCAGGGGGGGAAATTAGCTTGCTTGATACAACGGATTTTGTTGGTACGGAAGGGGATTTTGCTCGTGTTACCATGAAGCGGACTGAAAGTACTGTTGGTGTTGTTACTGTTAGTTGGGAGGTGAGTCTTCTTTTTGATCCCGGAATCATTTTACCCGAATTATTACAGGATTTACCTTAAATTATCACAATTAACTATTTATTGTGTCAAAAATAGATTTTTTTACTGAGGAATTACCTTAAATATTCACAAATGACTTTTTATTGTGTCAAAAAGAGATTTTTTTAACCAAGGCATTACCTTAAATTATCACAATTGACTATTTATTGTGTCAAAAAGAGATTTTTCACTGAGGAATTACCTTAAATATTCATAAATGACTTTTTAACAAGGTTGAAACCGCTAGAACCGAATACAGTATTCATGAATAGTTGCCCTACCGAATACTAATACTGATATCAGGTTGAGTAACCAAATATCAACTATTCGGAAAATAATATTCGGTTCAACCAAATATATCAGTATTCAGTTGCAACCTTGCTTTTTTTTGAATTTGTTAAAAATATACAGACTTATTCCTGCATATTTGGAGTCATGGAGTCATGGAGTCATTAACCAAAATATATTTGTTTACGATAAATAGATTCTAGTTACAGTAGAACCTCGTTAGTAGGAACACCAGGGGACCGTCAAATTGCGTTCGCCTTATCCGGAATTCGTATTAACCAATATCATTTGTATTGAAATACTTTGAAGGGGACTCAAATAGTGTTCATATTAACCGGAAATTTGTATTAACCAATATCATTTGTATTGAAAGACTTTGAAGGGGACTCAAATAGTGTTCATATTAACCGGAAATTTGTATTAACCAATATCATTTGTATTGAAAGACTTTGAAGGGGACTGAAATAGTGTTCATATTAACCGGAAATTTGTATTAACCAATATCATTTGTATTGAAAGACTTTGAAGGGGACTCAAATAGTGTTCATATTAACCGGAAATTTGTATTAACCAATATCATTTGTATTGAAAGACTTTGAAGGGGACTGAAATAGTGTTCATATTAACCGGAAATTTGTATTAACCAATATCATTTGTATTGAAAGGCTTTGAAGGGGACTGAAATAGTGTTCATATTAACCGGAAATTTGTATTAACCAATATCATTTGTATTGAAAGGCTTTGAAGGGGACTGAAATAGTGTTCATATTAACCGGAAATTTGTATTAACCAATATCATTTGTATTGAAAGGCTTTGAAGGGGACTGAAATAGTGTTCGTACTAACGAAATCCCACTGTTCACGTATTTCTAGTGCAATCTACAAATTTGATTGGTCACTCTTTTCCCTGGCACAGTGAAATATTGTAATAATATATGTACCCAACAAGCTAGCCTAAACAGCTTAACCACAAATCTGAGATTCTCAAAAGTGGTTCCATTGGACTCGCAATGGTTGATTACCCCATATACAACCCAAATAATAACAATAAGAGGCATAGTTTATCCTAAAATGAAAATTAGAAACTGGCCTTCTATTTTTTTGGCCTTCTCGGTGACATACACGGCAGTATATTAAGTAGGCCATGACCCAACTAAGTTCCTATCTTTATATTTCCTGAGATTTAACCGGTTTCTTGTCATTATCTTGTGTTGATGATATTTCTTGGCTTTTATATGCACTTTATTTTCATTAATATCTATCTTTCAATGGTTGAATGACAATCAAATTTGTTTCGATAAAATGTATGTAATTCGACTACAACGTGCAAATTTGATTGGTCAGTGCCTTTTCCCATGACCCTAATAACAATGAAATGTTGTGATAAATCACTGTAACCAACAAAGTTCCTGGGTTTGTTATCTTTATATTTCCTGGAGATTCCGAGACGATATCTTGGTATTTACTTAGAAATACAGATATTTTTTGGCTTTTTTATGCACTTAAATTTCATCTAAATTTGTCACGCATAACTTTAAAATGAGCTAATTAGAGATAAAATCTTTTCTAAATATTTACAGGATAAAATCACTCTCCGATGTTTACTTTTGAATCCTATATATTTTATGTAGCCAATCAAATTTGTTTGTTCCATTCCTTATAACAAGTCAGAAATTTTTATCTTCATACATACCTTTGTTATCTTTATTATTTTATATTTTTAATGCTTCCAAAAATTTGATAAAATTGTTTGTTTACGCTAAAAAAGTAAACATTGAAACCATAAATACGGAACCTAAAATAGAACGAATTACAAATAAAATAATATAAAGTCGACTCCGCTTAATAGAGCCACCGGTTAATCGGTTTCTCCGCTTAATTGGGTCAAAATCTCACAGGATTTATAGGACGGAATTACATTTTGGCTTAAAATGTTTTCGGTTAATAGATTTCTCCGCTTAATCGGGTCAAAGCAACCTGGTCCCTAGGTGACTCTATTAAGCGGAGTCGACTGTATATATGTTTGTTTGTTCGGATCGATTGAGGAACTGTTTTGAGCTACAAACTTGGAATTTGGCAGGGGTGACATATTCGCATCTTCCATCCAAAAATTTGATAAAACCTTTAATATATTACATTATATTGTTCCCCATATTTAGCAGTTGCCAACTAGTATTCAAATCTATATCTATCTATATATTAAAAGCGAAATTGTTGTTTGTTTGTTTGTTTGTTTGTTTGTTTGTTTGTCCGCATTGTATTAAAGTGATGTGGTATATAAAGTTAGAAACCTCATTTATAATTCTGGTAGAAACTAACTTCCAAACGACAGTGGCTCCTATACGAGCATCGGATGCTCACATAAGTTTAATTATAAGTTAAGTTTAAGTTTAAGTTTATCGAATAAGGCTCCTGGTGATTGAGAGTAGTGTAACCGTAATTTATATAATAGGTGTGAAAATGTGGTATATGATTTAATGTTGTTATTCAAATAAAATATGCAAACAAACTATTAGAATGAGCTAACAGAATATTTGGAGACCGTATTTCTTGTTCCATGACACACAAACTAATCTCCCGTTTGTATCTATAGCTATTCCTCGGGGCTCATATAACATTCCTTGTTGGTGTCCCTCTCTTCCTATGGTGTGTAGGAGGTTGCCTGCTGGGGAGAATACACGAATGGAGTGTGTGCCTCTATCGCTAATGACAATGTTGTTATTCGTGTCCAAAGAGAAGAACCATGGGGTTAACACATCCATTCCTTCTCCTCTGCTAATGAGAGAGTGTAGCATGTCTCCCTCTATTGACAGTACAAGCATACATGGGTTCTTAAATGGACACAGTATGTATACGCGGTCATGCGATAGCTTGACGGCAAATGGTAGTGTTAATGCCTGATGTGTAATGTTCCTAATATGGATTAGGTCTGTGTCGAATACACAGATTCTGTGGTTACAGCAATCTGCTATGAACACCTGTCCGTTGGGATCTGTTGTTAGTTGTCTGGGAAATTGGAATTCTCCGTTATTAGATCCCTTCTTACCAATCCGCTTAACTAAGCTAAAATCAGTTAGCGAGTATTTGCTTACAGTGTGTATCCAGTCGCTACTAACATACAAACTATTCCCATGAATAGCTATGCCCCATGGAGTATTCAACTGTCCGTCACCTAACCGATTGAGATACTCTCCTGTTTCGGAGAATATCTCTATTCTGCGATTGCCCTGATTAGCTACGAATATCTGGTTTGTAGCTTCGTTAATGGCTACACCACGTGGCCAATTCAACTCGCCAGGAGCTCTACCTTGTTTCCCAGTAGCGACAGTGGGCAGTTGGAATGTGGCGTAGTTAGGCACTACTGGTACCTGTGCAATCTCTCCGAGACGGGAAATGCTCACTTCGAGGTCTCGTGTGTCGCACTGCCACCTTAATTCTGTCTCTGCTGGAATGTTCGTTCTCACTTCCCGCAGTTTCTGGTCAATTTCTGAGACCGTTTTATCGCGGAAGGACTTTAGGGGGTTCTCCTTCAAATCGGTTAGGAGGTGTGTCCGGGCGGTGGTTAGTTGTGTGCCCATTTCTTGTCGAGCCACCTCTGCGGCTCTCTTCTCTTCGCGTGCGTCGCGGACCTGAGTCAGCAGCTGAGCTCTGCGGAGATTCAGTAGCGCTATGAGGCCGTCTATGGATCTGTTTATTCGTGTCTCTACGGGGTCTGCTGCTGGAGGGGGAATGGGATAGCGAGCTGCCATTTGATTGTTTGTAGAAGAATTGTTGATAGTTTAGGTATGAATTGATTGATATGGATAATATGTGTATTTATAGCTGTGTTATGATTTGAATTTTGCAACAAGCAACAATGATGATGTGAGTATAATGTGGTAGCAAACAACAACACGAGTTATACACGTGTATGTTGTAATGTCTCGTTACTAGGATGCTGTAAGGAATGTGGTCAAAGTTCTTATATTCTGTCTAGAATAACAGATCATATTTCAGAGTGCAATCTGTTATTTCTTATATGGAACTTGATACGGACAGTTCCATTAAACTTATTATAAATGAGCCCTTCGGTCTCGGTCGCTTTGCGACGGATCGGTACTACGCATCTCAAGTTAACGGCCGCTATGCGCCCTTCCTCCTCACCCTTTCTATCGACTCCGCTTAATAGAGACACCGGTTAATAGATTTCTCCGCTTAATTGGGTCAAAATTTCACAGGATTTATAGGACGGAATTACATTTGGCTTAAAATGTTTTCGATTAATAGATTTCTCCGCTTAATTGGGTCAAAATTTCACAGGATTTATAGGACGGAATTACATTTGGCTTAAAATGTTTTCGGTTAATAGATTTCTTCGCTTAATCGGGTCAAAGCAACCTGGTCCCTCGGTGACTCTATTAAGCGGAGTCGACTGTGGATATGTTTGTTTGTTCGGATTGATTGAGAAACTGTTCTGAGCTACAAACTTGGAATTTGGCAGGGTTGACATATTCACATCTTCCATCCAAAAATTTGATAAAACCTTTAATATTTTACATTATATTGTTCCCAGATTTTGCAGTTGCCAACTAGTATTCAAATCTATATCTATCTATCTATCTATCTATCTATAGATAGATACATAGATAGATATAGATTTTGTTTGTTTTTGTTTGTTTGTTTGTCCAGAATTAATTGGAAAGACTACGAGTCCCAGAAAGCTGAAAATTTGTATACAGGGGTAATTTTGTACTGCGACAACGATCTATTGGTTTTTGAAGAGAAATATTCACATTTGAAGGTGACAAAAAATGTTAGCCAATTAAATTCGAGGGTTTGTTAGTATGGATTAGCAGATTTCATCAATTAGTTTAAATAGATTGTGCATAATAGAAATATTTTTCTGAGACTCCAATTTGATTGATTGAAACTAAATTCATTTAACCAATCAATCATTTATCTATTCTATTGCCTGTTTTTCTTTTAGTATTATTTTGATTCGAGCTTTCTTATTGTGCAACTGAAATTTATTGAGCTATTAGAACTCATTATTATTGTGATTGCTTTTGGGGAGGGAAAGGCCGCGAAGCGGCCGTTAATTGTATTGCGTAGTGCCTAACACGAACGAACAAAAGTCGCGAAGCGACTTTTGTGAGAGAGTGATCCGTCGCGAAGCGACCGAGACCGAAGGGCTCGTATATTAAAAGCGCAATTGTTGTTTGTTTGTTTGTTTGTTGGTTTGTCCGGATTGTCCGGATTGTATTAAAGTGATGGGGTATATAAAGTTAGAAACCGCATTTATATTTCTGGTAGAAACTAACTTCCAAACGACAGTGGCTCCTATAGGCGCCGATCTTTGTAGGAATGAGATGTTTCCTGTGGGTGGGGGGGGGGACAACTTTGGGGCTATTTTATTGCCTATTAAAAACATGTACAGTAGAACCTCCAGAAACGGGGCCTGTGGAAACGGGGAACCTCTGGAACTGGGGTAAAAAAATCCAACAAATTCCTAGTCCCACACAAATGAACCTCCACAAACGGGGAATTAGGTAGAAACGGGGAAACGGGGTGATCCTTTTTCGCCGAAATTTGATTCACACACAAATCAACCTCTACAAACGGGGAATTTTTGCATTCTTAGGTGCGATCTTTCAAGAAACGTTTCCCAACGGAATCCCATTAATCACATACTCATCCCTTTTGTAACCCATTAAAACTAAAAATAACATGCAATACAAACTCGAATTATCAATGAATATAAGCTTCTAACAGTACATATAGAATTATATCAAGGAACTATGAAGTCTAACTCTCATGAAGACTGATTGTTGACAGTAGTCAACAAGTGTCAGAAACGGGGTATTGTTCAGAAACGGGGACCCGGGGTGCCTGGAAAAAAACTTGCGTCCCTGGCACCCCGTTTCTGGAGGTTCCACTGTACTCGGATGCCAACAATTTACAAATAACAACAAATAACATAACAAATAAATTGAGTTAAATCGTTTTTAGCATAAAAATCATACTAAATACTAAGCAAACATTTCTGCTAGGGAGCACACTGCATTTTCACGAACTGTCACTCTCTAATTCCAATGCGTCAGCTAGGTCTTTATGGCTGGATATGAATGCCAGATGATTCAGCCGCTTCTGGGTCATGGTAGCCCTTAAATAGGTTTTGAGCGACGAAGCGACGAGAAACTACCTTCTGGAGAGCAAGTGCTCCCTGGTACCAAAAGCACCAAGCGAACTACTATCACCAGGTCTTGTAGCAGCACCATCAAATTTCGTTAGCAGATAGAACTTCGGCTGAGGTTGCACGATCTGTGCTTTGAGACTTCTCGTAGAAGCGAAACTGTCTCATTTGGGAGATGAGGAAGTCTCGCTGAGTAGCCGTCTGTTTACCATGTGCACAGTGCAACACGATTGCATCAATCCTGTTAGACAATGCAGACCCAGGAGACACTTCCGCCTCAGAGCAGTCACTACCTATATCGGATAGATTAAGGAAAAGTCATGCCACCTAAGAAAATAAGGATAATATACGTACCTAGGTAGCCCTCCATTGCGCAAACTATGGGGGGAATTGTGAAGTGCTGTCCAAACGCGGCCTGGAAAATCTCCATGAATTTATTCACATAATAATCGGCGATCTCCACATCAGAGTGTTCCCCCTCTTGGGTAGCACCAGTCCTAACCTCCGTCCTCCATCGAGCGAGAATCATGCGAACAGCTGCGATAGAATCTTCGCGCAGATTCCTCTGAGCCTGCGGCAGTCAATGTCGACAGAAGCAGATTCATCTTTACAGAAATTTCGGTGATCGAGAGCAAAGGGTTCTGAAGTGCGCCATGGGTGAAGTGGACGACCAGATGAAACAATTTCTGGATGAGGCGAACCGCGAAGTAGTGGGAGAACTTGCTTACTATCGCAAGGAAAGCTACACTGTCAGCGCGATCCTTGTTCGTCTCGTCGCGATCCGTAGCTGGCTGGCAAACCAGATCAAAACACCTTCGTAGTTTTGAAGGAACTTGCCAGCGATACCTTGCGGAAAACCGAGCGCGTCATACACAGAGGACGCACGTTGAGTTGTCGATTTCCTCACACTGACAGAAGGACTCAAACTGGGCCTCGCGTTTGGGAGAGTGTTTAACGTAGTTTGTGATAGACTTGACGATGTCAATACCTGCTGAGCGAAATTGGGCTTGCAGGCGTCTTGGAGAATAGGGTTCAGGCAATGACCGGCACAGTAGGAGTAAACCACTAGAGAAAAGTCTCTCTTGATGAGCGTTGCCAAACCTTTGAACTTGCCCCGCTTGTTCCAAGCTCCATCACACCCTTGGGATCTGCAGTCATCGAGGCTGAGGTTCACACTGGCAAATTAGCGTAGGCCTAAAACAGTATTGTTACTTATTGATATCCCGTAATCCGCTAATGCTAGACACAGGAAATGTATTATTGTCCTATAGGAAGTCATATTTTGGGAGTCCAACGGTAATATTGCTTTATCGAAAATATTTGTGGAATGTAAGTTATGCGATTTTCACACCCATCCATATATGGTAATACAGTGGATGCCGGTTATAAGCACATCGTCGGGAACTGCACTTATGGTGCTTATAACCGGCATAAATTATACAGGGTAGATGGCAAACGTTTTCGAACATAGTGTGCTTATATCCGATATGTTCTTATAACCGGTGTGCTTATATCCGACATCTACTGTATTGTTAAAATCTCGAGATTACTTAACTTTATACATACCAAGCTCCATCAAACCCTTGGGATCTACAGTCATCGAGGCTGAGGTTAACACTGGTAAGTGCGTTCTTCACAGCCCCATACAGCGGCTCACCACTGGTTTGTCAACGTGAATGAAGCCCAAATAGAGCTCCATAGGTACGAAGTCGCTTGGCACAATGCGGATGCAAACAGACAGGGATTAGTGATGTCGCTTGTTTCGTCAACCAGAATTCCGAATTCGGGGCAATTCCTGATTCTTTCTAGCACCTTGTTTATCGTCAAGCGGTACAAAGTCTCGATCTGATGTTTTGGCTCTCTGCTGATGTCCAATCTGTTTTGCGTACAGCCACTCTCGAGGAAACTCACAGCCACTCCGTTCGCAAGATATAGAATCTGTCTAAAACCTCCTTGTTGGCTTCGTGACCTCGGAATGCAATTCCTTGTCTTGCTAGAGTGCGAACAGTATCAAAAAGTATAATCATCGCCTTGCGGCCTCTTTGCCTCAGTATCTTTGACTGCTTGATGGTGATGTCAAACAGAATAACAGAATAACCGTTTAAATTACCTCAACAAACCTACTTGTTGCAATGTCAAAATGTTTAGTATTTCAATGCACATCAATGTTATAATAATAATGATGATGATGAGTGAAACGTATTTTAACTGAAGATTACATTGAAATTCCACATGGGTCATGGGTAGATGGTTTAAGGAAGTCCGACAATTCGCACCACGACAATTCGCACCCGACAATTCGCACCACGACAATTCGCACCACGACAATTCGCACCAACGACAATTCGCACCGCGACAATTCGCACCACGACAATTCGCACCACGACAATTCGCACCTAATTTGATTGGCCAACTACTTAATCCCAATTTTAATTTTAAATTATGGATTCTTACTTGATTAATTTGCGAAAATATAAATTTAACTTGCCACTCTTTTAAAGCATTGTTCTCAGGAAGGTGATATATATAGGTTTACAGTCGACTCTTTGAATAAAGTAAATTATGAATCGATATAATATTTTCGAAAAGTAAACAGGATGTAGAGATGGAAGTATAGCAGCTGAATTGTATTGTTCTTAAAATTGTATTGTTCTTAAACTTCAAAAGTTTTCAAAGGCGTACGATACGAGTCACCTGTTATTATTAAAATAGGCACGCCCTAAGTATAAAATATAAATCTTAATTTAATTATCAAACATTATACACAAATATATTTTTATTGGCGACACTACAACAACAATAATAAAGCGGCATGGAAGAGCCTCTTAAGTGAAATGAATAACTGACAGGGATTAATTATTGTCCTCAAGGAATTTGACCTATGTTAGTTAGTTACCCTAATCCGAGCAGCGGTGTTCTGATTCAAAAAAATCTGTTCCGATTAGTTAATCCGTTCGGATTAATGAAGTAATGTTACAGTTTATGGACGTGCCTGGTGTATCCGCGTGACTGTATGCTATTTATTAATAAATTACTAATAGAACTAAGTAACTAAACTGAAATCATGCAGGTGGAGCCAGCAGGTAAATCACCAAACTTCAATATGTACAGTGAATTTAAAGAAATATACAATAGTATCTAATTTTAAATGTCACATACTAATTAGTTCCCACTTGACGCCTTGTACCCATAAATCGGTAACGTATGTCTCATTGTATGCTGTGTTGCCATCTAATATTGAGGGCGAATCGGCTAAAAACTGAAAGAGTTATTCCCAAATATGTGCCTTTATAACGTCATAATCCCGTTATTTCGTTTAGAAACCCCATAGATCGTTGTCAGCGTGTAAAATTACCCCTGCATGCAAATTTTCAGATTTCTAGAGCTTGTGGTCTTTCCTATTTATTCTGGACAAACACACAAAAATTGTACTTTTGATTTGCCGTAGAACTCGGTTAAGACGTACCACCTGCCACCTGGGAAACAAGAAAAAGTACGTACTAACCGAGGTACAAGTCGAATACTGTGTTCAATGATATGAATACGTTGTAAGGTATTCAAGTCTTTAACATACTTAACGATAGGATTAAAGTATTTTAGTTGTCAGCTACTCACTTAAATCAAATACTAACTGAGTTCCGCTGATAGTTTTCTAGAGTACGAACTAACCGAATTAAGATGAATACATTTTATTTACTTGGTAATATAAATTGATACGTCTTATCCGACTACGTATTAACGAATCATTTATAATGGATCAGATAGAAAAAAAACCCTCACAGACGGGATGGGAGTGTGCTCCTTCTGATTACACTTCCCCAATGTTTAATTTAACTAGAATTTCAATATTCAAATTACATTTCATCTTAATGTAATACAATTTAATTAATGTTTGAATTGTGAAGACTTCAAATGTTTAATTAAATTAATTAAAGATTAATTATTACAAATAGAAATTAGGAATACGTGCTAGTATTTACGTTACTATCTTGAATAATAAATTGACATCATCATCAACTTGTAAAATATTCCAACTTCCAAGTGTTTCAATTGCACTTGTATGAAACACATATTCACTTACAAACCAATCAATCAATAACAGTCATTATCCTAGCAGATAGTAGTAGGCTTATGTAATATGTTCTATTGTATTGAGTATACTATAGAGTAATTACAATATAGAGAAGATGGCTGATTTATGTAAATAATCGTTAATAAAACGTAGAATTGATTAGCGACCTAATAATTTTAAATGATATATAGAAAGAACATCCTTAGGAGAATACAACCTCTATATTTTCAATAACTAATTCGAATTATTAAAGAGTCACTGGACCAGAATACAAATTTCGATATAACTGACGAACAAAAGCGAAATTGAGAAATCAGGCTTCGAGGTGATCATCTCCAGGAAATTCTATATCTCCTGTCCAAATTTTAAATCTCTATCACCAATGGTTTAGTCAGGCCATCGCGTACGGCCGGCCGGCCGGCCAGCCGGAAGTCCGACAGAGGTAAATTCAATAGTGTGCACTTCTAGTATAAAACTATAGTAGGACCCTACTATAACGTTTTTTACTAGAAGAAGCACACTAAAAAGATCGTTATTCGAGAACAGTAAGTAGTATAGTATCCGAGAGTACGTACTAAACGAGTTAAACTGTATAAATTAATTAATTAAATAAGCATTAATTTGAATTAAAAAGTTTCAATAATATAAAGAACTAGATTGAAAAAGTTAAATTTAGAATAACTTGATCTAATAGATTTACGTAATGGAATCAAAATGTTTTGGGTAATCATAATCACTTTGATTAACGGTTTGTCTTTTGTATTTGTACTTCGTATATTTGAAAACAATTCCAAAACAATAATCAATACGTACAGTCGAAATCGGGTTTTTTTGCCACGGGTTTTTTTGCTTATTGGGTTTTTTTGCCTCCTTTTGACGTGCAAAAATGTGATATCTTAATGTGTTTTCCATCGGGTTTTTTTGCTTATTGGTTTTTTTTGCCTCCTTTTGTCGTGCATTTTGGGGGGCAAAAAAACCCGATTTCGACTGTATTCTTAATTCAACTTGATCTAATAGAATTTACGTAATTGATTCAAAATGTTTGGGTAATCACTTCAAAGTTTTTCTTTTGTACTTTCCGTATATTTGAAAACAATTCCAAAACAATAATCAATACGTATTCTAATTCACTTGATCTTAATTCACTAGATCATAACTGGATAACATTTCCTAAATATAATTTAGCTAGCAACGATGAAATCAATAAAGAATAGTCTTAAAATTCATTTATCTAACATTCGTTCTTTTAATGCATTTATCTAACGTTTGTTCTAAATGCAATTAAATATTTATTGTGCCATTAAATTGGCCAATCAAATTAGGTGCGAATTGTCGTGGTGCGAATTGTCGTTGGTGCGAATTGTCGTTGGTGCGAATTGTCGCGGTGCGAATTGTCGCGGTGCGAATTGTCGGGTGCGAATTGTCGTGGTGCGAATTGTCGCTATCCGATGGTGTAAGGCCCATGAATGTAGCATGAGCAGCGCAATACCCCTTGTACATTTCGGACTCGTCGTGGCGGACCAGTCCCTTCCCCTTCTCTAGTGCAGTTTTCCATGAATCGAAGCCTTGGATGGTGAAGGCTTCGGGAGTATTCTTTGCGCGCCATTTCTTTCCCGAAAGGGAGAACCAATTGCAAACGCTGCAGAACGCCTTGTCTATTTTGGGGTTGTAATCCAACCACTGGAAACGCCCCTCCCATTGTTCCCGATGGGAGTAACTCTTCTGTCTTTTTGGTGGCCGTTCTTCAGTCCCCACAGTCAGCTTACAGACGCTGGATCCTGGTCCACCTGTCTGTTCAATTGAGTCTTTGGCGGCCTCGACTGGGTCCTGCAACCCTATCTTCTTGATTGGCACTTTTGACCCTGGGTTGCTTTGACATATTTGGAGGTAATATAGTTAACTATAAATACTGCAGGGAACTGAATCAATAAAAATATCACACTAATTTTAGCCTGGTAGGAAATCGCTACCAAAGATACCCCCAGTATCCCCCAGAAATCGGCGCCTATGTTGGCTCCTATAAGAGCATCGGATGCTTTTATAAGTTTAACTATAATTATATTTAAGTTTAAGTTCATCGAATTTGTTCCTGGTGATTGAGAGTAGTGGAACCGTAATTTAGATAATATGTGTGAAAATGTGGGATATGATTTAATGTTGTTATTCAAATATAATAAACAAACAAACTAATGGAATGAGCTAACTAAATATTTGGAGACCGTAATTCTTGTTCCATGACACACAAACTAATCTCCCGTTTGTATCTATAGCTATTCCATAGGGCTCATAGAACATTCCTTGTTGGTGTCCCTCTCTTCCTATGGTGTGTAGGAGGTTGCCTGCTGGGGAGAATACACGAATTGAGTGTGAGCCTCTATCGCTAATGATAATGTTGTTGTTTATGTCCAAACAGAAGAACCATGGGTTTAACACATCCATTCCTTCTCCTCTGCTAATGAGATAGTGTAGCATGTCTCCCTCTAGTGACAGTACCAGCATACACGGGTTCTTGTTACACAGTATGTATACGCGGTCATGCGATAGCTTGACGTCATATGGTCGTGATATTGCCTGATGTGTAATGTTCCTAATATGGTTTAGGTCTGTGTCGAATACACAGATTCTGTTGTTACCGCTATCTGCTATGAACACCTGTCCGTTGGGATCTGTTGTTAGTTGTTGAGGATATTTGAATTCTCCGTTATTTGATCCCTTCTTACCTATCCGCTTAACGAAGCTAAAATCAGTTAGCGAGTATTTGCTTACAGTGTGTTCCGCGTCGCTACTAACATACAAACTGTTCCCATGAATAGCTATGCCCCATGGATAATACAACTGTCCCTCACCTAACTGATTGAGATACTCTCCTGTTTCGGAGAATATCTCTATTCTGCGATTGCCCCAATTAGCTACGAATATCTGGTTTGTAGCTTCGTTAATGGCGACACCACATGGCCAATACAACTCGCCAGGAGCCCAACCGTGTTTCCCAGTAGCGACAATGGGCAGTTGGAATGTGGCGTAGTTAGGCCCTATTGGTACCTGTGCAATCTCTCCGAGACGGGAAATGCTCACTTCGAGGTCTCGTGTGTCGCACTGCCACCTTAATTCTGTCTCTGCTGGAATGTTCGTTCTCAGTTCCCGAAGTTTCTGGTCAATTTCTGAGACCGTTTTATCGCGGACGGACTTTAGGGGGTTCTCCTTCAAATCGGTTAGTAGGTGTGTCCGGGCGGTGGTTAGTTGTGTGTCCATTTCTTGTCGAGCCACCTCTGCGGCTCTCTTCTCCTCGCGTGCGTCGCGGACCTGAGTCAGCAGCTGAGCTCTGCGGAGATTCAGTAGCGCTATGAGGCCGTCTATGGCTCTGTTTATTCGTGTCTCTACGGGGTCTGCTGCTGTAGGGGGAATGGGATAGCGAGCTGCCATTTGATCGTTTGTAGAAAATAGTTGTATAGTTTAGGTATGAATTGGTTGATATGGATAATATGTGTATTTATAGCTGTGTTATTATTAGCTTTTTGCAACAAGCAACAATGATGATGTGAGTATAATGTGGTAGCAAACAACAACATGAGTTATACACGTGTATGTTGTAATGTCTCGTTACTAGGATGCTGTAAGGAATGTGGTCTAAGTTCTTTCTATTCTGTCTAGAATAACAGATCATATTTCAGAGTGCAATCTCGTTATTTCTTATATGGAACTTGATACGGACAGTTCCATTGAACTTATTATAAATGAGCCCTTCGGTCTCAGTCGCTTTGCGACGGATCGGTACTACGCATCTCAAGTTGACGGCCGCTATGCGGCCTTCCTCCTCACCCTTTCTATCGACTCCGCTTAATAGAGACACCGGTAAATAGTATTTCTCCGCTTAATTGGGTCAAAATTTCACAGGATTTATAGGACGGAATTACATTTTGGCTTAAAATGTTTTCTATTAATAGATTTCTTCGCTTAATCGGGTCAAAGTAACCTGGTCCCGAGGTGACTATATTAAGCGGAGTCGACTGTACATATGTTTGTTTGTTCGGATTGATTGAGGAACTGTTATGAGCTACAAACTTGGAATTTGGCAGGGTTGACATATTCACATCTTCCATTCCAAAAATTTGATAAAACCTTTAATATATTACATTAAATTGTTCCCAGATTTTGCAGTTGCCAACTAGTATTCAAATCTATATCTATCTATATATTAATAGCGAAATTGTTGTTTGTTTGTTTGTTTGTTTGTTTGTTTGTTTGTTTGTCCGGATTGTATTAAAGTGATGGGGTATATAAAGTTAGAAACTGCATTTATAATTCTTGTAGAAACTAACTTCCAAACGACATTGGCTCCTATAGGCGCCGATCTTTCTACAAATGAGGTATTTACTTTGGGGCTATTTTTTGCCTATTAAAAACATGTACTCGGATGCCAACAATTTACAAATAACACCAAATAACATAACAAATAAATTGAGTTAAATCGTTTTTAGCAGTTATAAAATCATACTAAATACTAAGCATCCATTTCTGCTAGGGAGCACACTGCATTTTCACGAACTGTCACTCTCTAATTCCAATGCGTCAGCTAGGTCTTTATGGCTGGATATGAATGCCAGATGATTCAGCCGCTTCTGGGTCATGGTAGCCCTTAAATAGGTTTTGAGCGACGAAGCGACGAGAAACTACCTTCTGGAGAGCAAGTGCTCCCTGGTACCAAAAGCACCAAGCGAACTACTATCACCAGGTCTTGTAGCAGCACCATCAAATTTCGTTACCAGATAGAACTTCGGCTGAGGTTGCACGATTTGTGCTTTGAGACTTCTCGTAGAAGCGAAACTCTCATTTGGGAGATGGGGAAGTCACGCTGAGTAGCCGTATGTTTACCATGTGCACAGTGCAACACGATTGCATCAATCCTGTTAGACAATGCAGACCCAGGAGATACTTCAGCCGCAGAGCAGTCACTACCTATATCGGATAGATTAAGGAAAAGTCATGCCACCTAAGAAAATAAGGATAATATACGTACCTAGGTAGCCCTCCATTGCGCAAACTATGGGGGGAATTGTGAAGTGCTGTCCAAACGCGGCCTGGAAAATCTCCATGAATTTATTCACATAATAATCGGCGATCTCCACATCAGAGTGTTCCCCCTCTTGGGTAGCTCCAGTCCTAACCTCCGTCCTCCATCGAGCGAGAATCAATAGAATTCTCGCGCAGATTCCTCTGAGCCTGCGGCAGTCAATGTCGACAGAAGCAGATTCATCTTTACAGAAATTTCGGTGATCGAGAGCAAAGGGTTCTGAAGTCCGCTCAATGGGTGAAGTGGACCAGATGAAACAATTTCTGGATGAGGCGAACCGCGAAGTAGTGGGAGAACTTGCTTAAAGCTACACTGTCAGCGGGATCCTTGTTCGTCTCGTCGCGATCCGTAGCTCGGCTGGCAAACCAGATCAAAAGACCTTCGTATTTTGAAGGAACTTGTCCAGCGATACCATGCGGAAAACCGAGCGCGTCATACACAGAGGACGCACGTTGAGTTGTCGATTTCCTCACACTGACAGAAGGACTCAAACTGGGCCTCGCGTTTGGGAGAGTGTTTAACGTAGTTTGTGATAGACTTGACGATATCAATACCTTGCAGTCATCGAGGCCGAGGCAGTGCCGGCGGAAGTTAATAAAAACTAGGGGGGGCTAACCTGTGTAACTATGTCCACCTTCAAATAGGAGAACGAAATATTTGGGCGACATATATACTCTATGACTATGACTCTATGAGTATTGTAAATCTTACGATTGGCCACAAAATCACAATTAGTATTCGAAATAAGTATTTGTTACATTTCAGGCAATGACCGGCACAGTAGGAGTAAACCACCAGAGGAAAGTCTCTCTTGATGAGCGTTGCCAAATCTTTGAACTTGCCCCGCATGTTCCAAGCTCCATCAAACCCTTGGGATCTACAGGCATCGAGGCTGAGGTTCACACTGGTAAGAGCGTTCCTCACAGCCCCATACAGCGGCTCACCACTGGTTGGTTTTGTCAACGTGAATGAAACCCAAATAGAGCTCCTTAGGTACGAAGTCGCTTGGCACATTGCGGATGCAAACAGACTAGGATTAGTGATGTCGCTTGTTTCGTCAACCAGAATTCCGAAATCGGGGTAATTCCTGATTCTTTCTAGCACCTTGTTTATCGTCAAGCGGTACCAGGGACTTCTTTAATATAGGCACTGTAAAGTGTAAACTTCGTTTTACGGTAAAATTTGCGTAGGCCTAAAACAGTATTGTTACTTATTGATATCCCGTAATCCGCTAATGCTAGACACAGGAAATGTATTATTGTCATAGGAAGTCATATTTTTGGAGTCCAACGATCATATTGGTTTATCGAAAACATTTGTGGAATGTAAGTTATGCGATTTTCACACCTTTCCATATGGTAATATTGTTAAAATCTCGAGATTTGTTAACTTTATCCATAGCGAATGGGAAATGGGAATTCATATTTAGGGACTCAGTAGATCACATTGATTACCTAAGGCGTATATAAAAGAAGTCCCTGGTGGTACAAAGTCTCGATCATGATGTTTTGGCTCTCTGCTGATGTCCAATCTGTTTTGCGTACAAGCCACTCTCGAGGAAACTCACATCCACTCCGTTCAACAAGATATAAAATCTGTCTAAAACCTCCTTGTTGGCTTCGTGACCTCGGAATGCAATTCCTTGTCTTGCTAGAGTGCGAACAGTATCAAAAAGTATAATCATCGCCTTGCGGCCTCTTTGCCTCAGTATCTTTGACTGCTTGATGGTGGTGTCAAACAGAATAACAGAATAACCATTTAAATTACCTCAACAAACCTACTTGTTGCAATGTCAAAATGTTTAGTATTTCAATGCACATCAATGTTATAATAATAATGATGATGATGGTGAGTGAAACGTATTTTAACTGAAGAATACATTGAAATTCCACATGGGTCATGGGTCACGGAGCCGTGACCCATGACCCATCTGACCCATAGATTAGGTGGCCCATCTGACCCATGACCCATGGTCCACTCTGTCTTTGACTGCTTGATGGTGGTGTCAATGATTGACGGTTTAAGGCCCATGAATGTAGCATGAGCACGCAAGACTCCTTGTACATTCCTCGTACTGTGTGTTTGCTTGGTGCCTGAAATGTATTATATTGATTGCGGGGTTTATAATCCATTTATAATGTAGATATAAACTTAACAAATAACTTATATAGAGCTCAGCTCTAGTAGAGTTCAGTTTTTCAGTATGTGTATTCAGGCACTGAGAAAGGTCAGTTTTCCCAAGCTTTGAAATTGACCTTTAGAAAGTAAGCCTGGGGTTTTAGTATGGGAAAAAATCTGAACTCTACTAGAGCTCAGCTCTATATAAGCATTCTCTAAATTTAATCCCATATGTCATTCTAAGTAAACAAGTATGCTGATTTCAATTTCAAAACAATAACTGATATATATATAAACATTGGATTATTGAGATGGAATTTCTAGTTTATGACTATTCGTTTCATAGTTGCATTATACGTAACGTATAACGTATATATGGTACCATAATACGATAGGTGAACGTATAATGCCATCATACGTTAACGTATAATCATCATACAACGTATAACGTATAACGATATTAACGTATATATGGTCCATTATACGCTCCCCGAACGTATAACGTATATTCGTATAATGCATCTATGATTCATTTGTGTACTTCTTTGGTGCCCGAATTGTATTAGAGTGATAGGGGGGTCTAAAACGCATTTAGAATGGAAATATAAACTTTTAAACTCAAGATGGTACAAGATAGAAAGAAGCATGAAATTTATCAAACGTTACATTGTCCCGTAACAACTTGTTAAACGGGCGTAAACACCTTGAGGAGTTCATGACATGTCGAAAAAATCCAAAATTGCAGCCTGTGCCAAAAGTATTTCCCTTTGGAGGCAATACCAGTTACCCAACCACCAAATGTAGTGCCTCCAAAGAGAATATGCGTCGGCACAGGCTGCAATTTGGATTTTATGTTTAAGTTTAAGTTTTTCGAACTTAAACTTTTTTTTACTTCTGGTGATTGAGAGTAGTGGAACCGTAATTTATATAATAGGTGTGAAAATGTGGGATATGATTTAATGTTGTTATTCAAATATAATAAACAAACAAACTAATAGAATGAGCTAACTGAATATTTGGAGACCGTAATTCTCGTTCCATGACACACAAACTAATCTCCCGTTTGTATCTATAGCTATTCCTTGGGGTTGATAGAACATTCCTTGTTGGTGTCCCTCTCTTCCTATGGTGTGTAGGAGGTTGCCTGCTGGGGAGAATACACGAATGGAGTGTGAGCCGTAATCGCTAATGACAATGTTGTTATTTGTGTCCAAACAGAAGAACCATGGCCCTAACACATCCATTCCTTCTCCTCTGCTAATGATAGAGTGTAGCATGTCTCCCTCTAGTGACAGTACCAGCATACACGGATTCTCGTTACACAGTACGTATACGCGGTCATGCGATAGCTTGACGTCATTTGGTAGTTTTAATGCCTGATGTGTGATGTTCCTCACATGGTTTAGGTCTGTGTCGAATACACAGATTCTGTGGTTACAGCAATCTGCTATGAACACCTGTCCGTTGGGATCTGTTGTTAGTTGTTTGGGATATTGGAATTCTCCGTTATTTGATCCCCTCTTACCAATCCGCTTAACGAAGCTAAAATCAGTTAGCGAGTATTTGCTTATAGTGTCTCCCATGTCGCTACTAATATATAAACTGTTCTCATGAATAGCTATGCCATATGGATAATACAACTGTCCGTCACCTAACTGATTGAGATACTCTCCTGTTTCGGAGAATATCTCTACTCTGTTGTTGCCCCGATTAACTACGAATATTTGGTTTGTAGCTTCGTTAATGGCGACACCAGATGGATATTTCAACTCGCCAGGAGCCCAACCGTATTTCCCAGTAGCGACAGTGGGCAGTTGGAATGTGGCGTAGTTAGGCAGCCCTACTGGTACCTGTTCAATCTCTCCGAGACGGGAAATGCTCACTTCGAGGTCTCGTGTGTCGCACTGCCACCTTAATTCTGTCTCTGCTGGAATGTTCGTTCTCAGTTCTCTCAGTTTCTGGTCAATTTCTGAGACCGTTTTATCGCGGACGGACTTAGGGGGTTCTCCTTCAAATCGGTTAGGAGGTGTGTCCGGGCGGTGGTTAGTTGTGTGTCCATTTCTTGTCGAGCCACCTCTGCGGCTCTCTTCTCCTCGCGTGCGTCGCGGACCTGAGTCAGCAGCTGAGCTCTGCGGAGATTCAGTAGCGCTATGAGGCCGTCTATGGCTCTGTTTATTCGTGTCTCTACGGGGTCTGCTGCTGGAGCGGGAATTTGATAGCGAGCTGCCATTTGATCGTTTGTAGAAGAATAGTTGAATAGTTTAGGTATGAATTGGTTGATATGGATAATATGTGTATTTATAGCTGTGATATGATTTGTTTGTTGCAACAAGCAACAATGATGATGTGAGTATAATGTGGTATCACACAACAGCACGAGTTATACACGTGTATGTTGTAATGTCTCGTTACTAGGATGCTGTAAGGAATGTGGTCAAAGTTCTTCTATTCTGTCTAGAATAACAGATCATATTTCAGAGTGCAATCTCGTTATTTCTTATATGGAACTTGATACGGACAGTTCCATTAAACTTATTATACACGAGCCCTTCGGTCTCGGTAGCTTTTCGACGGATCGGTGCTACGCACCTTAAGTTAACGACCGCTGTGCGGCCTTACTCCTCACCCTTTCTACCATGGAAAATGGTAAAAGGAACGTTATATATGTTATGTCGATTTTGTCAAATGTTGATTTTACAAAATCAACATGAATCAACGGATTTAAAACAAGTGTTCGAATTCAGCTATATTACTCGGATAAGCCTAGGTTTTATTGCATTTTGTTCAGAATTCGCTTCATCCAAGTATATACCGACTTGTATGAAGAATTTTTTACCAAAATGAAAAAAATATTCTAAGGTGATTTTGCAAAATCAACGAAAAAAATATGTCGATTTTTTAAAATCAACATTATTATTAGTTGATTTTGTAAAATCGACATTTTTAATTAGTTGATTTTGTAAATCAACATTCTGAAATGTCGATTTTACAAAATCCACTAATTTATAATGTTGATTTTATAAAATGGACATTCTGAAATGTCGATTTTACAAAATCAACTAATTTATAATGTCGATTTTATAAAATCAACTATTTACAAATTAAACTTAAGTTTGTATGTTGATTTTACAAAATCGACATTTTGGATGTTGAATTTGTAAAATCGACTATTTGACAAAATCGACATAACATATACATAATTTAAATATTACCTAACTCTACAGTTACACCAGATTTCATCCAGGCGTATGCGATGCGCCTGGAGGCGCCTAATTATGACATAATTTAATCTAGGCGTACATAAATCGAGGTGTTCTCATAAACCTATTAAAATCCAAAATTGCAGCCTGTGCCGACGCATGTTCCTTTCGTGGCACTATATTTTGGTGGTGGTCTATTGATAGTGCCTCCAATGGAACATGCTGTCGACACAGGCTGCAATTTTGGATTTTTTTTCGCCATATCATGAACGTCATTCTCAAAAGTATTTTAAAGAAATAATTCTCAAAAGTATTTTAGATGTTTCCAGAAAACCTAAGTTTAATTTATTCCATGACAATAGGTGATTTATTTTACGAGAAAATAGAAAGTAAAGACTGACCTGGAAATAAAATGGCAAATACTTGACTTATCTAGCCGTATTATATATTAGGCCCTTTCCTCACCCTTCCTTATGGAAAATGATAAAAGTACGTTATATACATAAACCCTAAAGGTTAGCTTTCAACGGTTAATATAGGTAAACAAGTATGCTAAATACGAATTTGCACTAGTAAATTTATAATATGTAAAACAAGTTAAAACTATGGAAATCTTATAACATGATGTATAAAACGTCCCTTTCTACCATTTTCCATGGTAGGAAGGGTGAGGAGTAAGGCTTCATAGCGGCCGTTAACTCTAGGTGCGTAGCACCGATCCGTCGCAAAGCGATCGAGACCGAAGGGCTGGTACATAAATACTACTTAACTCTACAGTTATCAAGTTCCATATAAGAAATAACGAGATTGCACTCTGAAATATGATCTGTTATTCTAAACAGAATAGAAGAACTTTGACCACATTCCTTACAGTATCCTAGTAACGAGACATTACAACATACACGTGTATAACTCATGTTGTTGTTTGCTACCACATTATACTCACATCATCATTGTTGTTTGTTGCAACAAACAAATCATAACACAGCTATAAATACACATATTATCCATATCAACCAATTCATACCTAACTAATCAACTATTCTTCTACAAACAATCAAATGGCAGCTCGCTATCCCATTCCCCCTCCAGCAGCAGACCCCGTAGAGACACGAATAAACAGAGCCATAGACGGCTTCATAGCGCTACTGAATCTCCGCAGAGCTCAGCTGCTGACCCAGGTCCGCGACGCACGCGAGGAGAAGAGAGCCGCAGAGGTGGCTCGACAAGAAATGGACACACAACTAACCACCGCCCGGACACACCTCCTAACCGATTTGAAGGAGAACCCCCTAAAGTCCGTCCGCGATAAAACGGTCTCAGAAATTGAACAGAAACTGAGGGAACTGAGAATGAACATTCCAGCAGAGACAGAATTAAGGTGGCAGTGCGACACACGAGACCTCGAAGTGAGCATTTCCCGTCTCGGAGAGATTGCACAGGTACCAGTAGGGCTGCCTAACTACGCCACATTCCAACTGCCCACTGTCGCTACTGGGAAACAAGGTAGAGCTCCTGGCGAGTTGAATTGGCCATCTGGTGTCGCCATTAACGAAGCTACAAACCAGATATTCGTAGCTAATCGGGGCAACAACAGAGTAGAGATATTCTCCGAAACAGGAGAGTATCTCAATCAGTTAGGTGACGGACAGTTGAATACTCCATGGGGCATTGCTATTCATGGGAACAGTTTGTATGTTAGTAGCGACTGGATACACAATGTAAGCAAATACTCGCTAACTGATTTTAGCTTAGTTAAGCGGATAGGTAAGAAGGGATCAAATAACGGAGAATTCCAATTTCCCAGACAACTAACAACAGATCCCAACGGACAGGTGTTCATAGCAGATTGCGGTAACAACAGAATCTGTGTATTCGACACAGACCTAAACCATATTAGGAACATCACACATCAGGCAATATCAGACCCATATGACGTCAAGCTATCGCATGACCGCGTATACGTACTGTGTCCAGACGAGAATCCGTGTATGTTGGTACTGTCACTAGAGGGAGACATGCTACACTCTCTCATTAGCTGTGGAGAAGGAATGGATGTGGTATGGCCATGGTTCTTCTGTTTGGACACAAACAACAACATCGTCATTAGCGATCTAGGCACACACTCCATTCGTGTATTCTCCCCAGCAGGCAACCTCCTACACACCATAGGAAGAGAGGGACACGAACAAGGAATGTTATATCAGCCCCAAGGAATAGCTATAGATACAAACGGGAGATTAGTTTGTGTGTCCGAGAACAAAAATTACGGTCTCCAAATATTCTGTTAGCTCATTCTAATAGTTTGTTTATTTATTTAATTTGAATAACAACATTAAAGCATATCCCACATTTTCACACCTATTATTTAAAAACGATTCCACTACTCTCAATCACCAGGAGCTTTATTGATAAAACTTAAACTTAAACATAATTATAATTAAACTTATGTGAGCATCCGATGCTCTTATAGGAGCCACTGCCCACATGTGCCACATGTTTTTGCTGTTTTCTTGATAAAACAATATAATACAGGGGTGCAATAGCCTAAGTGGTTTAAGAACCATTAAATTATAGCGATACATATATTCTGAGATCTGTCTATACAGTCATATGTTGGATACTCTATTCAATGCCTATGATTAATGACCCTTTGTTTGATATACAGTCAACTCCCGTTATAACGAAGTGCTTGGGACCGTAGTTTCATTTCGTTATAAACGGTGTTCGATCTTAAAAGAGTTCATTACAAGTTGATTTCGTTATAACCGGTTATTATAACTATGGGGAATTATAACTATATGGGATTTAAATGACTTCGTTATAAGCGGAATTTCGTTATATCCATTTCGTTGTAACCGAAGTTTTAATATGTAATAAGATAGAAGGATTTCTGGACCATTGAACGACTTCGTTATAAGCAGGTACTTCGTTATATCCGACTTGGTTATAACGGGAGTTGACTGTAATATGACTTCACAAACAAATGATTATGTTTCCTGTTTAATTGATAAACTCTATACTTACGTAGTATGCTGTTTATTAGTGTTGTTATTGTTTATATTATTATCCATCACTAATTAGTGCTTCCAAATAACTTGAAACCTTTGGAACTGAGATTATTTGTACTTTAACTAAGGATAACAATCCTATGCGAACCATGATAGGGACCTTCTTTTCTGACACAAATTTTATACAGTAGATGCCGGCTATAAGAAGATTACCAAAGAAGTTTCAATTGAAGTACTATGTCTCATAAATATTAAACGACTTACTATATGATGATGTTAAATGAATCTTTCTAAGTTTTAGAATTCTACAAACTAATAAAATTTTATTAGCATTACTAAGAAGAACCGGGTCAAATCAAGATTAACCCACGTCCTAGGAATGTAAAATTGAAACTGAAAGTTAATTGAATTTCAATTGAAAGTGAAAGTGAAAGTGGTTTTTTCTATTTATTCCTTTTACCCCAAGACATCCGAGATAACTTATTAATTAATTAATTAAGTGACCCGGTTGACCCGTGACCCAAACCTGGTTCCTATAGAGCTAGAGAGGGTTGTTGACTTTATTTATTATGGGAGACATTGGTATATTTAGTGTATAAACTTCGTCCCATTACCTGAATTTCCCGATTATTTGACTTCCACTAATCACAAATCGATATTATTTAATCAGAATTTGCCAGTTAGAGTACTGTAGATGTCGGTTATATGAACAGTCTACTGAAAAACGGTTGCCATATATCCATATAATTTATGCCGGTTATAAGAACATTATATGCAGTTCCCGACGATGTTCTTATAACCGGCATCCACTGTATGCTATATTCCTATTAATAACATATCTTTTAATAAAATGTTAATAACCTATGTTAAACTCTTAGTTACCAAGTGAAAGTGAAAGTGAAAGTGAAATTTAATTTAATTTAACTTGAAAGTGTAAATGAAAGTTTTTTTTTTCTATTTATACCTTGGACCCCAGGGCATCTATGTCATATGATATTATTAAGTTAATTAATTATATGTTAATAACATATTTCCTGCTAACTAACACTATACCCTATATCCCTGTTAATACCAACCTATATACTATCACTATACCCTATAATATACCCTATATACTAACACTATACCCTATATACTAACACTATACCCTATATACTAACACTATACCCTATATACTAACACTATACCCTATATACTAACACTATACCCTATATACTAACACTATACCCTATATACTAACACTATACCCTATATACTAACACTATACCCTATATACTAACACTATACCCTATATACTAACACTATACACTATATACTAACACTATACACTATACCCTATAATATACTATACCCTATATACTAACACTATACCCTATATACTAACACTATACCCTATAATATACTATACCCTATATACTAACACTATACCCTATATACTAACACTATACCCTATATACTAACACTATACCCTATATACTAACACTATACACTATATACTAACACTATACACTATACCCTATAATATACTATACCCTATATACTAACACTATACCCTATATACTAACACTATACCCTATAATATACTATACCCTATATACTAACACTATACCCTATATACTAACACTATACCCTATATACTAACACTATACCCTATATACTAACACCCTACCCTACCTAGGTATCACACGTTATCAGCAACACCTCTATCGCTACCGATGACGTCACTACCCCGGGTTTCTCCTCTATCCCTAACGGAGCCTCCCAAGCAGATCTCCTAATCCCAATCCTCTCAGACGGGCTACCAGAGTCCGCTGAAGCTTTCTCAGTCCGACTAATCTCTGTAACTACTAACATAGGGAGGCTAGCTAGTAATGGCCTAAGCGAAGGGTTTATAGTTAGGGATAGTGATGCCGCCTATGGGCTTATTGAATGGGAGAATACGGGACACACTATAACGTTAAATCCGCGTACACTGACATTACGCTTGGTTAGGAAACAGGGACTGGAGTTCAATATTCTTGTTAATTATAATGTTACGTATGTGCCAGCTGGAAGTGGGATTGAGAATCAAGTGTTGGACTATGTTACCACGCCAGGGTTCACAGTCATGCAGGTAACGTACCCTATTGTATAGTATAGTATAGATATTGTAGGTACCCTATAGTATAGTATAGTATAGTATAGTATAGTATAGTATAGTATAGATATAGTATAGTATAGTATAGTATAGATATTGTAGGTACCCTATAGTATAGTATAGTATAGTATAGTATAGTATAGTATAGTATAGTATAGTATAGTATAGATATAGTATAGTATAGTATAGTATAGTATAGTATAGTATAGTATAGTATAGATATAGTATAGTATAGTATAGTATAGTATAGTATAGTATAGTATAGTATAGTATAGATATAGTATAGTATAGTATTGTATAGTATAGTATAGTATAGTATAGTATAGTATAGTAGAGTAGAGTATAGTATAGTATAGTATAGTATAGTATAGTATAGTATAGTATAGTATAGTATAGTATAGTATAGTATAGTATAGTATAGATATAGTATAGTATAGTATAGTATAGTATAGTATAGTATAGTATAGATATAGTATAGTCAGAGGGGCTGGATGGATTATGGATTATGGATTTCATGGATTTATGATCCATCAAATCCATAATCCATGGATTTTGGATGGATTTGGATTGACAAATCCCAAACTCATGGATATCGGATGGATTTGGATTAACCAAATTCCAAGGAAATCCATGAAATATATTAACATTGCAACTTAATGATCACAAATTAATTATTTAATTAGCAAATTAAATATTTAATGAGTTTTACGCCTCCATAAAAAATGTAAATTCGAAAATTTTGCTGTTTTATTATACTTTACATTTCGTTTCATGCAAATTGCCATTTTGTAGTATCTACTAATGTTATTATGCTGGTATAACCTCAAATGTCTGAATACAAATTAATGCTGTTGGGGGCAAATAATTTTGGCCGGTTAGTGTACATACTGGATTTGATGGATCTCATGGATCTGATGGATTCATGGATTGGACATGGATTTGATATCAGTATTCCATATGGATATGGATTGGATTTGGATCTATATTCCTGTGGAAAATGGATTACTGAATGGATTTGGATTATGATTTTGATCCATCTGGCCCCTCTGAGTATAGTATAGTATTGTATAGTATAGTATAGTATAGATATAGTATAGTATAGTATAGTATAGTATAGTATAGTATAGATATAGTATAGTATTGTATAGTATAGTATAGTATAGTATAGTATAGTATAGTATAGTATAGTATAGATATAGTATAGTATAGTATAGTATAGTATAGTATAGTATACACTAAGCAGCCAAATGTATTTGAACACTAGGAATTTTAATTCACAGACAATACTCGCCTGGTAACTTATTAACGGCTATGTAAACTATTGTGAAATGACTATAGATATCTTATTATAGATATACATTACAAAATATTTCGATTTCAATTAAATTTAGAAAATTTCCACGAAGTGGCACAAGATTTTCTGCCACGTGCCACTTGTGGCATAAGTGGCGCAAATGGAAATGTGGCTGAATCACAGTAGAAAATATTCGGATTGATTTGAAATTATGTACTTAGAGTAATTTAACCATGTGGAATTCAAATCCGCTATCAGAATTAAAATATTAACATTGCATCTTAATGATCAATAATTAATTATTTAATTAGCTAATTATATATTTGATGAGTTTAACGCCTCAATAAAAATGCAAATTCAAAGATTTTGCTGTTTTATTATACTTTATATATCGTTTCATGTTAATAGCCATTTTGTAGCATCTAGTTATGTTATTATGCTGTATAACCTCAAATGTATGAATACAAATTATTGCTGTTCAAATACTTTTGGCCGGTTAGTGTAGTATAGTATAGTATAGTATAGTAGGTACCCTATGGTATAGTATATTATAAACCCATGTTTCTATCGGTCTATACAGAAGCTAGAAGTTATTAAAACAATTTTTATAGTGAGATATTTTGCAAATTTTTATTAATAATCATTTCTTGTGAGCAAAATGTTAGTAATAGTACAGGTTTAATATGTAGTATAAACATAGTTTTGCTCTTTTTCTGTCATAATTTAGTAGTATTTTCTAAAGTAGTAAATTACTAGCTTAGCAAATTTTTGTATATTATTCATGGGGACCGCAAGACGTTCCTAAATTACCATGGGACCAAAATGCCATTTTTTTCAATATTAAATCGGCAAATAATATTCGGTTCAACCTTACTATGACTCATTTGATTGGTTGTTTCACACATTCCTATGTACCTAGGACGGAGTTAGGCTGATCACAATAGATCTCACCATCGCAGACAACGCATTTCTTGAGGCACAGGGTCGTTTCTATGCTACAGTAGACTTAGTTAGTATTATACGTACAGATACCTTTCCTACTCTATTGGTGGATCCACCCTCCAGTCCCTTAGTGGGGCCAAGGGATAAGCTGTTTGTTCCTATACCTGAGGAGGCCATTAATGGGAGGATTGGATTCACAGATGAGTCCAAACGAGTGTCAGTTTACGAAGGCACTTCTTCTCTGCCAACAAATGTAAGTATAGTTGAAACCGGATATTTTTAACACATTCTTTTAACGAAAATTTGTTAAAATACCCGATTTTACAACAACAACAATAATTAATTATTTACAAGAAAATGTGTTAAATATATCCGATTGTTAAAAATATCCGATTGTTAAAAATATCCGGTTTCAACTGTATAGGGACACTCGTATACAGTGGAACCTCGTTAATACGAACACAAACGGACGGTAAAGATTTGTTCGCTTTATCGGAGTTCGTATTGACCGGAGTAATACCCATTGAATAGCCATTGTAGGGACCTGATTTTGTGGAACTGTTTGTTCGTCTTATCCGGAAATTCGTATTAAATGTGTTCGTACTAACGAGGTTCTATTTTGTATTGTAGCTGATTTGTATAATTTCGTATGGTTTTAACAGCTTATAATATTGGCTAATGTTGAATCATAATCATACAGTGAATCATAATTGTACGAAACAGTACAAAATTATCCTATATAATACAGTAAACTCCCGTTATAACGAAATCGGATATAACGAAATATCCGCTTATAATGTGTATTTTCCCCCAGAGCACTAAATGCATTAATTATTATCTGCTTAAAACGAATATCCGGATATAACGAAGGGATTTACAGGTCCCAAGCACTTCGTTATAACGAGAGTTAACTGTATAACTAACCTCTAGTCCCAGAGGCTAGTTAGTGCAAATCCCAGGTTTATAATAACTAATACAGCCGTTTGTAAATACGCCCTAATCCTGGTCTGATCCAATTTCCATACGCCTAAATCACAAATTAATTTAGGGATTGGTCATTGGAGGATTCCAAATTTCTGTGCTCCTAAATTCAAATTTTCCAAAAATCATACTTCAAAAGGAGTGTCTCGCGCTCCTGGACAATATCTTGAATGGGAATAATTTTTAATTAATATTTTTGTCATTTTTAATGAATTCGTCAACTTAGATTATCTCTATTCCTTAGGTTAAAATTATCTCCATCTGTTATTCTCTCTATTCCTTAGAAATCTATTCTCTATTCCTTAAAACTCCTTTTCTGGACTTTCCTGCCTTTTTCTATTGACTGGCTTACGTCAAATTCATATTTTCTGACATTAAAAAACTGGACTCTTATTTTTTATTATGATTCGGTAGCATGTGTAGCCGTATATATATATAGTAGGCCATGTCTCAACCAGAGTATTTTATAAGGATTAAAAAAAAGTTTTTTAATGTTTTCGTGGAATAAAAAAATGGATTTTCGGTAGAAATGGAGTCTTGAAATGGATATCAGACGATGAAAACTCACTATTCAAGGGAGTAAAAAATGAAAATAGGAATAAAAAAATGGGCCAGGAATTAAAAAATGGGCTTATAATATACCCTGGTCTCAACCAATCAAATCTCTCCCTCTGTTATTCTCTCTATCCTTAGGTCACGCTAACCATAGAGCGAGACGGCTCATCAGGGCAGGCCACTATAACCTACGTCATAGTTAAGTCTACATCTTCAGACACATTCAGTCGGGATGATCTGACACACGATTTGTTCGGTACTATAGTATTACCCGAGGGAGAATCTACTGCTGTATTAACAGTGCAGATATTAGCAGATAGTATTCCTGAGTTAGAAGAGACATTCGTAGTAACACTTGTGTCTGCAGGCGAGACTAATCAGCAAATTAACGGCGGTAGCTCGAGTAGTTATGTGACTATACTAGCTAGCGATACCCCAGGGGGCACTATAAGCCTATCATCAGACTCTATAGGACCTTATATAGTGTCTGAGCTAACTAATAATAGCATTGTACTACGGTTAGTGAGAACAGGTGCACTGTTAACTACTGAGATAGTTAACTATATGCTGACACAGAATGGGCCTACTGATTTCTATGCGTCCGGATTTCAAGTTATTAATGCTAATGAGGATTCCACTATTCTGTTGTTGATACCATTGGATGATACCATACCTGAATTAGATGAAGAGTTCAATCTAACTATCTACAAAGTGAGTTATACTCTAACTATAATCTAACTATCTACAAAGTGAGTTATAATCTAACTATAATCTAACTATCTACAAAGTGAGTTATACTCTAACTATAATCTAACTATCTACAAAGTGAGTTATAATCTAACTATAATCTAACTATCTACAAAGTGAGTTATAATCTAACTATAATCTAACTATCTACAAAGTGAGTTATAATCTAACTATAATCTAACTATCTACAAAGTGAGTTATACTCTAACTATAATCTGTGAGTTATAATCTAACTATAATCTAACTATCTACAAAGTGAGTTATAATCTAACTATAATCTAACTATCTACAAAGTGAGTTATACTCTAACTATAATCTAACTATCTACAAAGTGAGTTATACTCTAACTATAATCTAACTATCTACAAAGTGAGTTATACTCTAACTATAATCTGTGAGTTATAATCTAACTATAATCTAACTATCTACAAAGTGAGTTATAATCTAACTATAATCTAACTATCTACAAAGTGAGTTATACTCTAACTATAATCTAACTATCTACAAAGTGAGTTATACTCTAACTATAATCTAACTATCTACAAAGTGAGTTATACTCTAACTATAATCTAACTATCTACAAAGTGAGTTATACTCTAACTATAATCTGTGAGTTATAATCTAACTATAATCTAACTATCTACAAAGTGAGTTATAATCTAACTATAATCTAACTATCTACAAAGTGAGTTATACTCTAACTATAATCTAACTATCTACAAAGTGAGTATACTCTAACTATAATCTAACTATCTACAAAGTGAGTTATAATCTAACTATAATCTAACTATCTACAAAGTGAGTTATACTCTAACTATAATCTGTGAGTTATAATCTAACTATAATCTAACTATCTACAAAGTGAGTTATACTCTAACTATAATCTAACTTTTATAGAATAGTCTAAAGGTTAGCGATAGAATATTCTAGAATATTATATGTGTGTGTTTAGGTTAGTGATAGAATATTCTAGAATATTATATGTGTGTGTTTAGGTTAGCGATAGAATATTCTAGAATATTATATATGTGTGTTTAGGTTAGCGATAGAATATTCTAGAATATTATATGTGTGTGTGTTTAGGTTAGTGATAGAATATTCTAGAATATTATATGTGTGTCTTTAGGTTAGTGATAGAATATTCTAGAATATTATATGTGTGTTTTTAGGATAGCGATAGAATATTCTAGAATATTATATGTGTGTGTTTAGGTTAGTGATAGAATATTCTAGAATATTATATATGTGTGTTTAGGTTAGTGATAGAATATTCTAGAATATTATATATGTGTGTTTAGGTTAGCGATAGAATATTCTAGATTCTAGAATATTATATGTGTGTGTTTAGGTTAGTGACAACGCAATACTCGGAGAACCAACTCAGGCTCGCATAACTATTCTTGAGAACGACTTTCCCTACGGTTTACTCCAGCTACTAGACACCAGTGTATCTGGCATTGAAACAGCACCTAACACCTCTCCTTACAACTCTGTACAGTTCCGTGTCAACAGAGATAGAGGGACATTCGGTAGCGTGTCTGTTGACTGGGCATTCTCATCTGCTAGCGCTTATACAGATGTAGACCCTACCTATGGGACTATAGTGTTGTTAGAGGGCGAGATCAGTGCGGTTATAACGGTGTATATACTGCCTGATGATATACCAGAGGGAATAGAGAGCTTAACTCTACTGCTGCATAATCCTACTGGAGGAGCTGTTGTAGATGCAAGCAGGCGACAGGTAGGCTATAATAGTTATAGTGTAGTTATAGTGTAGTGTAGTGTAGTTATAGTGTAGTTATAATAGTTATAGTGTAGTGTAGTGTAGTTATAGTGTAGTTATAATAGTTATAGTGTAGTTATAGTGTAGTTATAATAGTTATAGTGTAGTTATAGTGTAGCACAGACTGCACAGTAACAACTCTACATTATAGATATGGTTTAGCAAAATTTAAAAAACTAGGTATATATAATAATTTTTCCATGTAAAATTTCCGGAAATTTGTCAATTTTTTGGAAATTTCCGACCTTACAACTTTTGTGACATATCAAACACTCTGGTTTAACCTGTGAACTGAAATGAAAGATAGGAATATATCCTAGAGTGATGTAATTGAAATAACATGGGTTAACTTATTTGAATTTTTCTACTTTTTTGTTCTTAATAAGAACAAAAAAGTAGAAAAATTCAAATATTTTTTGGATGGAGTCTAGAATTATGCGAAGGGACACAACACATATTGAGTATACTGTCGTTATTCTGTATTGAACAAGGACTAATGACCGGTCTTTATAAAGATTATGATCGAAGGATAAGTGTATTCAGGTATGTAAAGTATAAGCAATAGCAAAACTCTTGAATTTAGAATTTTATGGAGGTGTTTAACTCATTGGCTATAATTTTGTCATGTTTTTTTCATACTTATTCGTCCAAACAAATAAATACGGTATATTAATATTATTCGCCTTAATCGTAAAATCAAAAAAATAGTATGAAAACAATCCAATCGATAAAAAATTCAGCAATCGATAGTCGATAATTGGATTTGGTAAGCTACCCCTGATCGTAACTCTAATAGATAAGTATATTATTTGTCTTGATACAACTTGTCTATGCAAATTTCCAGCTAAACATATTGATATACACTCAGACATAGGATTCAGATCCAAATAATTGATAATAAAGTCTACATACCGTATTTCCTTGAATAGTAGCCCCCTTGAATACTCGCCCCCCTCGAATAATCGCCCCCCAAAAATAGGTCCTAATTATTTTTTGACACCACCTAGAATAACCGTTGATATCAAATAATCGCCTCCCTACAATTATTGACTCTCTCAAATGATTATATTCCACAAATATTCGCCATTCTCGATAATCATAACATTTTCGTGGGCCTAAATGGTGCTTGAAATGAATAATCGCCCCGGCTACTATTCAAGGCAATACGGTATTTGTTGTTGTTGTTGTTTACACAAAGTCTACATATATAAATACAGTTACTTATATACACCTGCCTAGTCACACCCTGCAGCATGCAAACTTCATGTCAGGCCCGTCCACAAGTTTGTCTATCTCAATAGCCTTATCCAATCCGTCTGTAGAGTCTGTTTGTCGCTGTATGTGCACACGCTGGAATATCTCATTCACGATTAATTTGAAAGCATCCTCTACGTTTGTACCATCAAGAGTAGACGTCTCAATGAATATCAGCTGGTTCTTTTCAGCAAACTCCTTCGCTTCCTCTGTAGGCACAGCTCTGATGTTTCTCAGGTCGCACTTATTCCCCACCAGCATAACTACTATGTTAGCGTCAGCATGCTCCTTCAGGTCCTTCACCCATCTCTCCACATTCTCATAGCACAGGTGATTGGCGATGTCGTATACAAAGATTGCTCCCACCGCTCCTCTGTAATAGGCATTAGTAATCGCGCGGTATCTCTCTTGCCCAGCTGTGTCCCAGATTTGAGCCTTTATGGTTTTGTTATCGATTGAGATGCTCCTGGTAGCAAAATCAATTCCAATCGTTGTGCGTGATTCTAAATCAAATTCCTTTCTTGTGAATCTAGAGAGGAGGTTCGACTTCCCCACTCCGCTGTCTCCTATCAGCACGATCTTGAATAAGTAATCGTATTCGTCGTGTTTGTTGTAGGAAGAGAATGTCATTTTGTATGGATTTCTTGTGAGAATTTACAAATAATGTATCCACCAGTCTCTTATACTGCACTAGTAGTATACTACGTAATTCTATGTACCCAGTACGTATTCATTATACGGGTAATCTGATCGTCTTACTTAATTAACTTGACACGAATGACGAAATATCTATGAATACACCGTATGACGCAAATAGAAGAATATACAATTCAATTTCCATTAAATTATCAAATGTTGGTTTCCCCCCGGCAGGGCGGAGTACAGGTTTAATTTAACTTCAGAGCAGAAAATTCGATAAAATATAATTTTAAATTATATATTGCAAATAGTTTGATAATTACATATAAGGTACCTGGAATCATTTTGTCACCGTTAAATGTGAATATTTCTCTTAAAAACCAATAGATCGTTGTCGCAGTACAATATTACCCCTGTATACAAATTTTCAGCTTTCTGGGACTCGTAGTCTTTCCAATTAATTCTGGACAAACAAACAAACACACAACAATTGTGCTTTTACTATAGAGATAGATAGATATACACAAATTAATTAAAGTTCAAAATAAACCTAAAAGTTTGCTTTCAACGGGTATTATAGGTAAACAAGTATGCTGAACACGAATTTCGCACTCATAAATTTATAATATGTAAAACAATATATAACGTCCCTTTCTACCATTTTCCATGGCAGAAAGGGTGAGGAGTAAGGCCGCATAGCGGCCGTTACTTGAGGTGCGTAGCACCGATCCATCGCAAGGGCTCGTTCTATATATATATTTCAATGAATTACTCAACTAACTAATGTATAATAACACTATATCCTATCTATAGGGAATAACACTATATCCTACCTATAGGGAATAACATAACACTATATCCTAACTAGTGTATAATAACACTATATCCTACAGGCCCAGCTGTCTATAGCCGCTAACGACGACCCAATCACTTTCAGCACTCATACATTAGATGTATCGGAGTACCAGGGCTCCAGAGCCGAGGTAACAATAACGAGAGGCGGCCTAGCCTTAGACAGGGCCACTGTAAAGCTCCGTACCATACAAGATACAGCCATATCCACAGATGACTATGTACCATACAGCGATTTCCTAATCGTATTTGAAATCGGGGAAAGAGAACAAATTGTGTCCACAGGAATTCTAGATGATGACACTCCCGAAATAGAAGAGCGGTTCTATTTCGTGTTATATGATGCCAGCGGAGATTCTGTTGTCCACACACCATACAATGTGTCTGTGTACATAGCACCTAATGATGATCCGAACGGTATTGTATCATTCCATCCGACCTCTCTTGTTGTCAGGGTTGAGGAAGGTGAGACTATTGGTCTCGTTATAGAGAGAGATAGAGGAACATTTGGGCAGCTCTTGATAATATTGAGTTTGGTGCTTACAAGCACGGGACACCCTGATCTACCGAATAGTTTGACAGATATATCTTTCTCAAGTGACGTCATTATGCAGGATGGTAGTGCTAATACTACTGTATACATACAGGTTAGTTTGTTGTGAGTATTGTATGTAGGACATTAGTGGGAACCAACCAACCAACAAACTAACAAACAAACAAACCAACAAACAAACAACCAACCAACCAAACAAACAAACAAACAAACAAACAAACAAACAAACCAACCAACCAACCTACAAACAACCAACCAACCAACCTACAAACAACCAACCAACTAAACAAATCAACAAAGAAACAAACAAACAAATCAACAAAGAAACAAACAAACAACCAACAAACAAACGAACAACAAACAAACAAATAAACAAACAATCAAATATACAAACAAACAAACCTACAAACAACCAACCAACCAACCAACCTACAAACAACCAACTAAACAAATCAACAAACAAACAAACAAACAAACAAACAAACAACCAAACAACAAACAACAAGCAAAGAACCAACCAACCAACCAAACAAATCAACCAACCAACTAAACAAACAACAAACAAACAAACAAACTACTAACAACTACATAATACCTACTACCTACTATATCTATTCCTGTGTATCTGTAGATACTAGATGACTCTATACCGGAGCTAGATGACACATACTCTATAACAATATCCTGTCCAATATTCGGGTTCCCCCCCCTTACCCCTGGTCCCCAGTGTTCCCCTTATAACCTAACAAGTGTACTCACTATAGCAGAGAACGACGATCCATTCGGTGCATTTGGTTGGACAGCTGACAGCCTAGAGGTGTTAGTTCCGGAGGACCTCTCACCTGGGTCCCCTGTGACCTATAGGGACAGGGTACTTACCTTGTATCAGTACGGGGGGTCGCTTGCCTCTGCTGAGTTATTATGGGAACTGACACCTTATACACTGTGGGATATTACATTGTTGGATCTGTTATTCTATGGCAATATAGGAATGGGGGTATATATGGACACCAGTAGAGATAATACTGGGACATATGCATATATGTTCACTGCTCAAAGCGACTCTATTGTTACAGTGCCGATTGAATATCATCCTACTACACAAGATTTGTCAAATGGGTTCACACTTAGCATATTCATAAGAGGCAATCTCTCACCTGGCTACCTTATAGTTAAGCAGAGTTTGGATGGTTCTACTGTACACTATGGTATCAAAATACGGGTATCAGGTTCCACTACTTATCTACAGTACGAATACCATCTGACCACATCCGTCGCTATGCAGCTAGAGGCTGAGTTCCCAACTGACTATTCAAACGACACTTGGTATCATATTGCGGCTATTCACAGACTATATCCTGTCAGAGAAGCACAGCTGTATATGGCAGGCATCCTATTGGCTACGCATACTATCCCTACTGGCGGTATAACTATAAATACCGGTGTGCTTAGTGTGGGGGCTATTGGTGTAGGCTCAGAAGGGGTATATGGTGTGGTTATGCAGGATGCAAGGGTGTACTATGCTGCTCTTGATACAGCACAGGTATGTAGTGTATTATATATAGTTATATAGCCATTGTAATACGCTCCTAATCAGTGTATTATACAGCCATTGTAAATGCACTCCTAATCAGTCTATTATACAGCCATTGTAAATGCACTCCTAATTAGTGTATTATATAGCCATTGTAAATGCACTCCTAATCAGTCTATTATACAGCCATTGTAAATGCACTCCTAATTAGTGTATTATATAGCCATTGTAAATGCACTCCTAATTAGTCTATTATACAGCCATTTGTAAATACGCTCCTAATCAGTGTATTATATAGCCATTGTAAATGCACTCCTAATTAGTCTATTATACAGCCATTGTAAATGCACTCCTAATTAGTGTATTATATAGCCATTGTAAATGCACTCCTAATTAGTCTATTATACAGCCATTGTAAACAAATACAGTAGAACCTCGTTAATACGAACACCAACGGACAGTAAAAATTTTGTTCGCTTTATCCGGAGTTCGTATTAACCGGAGTAATACCCATTGAATAGCCATTGTATGGACCTGATTTTGTGGATCTGTTTGTTCGTCTTATTCGGAAATTCGTATTAAATGTGTTCGTACTAACGAGGTTCTACTGTAGGTAGTTATATAGCCATTGTAATGTACAGGCGATTCCGCTTAATAGAGTCACCTCGGGACCAGGTTACTTTGACCCGATTAGCGGAGAAATTTATTAACCGGTGGCTATATTAAGCGGAGTTAACTGTTCGCTCCTAATCCTGGTCTGATCCAATTTTAGTTCGCCTAAATCACAAATTAATGTACGGTATAGGAGAGGACCCCAAAATTCATGGATACGTATATAATTCCGCATCATTGGATTATACCAATCATGTATTATGGCTAACACCTTTAGGGTGCCGTAAGAATTTACTTCCATAATAAAATGCCGGCCCAAGAAATCCTAGATAAACATAAACCCCCATACAATATTTCTTTAATGGAATATTTAATTATTCTGTAGATGTCTAATGCAAGTACGTATATTCCCATATTATATAGTCAGTGAACTCCCGTTATAATACCCGGTTTCTACTGTACTAATCTATTCATTTATTTCCTACCCCTGTGTTTCATTTGTTTTTTTTTTCCATTTTTTTCCATTTTTTTTTTCCCATCAGTATCATTCCCTCAACATTTTCATACAATTTCAACACAAAATAAATAGAACTTTTGTACCACAAACACTGTTTGTATTTTATATCACTTTAACATTCCAATAGATCCAGAGTATATCTATGGGTGCCCCTTCTCAAGACATCTCTCCCATATCTGGCTACGCTACATTCCCTATAGGGCAGTACAACTATACCCTGCCTACATTTAGCGTTATAGATGATGACATACAGGAACCCACTGAGTATGTATTCCCAACTATTCTCAATCTTAAGGGGTCCGGCAGGATTCTGCCCGTAGAGGGAACTGCTACACTCAGTATTCTAGCTAGTGAGATCGGAAATGGTAAGTCGGTATACATAATGGATATAGTGATATATTGGATCGTTGAATAGCAGTATATTTTTATCTTCTGATACAACACAATACTTTATACCATATTATAGGAAATTAACGCGCCATGAAATTAACGCGAAGGAAATTAACGCGAATTGGAGCTGAACATTTTCAAATACATGAAATTAACGCGAATAAATTTTAGTAAAAATTTCAGGATTATTAATCTCCTGATCGAATACTATTATTGTCCCTAAATAGGCTTCCAATCTACTTGATAGACATGGTATATCCTTTCAAACTAGTTGCACATCTGAAAATATGTAGCTCGGAAGTTTGTCCATCCATTGTATAATTTTGCTAAATAGTATAAATTTGTAGGAAATTAAGGTCATGGAAATTAACGCTCCATGGAATTATCGCGAAGGAAATTAACGCGATTTGGAGAAATTCTCGTTAATTTCATGGCGCGTTAATTTCCTATAATATGGTAGTAAAAAAAACGATGAAAATACTAGTAATGTTGGAATTTCTTACAAAAATTGTATCACTAATAGTTAGAATAAACCGAGTTAGAGAATTAACCAGTTTCAACTGTATAAACCTTTTTTCTAAATAGTTATTTAGAAAAAACGGATGTTATAAAAAACCGTTTATACAGTACCAAGTTTATGTCCCCAACTTGTTAGGAATATTTGAGTTCCAGTCTCTCCAACCAGTTAGCCTACCAGACGAGTCATACAACGCATCCCTGGTTATTACCCGCTCCCTCTCTGATCAGGGTGGGGTATACGTACACTGGGCTGTGTACCAATCCAATGTCTACACTCCAGCCTATAATGACTTTGTAGAAGCGACAGGAAATGTATTGATAGGAGATGGAGAGTCAGTGGGTAGTATAGTGCTAACTCCTGTTGATGATACACTACCAGAGATAGCAGAGAACTATATTGTTACTATCACAGGTATATCTTATACGTATATTAAATTACAAAAAATCTAAAATTATAGCTGTGCCGACTGCATATTAATTTAGAGGCACTATTATACTATCACAGGTAGAATATCTTGTATATTAAATCACAAAAAATCTAAAATTATAGCTGTGCCGACTGCATAATCATTTAGAGGCACTATATTAAATACTATATACTATATCCTAAGTCATTCTTTATTATTACTAATTCAGAGTGGACCATGGGTCAACATTGGTGACCCATGACCCATCTGACCCATCCCATTTCTGACCCATGACCCATTGACCCATTGACCCATGACCCATCGAGTGACCCATTGACCCATCACACAATTTAAATATCTATATACTATACTGTACATTTACAGAATAACAGAATAACAGTATAAATTACCTCAATAAACCTACTTGTTGCAATGTCGAATATGTTTAGTCTTTCAATGCACATCAATGTTATAATAATAATGATGATGATGAGTGATTCGAATTTTAACTGAAGAATACATTGAAATTCCAAATGGGACATGGGTCATGGGTCACGGAGCCGTGACCCATGACCCATCTGACCCATCGATTTAGGTGACCCATTTGACCCATGACCCATGACCCATCGACCCATGGTCCACTCTGATTACTATCACATTTAGGATATTATATTTATACTAATGTCCTATTATTACTATCACAGATATTAAATAACAAAAATCTAAATTAGTATATATTAAATAACAAAAATCTAAATTTACAGCTGTGCCGACTGCATACCATATTTATACTCTAATAGTAGCCCCTATTCGAATAATCGCCTATATTAGCACTTAATTCTTTATCTGGTAATACACTCATTATCTCAAAGATTATTGAAGTTAGGTCTAGAAAATGTATTATCAATGAATAGGAAGTTACCAATTGCGGATAGATCAGAACTAGCATAGTTTACATAAAATCGATAGTTTTCGAGTTATGGTTAATTTAGGAAATATGCATTTCCCTGGCAACCGAGGAATGTGTCAACATTCCATTTATAATTTCGATATATTTCATTCAACGAGTTATCCTCAAGTTCCAATTTTGAACATTTATAAGTTATAACGCGTTTAACTATGTTAAAAGCAGGCTATAAGAACACGATCATTCCCACGAAAAATAGCGATTACGTAATCAAATGGCAGGGCCGTAGCCACTGGTCAGGTTGGTCAGGTTTCAACCTGACCACTTTTAGTTGGTTGGACAGGTTAACCTGAACCCTTGGCCCTGTTGGTACTGTATCCAGCCCGGTCTAACCTGACCACTTTTAATTGGTGGCTACGGCACTGAATGGTGATATATCACTATAATCACAATTCTAAAGGGTGTTATGTATGCCTTGATATCATGTTCCTAACTTCCTATACAATTATAATGCATTTCTCAGGTCTGTCATTACTAGCTATTGAGATAAAGATATGTCAGCTAATAATCAATGGCCTTTAAGTAATCCATGGTCCAGCAAAATCTACTCAGTAGTAAGGCCTTATATAACGAAGGTCACGCCTGAGTAAATTTCTTTATCTAATATTAGTCGCAATACGATTATCAACCGACTATACTAAATAAAGTGTATTAACATGTGATATTCTCGAAAAGTCACAATAATTATTGGTCAGAAATGGCCTAAAAAACAATAATCGCCTAGGCTACTATTCGAATAAATACAGTATCATTTAGAGGCACTATATTATGCACTATGCAATATATACTATATCCTGGGTCTTTCTTTATTGTTACTATCACAGGTAGAATATCTTGTATATTTAATCACAAAAATCTAAAATTACAGCTGTGCTGACCACAGTGGCTTAAAATCGCAGTTGGTAGGGAATAGATATATGTGTGCACTTTAGCATAATATAATGTATTATTTGCATATGGGTTATCGATGTTTAGAAACTGATTGATCATATCGAAATTTAGATACAGCTCATACTTTGTCTGTTATGACGTCATGATGATTTCACAAAAATTTTAGAATTCTCAAATCTGCTAATTCTTTGAAGTTAGATTAATACTGTGTATTATTTACATATAGGTTTTCGGGTATTTAGAAACTTTTGACACTTTCAAAATTTTCGTATGGGTTCTAATTTGCCAGTTATGACGTCATCCTAAAATTTGTGTTATTTTATTATTTGCATAAATTTTTATTTTTTACAAAATCTTTAGCGTTATCACAATTACATATATGTAATCTATTTGTGCTATATGATACTTGAGAAATCTAAAGTCTTTGGTAAAATGGAGAATTAGGGGAGTTGTTTTTACACAATAATTTTCCGGAGCAAGACGTGATTTGAATAGGTTTGAAACAATAAAGTATTAAACATTTTGTTTCTGTGTTTGTGCTTAGTTGGTTATATACAGTATGGCTCCCATAACCATCTAAGCCGTCTGCGATTCTGAAAGTCAATGGAAAATCTTCTTTGGGAGAAGCAATGGTTTGTAATATCCTTGAAAAGGTATGTTGGACATACTGAGCGTATGGTACACTTACGCCGATAGGAGATGTAGAATCTGGGTACAGTTGAATTACAGGACGTATTATTATCGCATTTCTATGCTCAGCTACTCTTTGATATGCTGGAAAATGAATATCGCTAGTTAACAAATGCTGGCGCAATTGTGTATATTTCCTCTTCCCGATTTCCAATAAATCTATAAGGAATAATGCCTTGTCGACTTCAAGCTCTTTCTTTACAAGATTCCCAAAGCGGCCGCTGAAATTGTCAGATACAATTGATTTGGATATTTGAGAAACCTTTTTGTTGTTTTCCTCGTTAGATAATATTTGCAATGCAAGGGCAGCTATCTTTACTTTTGAGGCGTTTTCAATTTTTGAAAGTAACTTTATTTCTTTCTAGTACACTTGAGAGGCGTGATCGTTGTTGTTTCAGGGAAAGCTCATCAATATTCTTCCTATGGTGTAGAGATTTTTCAACTGTATTAGTAATATCAGGAAGAGAAATTGATAATTTTGTCGGTTGAGGCTCCAGAGAAATTTCTGAATTCCACCAATCACCATCCAAACTATTTAAAGTTTTTTTAGCTTTCTGACATTATCACGTATTCTGCGGAGAGTTAGCATGCAATCAATCTTTCTTACCTTCATCTAAATCAAGATGTCCAAGATCTGAAATTGTTTCGTCGATATTATAATCATTGCTCTTCAAGATTTTTTCCAGATTAAGCCGGGTTTTGGGAACAGTTAGAAATTTAGCCATGAGTGGAACAACAAATAAATGCTTGATTAAATGATTAAGTATTTGTGTTAAAATGTAGTCAGAACTATATAAATACAAGACGAGCCACATCAGTGGTTGATTAGTGATAAATTTATGGTGTATTTAATTACATACAGCAATACTTAGTATATGGTATTTACATAGCAACCGAAATACGAGAATGGAATGTGGCTATAATTAATGTCTTGCGCACTGTTTCGGGGGCCAGTTTTTTTGTATTTAACTAGTGATGACATTTGTCATGAACATGTATTAATATTGGCTTGTCTTTCTCTGACCATTTTTTTCCCGAACACTCGGAATATTTTTTTGAAAAAATAAACTGTTCTTTAGACCAGTTGAGTTCAAAAATGTTATTTCAGAAAAATTATTCAATTTTCAGTCGAGATAATGAAATATTCTGATTCAGAAAGCTTGAATTATCTACTGTACAAGTTTCATAAGAATAACATTCTTGGCTAAACTTTGATGAGCTATTTTACATAGTGCTTATTTAAGAAATATTCGTAACCACAAAATGTAATTGAATTTTAGAAATGTTTGGTTTTCGATTTATGAGACTTATAGGTACTCAATTGACTTCAAATTTTAACTGTGAGCTATTTAAACAGTTTAGAATAATTAGCAATCAAAAACAAGTCAAAATATGACCATGACTTTTTTCTCTATTTCCTGGTGTTAAGCCACTGTGCTGACTGCATATTAATTTAGAGGCACTATATTAGACATTAAGAGACTTTTCACACTTCTCAAAATGTGACAATGACGTCACAACTTGTCGAGGTGTGAGAAATTTTGAATGAAAACCTAAACTTGTTGTCGGGTACCAAAGGTTACCCCTATGTGCCAAAAATCACATTTGGAAACCGTCCAATTTATTCAATCAACTCGGAACATACAAACAAATATACGTATATACACATAGTATATATAAATGTGTTTTAATAGTATAGATGGTTGGTTAGAAAAAACTGGTTTCGACTATACCATGCAGGGCCATGCGAGCCTATTGATACCTGCCCAGGTCAAACCTAACTGGAGTAAGCATCATTGCTACCCATTGTAGAAAAAGTATTCAATCATTAACTTCTTAAACTCTTAATATCATGGTTTCCTATATTTGAGTTTTCGCTTGAGATTAATACTAGTTTAAACTTTAAATATTATCTAATTAGTTGTTTTGAAACTCAGCAAGTTAGAAGGAACCTGGTCAAAACCTGGTCTGGAAAAATTTCTGCCCAGGTTTGACCTGATCAGTTTGTATTAGTGGCACGGCCCTGCCATGGCCACTGTATTACTAACTAATAAATCAATGTTACTATCAGCATCAGGTATTTATTGAGTAAATAATCAATTATTTGGTGTGTTATGGTATCTAATTGGTACTTACACCATTTTAATAATACCAATAAATAAACAAATAGATAAATATACAAATTAGAAACATTGAAGAGGATAGTTAGGATTATATGACGCGACACAAATGGTTCCTAATTTGGAGATACAAACTCCATTGGGCTCGATAAACTCTCCTAAGGCATTTCCTTCCCTTCCCAAGGTGTGAATATGCTGTCCCGATTCAGTATACACTTTGATGGCATTATTCCCCCTGTCGCTAATGATGATATTACCAGCAGAGTCCAAACAGAAGAAGTAAGGGTAAGCGACCAAACTATCCTCTGTCCCTCTAGAGACACAGGAACTGAGGGGGTGTCCTTCTCGAGAGAAGAAATGGACACATTTGGGACTCATGTCTAGCACCACGATTCGATCAGCTGACAGCTTAACGTCTCTAGGGTGATTCAGCTGTCCTATTCCGATGCAGGACTTGAATTTGAGGAGTTTCGAGTATACGCACACTCTGTGGTTGCCGCTATCTGCAACTAACACATCTCCGTTAGTGTCGATACAGAGTCCTTCGGGATAGTTAAACTCTCCTTCCTTGTAGCCTCTTGTTCCAGTTCTGTTGATGAGTTTGGAATCTTTCTTTCGGAACTGTAACAATGCATGGTGCCATGTGTCGGTTACGAATATGGACTCTTTGTTAACAGCTATTCCATGTGGCAACCTGAGCTTATCATTCTTGAATTGTGCCACAAACTCTCCCTTTAATGACACTATTTGCACACGACTGTTCCAACAATCTGCTACGTACATTAGCTCAGTGGATTCATCGAATGCTATTCCTCTGGCATAGAACTCATTAGCACCTGCACCAAACTTCCCAGCTGTTAATACCGGTTCTCGCTTGAGAGAATAGTCCGGTATCTCACACGGGACTATCTCTCCTAGCTCGGATATCAGCTGTCGGATTGTGTTCATATTTTGACACCTCAGGACGGGACATAGGAATTTGGCAGATGGTCCCAGTTTCTTAATGCCCTGTTGGTAGGCCTGTTTGGCCTGTTCATGGAACTTTAGGTTTGGGTTAACCTTTATGCTCATTTCCATCATTTGTTGCTGTACCCTTTCCACTTCTTCTATGGCAGCGATACGAGTGGCCTCTTTGTTCCTGTGGTCCTCTCGCAGCTCACGGACCCTCTGGAGGAGAGCGTCCCTCCTCGCGATCAGCTGATCGATTAGGGGATCGAATGTTTGGTGGATGATAGTGGCGACATTGTCGAAATGTGCCATTTTATCAAAAGTTACGTTTGTTGTCATATTAGTGGCCATTTTAGTTTCTCTTACGAATTGAGTTTATTCAAATAATATAATTAATCTACTACAGATCTATTTTATACTTGTGTAACCTGAGAATACCAAAGTACGTCAATGGTTGCTATGGTAATTACTGGAAAGAGGGGAAATTTATTGCATAATTGTGTCTACTGTGATTCAATAAACCAATAAAATTCCCTAACTTTCCAGTAATCATAGCATAGCCAAACCATAATTTGAATAATATTAGAACTCTAAGCGCCATAATAGTTGGCGCCTGAATTTATTCATTTATAAATTAGTTTAGTAGTTTCTAATCTTTCCCCGCATAAACACAATCAGATCCAAATTATGGCGCTTAAATTTACTATTCAATTCGTTTGATCGGTATTTTGTTAAAGTGACAGGGAATAGAAACAGCATTTATATTTGAGATATAAAATGACTTCCCAATTGTATAAATTGGTAAACAAGTATGCTGAACACGAATTCATATTTATGAAATACGAGCCCTTCTGTCTCGGTAAATTTACGACGGATATACAAGGTATTGCTTCCTTAAATACCTCGCCATAAAATTCTGGATTTTTATTACAAATGTGGGAACAATTATTCCCCGTCAATTTTTGCTTTAGTCAGTGTATTTATTTTCTTTGCAATATATTTAAAACACATAAGACATTCTTATATAATAAATAATATTTGTAAATATTCATGTTTTTATATACCTTACTAGCCGAAAAACCGCCCTCTGGGCGGCATTTTTCTGCTAGTTTACTACGCCTTTCTATGCTTTGTCTTTGGTGGTAAGTTTCATTTTCACGTTTTAATCGCTTTCTCGCTGTATTGGACGTTTGTTTACAATCATTACCAACACGCGAATGTTTTTTAAGTGGCATACGTATAGTTGAATAACAGGTTTGGATTTAATATGTCAATTATGACTGAGGTTGGCAAAAATTTGTCAACCCGATCTATATATAGCAATAGGTATGACTATTAAATTGTCCAACAACATAAATGTAAGGTTGACTTTTATTGGTCTACGTATGTATATGTATATTCAATTGTTGTTTATAATATGGGAAATGATATAGGGATACAATGTTCAGCTATACAAACGGAACACAAATAACTGATTGGATGAATTAATTTACTCTCGCCCAAATAAATTACAGTCTCAGTTAGGCATTCTATACTGCACACTTAACAATTTATAGAGACATAAAAATCCTTTTATACTAATTGAATGCTAGATGCTAATCCATACTGGGACAACCCTCGAATTTAATTGGTTAAAGGTTTTCTCACCTTGGGGATGGGAAAGGATACAAAACCTTTAGCCTATTAAATTCGAGGGGTTTCCAGTATGGATTAGCAGCTAGCATTCAATTCGTATAAAAGGATTTTAGTGTCTCTATCAATTGTTAAGTGTGCATTATAGAATGCCTATCTGAGACTGTAATTTAATTGGGCGAGAGGAAGTTCATTCATCCAATCAGTTAATGTGTTCCGTGTGTCGACCCATAGATTTATAATTTTCCATCGTGTCTATTTGATTATTACCAATCAATCAATAACTTCTCCACAGTCCAAAGTCAGGGGTCCACAGAGTTGTACAGTTCCTTAGTGATATTTAATTAATTTTCTATTTGGAGTTGGTAATTATTATACACGGACATGCGTTAATATCTAGAAAATTGTCAGTTCTAACTAGCATAAATATTCAACAGTACAGGCGCTGATTAGTATTTCCCAATTTATTTTTTCTGTCCTTATACGTATATACCTATGGCTAGGGCCCATTTATATAGCTTATGGGGGCACAATCCTGAAACAATAGCATTACTGTTATGTGTGTCATTAGCGGTCACCTAAATATCACCCATATGATTCCCCGTAATATAATCAACCTGTGTATAGGGCCTTTGAATTTTAAGTAATGCTCAAGGGGTAAGTATTCCTTTTTATTACAAAATGGCAAAAAGCGTAATGTAGGGAGGGGTATATAATTCTGTTAATTTTTCGTTACATAATCGACCTTTTTATAGGCTCCTAGAATCAGTTTGAGCTCAATCATGCACATACATTACTAACCGGCATTTAATTTGAAAAGCTATTAAATACAAGCGAGGGCCCTAGGCCCGAGTGCAAGTTGTAAGAACGCGTAGCGCGGACGAGCAGCTTGTATTCCTAAACATCAATTCAATTACTTTCATACTGAGTGTCAAATATCAATTGATTTGACATATCGAGGATTCTTGTTGATTTGAATACCAGACAGGTGCTGTGATAATAATCCTTAGCGGTGTCATGATTTAGATGTGTTTCTTAACCTTTTCTGTTCAATTTCCGCTTGGATATTATACCCTAACCTATCTGTCCCTTTATCAATTAGCCTATATGGCCCAGCTAAATATTTGAGGAACCCAATGTGGCCCGAAATTAAATCGAGTTGTGCTCCCCTGATCTATAATGTTAGTTTTTGTATGTATATGTTTGTGCGTCTTGAACTTTCCATCTGTGTACGCTTTGAGTCCTTTGTGTAAAGCGTACTAAATGCTGCTGTATTATTAAGATTATTATTTTTGTCACAAAGAAGAATCATTATTTTCCGATCCTTTGTTAATTCGGCCATCTCCCGAGTCTCTAGCTCTAATAGTCCACCAGTGGGCATAAGGCACAAGCTGGATTATTAGAGACTATATTAGAAATAGTTGTTTTGGGACTTAGAGTATACAACAGTCGAAATCTTTTTTTTAAACCAATTCTTTCCATGGAAATAAAGTATTAGAAAAATTCGATAGTTAGAATAAACCGATTGTAAATATTTCAAAATAGAAATTTCTTACACATTTAGAATTTTTAGTTTGTTCCTCAAAACCTATTACGTTAGTTAGAAAACCGGTGTTAGAAATTCCGGGTTCACTGTATTAGAGTGACAGACTACAAATCTATAATTCAATCCTATGAGCTTTGTCTTAAATTTCTCGATGAATTTCTCGATGCTTAGTGCAGTAGTAGTGCAGCCCAGAATGGATCATGGGTCAACATTGGTGACCCATTAGTAGCCATTACCCATTTGACCATCCCATTTCTGACCCATCCCATTTCTGACCCATGACCCCATTGACCTATGACCCACCGAGTGACCCATTGAAGCATCACACAATTTAAAATCTATATACTATACTGTAACTTAACAGAATAGCAGAATAACAGTATAAATTACCTCAACAAACCTACTTGTGTCAATGTCGAATAAGTTTAGTATTTCAATGCACATCAATGTTATAATAATAATGATGATGATAATGAGTGATTCGTATTTAACTGAAGAATATATATTGAAATTCCAAATGGGTCATGGGTCACGGAGCCGTGACCCATGAACCATGGTCGCTGTCGGCACAGGCTGCAATTTTGGATTTTTTTCCGCCAAGTCATCAACGCCTCAAGGTGTCAAGAACCATTTGTTAATTGGTCCGAGCCACAAGGAACGGTAGATACATTTGAAGTTTGTTTCTATCATAAACCATCTTGACCCATGACCCATCGACCCATGGTCCACTCTGGTGCAGCCATCTCCATGTTGAGCGAAAGTCATCCAAGGTCGCCAAGCATTTCATCCTCTATAGTGGAACTGAGTTAGGTTTTGATAAGCTTTTCACCATGGAAGTCTTATATAGACTTAGTAGGTTTGCAAAGAGGGAAAGACACACTACGAAGTCCGTGTCCACAAAGTTTAAGATTGCCTCTGCTCCTTTCCTTATTCACCGCTCGTGTCCTCGAAAAGAACTCCACGGTCTCTAAAACTACTTCAGCTTTTGAAGCCTCTGACAAGACCATCTTGTCATACTTAGGCTCTTGAGTTCCTTCAGCTGTAAACTGTGTCCACGTTCGTTATCTCATTACGATACAGCTCTTTTGCATTTCGAGGAACTTGTCATGTGGAACAGTAGATGAGAAAACTTGTGAAGTCAGAAACATAAATAACAACTAGATACAACCTGTGGCCCAACAATGGATAAAACACCCTTTGGGAAAATGCTCTCTCTCATCCCCTGTTGCACGACATGGAGGCGATAAATCTTGATTGTCGCGAGTGCCTCCGTATGCTTGTTTGTGATGGCGGCCATTGTCCCGTAAAAGTTATAGAATTCCTCCCTGATGAAATATATCTGCTCGCGTTTGCCACTGTCCCGAGTCTCGTCGCACATCAAGGAGAATAAGTGCACTTGGTTAGTCTCACCCTCTATTAATTGCGTATCATCATCTGGACGAGTAATGCAGAGGATCTCAACTTGGATGTTATGGTGGGTCGTGACCTACGTTATAATAAGGTCTGTTCATTAGTGTTAAATTTTGGACCATGGATGTCGGTTAAGTCCATTGATTCTTTTTACAATAAATGTTATAGTTAGAGATAATTAACCAAGTAGTAATCCAGAACGAAAAATATTAATACCTTGCTACCCTTGCAGTCGGTCCGTGTCGAAAATACTCGAAAAATACAGAAAGTTAAACCCAATTAGTTGTTATTGCTCTTCAAATGTTTATTTGCTAAAAACTTATATTTCACTTTTCATGTTTTCTTTAATCCGAGCCCTTCAATTGATTCAATTGAGCCCTTCAATTGAGCCATCAATTGATGAACCCATTTTTTGAAAACTTTGTTAGTTAAGTAAAGTTTTCCGAGCCCTAATTTTCGAATTTTATCATGAAGAGCCTTGGTATAATGGAACCAACAACCTACAATAGTTATATGTGGAAAAATATTCATAAAAGAGTTTCGCGGTGCTTTTTCAAAGTCACATATTGCCATTAATGGCTTGAAATCTGGAATATATTGACGAAGAGATGATAATACGGCTATATACAAATTTTCGTTTTTGCTTGTCATTATTATATGTAATGTTGGTATTATAGCATGTCCTTTATATTGTATGAAAATGGTAAAAAGCTGGTAATCAAAAGATTAGTGGCGAACAATATTGCTGTATCATTTCCATCTCTAATAGTTAGTCTGTGATTGTCTATCATGAGTTCGATAAACTCATCTGGAGATATCGGTAGCTTAGGAAGTTCTACCCTTCGTCTTTAACACATCGAACTTTCAAGTTTCTTAAATGTTAGAGAAGATGCTCCATCTGAATTGCGACATTCGTTGTTGAAGATTTCTCTTAAACCATCTGTAGATGATTCTGCTGTACGTTTTATTCTATTTGCTAGGACAATCAGGGGTTTATCTAGGATTTTCGTTGCTCGCACTTTATTATGGAGGTAGAAATTTCCAGCACCCTAAAGGCATTAGCCAGAATACATAATCAGTATAATTCAATGATGCGGCATTATTGTAAGGAGATAATACTGCTACGGTGCACAACGGTTGTCTATCCAAGCATTTCTGGGCCAGAAAATCTGGCCATACATCCGGCAGCTAATTAAATGTCAACCCGCACCTAAATCGTTTCGGAAATCACGCACTTTTTTACCACAACTGATGCCTAACCGGCACTTTGAAGTGCCGGCCAGGCACCTAGATAAACCCCTGAGGACAATACTATCTGACATGTATTCTGAACGAGAATGGTTATGCGCTTTTGTAACCTCTAATATAGACCTTATGGCAGGAATTTTCGCCAATCCTAGACATTTACATTGCTTTGCAAGAGTGCATTGGAGGTAAATATATACCATTTGATTCGCTATTTTTGGTATACCTAGTATATCCATCTGATAGGTAGTTCAAAGAATTTAACCGTTTGCCTTGAATGATTGAATATTCCATTCTAAACTGATTGCAAAATTTACAAATTACCTAGTATATATGTTGCAAAAGTGTTGAACAAAAATAGATGACTTATTAATGAATGCAAATGCAAGTGTTATGATAAAACACCAATAAACCGACTTCAGACCAATTTATTGGCCTTTCGATCTTATTTCTACTTACAGGCCTTTCGATCTTATCCCTCATCCCCCAATGAAAGTTTTATTTCCTCTTATTCAGTTTTCACCATTTTAATAATATCAATAAACAAACAAATAAATATATATACAAATTAGAAAAATTGAAGAGGATAATTAGCATTATTAGACGCGACACAAATGGTTCCTAATTTGGAGATATAAACTCCTCGTGGATTGATAAACTCCCCTAAGGCATTTCCTTCCCTTCCCAAGGTGAGAATATGCTGTCCCGATTCCGTATACACCTTGATGGCATTATTCCCCCTGTCGCTAATGATAATATTGCCAGCTGAGTCCAAACAGAAGAAGAAAGGGTAAGCGACCAAACTGTCCTCTGTCCCTTTAGAGACACAGGAACTGAGGGGGTGTCCTTCTCGAGAGAAGAAATGGACACATTTGGGACTCCAGTCTAGCACCACGATTCGATCAGCTGACAGCTTAACGTCTTTAGGGCGATTCAGCTGTCCTATTCCGATGCAGGACTTGAATTTTAGGAGTTTCGAGTATACGCACACTCTGTTGTTGCCGCTATCTACAACTAACACATCTCCGTTAGTGTCGATACAGAGTCCATTGGGATAGTAAAACTCTCCTTCCTTGTTGCCCAAAGTTCCAGTTCTGTTGATGAGCTTGCAATCTTTCTTTCGGAACTGTAACAATGCATCGTGATATGTGTTCCACGTGGCCACCTGAGCTTATCATTACCGAATTGTGTCACAAACTCTCCCTTTAATGACACTATTTGCACACGACTGTTCCCATAACCTGCTACGTACATTAGCTCAGTGGATTCATCGAATGCTATTCCTATGGCTTTCAACTCATTAGCACCTACACCATACTTCCCAGCTGTTAATACCGGTTCTCGCTTGAGAGAATAGTCCGGTATCTCACACGGGACTATCTCTCCTAGCTCGGATATCAGCTGTTGGATTGTGTCCATATTTTGACACCTTAAGACGGGACATAGGAATGTGGCAGATGGTTTCAGTTCCTTAATGCCCTGTTGGTAGGCTTGTTTGGCCTGTTCATGGAACTTTAGGTTTGGGTTTACCTTTATGCTCATTTCCATCATTTGTTGCTGTACCCTTTCGAGTTCTTCTATGGCAGCGATACGAGTGGCCTCTTTGTTCCTGTGGTCCTCTCGCAGCTCACGGACCCTCTGGAGGAGAGCGTCCCTCCTCGCGATCAGCTGATCGATTAGGGGATCGAATGTTTGGTGGATGATTGTGGCGACATTGTCGAAATGTGCCATTTTATCAAAAGTTACATTTGTAGGCATATTAGTGGCCATTTTAGTTTTAGTTACGAATTGAGTTTGTTCAAATTATATAATTAATCTATTACAGATCTATCTTATACTTGTGTAACTTGAGAATACCAAAGTACGTCAATGGTTGCTATGGTAATTACTGGAATAAAGGGAATTTTATTGGATAATTGTGTCTACTGTGACTCAATAAACCAATAAAATTCCTAACTTTCCAGTAACCATAGCATAGCCAAACCATTGTTTGAATAATATTAGAATTCTTTGCGCCAAAATAGTTGGCGCCTGAATTTATTCATTTATAAGTTAGTTTAATAGTTTCTAATTTTTTCCCGCCTAAACACAATCAAATCCAAATTAAGGCGCCTAAATCTGCTATTCAATTCGTTTGTTGTTCGGATTTTGTCAAAGTGACAGGGGAATAGAAACAGCATTTATATTTGAGATAGAAAATAACTTCCCAATTGTATAAATAGGTAAACAAGTATGCTGAACATGAATTTCGTATTTATGGAGCCCTTCGGTCTCGGTCGTTTTGCGTCTGACTGACAATGTATTGCGCTTAAATACTTTGCCCTAAAACCCTGGGTTTATATTACAAATGTGGGGAAATTTCTTCTCTCCAATTTATGCACCTTTAGCCGGAAAATATACAGTATATATTTTCTATGGGATATATTTTTAACATTATCATAATTAGTTGAAAGTAGAACTAATTTTTTATCTATACCGGTATGGCTGAATACTGATATTATGGGTCTCCTGTACATTTGTCTCAATTAACCGGTATACTGTAATTCCAATTATATTGGCTCTACATATTTAATATTGAAAATACTTATCAGCTCTACTAGGGCTCTGTTTTTATTTACATCCCTTTATACCATTTCCATAGTTTTAACTTGTTACTGTGCCGACTATACTATAGTATAGTGCCCAGTATTGAAATGACTGCCTTGGTATATTATTTATCCGTAACCTCTCCAAAGAACAGAGTTTTATTAACTAAGAACTGAAATTTTCAGGATAGATGTCTCATGGATTACAGATGTGTACCTAGAGTCACTATTTTAGATAATTCACATTTCCAAGGTTACAAAACTTTTAACCAGTGAAATTTGGATTGTCCCTGTATGGATTATCGAGTATAAAAGGATTTTCTGTGAATTGTTAAGTGTGCATTATAGAATGCCTAACAGAGGCTGTAATTTAATTGGTCGAGAGTATATTCATGCATCCAATCAGTTATTTCAATCAGTTATTCTACAGCATTTTCTTTTGGAGGCATTTTGGAGCAAAATATAGTGCCATAAAGGACATGCTGTCGGCACAGTTGTAATTTTGGATTTTTTCATATTCTAAATTTATAAATGCGAAATTCGTGTTCCGCATACTTGTTTACCTATCATACCCGTTGAAAGTTAGCTTTAGGTTGATTTTGAATTTTCATTAATTTGTTTACCTAATTGTGTAAACCAGTGCTTCTCAAACTTTTTTTATGTCGCGGACCAATAATTTCGTTATCACAATTTTATTTCGCGCATTCTCGTCCTTAATAAAATTTGATTTTTTGTAATGTTTCAACATTTATGATGCAAATACGTGGATATTATCAATTGTTAATCGAAGGATTCGAAGGTAAATTATAAAAAGCGTTTCTAATTATTGTCAACCTAACATACACACCCATACCAAAAGTATTCAACAACCCAAAATTTCCATTGGAAATAGTATTATATAGTCTAATATTATGCGCTAATGCATTCAAATTATATGAGATGTGGTCATTTTGATTGCAGAATCGTGTTCAACGCATCCAATTAACATATGTGGAAGCTTTCAACTAAATATCCTATTGATTAGTTTGTATATTATCATCCGTTGGCACCATGTACATTTAATCCAATTGCCAACATGGTATAAGGTGGGAACAAGTGGCACATAGTGGCAATGGATGGTAATTTTCAACCTAATCAGTAGCTAACAGAGGTGAAGGCTCCTGAAATGGATATTTCGAATGCGTAGAATAAGAATCTGGCATCAAATTTCAATGTCCCATATATTACGAATACAATATACATTTTCATATTGCTATTTTCTATGGAAATTTTTACTTTTGGTAGGGAGTGTATTGTGGAAGATAAAATTATGTTCGAATTTCACGTTACTGTTTAATGTTTGCAGGATTGATGAAATATAGCAGCATTCTAGGAAGTAGATTAAGTGATCATCATCTGATAATTTTTGAATGAAAGTGAGGGAGATTTCGATATTATACCCAAAATTGTTCAATGACAACAAATAATTGGGGATTGAAACCCATTAAATATAATATTTAACAACTTTCATGATTTTTCCGCGGCCCAGTAACAATTTCCTCGAGGACTACAGTTTGAGTACCACTGATGTAAACAACAACAATAAATATTTATACAGTGCAATCCGCTTAATCTTCAAGCCTTATACATTTTTATTGTTTATGAATTTATGTTAACACATCGAGTGAATGACACTTACCTATAAACATACATACTGCAGTGCTCGACAAAATGAAATTTTGATGGTGGTTAATTAAGCCACCACCTCACTTTTCTGGTGGCTAAAGAATAAACAACGGCCGATTTAACAAACCACTGATGACTTAACAAAGATCTAATGCCTAAAACAACACTCATATTTATAGCAAATAATGCAGCGATAAATATAATCTACACCACGTCAAATAATCCACAATTCATGGTAGATTAGTTAAGCCACCAAAGGAAATATTTGGTGGCTTAAATAAGATTTTTGGTGGCTAACGCCACCAAACCACCTAATTTGTCGAGCACTGAAACATAGTAAAGCAATACTATTGTCTGTCAATATCTGGAGTATGTTGTTATCTTGATCCGCTCCATAGAGTTGTTAGTGGAGAGATATAAAGAGTTGTCTCGGATACAGGGCCGAATTAAGGTCTTCGTAGGCCCTAGGCACTGTGAGGATACCAGGAAGCAATTAGGCCCCAAATTTTCGTAGGCCCCAAATTTTTCGTTCGTATTGATTTTCTTTTTAGTTTGTTAATCCAGTTAGTAGAACTCGGATAAGACGTACACTCGGTTAATATGTACTATTTCTTTCAAAGCAAAAAATTTATTCTCATAAGTAAGACGTACATAGGATAGTACATAGGATAGTACATACGAATTTTTGTTTCCCGAAGTGGTACGTCTTATCCGAGTTCCACTTTATATATTTTAGGCTCCCAACTTTCGTAGGCCTGGGGCACAGTGCCCTAGTGCCCTATGGATATTCCGGCCCTGAGCAGGATCATATGTTAGTCCCATTCGTACAGTAGAACCTCGTTAATACGCACAACAACGGACGGTACGAATTTGTTCGTTTTGCCGGAGTTCGTATTAACCGGAGTAATACCCATTGAATAGCCATTGTAGGGACCTGATTTTGTGGAACTGTTTGTTCGTCTTTCCGGAAATTCGTGATAACCGTGTTTGTACTAACGAGATTCTATTGTATATTGAATAAGCAGATTGCAAGAATTGAGATTAATTGAATTCTCTTGAATTACTCAGTTTAAAAAAAAATTAGAAAAGAAATGAGAGAGCGCGGATCAATCAGTTGTAACTCAGTTTATCTTATTCAGTTTACACCATTTTATTAATACCAATAAATAAACAAATAAATAAATATACAAATTAGAAAAATTGAAGAGGATAGTTAGGATTATAAGACGCGACACAAATGGTTCCTAATTTGGAGATACAAACTCCATAGGGCTCGATAAACTCCCCTAAGGCATTTCCTTTCCTTCCCAAGGTGAGAATATGCTGTCCAGATTCCGTATACACCTTGATGGCATTATTCCCCCTGTCGCTAATGATGATATTACCAGCTGAGTCCAAACAGAAGAAGTAAGGGCTAGCGACCAAACTGTCATCTGTCCCTATAGAGACACAGGAACTGAGGGGGTGTCCTTCTCGAGAGAAGAAATGGACACATTTGGGACTCATGTCTAGCACCACGATTCGATCAGCTGACAGCTTAACGTCTCTGGGGCGATACAAATGTCCTATTCCGATGCAGGACTTGAATTTAAGGAGTTTCGAGTATACGCACACTCTGTGGTTGTAGTAATCTGCAACTAACACATCTCCGTTAGTGTCGATACAGAGTCCTTCGGGATAGCTAAACTCTCCTTCCTTGTTTCCTTTAGTTCCAGTTCTGTTGATGAGTTTGTGATCTTTCTTTCGGAACTGTAACAATGCATGGTGCCATGTGTCGGTTACGAATATGGACTCTTTGTTAACAGATATTCCCCATGGATCCCCTAGCTTATCATTCCTGAATTGTGCCACAAACTCTCCCTTTAACGACACTATTTGCACACGTTCGTTCCAATAATCTGCTATGTACATTAGCTCAGTGGATTCATCGAATGCTATTCCTGCGGCTTCCAACTCATTAGCACCTGCACCAAACTTCCCAGCTGTTAATACAGGTTCTCGCTTGAGAGAATAGTCCGGTATCTCACACGGGACTATCTCTCCTAGCTCGGATATCAGCTGTCGGATTGTGTCCGTATTTTGACACCTGAAGACGGGACATAGGAATGTGGCAGATGGTTCCAGTTTCTTAATGCCCTGTTGGTAGAATTGTTTGGCCTGTTCATGGAACTCTAGGTTTGGGTTAACCTTTATGCTCATTTCCATCATTTGTTGCTGTACCCTTTCGAGTTCTTCTATGGCAGCGATACGAGTGGCCTCTTTGTTCCTGTGGTCCTCTCGCAGCTCACGGACCCTCTGGAGGAGAGCGTCCCTCCTCGCGATCAGCTGATCGATTAGGGGATCGAATGTTTGGAGGATGATAGTGGCGACATTGTCGAATTGTGCCATTTTATCAAAAGTTACATTTGTAGGCATATTAGTGGCCATTTTAGTTTTTGTTGCGAATTGAGTTTATTCAAATAATATAATTAATCTATTACAGATCTATCTTATACTTGTGTAACTTGAGAATACCAAAGTACGTCAATGGTTGCTATGGTAATTATTGGAAAGGAGGGAATTTTTTTGGATTATTGTGTCTACTGTGACTCAATTAACCAATAAAATTCCCTAACTTTCCAGTAACCATAACATAGCCAAACCATAGTTCGAATAATATTATTATTATACGCGCCGAAATATTTGGCGCCTAAATTTATTCATTTATATAAGTTAGTTTAGTAGTTTCTAATCTTTCCCCGCCTAAACACAATTAGATCCAAATTATGGCGCCTAAATCTACTATTCAATTCGTTTGTTCGGATTTTGTTTTAAACTGACGGGAATAGAAACAGCATTTATATTTGTGATACAAAATAATCCCTATTGTATAAATAGGTAATCTGTATGCTGATCACGAATTTCTTATTTATAATAAGAATACTAGTATCCCTTTGGTCTTGGTCGTTTTGCGCCTGATTTACATGGTATTGCTTCCTTAAATACCTTGCCCTAAAATTCTGGATTTGTATTACAAATGTGGGAACAATTGTTCCCTGTCAATTTATCCTTTTGCAGTGTATTTATTTTCTATGCAATATATTTAAAACACATCAGACATTCTTATATAATAAATAATATTTGTAATTATTCTTGTTTTTATATACATCTATAACAGGGGTGCTCAACATACGGCCCGCGTAAAAATTTAATCCGGCCCGTCCATACTTGCACTAACTTTTGCACTCTGTAATATAGACTATTTCTTCATATTCCTAAACCACAATTCAATTACTTTCATACTGAGTGTCAAATATCAATTGATTTGACATATCGAGGATTCTTGTTGATTTTGAATACCAAACAGGTGCATGTGATAATAAACCTTAGCTCATGATTTAGATGTGTTTCTTAACCTTTTCTGTTCAATTTCCGCTTGGATATTATACCCCAATCTATCTGTCCCTTTATGAATTAGCCTATATGGCCCAGCTAAATATTTGAGGAACCCAATGTGGCCCGAAATTAAATCGAGGTGTGCACCCCTGATCTATAATGTTCGTTTTGTATGTGTATGTTTGTGTGTCTTGTACTTTCCATCTGTGAACGCTTTGAGTCCTTTGTGTGAAGCGTACTAAATGCTGCTGTATTATTAAGATTATTATTTTTGTCACAAAGAAGAATCCTATGTTAATTCGGCCTTCTCCCGAGTCTCTAGCTCAGTGGTTTTCAACCTTTTTTGTATTACGGAACCCCTAAATTGTTTGTGGCAGCACGCCGAACCCTACACTTCTAATTCCTCTACGAATATATTCATAACAAATTTAATTACATTTATTTATTAACTACATAGTACCAGGCTTTCATCCAGACTAAATTTCGCGCGCGCCTAGATATAGTTTGAGATCGCTCACACGCGCCTAAGTTAATCATTTTGTATTAAGTCTATGGGAGCATCTCTCGATTTTCGCGCGCCTAGAAATTTTTTCATCCAAATTTACGCGCCTACAGGCGCGTTGCATACGCCTGGATGAAACCCTGCATAGTACGTATTGTCAGGTACAATTTCAATGTGAGATCTGTGATTGTTTACTTTTGCATTTTTCTTTTATTCGTGGTCTGATAGTCAATAAGCTGCTAAAGATTGTATTTCCGATTGACTATTATGAGTCTCTGCTGTATTAACATCGATTTGCTAATAATCCCACGGAACCCTTGGGTTCCGCGGAACCCCGGTTGAAAACCACTGCTCTAGCTCTTATAGCCACCAGTGGGCATAAGGGACAAGCTGGATTATTAGAGACTATATTAGAAATAGTTGTTTTGGGACGTAGAGTAGACTACAGTCGAAATCTTTATTTTTTTAACCAATTCTTTGCATAGAAATAAAGTAAGAAAAATCCGATAGTTAGAATCAACCGATTGTAAATATATCAAAATAGAATTTCTTACACATTTAAATTATTAGTTAGTTACTAAAAACCGATTACGTTAGTTAGAAACCCGGTGTTAGAAATTCCGGGTTCGACTGTATTAGAGTGACAGACTACAAATCTATAATTCAATCCTTTGAGCTTTGTCCTTAATTTCTCAAAGATTTCTCGATCTCGATGAAAGTCATCCAAGGTCGCCAACCATCTCATCCTCTATAGTGGAACCGAGGTTATATTCGAACAGCCCTATAGGTTTTGATAAGCTTTTCACCATAGAAGTCTTATATAGACTATAGTAGGTTTGCAAAGAGTGAAAGACACACTACGAAGTCCGTGTCCACAAAGTTTAAGATTGCCTCTGCTCCTTTCCTTATTCACCGCTCGTGTCCTCGAAAAGAACTCCACGGTCTCTAAAACTACTTCAGCTTTCGCCACTGACAAGACCATCTTGTCATACTTAGGCTCTTGAGTTCCTTCTTCTGTAGACTGTGTCCACGTTCGTTAGCTCATTACGTTACAGCTCTTTTGCATTTCGAGGAACTTGTCATGTGGAACAGTAGATGAGAAAACTTGTGAAGTCAGAAACAGAAATAACTAGATTCAACCTGTGGCCCAACAATGTATAAAACACCCTTTGGGCAAATGCTCTCTCTCATCCACTGTTGCACGCCATGGAAGCGATAAATCTTGATTGTCGCGAGTGCCTCCGTAAGCTTGTTTGTGATGGCGGCCATTGTCCCGTAAAAGTTATAGAATTCCTCCCTGATGGCTCCCTCTGACGTAACGAATGCACAAATATATCTGCTCGCGTTTGCCACTGTCCCGAGGCTCGTCGCACATCAAGGAGAATAAGTGCACTTGGTTATTCTCAGCCTCTATAAATTGCTTATCATCATCTGGGCGAGATGGAGAGGATCTCGACTTGGATGTTATGGTGGGTCGTGACCTACGTTATAATAAGGCCTGTTCATTAGTGTTAAATTTTGGACCATGGATGTTGGTTAAGTCCATTGATTCTTTTTACAATAAAAGTTATAGTTAGAGATAATTTACCAAGTAGTAATCCAGAACGAAAAATATTAATACCTTGCTACCCTTGCAGTCGGTTCGTGTCGAAAATACTCGAAAAATACAGAAAGTTAAACCCAATTAGTTGTTATTGCTCTTCAAATGTTTATTTGCTAAAAACTTAAATTTCACTTTCATGTTTTCTTTAATCCGAGCCCTTCAATTGATTCAATTGAGCCATCAATTGATGAACCCATTTTTTGAAAACTTTGTTAGTTAAGTAAAGTTTTCCGAGCCCTAATTTTCGAATTTTATCATGGAGAGCCTTGGTATAATGGAACCAACAACCTACAATAGTTATATGTGGAAAAATATTCATAAAAGAGTTTCGCGGTGCTTTTTCAAAGTCACATATTCCATTAATGGCTTGAAATCTGGAATATATTGACGAAGAGATGATAATACGGCAGTTTTTGCTTGTCATTAATATATGTAATGCTGGCATAGCATGTCCTTTATATTGTATGAAAATGGTAAAAAGCTGGTAAAAAATATTAGGTACTACCTTGAAAGTCCCGTCAAAATGGATTGTAATTAGTTCCACGAGTTTTGATATCAAAAGATTAGTGGCGAACAATATTGCTGTATCATTTCCATCTCTAATAGTTAGTCTGTGATCGCTGGAGAAGGGGGAGTCTATCATGGAGTTCGATAAACTCCTCTGGAGATATCGGCAGCTTAGGAAGTTCTACCCTTCGTCTTTACACATCGAACTTTCAAGTTTCTTAAATGTTAGAGAAGATGCTCCATCTGCATTGCGACATTCGTTGTTGAAGATTTCTCTTAAACCATCTGTATATGATTCTGCTGTACGTTTTATTCTATTTGCTAGGACAATCAGGGGTTTATCTAGGATTTTCGTTGCTGGCACTTTATTATGGAGGTAGAGATTTCCGGCACCCTAAAGGCATTAGCCATAATACATAATCAGTATAATTCAATGATGCGGCATTATTGTAAGGAGGTACATTGCTACGGTGCACAACGGTTGTCTATCCAAGCATTTCTGGACCAGAAAATCTGGCCATACACCCAGCAGCTAATTAAATGTCAACCCGCACCTAAATCGTTTCGAAATCACGGATTTTTTTACCACAACTGATGCCTAACCAGCACTTTGAAGTACCGGCCAGGCACCTGGATAAACCCCTGAGGACAATACTATCTTACATGTATTCAGAACGAGAATGGTTATGCGCTTTTGTAATCTCTAATATAGACCTTATGGCAGGAATTTTCGCCAATCCGAGACAATTACATTGCTTTGCAAGAGTGCATCGGAGGTAGATATATACCATTTGATTCGCGATTTTTTGTATACCTAGTATATCCATCTGATAGGTAGTTCAAAGAATTTAACCGTTTGCCTTGAATGATTGAATATTCTATTCTAAACTGATTGCAAAATTTACAAATTACCTAGTATATATGTTGCAAAAGTGTTAAACAAAAATAGATGACTTATTAATGAATGCAAAAATGCAAGTGTTATGATAAAACACCAATAAACTGCAATAAACCGACTTCAAACCAATTTATTCGTTTTCGAACTTTTCATAATCGGAAGCCTTTCGATCTTATTCCCACTTACAGGCATTTCTATCTTACCCCGCATCCCCCAATGAACAGTTTTATTTCCTCTTATTCAGTTTACACCATTTTAATAATACCAATAAACAAACAAATATATATATATACAAATTAGAACCATTGAAGAGGATAATTAGCATTATAAGACGCGACACAAATGGTTCCTAATTTGGAGATACAAACTCCATTTGGCTTGATAAACTCCCCTAAGGCATTTCCTTCCCTTCCCAAGGTGTGAATATGCTGTCCCGATTCCGTATACACTTTGATGGCATTACTCCCATTGTCGCTAATGATGATATTGCCAGCTGAGTCCAAACAGAAGAAGAAAGGGTTATCGACCAAACTGTCCTCTGTCCCTCTAGAGACACAGGAACTGAGGGGGTGTCCTTCTCGAGAGAAGAAATGGACACATTTGGGACTCATGTCTAGCACCACGATTCGATCAGCTGACAGCTTAACATCTCTGGGGCGATACAGCTGTCCTATTCCGATGCAGGACTCTAATTTAAGGAGTTTCGAGTATACACACACTCTGTTGTTGTTGCTATCTGCAACTAACACATCTCCGTTAGTGTCGATACAGAGTCCATAGGGATTGTCAAACTCTCCTTCCTTGTTGCCTTCAGTTCCAGTTCTGTTGATGAGTTTGCAATCTTTCTTTCGGAACTGTAACAATGCATCGTGCCTTGTGTCGGTTACGAATATGGATTCTTTGTTAACAGCTATTCCCCATGGATACCTGTGTTTATCATTCTTGAATTGTGCCACAAACTCTCCCTTTGATGACACTATTTGCACACGACTGTTCCAACAATCTGCTACGTACATTAGCTCAGTGGATTCATCGAATGCTATTCCTCTGGCATAGAACTCATTAGCACCTGCACCAAACTTCCCAGCTGTTATTACCGGTTCTCGCTTGAGAGAATAGTCCGGTATCTCACACGGGACTATCTCTCCTAGCTCGGATATCAGCTGTCGGATTGTGTTCCTATTTTGACACCTGGAGACGGGACATAGGAATGTGGCAGATGGTTCCAGTTTCTTAATGCCCTGTTGGTAGACTTGTTTGGCCTGTTCATGGAACTCTAGGTTTGGGTTAACCTTTATGCTCATTTCCATCATTTGTTGCTGTACCCTTTCCAGTTCTTCTATGGCAGCGATACGAGTGGCCTCTTTGTTCCTGTGTTCCTCTCGCAGCTCACGGACCCTCTGGAGGAGAGCGTCCCTCCTCGCGATCAGCTGATCGATTAGGGAATCAAATGTTTGGTGGATGATAGTGGTGACATTGTCGAATTGTGCCATTTTATCGAAAGTTACATTTGTAGGCATATTAGTGGCCATTTTAGTTTCTGTTCGAATTGAGTTTATTCAAATAATATAATTAATCTACTACAGATCTATCTTATACTTGTGTAACCTGAGAATTCCAAAGTACGTCAATGGTTGCTATGGTGATTATTGGAAAGAAGGGAATTTTATTGGATAATTGTGTCTACTGTGACTCAATAAACCAATAAAATTCCCTAACTTTCCAGTAACCATAGCATAGCCAAACCATTGTTTGAATAATATTAGAATTCTTTCCGCCAAATTTTTTGGCTCCTGAATTTATTCATTTATAAGTTAGTTTAGTAGTTTCTAATCTAATCAAATGCTAACAAATATAAATTACTATATCAAAACTAATTAATTGGAAAGAATTTACCTAAGTGTTGTGTTGATATAAGTATACATTAATATAGACACAATTAGGAAAATCGGGGTTTAAAAGAACGATAATCCTAGCCAGTACATGGTTCAGTCTAGGAATGTCTAACCGGACATTGCCCGGGTTTATCTACGCCTATGCATACGGCCCGTATAAAAATTAAATCCGGCCCGCCCAAACTTGCACTAAACTTTGCACTCTGTAATATAGACTATTTCTTCATATTCCTAAACCACAATTCAATTACTTTCATTCTGAGTCTCAAATATCAATTGATTTGACATATCGAGGATTCTTGTTGATTTTGAATACCAGACAGGTGCATGTAATAATAATCCTTAGCGGTGTCATGATTTAGATGTGTTTCTTAACCTTTTCTGTTCAATTTCCGCTTGGATATTATACCCCAACCTATCTGTCCCTTTATCAATTAGCCTATATGGCCCAGCTAAATATTTGAGGAACCCAATGTGACCCGAAATTAAATTGAGTTGTGCACCCCTGATCTATAATTTTCGTTTTTGTATGTATATGTTTGTGCGTCTTGAACTTTCCATCTGTGAACGCTTTGAGTCCTTTGTGTAAAGCGTACTAAATGCTGCTGTTTTATTAAGATTATTATTTTTGTCACAAAGAAGAACCATTATTTTCAGACCCTATCTTAATTCGGCCATCTCAGTGGCTTATCCAGGATTATCGTGAGGGGGGTGCTCTGCAGCGTTCGACGGTAAGGGGGGATCTGGGGGGCAACCCACCCAGAAATCAACATCAATGACAGCTATTTATGTCACATAGTACGAGGAGTGTAATATTGTGCAGTTGTACCAAAGATGTTTAGATGTTTAGGTATTATAAATAACAACATATCCCTTTTGGAAACCAGTTATGAGGGGGGGTGTTTGAACTCTCAAATCCCCCCCCTAGATACGCCTATGCATGTCTGCATCTCCCGAGTCTCTAGCTCTAATAGTCCACCAGTGGGCATATGGCACAAGCTGGATTATTAGAGCCTATATTAGAAATACAGTGGAGCCTCCCATAACGGACACTCCAAATAGCGGACAACCTCCAAATAGCGGACAACCCTCGTGGCACGGATTTGTGTATTTAGCATATGTCTAATAGAAAAGCAACCTCTAAATAGCGGACAACCTCTAAATAACGGACAACGGTTCCGGTCCCAAGGTGTCCGTTGTTCAGAGGCTCTACTGTAGTTGTTTTGGGACGTAGAGTAGATTACAGTCGAAATCTTTATTTTTTTAACCAATTCTTTGCATGGAAATAAAGTAAGAAAAATCCGATAGTTAGAATAAACCGATTGTAAATATATCAAAATAGAAATTTCTTACACATTTAGAATTATTAGTTAGTTACTAAAACCGATTACGTTAGTTAGAAACCCGGTGTTGGAATTCCGGGTTCGACTGTGTTAGAGTGACAGACTACAAATCTATAATTCAATCCTTGAACTTTGTCCTTAAATTTCTCGATGAATTTCTCGATTTCGATGAAGGTCATCCAAGGTCCCCAAGCATCTCATCCTCATTAGTGGAACGGAGTTAGGTTTTGATAAGCTTTTCACCATGGAAGTCTTATATAGACTATAGTAGGTTTGCAAAGAGGGAAAGACACACTACGAAGCCCGTGTCCACAAAGTTTAAGATTGCCTCAGCTCCTTTCCTTATTCACCGCTCGTGTCCTCGAAAAGAACTCCACGGTCTCTAAAACTACTTCAGCTGCCACCACTGACAAACCATTTTGTCATACATAGGCCCTTGAGTTCCTTCATCTGTAAACTGTGTCCACGTTCGTTAGCTCATTACGTTACATCTCTTTTGCATTTCGAGGAACTTGTCATGTGGAACAGTAGATGAGAAAACTTGTGAAGTCAGAAACAGAAATAACAACTAGATTCAACCTGTGGCCCAACAATGGATAAAACACCCTTTGGGCAAATGCTCTCTCTCATCCACTGTTGCACGACATGGAGGCGATAAATCTTGATTGTCGCGAGTTCCTCCGTAAGCTTGTTTGTGATGGCGGCCATTGTTCCGTAAAGTTATAGAATTCCTCCCTGATGAAATATATCTGCTCGCGTTTGCCACTGTCCCGAGGTTCGTCGCACATCAAGGAGAATAAGTGCACTTGGTTAATCTCAGCCTCTATAAATTGCTTATCATCATCTGGGCGTGTAATGGAGAGGATCTCGACATGGGTGTTATGGTGGGTCGTGACCTACGTTATAATAAGGCCTGTTCTTTAGTGTTAAATTTTGGACCATGGATGTCGGTTAAGACCATTGATTCTTTTACAATAAATGTTATAGTTAGAGATAATTAACCAAGTAGTAATCTAGAACGAAAAATATTAATACCTTGCTACCCTTGCAGTCGGTCCGTGTCGAAAATACTCGAAAAATACAGAAAGTTAAACCCAATTAGTTGTTATTGCTCTTCAAATGTTTATTTGCTAAAAACTTATATTTCACTTTCATGTTTTCTTTAATACGAGCCCTTCAATTGATTCAATTGAGCCCTTCAATTGAGCCATCAATTGATGAACCCATTTTTTGAAAACTTTGTTAGTTAAGTAAAGTTTTCCTAGCCCTAATTTTCGAATTTTATCTTGGAGAGCCTTGGTATAATGGAACCAACAACCTACAATAGTTATATGTGGAAAAATATTCATAAAAGAGTTTCGCGGTGCTTTTTCAAAGTCACATATTGCCATTAATGCCTTGAAATCTGGAATATATTGACGAAGAGATGATAATACGGCTGTATACAAATTTTCGTTTTTGCTTGTCATTAATATATGTAATGCTGGTATAGCATGTCCTTTATATTGTATGAAAATGGTAAAAAGCTGGTAAAAAATATGAGGTACTACCTTGAAAGTCCCGTCAAAATGGATTGTAATTAGTTCCACGAGTTTTGATATCAAAAGATTAGTGGCGAACAATATTGCTGTATCATTTCCATCTCTAATAGTTAGTCTGTGATCGCTGGAGAAGGGGGAGTCTATCATGGAGTTCGATAAACTCCTCTGGAGATATCGGCAGCTTAGGAAGTTCTACCCTTCGTCTTTACACATCGAACTTTCAAGTTTCTTAAATGTTAGAGAAGATGCTCCATCTGCATTGCGACATTCGTTGTTGAAGATTTCTCTTAAACCATCTGTATATGATTCTGCTGTACGTTTTATTCTATTTGCTAGGACAATCAGGGGTTTATCTAGGATTTTCGTTGCTTGCACTTTATTATGGAGGTAGAAATTTCCGGCACCCTAAAGGTATTAGCCATAATACATAATCAGTATAATTCAATGATGCGGCACTATTTTAAGGAGGTAAATTGCTACGGTGCACAACGGTTGTCTATCCAAGCATTTCTGGACCAGAAAATCTGGCCATACACCCGGCAGCTAATTAAATGTCAACCCGCACCTAAATCGTTTCGAAAATCACGCACTTTTTGACCACAACTGATGCCTAACCGGCACTTTGAAGTGCCGGCCTGGCACCTAGATAAACCCCTGAGGACAATACTATCTGACATGTATTCAGAACGAGAATGGTTATGCGCTTTTGTAACCTCTAATAAAGACCTTATGGCAGGAATCTTCGCCAATCCTAGTCAATTACATTGCTTTGCAAGAGTGCTCGGAGGTAAATATATACCATTTGATTCGCGATTTTTGGTATACCTAGTATATCCATCTGATAGGTAGTTCAAAGAATTTAACCGTTTGCCTTGAATGATTGAATATTCTATTCTAAACTGATTGCAAAATTTACAAATTACCTAGTATATATGTTGCAAAAGTGTTAAACAAAAATAGATGACTTATTAATGAATGCAAAAATGCAAGTGTTATGATAAAACACCAATAAACTGCAATAAACCGACTTCAGACCAATTTATTGGCCTTTCGATCTTATTTCTACTTACAGGCCTTTCGATCTTATCCCGCATCCCCCAATGAAAAGTTATATTTCCTCTTATTCAGTTTTCACCATTTTAATAATATCATTAAACAAACAAATAAATATATATACAAATTAGAACCATTGAAGAGGATAATTAGCATTATTAGACGCGACACAAATGGTTCCTAATTTGGAGATACAAACTCCTCGTGGCTCGATAAACTCCCCTAAGGCATTTCCTTTCCTTCCCAAGGTGAGAATATGCTGTCCCGATTCCGTATACACCTTGATGGCATTATTCCCACAGTCGCTAATGATGATATTGCCAGCTGAGTCCAAACAGAAGAAGGAAGGGTTAGCGACCAAACTGTCCCCTGTCCCAAGAGAGACACAGGAACTGAGGGGGTGTCCTTCTCGAGAGAAGAAATGGACACATTTGGGACTCCAGCCTAGCACCACGATTCGATCAGCTGACAGCTTAACGTCTCTTGGGTGATTCAGCTGTCCTATTCCGATGCAGGACTTGAATTTGAGGAGTTTCGAGTATGCACACACTCTGTTGTTGTAGCAATCTGCAACTAACACATCTCCGTTAGTGTCGATACAGAGTCCATAGGGATAGTTAAACTCTCCTTCCTTGTTTCCTTTAGTTCCAGTTCTGTTGATGAGTTTGGAATCTTTCTTTCGGAACTGCAACAATGCATGGTGCCCTGCGTCGGTTACGAATATGGACTCTTTGTTAACAGCTATTCCATGTGGCCACTCCAGCTTATCATTACCGAATTGTGCCACAAACTCTCCCTTTAACGACACTATTTGCACACGACTGCTCCCATAATCTGCTACGTACATTAGCTCAGTGGATTCATCGAATGCTATTCCTGCGGCTTTCAACTCATTAGCACCTTCACCATACTTCCCAGCTGTTAATACCGGTTCTCGCTTGAGAGAATAGTCCGGTATCTCACACGGGACTATCTCTCCTAGCTCGGATATCAGCTGTCGGATTGTGTCCGTATTTTGACACCTTAAGACGGGACATAGGAATGTGGCAGATGGTCCCAGTTTCTTAATGCCCTGTTGGTAGGCTTGTTTGGCCTGTTCATGGAACTCAAGGTTTGGGTTTACCTTTATGCTCATTTCCATCATTTGTTGCTGTACCCTTTCCAGTTCTTCTATGGCAGCGATACGAGTGGCCTCTTTGTTCCTGTGGTCCTCTCGCAGCTCACGGACCCTCTGGAGGAGAGCGTCCCTCCTCGCGATCAGCTGATCGATTAGGGAACCAAATGTTTGGTGGATGATAGTGGCGACATTGTCGAAATGTGCCATTTTATCAAAAGTTACATTTGTAGGCATATTAGTGGCCATTTTAGTTTCTGTTACTAATTGAGTTTATTCAAATAATATAATTAATCTAATGCAGATCTATCTTATACTTGTGTAACTTGAGAATACCAAAGTACGTCAATGGTTGCTATGGTGATAATTGGAAAGAAGGGAATTTTATTGGATAATTGTGTCTACTGTGACTCAATAAACCAATAAAATTCCCTAACTTTCCAGTAACCATAGCATAGCCAAACCATTGTATGAATAATACGGTATTAGAATTCTAAGCGCCAAAATAGTTGGCGCCTGAATTTATTCATTTATAAGTTAGTTTATTAGTTGCTAATCTTTCCCCGCCTAAACACAATCAGATCGAAATACTCTTGCCATTTATGTTCAGTGTACCATCTACCTTGAAATGAACGATTATATAACCCAAACATAGTGGTAGGGAATTGAAAGTTTGGTTGTATTGTTGGCCCATCTTTATTACTCGCTATATCATCGACATTATTATTTAAAGTAGCTAGTGATCCAGAATGGTAATCTTTTCTAAGTACAAGGTAGCTAGATATTTCGTCTCTGAGACAGTGGAACTACCAGTTGTTGTTGAAACACTATCTATATTTCTTCTACTCTTTTCTCTACCATTATCCCAAAAGTCTTTAATAGTACGTTTCATTGACGCGCTAATGCTAACAAAAATATAAATTACTATATCAAAACTAATTAATTTTGTAAAATTACCTAAGTGTTGTGTTGATATAAGTATACATAAATATAGACACAATTAGGAAAATCGGGATTTAAATAAAAGAACGATAATCCTAGCCAGTACATGGTTCAGTCTAGGAATGTCTAACCGGACATTGCCCGGGTATGCCCGGTTCTATCTACTCCTATGCATACGGCCCGTGTAAAAATTTAATCCGGCCCACCCAAACTTGCACTAAACATTTGCACTCTGTAATATAGACTATTTCTTCATACAGGTAAACCTCCCAAAGCGGCACCTCCGAGTAGCGGCAATCTCCGAGAAGCGGCACAAAATTATTCTCCCGATGGATGCCGCTTTGGGAGTTTTACCTGTATTCCTAAACCACAATTCAATTACTTTCATACTGAGTGTCAAATATCAATTGATTTGACATATCGAGGATTCTTGTTGATTTTGAATAACAGACAGGTGCTGTGATAATAATCCTTAGCGGTGTCATGATTTAGATGTGTTTCTTAACCTTTTCTGTTCAATTTCCGCTGGGATATTATACCCTAACCTATCTGTCCCTTTATCAATTAGCCTATATGGCCCAGCTAAATATTTGAGGAACCCAATGTGTCCCGCAATTAATTCGAGTTGTGCACCCTGATCTATACTTTTCGTTTTTGTATGTATATGTTTGTGTGTCTGAACTTTCCATCTGTCAACGCTTTGAGTCCTTTGTGTGAAGCGTACTAAATGCTGCTGTATTATTAAGATTATTATTTTTGTCACACAAAGAAGAATCATTATTTTCCGATCCTATGTTAATTCGGCCATCTGCCGAGTCTCTAGCTCTAATAGTCCACCAGTGGGCATAAGGCACAAGCTGAATTATTAGAGACTATATTAGAAATAGTTGTTTTGGGACTCAGAGTAGACTACAGTCGAAATCTTTTTTAAAAAACCAATTCTTTGCATGGAAATAAGGTAGAAAATCCGATAGTTAGAATAAACCGATTGTAAATATATCAAAATAGAAATTTCTTACACATTTAAATTATTAGTTAGTTACTAAAAACCGATTACGTTAGTTAGAAACCCGTTATTAGAAATTCCGGGTTCGACTGTATTAGAGTGACAGACTACAAATCTATAATTCAATCCTTTGAGCTTTGTCCTTAAATTTCTCGATTAATTTCTCGGTTTCGATTAAAGTCATCCAAGGTCGCCAAGCATCTCATCCTCTATAGTGGAACGGAGATAGGTTTTGATAAGCTTTTCACCATGGAAGTCTTATATAGACTATAGTAGGTTTGCAAAGAGGGAAAGACACACTACGAAGTCCGTGTCCACAAAGTTTAAGATTGCCTCTGCTCTTTTCCTTATTCACCGCTCGTGTCCTCGAAAAGAACTCCACGGTCTCTAAACTACTTCAGCTTTCGATCTGACAAACCATCTTGTCATACTTAGGCTCTTGAGTTCCTTCATCTGTAGACTGTGTCCATGTTCGTTAGCTCATTACGTTACAGCTCTTTTGCATTTCGAGGAACTTGTCATGTGGAACAGTAGATGAGAAAACTTGTGAAGTCAGAAATAGAATTAACAACTAGATTCAACCTGTGGCCCAACAATGGATAAAACACCCTTTGGGCAAATGCTCTCTCTCATCCACTGTTGCACGCCGTGGAGGCGATAAATCTTGATTGTCGCGAGTACCTCCGTAAGCTTGTTTGTGATGGCGGCCATTGTCCCGTGAAAAGTTATAGAATTCCTCCCTGATGGCTCCCTACACACACGTAACGAATACACAAATATATCTGCTCGCGTTTGCCACTGTCCCGAGTCTCGTCGCACATAAAGGAGAATAAGTGCGCTTGGTTAATCTCAGCCTTATACATTGCTTATCATCATCTGGACGAGTAATGGAGAGGATCTCGCCTTGGATGTTATGGTGGGTGTATTTGCAAAACAGGGTCGGGGCAATCCTCCTGTGGAGAGTGCCAAAATAATAATATAGGCTAATGGGAACGCCTTAGGTAAATCAATGTGATCTACTGAGTCCCTAAATATGAATTCCCATTTCCCATTCGCCAATAATATATTTCATATGTATAAAACTAACTAATCTCGAGATTTTAACAATATTACCATATATGGAAAGGTGTGAGAATCGTATAACTTACATTCCACAAATTTTTTCGATAAACCAATATGACCGTTGGACTCCCAAAATATGATTTCCTGTACGAAAATGATACATTTCATGTGGATAAAGTTAAGTAATCTCGAGATTTTAACAAAATTACCATATATGGAAGGGTGTAAAAATCGCATAACTTACATTCCACAAATATTTTCGATAAACCAATATTACCGTTGGACTCCCAAAATATGACTTCCTATACGACAATAATACATTTCCTATGTCTAGCATTAGCGGATTACGGGATATCAATAAGTAACAATACTGTTTTAGGCCTACGCTAATTTTACCGTAAAACGAAGTTTACAGTCCCTATATTAAAGAAGTCCCTGCCATAGCATAGCCAAACCAATGTTTGAATAATATTAGAATTATACGCGCCAAAATAGTTGGCGCCTGAATTTATTCATTTATAAGTTAGTTTCTTAGTTTCTAATCTTTTCCCGCCTAAACACAATCAGATCCAATTATGGCGCCTAAATCTACTATTCAATTCGTTTGTTCGGATTTTGTTTTAAAGTGACTGGAGAATAGAAACAGCATTTATATTTGAGATAGAAAATAACTTCCCAATTGTATAAATTGGTAAACAAGTATGCTGAAGTATGCTGCCATTTATGTTCAGTGTACCATCTACCTTGAAATGATCGATTATATAACCCAAACATAGTGGTAGGGAATTTAAAGTTTTGTTGTATTGTTGGCCCATCTTTATTCTTCGCTATATCATCGCATTATTATATAAAGTAGCTAGTGATCCAGAATGGTAATCTTTTCTAAGTACAAGCTAGCTAGATATTTCGAGACAGTGGAACTACCAGTTGTTGTTGAAACACTATCTATATTTCTTCTACTCTTTTCTCTACCATTATACCAAAAGTATTTAATAGTACGTTTCATTGACGCGCAAATGCTGACAAATATAAATTACTATATCAAAACTAATTAATTTTGTAAAATTACCTAAGTGTTGTGTTGATATAAGTATACATAAATATAGACACAATTAGGAAAATCGGGATTTTAATATAAGAACGATAATCCTAGCCAGTACATGGTTCAATCTAGGAATGTCTAACCGGTTATGCCCGGGTCTATCTACGCCTATGCATACGCCCGCGTAAAAATTTAATCCGGCCCACCCAAACTTGCACTAACTTTTGCACTCTGTAATTTATACTATTTCTTCATATTCCTAAACCACAATTCAATTACTTTCCCTACTGAGTGTCAAATATCAATTTATTTGACATATCGAGGATTCTTGTTGATTTTGAATGCCAGACAGGTGCATGTGATAATAATCCTTAGCGGTGTCATGATTTAGATGTGTTTCTTAACCTTTTCTGTTCAATTTCCGCTTGGATATTATACTCCAATCTATCTCTCCCTTTATGAATTAGCTTATATGGCCCGGCTAAATATTTGAGGAACCCAATGTGGCCCGAAATTAAATCGAGTTGTGCTATAATGTTCGTTTTTGTATGTATATGTTTGTTCGTCTTGAACTTTCCATCTGTGAACGCTTTGAGTCCTTTGTGTAAAGCGTACTAAATGTTGCTGTACTATTAAGATTATTATCTTTGTCACAAGGAAGAATCATTATTTTCCGATCCTTTGTTAATTCGGCCATCTCCCGAGTCTCTAGCTCTAATAGCCACCAGTGGGCATAAGGCACAAGCTGGAATATTAGAGACTATATTAGTAATAGTTGTTTTGGACGTAGAGTAGACTACAGTCGAAATCTTTATTTTTTTAACCAATTCTTTGCATGGAAATTAAGTAAGAGAAATCCGATAGTTAGAATAAACCGATTGTAAATATATCAAAATAGAAATTTCTTACGCATTTAGAATTATTAGTTGGTTACTAAAAACCGATTACTTTAGTTACAAAACCGGTGTTAGAAATTCCGGTTCGACTGTGTTAGAGTGACAGACGACAAATCTATAATTCAATCCTTTGAACTTTGTCCTTAAATTTTTCGATGAATTTCTCGACGCTTTTTCTAAAAGAACGAATATTCGAATATTCGTTCGTTTGGATGTCTAAGCATTAAATTAATTTCAAGACACAAAATACTTTGGAAAATAGATCTTTGTTAATGTTGAAATGGTTAAATAATACCGAATTTTAAGTAGGAATAAGTTCGAAAACTTATCAAGTAGGATTAAGTTCGAATATATTTCTGAAGTAGGAATAAGTTGAATCCTTATTAATTTGGAATAACCTAGAAAACCCATGCATGAATTATCAGATTTAGTATTTAATAAATATGATGTATGACTGGACAAAAAGATATGGAGTAAATATATACTAACAAGATATTATATTTATAAATAGATTAAGAAGTTATTAAATGAATCATTAGACTAATAGAGCAGTATTCTGCTGAAAGGCCCTCATAATCCCAACAATCTTCTCACGACAGATAGGACAGTCATGTTTCAACTGGTATAATCTATTTGCACAACTTTCGCAAAAACCAGCATGTGCATTACTTTCATGCAGTAAGGAAAAAATTTCTCCATGCTTCCCAAGGCATAGGCGCAAACTTTTGACCTGTAGCCAAAAGTGCCAGTGGTGCACCTCAATACAAAGTACAGGTGTACCTAGCACCACCTGCACCACCGTACTTTGCGCCTATGTCCCAAGGCACACATGACACTTGATCTCTCAAAATTCGTCATCTCTGGATGAAACTGAATCTTCCTTATCTGATAGCCCTGTTTGATCACTTGATGTATTTTGCATACTTTGATTTTGACAGCCCATCGTAATTTCCAGCACCCTAAAGGCATTAGCCATATTACATAATCAGTATAATTCAATGATGCGGCATTATTGTAAGGAGGTAATACTGCTACGGTGCACAACGGTTGTCTATCCAAGCATTTCTGGACCAGAAAATCTGGCCATACATCCGGCAGCTAATTAAATGTCAACCCGCACCTAAATCGTTTCGGAAATCACGCACTTTTTTACCACAACTGATGCCTAACCGGCACTTTGAAGTGCCGGCCAGGCACCTAGATAAACCCCTGAGGACAATACTATCTGACATGTATTCTGAACGAGAATGGTTATGCGCTTTTGTAACCTCTAATATAGACCTTATGGCAGGAATTTTCGCCAATCCTAGACATTTACATTGCTTTGCAAGAGTGCATTGGAGGTAAATATATACCATTTGATTCGCTATTTTTGGTATACCTAGTATATCCATCTGATAGGTAGTTCAAAGAATTTAACCGTTTGCCTTGAATGATTGAATATTCCATTCTAAACTGATTGCAAAATTTACAAATTACCTAGTATATATGTTGCAAAAGTGTTGAACAAAAATAGATGACTTATTAATGAATGCAAATGCAAGTGTTATGATAAAACACCAATAAACCGACTTCAGACCAATTTATTGGCCTTTCGATCTTATTTCTACTTACAGGCCTTTCGATCTTATCCCTCATCCCCCAATGAAAGTTTTATTTCCTCTTATTCAGTTTTCACCATTTTAATAATATCAATAAACAAACAAATAAATATATATACAAATTAGAAAAATTGAAGAGGATAATTAGCATTATTAGACGCGACACAAATGGTTCCTAATTTGGAGATATAAACTCCTCGTGGATTGATAAACTCCCCTAAGGCATTTCCTTTCCTTCCCAAGGTGTGAATATGCTGTCCCGATTCCGTATACACCTTGATGGCATTATTCCCCCTGTCGCTAATGATAATATTGCCAGCTGAGTCCAAACAGAAGAAGAAAGGGTAAGCGACCAAACTGTCCTCTGTCCCTTTAGAGACACAGGAACTGAGGGGGTGTCCTTCTCGAGAGAAGAAATGGACACATTTGGGACTCCAGTCTAGCACCACGATTCGATCAGCTGACAGCTTAACGTCTTTAGGGCGATTCAGCTGTCCTATTCCGATGCAGGATTTGAATTTGAGGAGTTTCGAGTAAACGCACACTCTGTTGTTGAGGCAATCTGCAACTAACACATCTCCGTTAGTGTCGATACAGAGTCCATAGGCCCAGTTAAACTCTCTTTCCTTATTGCCCAAATTTCCAGTTCTGTTGATGAGTTTGTGATCTTTCTTTCGGAACTGTAACAATACACAGTGCCATGTGTCGATTACGAATATGGATTCTTTGTGAACAGCTATTCCATGTGGCCTCTTGAGCTTATCATTACCGAATTGTGCAACAAACTCTCCCTTTAATGACACTATTTGCACACGACTGTTCCCATAATCTGCTACGTACATTAGCTCAGTGGATTCATCGAATGCTATTCCTCTGGCATTAAACTCATTAGCACCTGCACCTAACTTCCAAGCTGTTAAAACCGGTTCTCGCTTGAGAGAATAGTCCGGTATCTCACACGGGACTATCTCTCCTAGCTCGGATATCATCTGTCGGATTTTGTACATGTTTTGACACCTTAAGACGGGACATAGGAATGTGGCAGATGGTTCCAGTTTCTTAATGCCCTGTTGGTAGGCTTGTTTGGCCTGTTCATGGAACTCTTTGTTTGGGTTAACCTTTATGCTCATTTCCATCATTTGTTGCTGTACCCTTTCCAGTTCTTCTATGGCAGCGATACGAGTGGCCTCTTTGTTCCGGTGGTCCTCTCGCAGCTCACGGACCCTCTGGAGGAGAGCGTCCCTCCTCGCGATCAGCTGATCGATTAGGGGATCGAATGTTTGGTGGATGATAGTGGCGACATTGTCGAATTGTGCCATTTTATCAAAAGTTACATTTGTAGGCATATTAGTGGCCATTTTAGTTTTTGTTCCGAATTGAGTTTATTCAAATAATATTTAATCTATTACAGATCTATCTTATACTTGTGTAACTTGAGAATACCAAAGTACGTCAATGGTTGCTATGGTAATTATTGGAAGTGAGGGATTTTTTTTGGATTATTGTGTCTACTGTGACTCAATTAACCAATAAAATTCCCTAACTTTCCAGTAACCATAACATAGCCAAACCATAGTTCGAATAATATTATTATTATACGCGCCGAAATAGTTGGCGCCTAAATTTATTCATTTATATAAGTTAGTTTAGTAGTTTCTAATCTTTCCCCGCCTAAACACAATTAGATCCAAATTATGGCGCCTAAATCTACTATTCAATTCGTTTGTTCGGATTTTGTTTTAAACTGACGGGAATAGAAACAGCATTTATATTTGTGATACAAAATAATCCCTATTGTATAAATAGGTAATCTGTATGCTGATCACGAATTTCTTATTTATAATAAGAATACTAGTATCCCTTTGGTCTTGGTCGTTTTGCGACGGATATACAAGGTATTGCTTCCTTAAATCCTTGCCCTAAAATTCTGGATTTGTATTTCAAATGTGGGAACAATTGTTCCCTGTCAATTTATCCTTTTGCAGTGTATTTATTTTCTATGCAATATATTTAAAACACATCAGACATTCTTATATAATAAATAATATTTGTAATTATTCTTGTTTTTATATACATCTATAACGGGTGCTCAACATACGGCCCGCGTAAAAATTTAATCCGGCCCGTCCAAACTTGCACTAACTTTTGCACTCCGTAATGTAGACTATTTCTTCATATTCCTAAACCACAATTCAATTACTTTCATACTGAGTGTCAAATATCAATTGATTTGACATATCGAGGATTCTTGTTGATTTTGAATACCAAACAGGTGCATGTGATAATAAACCTTAGCTCATGATTTAGATGTGTTTCTTAACCTTTTCTGTTCAATTTCCGCTTGGATATTGTACCCCAACCTATCTGTCCCTTTATCAATTAGCCTATATGGCCCAGCTAAATATTTGAGGAACCCAATGTGGCCCGAAATTAAATCGAGGTGTGCACCCCTGATCTATAATGTTCGTTTTGTATGTGTATGTTTGTGTGTCTTGTACTTTCCATCTGTGAACGCTTTGGGTCCTTTGTGTAAAGCGTATTAAATGCTGCTGTATTATTAAGATTATTATTTTTGTCACAAAGAAGAATCCTATGTTAATTCGGCCTTCTCCCGAGTCTCTAGCTCAGTGGTTTTCAACCTTTTTTGTATTACGGAACCCCTAAATTGTTTGTGGCAGCACGCCGAACCCTACACTTCTAATTCCTCTACGAATATATTCATAACAAATTTAATTACATTTATTTATTAACTACATAGTACGTATTGTCAGGTACAATTTCAATGTAAGATCTGTGATTGTTTACTTTTGCATTTTTCTTTTATTCGTGGTCTGATAGTCAATAAGCTGCTAAAGATTGTATTTCCGATTGACTATTATGAGTCTCTGCTGTATTTACATCGATTTGCTAATAATCCCACGGAACCCCGGTTGAAAACCACTGCTCTAGCTCTTATAGTCCACCAGTGGGCATAAGGGACAAGCTGGATTATTAGAGACTATATTAGAAATAGTTGTTTTGGGACGTAGAGTAGACTACAGTCGAAATCTTTATTTTTTTAACCAATTCTTTGCATAGAAATAAAGTAAGAAAAATCCGATAGTTAGAATAAACCAATTGTAAATATATCAAAATAGAATTTCTTACACATTTAAATAATTAGTTAGTTACTAAAAACCGATTACGTTAGTTAGAAACCCGGTGTTCGAAATTCCGGGTTCGACAGTGTATTTGAGTGACAGACTACAAATCTATAATTCAATCCTTTGAGCTTTTTCCTTAAATTTCTCGATGAATTTCTCGATTTCGATGAAAGTCATCCAAGGTCTCCAAGCATCTCATCCTCTATAGTGGAACGGAGGTATGTTTTGATAAGCTTTTCACCATGGAAGTCTTATATAGACTATAGTAGGTTTGCAAAGAGGGAAAGACACACTACGAAGTCCGTGTCCACAAAGTTTAAGATTGCCTCTGCTCCTTTCCTTATTCACCGCTCGTGTCCTCGAAAAGAACTCCACGGTCTCTAAACTACTTCAGCTGACACCACTGACAAGACCATCTTGTCATAATTAGGCCCTTGAGTTCCTTCATCTGTAAACTGTGTCCACGTTCGTTAGCTCATTACGTTACAGCTCTTTTGCATTTCGAGGAACTTGTCATGTGGAACAGTAGATTAGAAAACTTGTGAAGTCAGAAACAGAAATAACAACTAGATTCAACCTGTGGCCCAACAATGTATAAAACACCCTTTGGGCAAATGCTCTCTCTCATCCACTGTTGCACGACATGGACGCGATAAATCTTGATTGTCGCGGTACCTCCGTAAGCTTGTTGTGATGGCGGCCATTGTCCCGTAAATGTTATAGAATTCCTCCCTATTCTTTTTACAATAAATGTTATAGTTAGAGATAATTAACCAAGTAGTAATCCCGAAGCCCGCACTGGTCCGGAGTTCGGAGGGTGCCCGTAACTAGGAATTTCCGGATCTGAGAAATACAAATGCTGGTACACATGGAATGAAAGGTTCAGGAACGAACTTATTGAACTTGAACTGAACGAACTGAACGAACTGAATTGAACGGATTGAACTGAACGAACTTAACTGAATAAAGATAAATTATAAATATAGATCCATTAAATATAATAGGTGACTGCAAAAGTGCTAATCTCTTAGCTTATATTCTAGCTTCTTAACTTGAATTTCAATAACAGCTTGGATGTTAGAACAGTCTATCATTAACGGAATAGTTCGACTTTCTAACTGTACACTGAACGAACTGAACGAATTGAACGAACGAGGGTTAGCCCGTGAACGAATTGAACGAACGTTGGTGGAGATGAAGTTAGGAGGTGAACTTGAACGAATTGAACGTGCGTCAATTTAAGATGAACTGAATTGCGTCAATTCAGTCCATTCGTGAACCTTTCATTCCCTGGGTATAACGTTAATGTAGTGCACCTTTCATTCCCTGGGTATAACGTTAATGTAGTGCACCTTTCATTCCCTGGGTATAATGTTAATGTAGTGCACCTTTCATTCCCTGGGTATAACGTTAATGTAGTGCACCTTTCATTCCCTGGGTATAACGTTAATGTAGTGCACCTTTCATTCCCTGGGTATAACGTTAATGTAGTGAACCTTTCATTCCCTGGGTATAACGTTAATGTAGTGCACCTTTCATTCCCTGGGTATAACGTTAATGTAGTGCACCCTTCATTCCCTGGGTATAACGTTAATGTAGTGCACCTTTCATTCCCTGGGTATAACGTTAATGTAGTGCACCTTTCATTCCCTGGGTATAACGTTAATGTAGTGCACCTTTCATTCCCTGGGTATAACGTTAATGTAGTGCACCTTTCATTCCCTGGCTGGTACACATGGAATTCCCAAGTGTCTAATCCATATTTTCTAAATACACTCAAAATTTCAAACTGATGTTTTAACGGGGCTGTGGATAATTTAAGACACGTATCTGTTATAACATTTTGTCTTTAGACTTCAATATTGTCTAAATGAATTCATATTTAGTTTGTCTTTACACCAAAAGGGTGCCAGGTTGAGGAGGTTTGAGTGTATTGAGATTAATTGAATTCTCTGGAAGGATCCAAGTAAGGAACTCATTTACTGGTAACTGAAGTAACAAATTATATTACTGAACATGGATATATATACAATACTCGTTTTTTCTTAGAAATTAGAACTTGTTTGATTGTTTCTAGAAACTGTATTCTCCACCCCCCTGCCAAATTAAAGTATGTAGCTCTTACCAGTTCCTCAATCAATTCTGAACAACAAACAAACAAAAACAAAAATTGAGATCACTCTCAAACAGAGCATTAAGGTTTCAATTTGTATTATACAAACACAGACAAACACACAACATTGTGCTTTTAATTTAGAAATTGAATACCAGGTTAGCATTCTGTACAATGAACGGGGCGCCGGAATAAGTCCGAATTTTAAGTAGGAATAAGTTCGAAAACTTATGGAGTAGGAATAAGTTGAATCCTTATTAATTTGGAATAACCCAGAAAACCTATGCATGAATTATCAGATTTAGAAGTATTTAATAAATATGATGTATGACTGGACAAAAAGATATGGAGTGAATATAGACTAACAAGATATTATATTTATAAATAGATTAAGAAGTTATTAAATGAATAATTAGACTAATAGAGCAGTATTCTGCTGAAAGGCCCTCATAATCCCAACAATCTTCTCGCGACAGATAGGACAGTCATGTTTCAACTGGTGTAATCTATTTGCACAACTTTCGCAAAAACCAGCATGTGCATTACTTTCATGCAGTAAGGAAAAAATTTCTCCATGCTTCCCAAGGCATAGGCGCAAACTTTTGACCTGTAGCCAAAAGTGCCAGTGGTGCACCTCATTACAAAGTACAGGTGTACGTAGCACCACCTGCACCACCGTACTTTGCGCCTATGTCCCAAGGCACACATGACACTTGATCTCTCAAAATTCGTCATCTCTGGATGAAACTGAATCTTCCTTATCTGATAGCCCTGTTTGATCACTTGATGTATTTTGGATACGTGTACTTTGGTTTTGACAGCCCATCGTCCATTGATATACAGTGGAAGCCGCTTAATCGGGACGCCTCGGGAGTAGGAATTTTGTCCCGTTTATCCGGTTCTCCCGTTAAACCGATATACTTTATACTATCTATACGAATTGGTTTCCAAAGACTTGTCTCGAATAACCGAATTTCCCGATTAACCGTCTCCCGATTAAGCGGCTTCCACTGTATTCAAGGGGTGAATATATTTTGTTTAGATACTTTGTTTTGTATTCTGTTCTGAGTTCAACATTTTTACGAGACTTAAGTTCGGGTAATCTTGTAATTTCTAACCCATCATCCAGTCTCTTTACTTCTAAATCATAATCAGACATTACTTTATCCATTGCTGACATGAATTTCCATGTGTTTGGATGGTCTTTCGTTGCTGGCACTTTATTATGGAGGTAGAAATTTCCGGCACCCTAAAGGTATAAGCCAGAATACATGATCAGTATAATTCAATGATGCGGCATTATTGTAAGGAGGTAATACTGCTACGGTGCACAACGGTTGTCTATCCAAGCATTTCTGGACCAGAAAATCTGGCCATACACCCGGCAGCTAATTACATGTCAACCCGCACCTAAATCGTTTCGAAAATCACGCACTTTTTGACCACAACTGATGCCTAACCGGCACTTTGAAGTGCCGGCCAGGCACCTAGATAAACCCCTGAGGACAATACTATCTTACATGTATTCAGAACGAGAATGGTTATGCGCTTTTGTAATCTCTAATAAAGACCTTATGCCAGGAATTTTCGCCAATCCTAGACAATTACATTGCTTTGCAAGAGTGCATCGGAGGTAGATATATACCATTTGATTCGCGATTTTTTGTATACCTAGTATATCCATCTGATAGGTAGTTCAAAGAATTTAACCGTTTGCCTTCAATGATTGAATATTCTATTCTAAACTGATTGCAAAATTTACAAATTAGCTAGTATATATGTTGCAAAAGTGTTAAACAAAAATAGATGACTTATTAATGAATGCAAATGCAAGTGTTATGATAAAACACCAATAAACCGACTTCAGACCAATTTATTCGTTTTCGAACTTTTCATAATTGGAAGCCTTTCGATCTTATTTCTACTTACAGGCCTTTCGATCTTATCCCGCATCCCCCAATGAAAAGTTTTATTTCCTCTTATTCAGTTTTCACCATTTTAATAATATCAATAAACAAACAAATAAATATATAGACAAATTAGAAAAATTGAAGAGGATATTTAGCATTATCAGACACGACACAAATGGTTCCTAATTTGGAGATATAAACTCCTCGTGGCTCGATAAACTCCCCTAAGGCATTTCCTTTCCTTCCCAAGGTGTGAATATGCTGTCCCGATTCCGTATACACCTTGATGGCATTATTCCCCCTGTCGCTAATGATGATATTACCAACTGAGTCCAAACAGAAGAAGAGAGGGTCAGCGACCAAACTGTCCTCTGTCCCTTTAGAGACACAGGAACTGAGGGGGTGTCCTTCTCGAGAGAAGAAATGGACACATTTGGGACTCCAGTCTAGCACCACGATTCGATCAGCTGACAGCTTAACGTCTTTAGGGCGATTCAGCTGTCCTATTCCGATGCAGGACTTGAATTTTAGGAGTTTCGAGTATACGCACACTCTGTTGTTGTTGCTATCTGCAACTAACACATCTCCGTTAGTGTCGATACAGAGTCCTTCGGGATAGCTAAACTCTCCTTCCTTGTTGCCTTCAGTTCCAGTTCTGTTGATGAGTTTGGAATCTTTCTTTCGGAACTGTAACAATGCATTGTGCCATGTGTCGGTTACGAATATGGACTCTTTGTTAACAGCTATTCCATGTGGCAACCTGAGCTTATCATTCTTGAATTGTGCCACAAACTCTCCCTTTAGCGACACTATTTGCACACGACTGTTCCAACAATCTGCTACGTACATTAGCTCAGTGGATTCATCGAATGCTATTCCTCTGGCATAGAACTCATTAGCACCTGCACCAAACTTCCCAGCTGTTAATACCGGTTCTCGCTTGAGAGAATAGTCCGGTATCTCACACGGGACTATCTCTCCTAGCTCGGATATCAGCTGTCGGATTGTGTTCCTATTTTGACACCTGGAGACGGGACATAGGAATGTGGCAGATGGTTCCAGTTTCTTAATGCCCTGTTGGTAGACTTGTTTGGCCTGTTCATGGAACTCTAGGTTTGGGTTAACCTTTATGCTCATTTCCATCATTTGTTGCTGTACCCTTTCGAGTTCTTCTATGGCAGCGATACGAGTGGCCTCTTTGTTCCTGTGGTCCTCTCGCAGCTCACGGACCCTCTGGAGGAGAGCGTCCCTCCTCGCGATCAGCTGATCGATTAGGGAATCAAATGTTTGGTGGATGATAGTGGTGACATTGTCGAATTGTGCCATTTTATCGAAAGTTACATTTGTAGGCATATTAGTGGCCATTTTAGTTTCTGTTCGAATTGAGTTTATTCAAATAATATAATTAATCTACTACAGATCTATCTTATACTTGTGTAACCTGAGAATTCCAAAGTACGTCAATGGTTGCTATGGTGATTATTGGAAAGAAGGGAATTTTATTGGATAATTGTGTCTACTGTGACTCAATAAACCAATAAAATTCCCTAACTTTCCAGTAACCATAGCATAGCCAAGCCATTGTTTGAATAATATTAGAATTCTTTCCGCCAAATTTTTTGGCTCCTGAATTTATTCATTTATAAGTTAGTTTAGTAGTTTCTAATCTAATCAAATGCTAACAAATATAAATTACTATATCAAAACTAATTAATTGGAAAGAATTTACCTAAGTGTTGTGTTGATATAAGTATACATTAATATAGACACAATTAGGAAAATCGGGATTTAAAAGAACGATAATCCTAGCCAGTACATGGTTCAGTCTAGGAATGTCTAACCGGGCATTGCCCGGGTATGCCCGGGTTTATCTACGCCTATGCATACGGCCCGTATAAAAATTAAATCCGGCCCGCCCAAACTTGCACTAAACTTTGCACTCTGTAATATAGACTATTTCTTCATATTCCTAAACCACAATTCAATTACTTTCATACTGAGTGTCAAATATCGATTGATTTGACATATCGAGGATTCTTGTTGATTTGAATACCAGACAGGTGCATGTGATAATAATCCTTAGCGTTGTCATGATTTAGATGTGTTTCTTAACCTTTTCTGTTCAATTTCCGCTTGGATATTATACCTCAACCTATTTCTCTCTTTATCAATTAGCCTATATGGCCCAGCTAAATATTTGAGGAACCCAATGTGGTCCGAAATTAAATCGAGTTGTGCACCCCTGATCTATAATGTTCGTTTTTTATGTGTATGTTTGTGCGTCTTGAACTTTCCATCTGTGAACGCTTTGAGTCCTTTGTGTAAAGCGTACTAAATGCTGCTGTATTATTAAGATTATTATTTTTGTCACAAAGAAGAATCATTATTTCCGATACTATGTTAATTCGGCCATCTCCCGAGTCTCTAGCTCTAATAGTCCACCAGTGGGCATAAGGCACAAGCTGGATTATTAGAGACTATATTAGAAATAGTTGTTTTGGTACTTAGAGTAGACTACAGTCGAAATCTTTTTTTTAAACCAATTCTTTGCATGGAAATAAAGTAAAAAATCCGATAGTTAGAATAAACCGATTGTAAATATATCAAAATAGAAATTTCTTACACATTTAGAATTATTAGTTAGTTACTTAAAACCGATTACGTTAGTTAGAAAACCGGTGTTAGAAATTCCGGGTTCGACTGTATTAGATTGACAGACTACAAATCTATGATTCAATGCTCTGACATTTGTCCTCAAATTTCTCGATGATTTCCTCCAATGCTTAGTGCAGTAGTAGTGCAGCCCAGAGTGGATCAACATTGGTGACCCATCTGACCCATCCCATTTCTGACCCATGACCCATCGAGTGACCCATTGACCCATCACACAATTTTAAATGTCTATATACTATACTGTAACTTAACAGAATAACAGAATAACAGTATAAATTACCTCAACAAACCTACTTGTGTCAATGTCTAATAAGTTTAGTATTTCAATGCACATCAATGTTATAATAATAATAATGATGATGATGAGTGATTCATATTTAACTGAAGAATATATGTTGAAATTACAAATGGGTCATGGGTCACGGAGCCGTGACCCATGACCCATGGTCGCTGTCGGCACAGGCTGCAATTTTGGATTTTTTTCCGCCAAGTCATCAACGCCTCAAGGTGTCAAGAACCATTTGTTAATTGGTCCGAGCCACAAGGAACGGTAGATACATTTGAAGTTTGTTTCTATCATAAACCATCTTGACCCATGGGTCATGACCCATGACCCATGGTCCACTCTGGTGCAGCCATCTCCATGTTGAGCGAAAGTCATCTAAGGTCGCCAAGCATCTCATCCTCTATAGTGGAACGGAGATAGGTTTTGATAAGCTTTTCACCATGGAAGTCTATATAGACTATAGTAGGTTTGCAAAGAGGGAAACACACACTACGAAGTCCGTGTCCACAAAGTTTAAGATTGCCTCTGCTCCTTTCCTTATTCACCGCTCGTGTCCTCGAAAAGAACTCCACGGTCTCTAAAACTACTTCAGCTGACACCACTGACAAGACCATCTTGTCATACTTAGGCTCTTGAGTTCCTTCATCTGTAGACTGTGTCCACGTTCGTTAGCTCATTACGATACAGCTCTTTTGCATTTCTAGGAACTTGTCATGTGGAACAGAGTAGATGAGAAAACTTGTGAAGTCAGAAAGAGAAATAACAACTAGATTCAACCTGTGGCCCAATAATGGATAAAACACCCTTTGGGCAAATGCTCTCTCTCATCCACTGTTGCACGACATGGAGGCGATAAATCTTGATTGTCGCGAGTGCCTCCGTAAGCTTGTTTGTGATGGCGGCCATTGTCCCGTAAAAGTTATAGAATTCCTCCCTGATGGCTCCCTACACACACGTAACGAATGCACAAATATATCTGCTCGCGTTTGCCACTGCCCCGAGTCTCGTCGCACACGAAGGAGAATAAGTGCACTTGGTTAATCTCAGCCTCTATAAATTGCGTATCATCATCTGGCCGAGTAATGGAGAGGATCTCGACTTGGATGTTATGGTGGGTGTATTCTGCATTTTCCTATCGTTCTGAGGCCTGCAATTGTATCCAATGACCTAGATCGATTCAGATAATGGCGGTTGGCTATTATATCCTGATTGCCGATGAGATTCATTTGCTGCGCTTTTCAGTTTACCCATTTCACCATGGCTGTGATGTGTGGGTTGATGTCTCGTGACCCTTTAATCCCCTATCCTTTCCATAGCTGCAGTTCTTGTATCCAGTTTTCACCCACTCTTCCGAAGAAGAGGATGATTTTAATGTCCTGCAGTAGACATGAGGTCAAGCCCTTTTTTAAAAAGGGCTTAAGTCCAAGCTCATGCCTTTAATAATGGGCTTAAGTCCGGACTGGTCCGGAGTCCGGAGGGTGCCCGTAACTGGGAATTTTCCGGATCTGAGAAATACAAATGCTGGTACACATGGAATGAAAGGTTCACGAACGAACTTATTGAACTTGAACTGAACGAACTGAACGAACTGAATTGAACGGATTGAACTGAACAAACTTAACTGAATAAAGATAAATTATAAATATAGATCCATTAAATATAATAGTTGACTGCAAAAGTGCTAATTTCGGACATCCCTAGTGGACTCATGTCTCTTAGCTTATATTCTAGTTTCTTAACCTGAATTTCAATAACAGCTTGGATGTTAGAACAGTCTATCATTAACGGAATAGTTCGACTTTCTAACTGTACACTGAACGAACTGACTAAACGAATTGAACGGATTGAACGAACGCTGGTGGAGCTGAAGTTAGGAGGTGAACTTGAACGAACTGAACGTGCGTCAATTTAAGATGAACTGAACGTGCGTCAATTTAAGATGAACTGAATTGCGTCTATTCAGTCCGTTCGTGAACCTTTCATTCCCTGGGTATAACGTTAATGTAGTGCACCTTTCATTCCCTGGGTATAACGTTAATGTAGTGCACCTTTCATTCCCTGGCTGGTACGCATGGAATTCCCAAGTGTCTATATTTTCTAAATACACTCAAAATTTCAAACTGATGTTTTTGACGGGTTGTGGATAATTTAAGATATGTATCTGTTATAATCATAGACTCCTTAAGTAAAGGACTGGAACGTCGCGATCTCGGGGGTTTTAACTTGAGTCTGAGAGGCTCCAATTATAAAAATTGATAAAGCATTAAGTTTCCGGTCTCCAAATGTGATTTTTGGTATATAGGGGTAACTTTTGGCACCCGTCAACAATTTGAGGTTTTCACTCCAAATTTATCACACCTCGACAAGTTATGACGTCATTCTCACATTTCGAGAACCCTGAAAAGTCACTTAATCGCACATAATTCGCGCACTCTAAGAGATAAAATCTGAAAATTTAATAGAACATACACATTAATGATGCTGACACTTTGGTAACACCAGATTGCCAATATGCTTACTCATTATCACATGATGACGTAATCACTAAAATTTCACATTTTTAAATTTGACTATTTAGGCCTATTTACGCTTTATAATCATTGTTATAAGTGTCACCAACCGCAAAGCGGTTGGTGTGTGGTTGGGTTCTTCCGCAAAGCACGCTAGTATCTATATAGATTGATTCTACATTATATCTATATAGACTAGGGCGTCTCGCTTGCTAGGTCGCATTTAAGATATGTTTTAATTGATTATACTGTCAGGTTCTTTTATTATGAACATTCAAGGGACCAAAAATTGTGTTCATAATAGAGAGACTTCATAATAAGCGAACTCAACCTAATACAAACCCTATGTAAGTTGTTAAATTGGGACCATAGGGCTTGTTCATATTAAAAAAAACTTCATATTAAGCAGACGAAAAGTTGTTCACAATAAGCAGACTTGACTGTAGTTGTTTATTTTATAAATCAATCTATATTATTAAAATTCGATTGTTGTGTGTGTGGTTGACACACAAACAAACACAGTTACACAACATTGCGCTTTTATTATTGAGATTGATTACCAGGATAGCATTTTGTACAATAAAACAGTTTGATTTCGTTTTCCTCTTATTCAGTTTCACCATTTTAATAATACCAATAAACAAACAAATAAATAAATATACAAATTAGAAACATTGAAGAGGATAATTAGGATTACTAGAGACGACACAAATGGTTCCTAATTTGGAGATACAAACTCCTCGTGGCTCGATAAACTCCCCTAAGGCATTTCCTTTCCTTCCCAAGGTGAGAATATGCTGTCCCGATTCCGTATACACCTTGATGGAATTACTCCCATAGTCGCTAATGATTATATTACCCGCTAAGTCCAAACAGAAGAAGAAAGGTTTAGCGACCGAACAACTGTCCTCTGTCCCTCTAGAGACACAGGAACTGAGGGGGTGTCCTTCTCGAGAGAAGAAATGGACACATTTGGGACTCCTGTCTAGCACCACGATTCGATCAGCTGACAGCTTAACGTCTCTAGGGTAATCCAGCTGTCCTATTCCGATGCAGGATTTGAATTTGAGGAATTTCGAGTATACGCACACTCTGTTGTTCCTGCAATCTGCAACTAACACATCTCCGTTAGTGTCGATACAGAGTCCACGGGGCCAGTTAAACTCTCCTTCCTTGTTGCCTTTAGTTCCAGTTCTGTTGATGACTTTGCAATCTTTCTTTCTGAACTGTAACAATGCATCGTGCCATGTGTCGGTGACGAATATGGACTCTTTGTTAACAGCTATTCCATGTGGCCACCTGAGCTTATCATTCCTGAATTGTGCCACAAACTCTCCCTTTAACGACACTAATTGCACACGACTGTTCATACAATCTGCTACGCACATTAGCTCAGTGGATTCATCGAATGCTATTCCTCTGGCTCTCAACTCATTAGCACCATAACCAAACTTCCCAGCTGTTAATACCGGTTCTCGCTTGAGAGAATAGTCCGGTATCTCACACGGGACTATCTCTCCTAGCTCGGATATCAGCTGTCGGATTGTGTCCTTATTTTGACACCTTAAGACGGGACATAGGAATGTGGCAGATGGTCCCAGTTTCTTAATGCCCTGTTGGTAGGCTTGTTTGGCCTGTTCATGGAACTCTAGGTTTGGGTTAACCTTTATGCTCATTTCCATCATATGTTGCTGTACCCTTTCGAGTTCTTCTATGGCAGCGATACGAGTGGCCTCTTTGTTCCTGTGGTCCTCTCGCAGCTCACGGACCCTCTGGAGGAGAGCGTCCCTCCTCGCGATCAGCTGATCGATTAGGGGATCGAATGTTTGGTGAATGATAGTGGTGACATTGTCGAAATGTGCCATTTTATCGAAAGTTACATTTGTAGGCATATTAGTGGCCATTTTGGTTTCTGTAGCGAATTGAGTTTATTGAAATATTATAATTAATCTATTACAGATCTATCTTATTCTTGTGTAACCTGAGAATACCCAAGTACGTCAATGGTTGCTATGGTGATTATTGGAAAGAAGGGAATTTTATTGGATAATTGTGTCTACTGTGAATCAATAAACCAATAAAATTCCCTAACTTTCCAGTAACCATTGTTTGAATAATATTAGAATTCTACGCGCCAAAATAGTTGGCGCCTGAATTTATTCATTTATAAGTTAGTTTAGTAGTTTCTAATCTTTCCCCGCCTAAACACAATCAGATCCAATTTATGGCGCCTAAATCTATTGTTCAATTCGTTTATTGTTCGGATTTTGTTTTAAAGTGACAGGGGAATAGAAACATCATTTATATTTGAGATGGAAAATAACTTCCCAATTGTATAAATAGGTAAACAAGTATGCTGAACACGAATTTCGTATTTATGAAAATACGAGCCCTTCGGTCTCGGTCATTTTACGACGGATATACAAGGTATTGCTTCCTTAAATACCTTGCCCTAAAATTCTGGATTTGTATTACAAATGTGGGAACAATTATTCCCCGTCAATTTATGCTTTAGCCAGTCTATTTATTTTCTATGCAATATATTTAAAACACATCATGACATTCTTATATAATAAATAATTTTTGTAATTATTCTTGTTTTTATATAGATCTATAACGGGTGCTCAACATACGGCCCGCGTAAAAATTTAATCCGGCCCGTCCATACTTGCACTAACTTTTGCACTCTGTAATATAGACTATTTCTCAATTCCTAAACCACAATTCAATTACTTTCATACTGAGTGTCAAATATCAATTGATTTGACATATCGAGGATTCTTGTTGATTTTGAATACCAAACAGGTGCATGTGATAATAAACCTTAGCTCATGATTTAGATGTGTTTCTTAACCTTTTCTGTTCAATTTCCGCTTGGATATTATACCCCAACCTATCTCTCCCTTTATCAATTGGCCTATATGGCCCAGCTAAATATTTGAGGAACCCAATGTGGCCCGAAATTAAATCGAGGTGTGCACCCCTGATCTATAATGTTCGTTTTGTATGTGTATGTTTGTGTGTCTTGTACTTTCCATCTGTGAACGCTTTGGGTCCTTTGTGTAAAGCGTACTAAATGCTGCTGTACTATTAAGATTATTATTTTTGTCACAAAGAAGAATCCTATGTTAATTCGGCCTTCTCCCGAGTCTCTAGCTCAGTGGTTTTCAACCTTTTTTGTATTACGGAACCCCTAAATTGTTTGTGGCAGCACGCCGAACCCTACACTTCTAATTCCTCTACGAATATATTCATAACAAATTTAATTACATTTATTTATTAACTACATAGTACGTATTGTCAGGTACAATTTCAATGTGAGATCTGTGATTGTTTACTTTTGCATTTTAGACTACAGTCGAAATCTTTATTTTTTTAACCAATTCTTTGCATAGAAATAAAGTAAGAAAAATCCGATAGTTAGAATAATCCAATTGTAAATATATCAAAATAGAAATTTCCTACACATTTAAATAATTAGTTAGTTACTAAAAACCGATTACGTTAGTTAGAAACCCGGTGTTCGAAATTCCGGGTTCGACAGTGTATTTGAGTGACAGACTACAAATCTATAATTCAATCCTTTGAGCTTTTTCCTTAAATTTCTCGATGAATTTCTCGATTTCGATGAAAGTCATCCAAGGTCTCCAAGCATCTCATCCTCTATAGTGGAACGGAGGTAGGTTTTGATAAGCTTTTCACCATGGAAGTCTTATATAGACTTAGTAGGTTTGCAAAGAGGGAAAGACACACTACGAAGTCCGTGTCCACAAAGTTTAAGATTGCCTCTGCTCCTTTCCTTATTCACCGCTCGTGTCCTCGAAAAGAACTCCACGGTCTCTAAACCACTTCAGCTGCCACCACTGACAAGACCATCTTGTCATACTTAGGCTCTTGAGTTCCTTCAGCTGTAGACTGTGTCCACGTTCGTTAGCTCATTACGTTACAGCTCTTTTGCATTCGAGGGACTTGTCATGTGGAACAGTAGATGAGAAAAACTTGGGAAGTCAGAATAAGAAATAACAACTAATTTCAACCTGTGGCCCAACAATGCATAAAACACCCTTTGGGAAAATGCTCTCTCTCATCCGCTGTTGCACCCCATGGAGGCGACCTGACATATTTTTGGTAGCATTGTGTCGAGGGTTTAATTTAGGCGTATGCAACGCCTGGAGGCGCGTAAATTTGGAGGTAAAATTTTCTAGGCCGCGAAAATTGAGAAATGCTACATAGACTCAATACAAAATGAGTAATTTAGGCGCGTGTGAGCGAGCTCGAACTAAATCAAGGCGCGCGGGAAATTGACTCTGGATGAAAGCCTATTTGTGTCACAGCTCCTACCGCTACGTAAATCTTGATGGTCCCGAGTACCTCCGTAAGCTTGTTTGTCATGGCGGCCATTGTCCCTTAAAAAGTTATAGAATTCCTCCCTGATGGCTCCCTCCAACACACGTAACGATACACAAATATATCTGCTCGCGTTTGCCACTGTCCCGAGGCTCGTCGCACACCAAAATGCACTTGTTTAATCTCAGCCTCTATATATTGCCAGGGACTTCTTTAATATAGGGATTCATATTTAGCACTCTCCACAGGAGGATTGCCCCGTGCGCTTGGTTAATCTCAGCCTCTATATATTGCGTATCATATCTGGGCGAGTAATGGAGAGGATCTCGACTTGGATGTTATGGTTGTTCGTGACCTACTTAATATGTCTCGCAGTTCTTTAGACTCGAATTATATATTTTTGTATATTTGTGGTGTCATCACTAAATGGCGCCTAAATAGCTTAACCACAAATCTGAGATTCTCAAAAGTGGTTCCATTGGACTCGCAATGGTTGATTACCCCATATGCAACCCAAATAACATCAATATGATGCATAGTTTATCCTAAAATGAAAATTAGAAACTGGCCTTCTCGTTTTATGGCCTTCTCGGTGACATATCTAGCCGTATATTTAGTAGGTCATGGGTGGGTGTATTTGCATTCTTCGGGCTGTGAAGTAGCGCTGTTCTATATGGGATCGTGCGGCAACGACGTGCATAATCTCGAGAAATCCCTATGGTTCTGAGGCCTGCAATTGTATCCAATGCTTGCAGGTTGACTCTCCTCGCTATACATCTCCCTCACGATGATCACCAAGCGCACTGTTCTGTACTGCACACACCTAGTTCGATTCAGATAATGACGGTTGTTGGCTATTATATCCTGATTACCGATGAGATTCATTTGCAGCGCTTTTTCAGTTTTCCCATTTCACCATGGCTGTGATGTGAGGGTTCTCGTGACCCTTTAATCCCCTGTCCTTTCCATAGCTGCAGTTCTTGTATCAGTTTTCACCCACTCTTCCGAAGAAGAGGATGATTTTAATGTCCTGCAGTAGACATGAGGTCAAGCCCTTTTTTAAAAAGGGCTTAAGTCCAAGCTCATGCCTTTAATAATGGGCTTAAGTCCGGACTGGTCCGGAGTCCGGAGGGTGCCCGTAACTGGGAATTTTCCGGATCTGAGAAATACAAATGCTGGTACACATGGAATGAAAGGTTCACGAACGAACTTATTGAACTTGAACTGAACGAACTGAACGAACTGAATTGAACGGATTGAACTGAACGAACTTAACTGAATAAAGATAAATTATAAATATAGATCCATTAAATATAATAGTTGACTGCAAAAGTGCTAATTCCGGACATCCCTAGTGGACTCATGTCTCTTAGCTTAGATTCTAGCTTCTTAACCTGAACTTCAATAACAGCTTGGATGTTAGAATCTATCATTAACGGAATAGTTCGACTTTCTAACTGTACACTGAACGAACTGAACGAATTGAACGGATTGAACGAACGCTGGTGGAGCTGAAGTTAGGAGGTGAACTTGAACGAACTGAACGAATTGAACGAACGCTGGTGGAGCTGAAGTTAGGAGGTGAACTTGAACGAACTGAACGTGCGTCAATTTAAGATGAACTGAATTGCGTCTATTCAGTCCATTCGTGAACCTTTCATTCCCTGGGTATAACGTTAATGTAGTGCACCTTTCATTCCCTGGCTGGTACACATGGAATTCCCAAGTGTCTAATCCATATTTTCTAAATTCATTCAAAATTTCAAACTGATGTTTTTAACGGGTTGTGGATAATTTAAGATATGTATCTGTTATAATCATAGACTCCTTAAGTAAAGGACTGGAACGTCGCGATCTCGGGGGTTTTAACTTGAGTCTGAGAGGCTCCAATTATAAAAATTGATAAAGCATTAAGTTTCCGGTCTCCAAATGTGATTTTTGGCATATAGGGGTAACTTTTGGCACCCGTCAACAATTTGAGGTTTTCACTCCAAATTTATCACACCTCGACAAGTTATGACGTCATTCTCACATTTCGAGAACCCTGAAAAGTCACTTAATCGCACATAATTCGCGCACTCTAAGAGATAAAATCTGAAAATTTAATAGAACATGCACATTAATGATGCTGACACTTTGGTAACACCAGATTGCCAATATGCTTACTCATTATCACATGATGACGTAATCACTAAAATTTCACATTTTTAAATTTGACTATTTAGGCCTATTTACGCTTTATAATCATTGTTATAAGTGTCACCAACCGCAAAGCGGTTGGTGTGTGGTTGGGTTCTTCCGCAAAGCACGCTAGTATCTATATAGATTGATTCTACATTATATCTATATAGACTAGGGCGTCTCGCTTGCTAGGTCGCATTTAAGATATGTTTTAATTGATTATACTGTCAGGTTCTTTTATTATGAACATTCAAGGGACCAAAAATTGTGTTCATAATAGAGAGACTTCATAATAAGCGAACTCAACCTAATACAAACCCTATATAAGTTGTTAAATTGGGACCATAGGGCTTGTTCATATTAAAAAAACTTCATATTAAGCAGACGAAAAGTTGTTCACAATAAGCAGACTTGACTGTAGTTGTTTATCTAATAAATCAATCTATATTATTAAAATTCGATTGTTGTGTGTGTGGTTGACACACAAACAAACACAGTTACACAACATTGCGCTTTTATTATTGAGATTGATTACCAGGATAGCATTTTGTACAATAAAACAGTTTGATTTCGTTTTCCTCTTATTCAGTTTCACCATTTTAATAATACCAATAAACAAACAAATAAATAAATATACAAATTAGAAACATTGAAGAGGATAATTAGGATTACTAGAGACGACACAAATGGTTCCTAATTTGGAGATACAAACTCCTCGTGGCTCGATAAACTCCCCTAAGGCATTTCCTTTCCTTCCCAAGGTGAGAATATGCTGTCCCGATTCCGTATACACCTTGATGGAATTAGTCTCATTGTCGCTAATGATGATATTACCCGCTAAGTCCAAACAGAAGAAGAAAGGTTTAGCGACCGAACAACTGTCCTCTGTCCCTCTAGAGACACAGGAACTGAGGGGGTGTCCTTCTCGAGAGAAGAAATGGACACATTTGGGACTCCTGTCTAGCACCACGATTCGATCAGCTGACAGCTTAACGTCTCTAAGGTAATCCAGCTGTCCTATTCCGATGCAGGATATGAATTTAAGGAGTTTCGAGTATACGCACACTCTGTGGTTGCCGCTATCTGCAACTAACACATCTCCGTTAGTGTCGATACAGAGTCCATAGGGCCAATTAAACTCTCCTTCCTTGTTGCCTTTAGTTCCAGTTCTGTTGATTAGTTTGTGATCTTTCTTTCGAAACTGTAACAATGCATCGTGCCATGTGTCGGTTACGAATATGGACTCTTTGTTAACAGCTATTCCATGTGGCCACTTGAGCTTATCATTCCTGAATTGTGCCACAAACTCTCCCTTTAATGACACTATTTGCACACGACTGTTCATACAATCTGCTACGTACAGTAGCTCAGTGGATTCATCGATTGCTATTCCTGCGGCTTTCAACTCATTAGCACCTGCACCAAACTTCCCTGCTGTTAATACCGGTTCTCCCTTGAGAGAATAGTCCGGTATCTCACACGGGACTATCTCTCCTAGCTCGGATATCAGCTGTCGGATTGTGTCCGTATTTTGACACCTTAAGACGGGACATAGGAATGTGGCAGATGGTTCCAGTTTCTTAATGCCCTGTTGGTAGGCTTGTTTGGCCTGTTCATGGAACTCTTTGTTTGGGTTAACCTTTATGCTCATTTCCATCATTTGTTGCTGTACCCTTTCGAGTTCTTCTATGGCAGCGATACGAGTGGCCTCTTTGTTCCTGTGGTCCTCTCGCAGCTCACGGACCCTCTGGAGGAGAGCGTCCCTCCTCGCGATCAGCTGATCGATTAGGGGATCGAATGTTTGGTGGATGATAGTGGCGACATTGTCGAAATGTGCCATTTTATCGAAAGTTACATTTGTAGGCATATTAGTGGCCATTTTAGTTTTAGTACGAATTGAGTTTATTCAAATAATATAATTAATCTATTACAGTTCTATCTTATACTTGTGTAATTTGAGAATACCAAAGTACGTCAATGGTTGCTATGGTAATTACTGGAGAGAAGGGAATTTTCTTGGTTAATTGTGTCTACTGTGACTCAATAAACCAATAAAATTCCCTAACTTTCCAGTAACCATAGCATAGCCAAACCATTGTTTGAATAATATTCGAATTATACGCGCCAAAATAGTTGGCGCCTGAATTTATTCATTTATAAGTTAGTTCAGTAGTTTCTAATCTTTCCCCGCCTAAACACAATCAGATCCAAATTATGGCGCCTAAATCTACTATTCAATTCGTTTGTTGTTCGGATTGGAATAGAAACAGCATTTTTATTTGAGATGGAAATAACTTCCCAATTGTATAAATTGGTAAACATGTATGCTGAAGACGAATTTCGTATTTATGAAGCCCTTCGGTCTCTGTCGTTTTGTGTCTGATTGACTATGTATTGCGCTTAAATACTTTGCCCTAAAACGCTGGGTTTGTATTACAAATGTAGGAAAATTTCTTCTCTTCAATTTATGCTCCTTTAGCCGGCAAATATACAGTATATATTTTCTATGGGATATTTTTTTAACAAAATTAGTTGAAATTTGAACAATTTTTTAATCTATACCGGTATGGCTGAATACTGATATTATGGGCCTCCTGGACATTTGTCTCAATTAACCGGTATACTGTAATTCCAATTATATTGGCTCTACATATTTAATATTGAAGATACTTATCAGCTCTACTAGGGCTCAGTTTATTATACCATTTCCATAGTTTTAACTTGTTACTGTGCCGACTATACTATAGTATAGTGCCTTGTATTGAAATGACTGCCTTTGGTATATTATTTATCCTTAACCTCTCCAAAGAACAGAGTTTTATTAACTAAGAACTGAAATTTTCATGGTTAGTTGTCTCATGGATTACAGATGTGGGGTCACGATTTTAGATAATTCACATTTCCAAGGTAACAAAACTTTTAACCAGTGAATTTCGAGTGTTGTCCCAGTATGGATTATCGAGTATAAACGGATTTTCTATGAATTGTTAAGTGTGCATTATAGAATGCCTAACAGAGGCTGTAATTTTATTGGTCGAGAGTATATTCATGCATCCAATCAGTTATTTCAATCAGTTATTCTACAGCATTTTCTTTTGGAGGCATTTTGGAGCAAAATATAGTGCCTTGGAGGACATGCTGTCGGCACAGTTGTAATTTTCGATTTTTTCATATTCTAAATTTATAAATGCGAAATTCGTATTCAGCATACTTTTTTACCTATAATACCCGTTGAAAGCTAACTTAGGTTTATTTTGGATTTTCATTGATTTGTTTACCTAATTGTGTAAACCAGTACATCTCAAAACCTTTTCATGTCGCGGACCAATATTTCGTTATCACAATTTAATTTCGCGTAGTCTCGTCCTTAGTGAAAATTTGATTATTGTATTGTTTCAACATTTATGATGCAAACACGTGGAAATTATCAATTGTGTTTAATCGAAGGTAAATTATAAAAATCGTTTCTAATTAATGTCAACCTAACATACACACCCCTACCAAAAGTATTCAACAACCCAAAATTTCCATTGGAAATAGTATTATATAGTCTAATATTATGCGCTAATGCATTCAAATTATATGAGATGTGGTCATTTTGATTGCAGAATCGTGTTCAACGCATCCAATTAACCTATGTAGAAGCTTTCAGCGAATTATCACATTGATTAGTTTGAAAATTAACATCCGGTGGCACCATGTACATTTATTCCAATTGCCAACATGGTATAAGGTGGGAACAAGTGGCACATAGTGGCTTTGGATGGTAATCTTCAACCTAATCAGTAGCTAACAGAGGTGAAGGCTCCTGAAATGGATATTTCAAATGCGTAGAATAAGAATCTGGCATCAAATTTCAATGTCCCATATATTACGAATACAAATACATTTTCATATTGCTATTTTCTATGGAATTTTTTACTTTTGGTAGGGGAGTGTATTGTGGAAGTTTAAATTATGTTTGAATTTCACGTTACTGTTTATGTTTGCAGGATTGATGAAATTATAGCAGCATTCTTGGAAGTAGATTAAGTGATCATCATCTGATAATTTTTGAATGAAAGTGAGGGAGATTTCGATATTATACCCAAAATTGTACAATGACAACAAATAATTGGGGATTGAGATCCATTAAATAAAATATTTAACAACTTTCATGATTTTTCCGCGGCCCAGTAACAATTTCCTCGCGGACCACAGTTTGTGTACCACTGGTGTAAACAACAACAATAAATATTCATACAGTGGAATCCGCTTAATCTTCAAGCTTTATACATTTTTATACTTTATGAATTTATGTTAACACATCGAGTGAATGCCACTTACCTATAAGCATGGGAAAGCAATATTGGCTGTCAATATCTGGAGTATGTTGTTTTCTCGATCCGCCCCATAGAGTTGTTAGTGGAGATATAAAGAGTTGTCTCGAGTCATATGTTAGTCCCATTCGTATTTGTCTGATAAGTTGATCTGGTCTGGCCGATTGCAGTGCTCGACAAATTAAGTGGTTTGGTGACTTAACTAATCCACCATAATTTATGGATTATTTGACTTATCGTTCCATTATTTGTTATTAATATTAGTGTTGTTTTACGGCATCAGAAGTTTGTTAAGCCATCAGTGGTTTGTTAAAAAACCCATCAAAATTTCATTTTGTAAGGCACTGGTCGATTGATTTGTTCCAAGTATTCTCCTTCCCAAATGCTCTCGTATAATCTATCTCTTCCCTTAATATTCCCTTTCTACTCACTCTATCTTAACTAATCTAATGTCGCCACGAATTCCCTCCTTATGAGCTGAGTTCTTATCTGCTCTCTCTGTGAAGTGAAACTATTTGATTAAGCAGATTGCAAGTAGACTCCAACCTCCCTTATCCGGGCACTGAGGTCCGGAGGGTGCCCGTAACTGGGAATTTGCCGGTTCTGAGGAATACAAATGCTGGTACACATGGTATTCCCAAGTGTCTAATCCATATTTTCTGAATACAGTAAAACTTCCATTAGGGAACACCTCCGATTAAGAAACACTCTGCTTAGGGACACTTTTTTAAAGTCCCGATTTTCTCCTATGCTTTAACATTGATACCTACCTCCCATTAAGGAACTCCTCCCTACAGTGAACAGGGAACACCTTTTGTGTCCCAAATATCAATTAACCATTCAGATGAACCTCTCATTGAGGAACATTCGTATTTATCATAATTTGCAGGGATCATAACCAATTGGCCTACGTACTTATCACATTTAATAACCAGATTCGTTAAATGTGTCCTACATACAAAATGTCAATGATGTTTTGATGCTGATATGGTTAATACAAAACACTATAATTAGATTATTTGTTTAACGTTCATTACTCACAGTAGTACATCTTGCGCATGTTTATAACAAACATTCATACACCTCACAAAGTTTATGATATGCTCCTAAAAGACAGACCTCTTATCAAGGAACACCTCCATATTAGGAACACTTTTCAGCAGTCCCCAAAGTGTTCCCTAATTGGAGGTTTTACTGTACACTCAAAATTTCAAACTGATATTTTTAACGGGTTGTGGATAATTTAACGAATGTATCTGTTATAACATTTTGTCATTAGACTCCAATATTGTCTAAATGAATACATATTTAGTTTGTCTTTACACCAAAAGGGTGCCAGGTTGAGGGAGGTTTGAGTGTATTGAGATTAATTGAATTCTCTTGAAATATCAAACCACTAGGATCCTAATAAGGAACTCATTTACTGGTAACTGAAGTAACAAATTATATTACAGAACATGGATACGTATATATACACCTACTCGTTTTTACTTAGAAATGAGAACTTGTTTGATTGTTTCTAGAAATAATATTCCCCACCCCTGCAAAATTAAAGTCTGTAGCTCTTACCAGTTCCTCAATCAATTCTGAACAACAAACAAACAAAAATCAAAATTTGAGATCACTCTCAAACAGAGAATAAAGCTTTCAATGTGTATTTTTCCAGGATAGCATTCGGTACAATAAAACAATTTGATTTGTCTCTTATTCAGTTTACACCATTTTAATAATACCAATAAACAAACAAATAAATAAATATACAGATTAGAAACATTGAAGAGGATAATTAGCATTATCAGACACGACACAAATGGTTCCTAATTTGGAGATACAAACTCCTCGGGGCCTGATAAACTCCCCTAAGGCATTTCCTTTCCTTCCCAAGGTGAGAATATGCTGTCCCGATTCCGTATACACCTTGATGGCATTACTCCCACAGTCGCTAATGATGATATTATCAGCTGAGTCCAAACAGAAGAAGAAAGGGTTAGCGACCGAACAACTGTCCTCTGTTCCTAGAGAGACACAGGAACTGAGGGGGTGTCCTTCTCGAGAGAAGAAATGGACACATTTGGAACTCCAGTCTAGTACCACGATTCGATCAGCTGACAGCTTAACGTCTCTAGGGTGATTCAGCTGTCCTATTCCGATGCAGGACTTGAATTTGAGGAGTTTCGAGTATGCGCACACTCTGTTGTTGTAGCAATCTGCAACTAACACATCTCCGTTAGTGTCGATACAGAGTCCATAGGGATAGTAAAACTCTCCTTCCTTGTTGCCTTTAGTTCCATTTCTGTTGATGAGTTTGTGATCTTTCTTTCGGAACTGTAACAATGCATGGTGCCCTGCGTCGGTTACGAATATGGACTCTTTATTAACAGCTATTCCATGTGGCCACTCCAGCTTATCATTACCGAATTGTGTCACAAACTCTCCCTTTAATGACACTATTTGCACACGACTGTTCCCAATATCTGCTACGTATATTTGCTCAGTGGATTCATCGAATGCTATTCCTGCGGCTTTCAACTCATTAGCACCTGCACCAAACTTCCCAGCTGTTAATACCGGTTCTCGCTTGAGAGAATAATCCGGTATCTCACACGGGACTATCTCTCCTAGCTCGGATATCAGCTGTCGGATTGTGTCCGTATTTTGACACCTGAAGACGGGACATAGGAGTGTGGCAGATGGTCCCAGTTTCTTAATGCCCTGTTGGTAGACTTGTTTGGCCTGTTCATGGAACTTTAGGTTTGGGTTTACCTTTATGCTCATTTCCATCATTTGTTGCTGTACCTTTTCGAGTTCTTCTATGGCAGCGACACGAGTGGCCTCTTTGTTCCTGTGGTCCTCTCGCAGCTCACGGACCCTCTGGAGGAGAGCGTCCCTCCTCGCGATCAGCTGATCGATTAGGGGATCGAATGTTTGGTGGATGATAGTGGCGACATTGTCGAATTGTACCATTTTATCGAAAGTTACATTTGTAGGCATATTAGTGGCCATTTAGTTTCAGTACGAATTGAGTTTATTCAAATAATATAATTAATCTATTACAGCTCTATCTTATACTTGTGTAATTTGAGAATACCAAAGTACGTCAATGGTTGCTATGGTAATTACTGGAAAGATGGGAATTTATTGGATAATTGTGTCTACTGTAACTCAATAAACCAATAACATTCCCTAACTTTCCAGTAACCATAGCATAGCCAAACCATTGTTTGAATAATATTTGAACTCTACGCGCCAAAATAGTTGGCGCCTGAAATTGTTCTTTGAAAGGATGGTTAATACGTAGTTTCTAATCTTTCCTAAACACAATCCGATCCAAATATGGCGCCTAAATCTACTATTCAATTCGTTTGTTCGGATTTTGTTTTAAAGTGACATGGGAATAGAAACAGCATTTAGATTTTGAGGTATAAATACCTTCCCAATTGTATAAATAGGTAGACAAGTATGCTGAACACGAATTTCTTATTTATAAGAATTCGAGCCCTTCTGTCTCGGTTTTACGACGGATATACAAGGTATTGCTTCCTTAAATACCTTGCCCTAAATCCTGGATTTGTATTACAAATGTGGGAACAATTATTCCCCGTCAATTTATGCTTTAGCCAGTGTATTTATTTTCTATGCAATATATTTAAAACACATCAAGACATTTATATAATAATAATATTTGTAAATATTCTTGTTTTTATATACATCTATAACAGAGGTGCTCAACATACGGCCCGCGTAAAAATTTAATCCGACCCGCTCAAACTTGCACTAACTTTTGCACTCTGTATATAGACTATTTCTTCATATTCCTTCAAGTGGACCATGGGTCAACATTGGTGACCCATGACCCATTTGACCCATTGATCCATCACACAATTTTAAATATCTATCTACTATACTGTAACTTAACAGAATAACAGAATAACAGTATAAATTACCTCAACAAACCTACTTGTTGCAATGTCGAATATGTTTAGTATTTCAATGCACATCAATGTTATAATAATAATGATGATGATGAGTGATTCGTATTTAACTGAAGAATACATTGAAATTCCAAATGGGTCATGGGTCACGGAGCCGTGACCCATGACCCATCTGACCCATTTGGAGTAACCCATCTGAGTAACCCATGACCCATGGTCCATATGATCCACTCTGGAAAGCCATCTCCATGTTGATCGAAAGTCATCCAAGGTCGCCAAGCATCTCATCCTCTATAGTGGATCGGACTCATCGGAGGTAGGTTTTGATAAGCTTTTCACCATGGAAGTCTTATATAGACTATGCAAAGAGGGAAAGATACACTACGAAGTCCGTTCAAAAAGTTTAAGATCTAAAACTACTTCAGCTTTCGCCACTGACAAGACCATCTTGTCATACTTAGGCCCTTGAGTTCCTTCTTCTGTAGACTGTGTCCACGTTCGTTAGCTCATTACGTTACAGCTCTTTTGCATTTCGAGGAACTTGTCATGTGGAACAGTAGATGAGAAAACTTGTGAAGTTAGAAACAGAAATAACAACTGGATTCAACCTGTGGGCCCAACAATGGATAAAACACCCTTTGGGCAAATGCTCTCTCGCCATGGGGGCGATAAATCTTGATTGTCGCGAGACCTCCGTAAGCTTGTTTGTGATGGCGGCCATTCTCCCGTAAAGACTTATAGAATTCCTCCCTGATGGCTCCCTCCGACACACGTAACGAATACACAAATATATCTGCTCGCGTTTGCCACTGTCCCGAGGCTCGTCGCACATCAAAATGCACTTGGTTAATCTCAGCCTCTATATATTGCCAGGGACTTCTTTAATATAGGGATTCATATTTAGCACTCTCCACAGGAGGATTGCCCCGTGCACTTGGTTAATCTCAGCCTCTATATATTGCCAGGGACTTCTTTAATATATGGATTCATATTTAGCACTCTCCACAGGAGGATTGCCCCGTGCACTTGGTTAATCTCAGCCTCTATATATTGCGTATCATCATCTGGGCGAGTAATGGAGAGGATCTCGACTTGGATGTTATGGTTGTTCGTGACCTACTTAATATGTCTCGCAGTTCTTTAGACTCGAATTATATATTTTTGTATATTTGTGGTGTCATCATTAAATGGCGCCTAAATAGCTTAACCACAAATCTGAGATTCTCAAAAGTGGTTCCATTGGACTCGCAATGGTTAATTACCCCATATACAACCCAAATAACATCAATATGATGCATAGTTTATCCTAAAATGAAAATTAGAAACTGGCCTTCTCGTTTTATGGCCTTCTCGGTGACATATCTAGCCGTATATTTAGTAGGTCATGGGTGGGTGTATTTGCATTCTTCAGCCTGTGAAGTAGGCGCTGTTCTATATGGGATCGTGCGGCAACGACGTGCATAATCTCGAGAAATTCCTATGGTTCTGAGGCCTGCAATTGTATCCAATGCTTGCAGGTTAACTCTCCTCTTCTATAAATCTCCCTCATGATGAGCACGAATAGCACTGTTCTGTACTGCACACACCTAGATTGATTCAGGTAATGGCGGTTGTTGGCTATTATATCCTGATTACCGATGAAATTCATTTGCTGCGCTTTTTCAGTTTCCCATTTCACCATGGCTGTGATGTAAGGGTTGATGTTCTCGTGACCCTTTAATCCCCTATCCTTTCCATAGCTGCAGTTCTTGTATCCAGTTTTCACCCACTCTTCCGAAGAAGAGGATGATTTTAATGTCCTGCAGTAGACATGAGGTCAAGCCCTTTTTTAAAAAGGGCTTAAGTCCAAGCTCATGCCTTTAATAATGGGCTTAAGTCCGGACTGGTCCGGAGTCCGGAGGGTGCCCGTAACTGGGAATTTTCCGGATCTGAGAAATACAAATGCTGGTACACATGGAATGAAAGGTTCACGAACGAACTTATTGAACTTGAACTGAACGAACTGAACGAACTGAATTGAACGGATTGAACTGAACAAACTTAACTGAATAAAGATAAATTATAAATATAGATCCATTAAATATAATAGTTGACTGCAAAAGTGCTAATTCCGGACATCCCTAGTGGACTCATGTCTCTTAGCTTATATTCTAGCTTCTTAACCTGAATTTCAATAACAGCTTGGATGTTAGAATCTATCATTAACGGAATAGTTCGACTTTCTAACTGTACACTGAACGAACTGACTAAACGAATTGAACGGATTGAACGGATTGAACGGATTGAACGGATTGAACGGATTGAACGAACGCTGGTGGAGCTGAAGTTAGGAGGTGAACTTGAACGAACTGAACGTGCGTCAATTTAAGATGAACTGAACGTGCGTCAATTTAAGATGAACTGAATTGCGTCAATTCAGTCCGTTCGTGAACCTTTCATTCCCTGGGTATAACGTTAATGTAGTGCACCTTTCATTCCCTGGGTATAACGTTAATGTAGTGCACCTTTCATTCCCTGGGTATAACGTTAATGTAGTGCACCTTTCATTCCCTGGGTATAACGTTAATGTAGTGCACCTTTCATTCCCTGGGTATAACGTTAATGTAGTGCACCTTTCATTCCCTGGGTATAACGTTAATGTAGTGCACCTTTCATTCCCTGGGTATAACGTTAATGTAGTGCACCTTTCATTCCCTGGGTATAACGTTAATGTAGTGCACCTTTCATTCCCTGGGTATAACGTTAATGTAGTGCACCTTTCATTCCCTGGGTATAACGTTAATGTAGTGCACCTTTCATTCCCTGGGTATAACGTTAATGTAGTGCACCTTTCATTCCCTGGGTATAACGTTAATGTAATGCACCTTTCATTCCCTGGGTATAACGTTAATGTAGTGCACCTTTCATTCCCTGGGTATAACGTTAATGTAGTGCACCTTTCATTCCCTGGGTATAACGTTAATGTAGTGCACCTTTCATTCCCTGGGTATAACGTTAATGTAGTGCACCTTTCATTCCCTGGGTATAACGTTAATGTAGTGCACCTTTCATTCCCTGGGTATAACGTTAATGTAATGCACCTTTCATTCCCTGGGTATAACGTTAATGTAATGCACCTTTCATTCCCTGGGTATAACGTTAATGTAGTGCACCTTTCATTCCCTGGGTATAACGTTAATGTAATGCACCTTTCATTCCCTGGGTATAACGTTAATGTAGTGCACCTTTCATTCCCTGGCTGGTACACATGGAATTCCCAAGTGTCTAATCCATATTTTCTAAATACACTCAAAATTTCAAACTGATATTTTTAACGGGGGTTTTGGATAAATATAATTTAAGATATGTATCTGTTATAAAATTTTGTCATTATACTCCAATATTGTGTAAATGAATACATATTTAGTTTGTCTTTGCACCAAAAGGGTGCCAGGTTGAGGAGGTTTGAGTGTATTGAGATCAATTGAATTCTCTTGAAATATCAAACCACCAGGATCCTAATAAGAAACTCATTTACTGGTAACTGAAGTAATAAATTCCGCATATTACTGAACATGGATATGCTATATACACACTACTCGTTTTTTCTTAGAAATTAGAACTTGTTTGATTGTTTCTAGAAATAATATTCCCCACCCCCCTGCCAAATTAAAGTCTGTAGCTCTTACCAGTTCCTCAATCAATTCTGAACAACAAACAAACAAAAATCAAAATTTGAGATCACTCTCATACAGAGCAATAAGCTTTCAATGTGTATTTTCCAGGATAGCATTCGTTACAATAAAACAGTTTGATTTGTCTCTTATTCAGTTTGCACCATTTTAATAATACCAATAAATACACAAATAAATAAATATACAAATTAGAAACATTGTAGAGGATAGTTAGGATTATAAAACGCGACACAAATGGTTCCTAATTTGGAGATACAAACTCCTCGTGGCTCGATAAACTCCCCTAAGGCATTTCCTTTCCTTCCCAAGGTGTGAATATGCTGTCCCGTTTCCGTATACACCTTGATGGCATTACTCCCCCTGTCGCTAATGATGATATTACCAGCTGAGTCCAAACAGAAGAAGATAGGGCTAGCGACCAAACTGTCCCCTGTCCCTCTAGAGACACAGGAACTGAGGGGGTGTCCTTCTCGAGAGAAGAAATGGACACATTTGGGACTCTTGTCTAGCACCACGATTCGATCAGCTGACAGCTTAACGTCTCTAGTGTAATACAGCTGTCCTATTCCGATGCAGGACTTGAATTTGAGGAGTTTCGAGTATACGCACACTCTGTGGTTCCTGTTATCTGCAACTAACACTTCTCCGTTAGTGTCGATACAGAGTCCACAGGGATAGTAAAACTCTCCTTCCTTGTTGCCATAAGTTCCAGTTCTGTTGATGAGTTTGTGATCTTTCTTTCGGAACTGTAACAATGCATGGTGCTCTGTGTCGGTTACGTATATGGACTCTTTGCTAACAGCTATTCCATGTGGTCTCTTGAGCTTATCATTCCTGAATTGTGCCACAAACTCTCCCTTTAATGACACTATTTGCACACGACTGTTCCAATAATCTGCTACGTACATTAGCTCAGTGGACTCATCGAATGCTATTCCTTCCGCTTTCAACTCATTAGCACCTGCCTGCTCATTAGCAATTAACGCGAATAATTTTTCGAAAAGATTTCCTGGATCTTAATCTCCATATTAATACTATTATTGTGCTCAAATAGGCTTCCAATCTACTTGATAGACATGTATATCCTTTCAACCTAGTTGCACATCTGAAAATATGTAGCTCGGAAGTTTGTCCATCCATTGTATAATTTTGCTAAATAGCAGGAAATTAAGGTCGTGGAATTAACGCTCCATGAAATTATCGCGAAGGAAATTAACGCGATTTGGAGAAATTTGCGTTAATTCTATAATAAGGTAGATTCAACCTGTGGCCAACAATGGATAAAGCATCCTTTGGGCAAATGCTCTCTCTCATCCGCTGTTTGCACGCCATGGAGGCGATAAATCTTGATTGTCCCGAGTACTTCCGTAAGCTTGTTTGTGATGGCGGCCATTGTCCCGTAAAGACTTATATAATTCCTCCCTGATGGCTCCCTCCCACACACGTAACGGATACACAAATGTATCTGCTCGCGTTTGCCACTGTCCCGAGTCTCGTCGCACATCAAGGAGAGTAAGTGTACTTGGTTAATCTCAGCATCTATAAAGTGCTTATCATCATCTGGGCGAGTAATGGAGAGGATCTCGACTTGGATGTTATGGTGGGTGTATTTGCATTATTCGGCTGTCAAGTAGGGGTGGTTCTATACGTGATCTTCCGCGGCAACGACGTGCATAATCTCGAGAAATTCCTATGGTTCTGAGGCCTGCAATTGTATCCAATGCTTGCAGGTTAACTCTCCTCTTCTATAAATCTCCCTCACGATGAGCACGAATAGCACTGTTCTGTACTGCACACACCTAGATCGATTCAGGTAATGGCGGTTGTTGGCTATTATATCCTGATTGCCGATGAGATTCATTTGCTGCGCTTTTCAGTTTTCCCATTTCACCATGGCTGTGATGTAAGGGTTGATGTTCTCGTGACCCTTTAATCCCCTATCCTTTCCATAGCTGCAGTTCTTGCATCCAGTTTTCACCCACTCTTCCGGGGAAGGATAGGGGTTTGAATGCCCTGCAGTAGACATGGGGTCAAGCCCTTTCAAAAGGGCTTAAGCCCAAGCTCAAGCCCTTAATAATGGGCTAAGTCCAGACTGAAGTCTTTTACTCTAATATTTAGAAATCCATACCGTATTTTATTGAATAAGTGCCTTGAAAAGGGCTTGAAGCTCATCTATAAAGGGCTTAAGTCCAAGTCCGGACTTGAGCCCTTTTATTAAAGGAGGACTTAAGTCCGAATTTAAGCCCTCTCAAAAATGGGCTTAAGTCCAAAGGGTTTGGTCCCATGCCTGCCTTGCATCAATAACATAAAGCACGGTTGTTAATTTTGGAGTGCTCAAGCCAATATCTATCTTCATACCAATTATTATAGAATTTCGCAACTTTCCACCAAACACGATTGTAGGGTATGATTCTAAAAAAGACGGAATGCTTTAGGTTAGCCCTGTTGTATGACAGTTTAACTACCTTGTATTATTATAACCATGGATATTCCAGACTCCAGCCATGACAGTTTCATACAAAGAAGTTATAGAATTGTCATTGGTGGTTAAACTGTCATGGCTAGAATATCCATGGTTATAATAATACAAGGTAGTTCAAACTGTCATACAACAGCCCAACCCCTTCCACAGCCATTGAATTATCCTATCTGGGACGTTTGGATAGGAGGCTACAGAGTTGTACAAACATCAGGAAGCTAATAACAGTAGTACAGTACACATTCAAAATACACAAACTAAAAGGAAGTGTGCTTCGGGTGTGTAAACATTGTGTGAGAATCCTCAAATCTAACTAACTGTGTTATGATAGGGGGAGGGTGGGTGGGGATACGACTAAAGTTAACTCGTAGGTGGCACACTAACAATATATTTAAACTTGTGTCCCACCCAGGGGTTTATCTAGGATTTTCGTGGCTGGCACTTTATTATGGACGTATAAATTTGTACCGCACCCCATGGCTTACTATATATATATACGACTGTGTATGTTCCCGACTTGGCCTTCAAACAAGAAGGCCAGTTTTAAATTTCATTCAAAGCTAAACCATGCCTTCTATTGTGGTTTATTGGGTTGTACATGGGGTAATCAACCATTGCGAGTCCATTGGAACCACTTTTGAGAATATCAGATTTGTGGTTAAGTTATTTAGGCGCCATTTAATGATGACACCACCAATATACAATTCGAGTCTAAAGAACTACAAGAAAATGAAAATTATTTGCTAATATACTTAGAATACATTTTCCGAATATTAATGAGAATGAATCTTATATATTAAATCACAATGATTTGTTTAGTTTTTTTTTTGTTCGGAATTGATTGAGGAACTGGTAAGAGCTACAGACTTGAAATTTGGCAGGGGGGTGGGAAATATTGTTTCTAGGAACAAGTTCTAATATCTAAGAAAAATATTAACATCTTCCCTTCCCTAAAGGTGACAAAACTTTAGCCTATTAAATTCGAGGGTTTTCCAGTATGGATTAGCAGCTAGCATTCAATTCGTATAAAAGGATTTTAGTGTCTCTATCAATTGTTAAGTGTACATTATAGAATGCCTATCTAGCATATCTGAGACTGTGATTTAATTGGTCGATAGGAAGTTAATTCATCCAATCAGTCATTTGTGTTCCGTGTGTCTACCCATACATTTCTAACATTTCATTGTGACTATTTGATTATTACCAATCAATTCAATAACTTCTCCACATCCCAAAGTCAGGGGTCCACAGAGTTGTACAGTTCCTTAGTGATATTTAATTAATTTCTATTTGGAGTCGGTTTGTTAATATACATGTTAATATACACGGATCTAGAAAATTGTCAGTTATAATTAGCATAAATATTCAACAATACAGGCGGATTAGTATTTCCCAATTTATTTTTTCTGTCCTTATACGTGTATACCTATGGCTAGGGCCCACGGATATAAATAGACAGTTTAGGGGGGCATAACCCTACTCTGAAACAATAGCATTACTATTACGTGTGTCACTAGCGGTGACCTAAATATCACCCATATGATTCCCGTAATATAATCAAGCTGTGTATACGTATAGGGCCTTTGAATTTTAAGTAATGCCAAGGGGTAAGTATTACAGCCCATCCTTTTTTATTACAAAATGGCAAAAAGCGTAATGTAGGGAGGGGGTATATAATTTTGTTAATTTTTCGTTACATAACCGACATTTTTATAGGCTCCTAGAATCTGTTTGAGCTCAATCATGCACATACATTACTCAATTTGCATTAAGTCTATTGGAGTATGTATTTAAAAATACAACCGGCATTTAATTTGAAAAGGTATCTGCTTTAAATACAAGCGAGGGCAGCAGGCCCGAGTGCAAGTTGTAAGAACGCGCGTAGCGCGGGCGAGCAGCTTGTATATATAAACCAGCAATTATATACGTTTTATGGACGAAAATAGTAAGTTGTAATTCGGATAATACTTGTATTATGGTTGCTTTAGAATTTTTAAAAATTTTTAGAGTGTCGCCATTTTGTGATTTAGTAGCCTTTGGGGTATGAAATAAATTCCTATTTTAGTATTCGTGTTATAAAATTATTAGAAAGTAGGAAGAAAATGAAATTTATGATATTTGAAAAATTTTTATTTTACCAAAAATTGTTACCGTCTTCATTAAATGGCGTCTAAATAACTTAACCGCAAATCTAAGATTCTCAAAAGTGGTTCCAATGGATTCACAATTGTTGATTACCCCATATACAATCCATTAAACCACAATAGAAGGCATGGTTTAGCTTTGAATGAAATTTAAAACTGGCCTTCTTGTTTGAAGGCCAAGTCGGGAACATACACAGTCGTATATATAGTAAGCCATGGGCACCCTAAAGGTATTAGCCATAATACCTAATCAGTATATTCAATATACACTATTTTAAGGAGGTAAATTGCAACGGTGCACAAACAGTTGTTTATCCAAGCATTTCTGGACCATGAAATCTGGTCATACACCCTGCACCTAATTAAGTGCCAACCCGGCACCTAAATCGAATAGCAATTCACGCACTTTTCACCACAACTGATGCCTGGCCTGCACCTAAAAGTGCCGGCCAGGCACCTAGATAAACCCCTGGTCCCACCTCAGGTGGGGTACACTCAAATTTAGCGTGGTTATTGTTAATCATACATTTCCTTATTATTATAGTCTTGTAAAGACTTGTTCAATTTGTTGTCTCCATTTTATAATTTGTTCAAGCATATTTACATTTATAAATGCAAAATTTTATGAATTACTTTTAATAAAAACTTTGTTAACAACGTCCCATGATGTATCTACTATGATTAATACATTAAATCCTACAAATTAAACAAAGAAGATACTTACTATTTAGTAATTGATTATAGTTGTTTATTTTATAAATCAATCTATATTATTAAAACTCGATTGTTGTGTGTATGTTTGTTTGTGTGTGACAAACACAGACAAACACAGACAAACACAGAAAAACACAGACAAACACACAACATTGTGCTTTTATAGCATTCTGTACAATAAAACAGTTTGATTTTCCTCTTATTCAGTTTACACCATTTTAATGATACCAATAAATAAACAAACAAATAAATAAATATACAAACTAAAAACATTGAAGAGGATAATTAGCATTATAAGACACGACACAAATGGTTCCTAATTTGGAGATACAAACTCCATAGGGCGCGATAAACTCCCCTAAGGCATTTCCTTTCCTTCCCAAGGTGAGAATATGCTGTCCCGATTCCGTATACACCTTGATGGCATTACTCCCATGGTCGCTAATGATGATATTACCAGCTGAGTCCAAACAGAAGAAGAAAGGGCTAGCGACCAAACTGTCCTCTGTCCCTCTAGAGACACAGGAGCTGAGGGGGTGTCCTTCTCGAGAGAAGAAATGGACACATTTGGGACTCTTGTCTAGCACAACGATTCGATCAGCTGACAGCTTAACGTCTCTTGGTTCATACAGCTGGCCTATTCCGATGCAGGATTTGAATTTGAGGAGTTTCGAGTATACGCACACTCTGTCGTTGTTGTGATCTGCAACTAACACATCTCCGTTAGTGTCGATACAGAGTCCATTTGGATAGTTAAACTCTCCTTCCTTGTTGCCTTGAGTTCCAGTTCTGTTGATGAGTTTGTGATCTTTCTTTCGGAACTGTAACAATGCATCGTGCCCTGCGTCGGTTACGAATATGGACTCTTTGTTAACAGCTATTCCATGTGGCCACTCCAGCTTATCATTTCTGAATTGCTTCACAAACTCTCCCTTTAAAGACACTAATTGCACACGATTGTTCCAACAATCTGCTATGTACATTAGCTCAGTGGATTCATCGAATGCTATTCCTGCGGCTTTCAACTCATTAGCACCTGCACCAAACTTCCCAGCTGTTAATTCCGGTTCTCGCTTGAGAGAATAGTCCGGTATCTCACACGGGACTATCTCTCCTAGCTCGGATATCAGCTGTCGGATTGTGTCCAAATTTTGACACCTGAAGACGGGACATAGGAATGTGGCAGATGGTCCCAGTTTCTTAATTCCCTGTTGGTAGGCTTGTTTGGCCTGTTCATGGAACTCTAGGTTTGGGTTAACCTTTATGCTCATTTCCATCATTTGTTGCTGTACCCTTTCCAGTTCTTCTATGTCAGCGATACGAGTGGCCTCTTTGTTCCTGTGGTCCTCTCGCAGCCCTCGGACCCTCTGGAGGAGAGCGTCCCTCCTCGCGATCAGCTGATCGATTAGGGAATCGAATGTTTGGTGGATTAAAGTGGCGACATTGTCGAAATGTGCCATTTTATCAAATGTTACATTTGTAGGCATATTAGTGGCCATTTTAGTTTTTGTTACGAATTGAGTTTATTCAAATAATATAATTAATCTATTACAGATCTATCTTATACTTGTGTAACCTGAGAATACCAAAGTACGTCAATGGTTGCTATGGTAATTATTGGTTAGAAGGGAATTTTATTGGATAATTGTGTCTACTGTGACTCAATAAACCAATAAAATTCCCTAACTTTCCACTAACCATAGCATAGCCAAACCATAGTTTGAATAATATTATAATTCTAAGCGCCATAATTGTTGGCGCCTGAAATTGTTCTTTGAAAGGATAGTTTCTATTCTTTTATTCATTTATAAGTTAGTTTATTGGTTTCTAATCTTTCCCCGCCTAAACACAATCAGATCCTATTTATGGCGCCTAAATCTACTATTCTATTCGTTTGTTCGGATTTGTTAAAGTGACAGGGGAATAGAAACAGCATTTATATTCGAGATAGAAAATACCTTCCCAATTGTATGAATAGGTAAACAAGTATGCTGAACACGAATTTATATTTATAAGAATTCGAGCCCTTTGGTCTCGGTCGTTTTGCGTCGGATCGGTTCTACGCACTTCAAGTTAACGGCTTCGATCTTTTTTAACTAGTTTAACAATACAGTACACCATCGCTAATCCGAACAGAGGTGTTCCTATTCAAAAAATTCTGTTCCGATTAGTGAATTCGTTCGGATAGTGAAGTAATGCATTTTCTATGGGCATCTATAAATGAGAATCTCGATAATCATCACAAACTTGTACAAACCTTGCTAATCCGCACTAAACATCTAGTGTACCCCTTAAAAATTAAAATACTTGTCTGAGACTTGTTTTTTATACTTCCATTGCAATATATGTACCTATATTTACGATTTTCCCACTTTTATTTGAAAAATATTTTGGTATCTCCTGTTCGGATTAGCGAGGGTGTACTGTAATACCTTTTGGAAGCTGACTTCTAGGTCGATTTTGAATTTCATTAATTTGTTAACTTAATTGTGTAAACATCAGTGGAAGCCGCTAATCTTCAAGCCTGTACTAGTTTACAAAACATTTATGTTTTTGAGTCATGAGTCATTAGGAAATATACGTTTCCCTGGCAACCGAGGAATGTGTCAACATTCCATTTATAATTTCGATATATTTCATTCAACGAGTTATGGACATCCTCATGTTCCAATTTTGAACATTTATAACGCGTTTAACTATGTTAAAAGCAGGCTATAATAACACGATAATTCCCACCAAAAATAGCGATTACGTAATCAAATGGTGATATATCACAATTCTAAAGGGTGTTATGTATGCCTTGATATCATGTTCCTAACTTCCTATACAATTATAATGCATTTTTCAGGTCTGTCATTACTAGCTATTGAGATAAATATATGTCAGCTAATAACCAATGGCCTTTAAGTAATCCATGGTCCAGCAAAATCTACTCAGTAGTAAGGCCTTATATAACGAAGGTCACGCCTGAGTAAATTTATTCATCTAATATTAGTCGCAATACGATTATCAACCGACTATACTAAATAAATTGTATCAACATGTGATATCCTCGAAAAGTCACAAAATTATTGGTCAGAAAAGGGCCTAAAACAATAATCGCCTAGGCTACTATTAGGATATATACGGAATTCATTTAGAGGCACTATATTAGGCATTATGCAATATATACTATATCCTATATCCTAGGTCATTCTCTATTGTTACTATCACAATAAGAAATATATCTTGTATATTAAATCACAAAAAATCTAAAATTACAGCTGTGCCGACTGCATAACCATTTAGAGGCACTATATTAGGCACTATATACTATATACTAAGTCATTCTTTATTATTACTATCACAGGTATATGTTCTACGTATATTAAATTACAGAAAATCTAAAACTATAGCTGTGCCGACTGCATATTAATTTAGAGGCACTATTATTACTATCACAGGTAGGATATTATATTTATACTAATGTCCTATTGTTACTATCACAGGTAGAAATATATCTTGTATATTAAATCACAAAAAATCTAAAATTACAGCTGTGCCGACTGCATATTCATTTAGAGGCACTGTATAGGCACTATAGACTGTATACTATATCCTAGGTCATTCTCTATTGTTACTATCACAGTTAGGATATTATATTTAACTAACGTCCTGTTATTACTATCACAGGTAGGATATTTATTTATACTAATGTCCTGTTATTACTATCACAGATATTAAAATAACAAAAATCTAAAATTATAGCTGTGCCGACTACATATTCATTTAGAGGCACTATATTAGGCACTAGGCATTATATACTATATCTTGGGTCATTCTCTATTGTTTCTATCACAGGTAGGAATATCTTATATATTAAATCACAAAAAATCTAAAATTACAGCTGTGCCGACTACATATTCATTTAGAGGCACGGCAAAATAATTTTAGGTGTGATCTAGTGGTTCCGTAATTGCCAAAATCAATGGAAATACACTCCAGTTTTCAACTAATGTGTTTGAATGTTATCATACAAATGTCATTTTATTGAGCTTATCACTGTAGTTTAGGGAGTCAATCCTAGGGCCATGGGACGATAGTTATTTTCGTTAATAAACTAATATTATACTACTTGTATAGGTGATAAGTACTTAGAATTGATATTCAACTAGAGAATAATCTTCCAACTCCCCAACTATTTTATTCAGGGAATCGTAAGTAGCATTTCTCAATATTATTGGCATATTCGCACTGACTTTACAACGTAGGGCTTGCATATTAAAGTATCATGGCTGCACTTTGATACTAACTAATAGATTAATGTTACTTCAGGTCTTATATTGAGTAAATCAGTGGTCCCAACCTGGGGTCCACAAGATGTATTACGGTCACAATGGGAGGGGGTCCACGGTTGAAAAGTTTGGGAATCGCTGGACTAAATAATGAATTATTTGGTGTGTTATGGTTCCTAATCGATACATTGAGAACATGCCTATAGCTTGCATTCCTATATCTCTTCTGGTTGCCATGGATCTTAAAGTACCATGTAATCTTCAAGTCTTATACTTATGTATTGTTTATGAATGTAATGTTAATTTAATGTTGTTCGAGTAAGAGACACTTATCTATAAACATAGGAAAGCAATACTATTGGCTGTCAATATCTTGAGTCTGTTGTTATCTTGATCCGCTCCATAGAGTTGTTAGTGGAGATATAAAGAGTTGTCTCGGATCATATGTTAGTCCCATTCGTACAGTAGAACCTCGTTAATACGAACACCAACGGACGGTAAGAATTTGTTCGTTTTGCCGGAGTTCGTATTAACCGGAGTAACAACATTGAATAGCCATTATAGGGACCTGATTTGTGGAACTGTTTGTTCGTCTTATCCGGAAATTCGTATTAACCGTGTTCGTACTAACGAGATTCTACTGTATATTAAATATGCAGATTGCAAGAATTGAGATTAATTGAATTCTCTTGAATTACTCAGTTTTTAAAAAATGAAAAAATGAGAAAAAAAATGAGAGAGCGCGGGTCAAAAAATGAATATCAGTTGTAACTCAGTTTATCTTATTCAGTTTACACCATTTTAATAATACCAATAAATAAACAGATAATTATATATACAAATTAGAAACATTGAAGAGGATAATTAGGATTTAAGGACACGACACAAATGGTTCCTAATTTGGAGATACAAACTCCATTGGCCTCGATAAACTCCCCTAAGGCATTTCCTTCCCTTCCCAAGGTGAGAATATGCTGTCCCGATTCAGTATACACCTTGATGGCATTACTTCCCCAGTCGCTAATGATGATATTGCCAGCTGAGTCCAAACAGAAGAAGTAAGGGTTAGCGACCAAACTGTCCTCTGTCCCTCTAGAGACACAGGAACTGAGGGGGTGTCCTTCTCGAGAGAAGAAATGGACACATTTGGGACTCCAGTCTAGCACCACGATTCGATCAGCTGACAGCTTAACGTCTCTAGTGTAATACAGCTGTCCTATTCCGATGCAGGATTTGAATTTAAGGAGTTTCGAGTATACGCACACTCTGTTGTTGTAGCTATCTGCAACTAACACATCTCCGTTAGTGTCGATACAGAGTCCTTCGGGCCAGTAAAACTCTCCTTCCTTGTTGCCTTTAGTTCCATTTCTGTTGATTAGTTTGTGATCTTTCTTTCGAAACTGTAACAATGCATGATGCCCTGTGTCAGTTACGAATATGGACTCTTTGTTAACAGATATTCCCCATGGACTCACTAGCTTATCATTCCTGAATTGTGCCACAAACTCTCCCTTTAATGACACTATTTGCACACGACTGTTCCCATAATCTGCTATGTACATTAGCTCAGTGGATTCATCGAATGCTATTCCTGCGGCTTCCAACTCATTAGCACCTGCACCTAACTTCCCAGCTGTTAATACCGGTTCTCGCTTGAGAGAATAGTCCGGTATCTCACACGGGACTATCTCTCCTAGCTCGGATATCAGCTGTCGGATTGTGTCCGTATTTTGACACCTTAAGACGGGACATAGGAATGTGGCAGATGGTCCCAGTTTCTTAATGCCCTGTTGGTAGGCTTGTTTGGCTTGTTCATGGAACTCTAGGTTTGGGTTAACCTTGATGCTCATTTCCATCATTTGTTGTTGTACCCTTTCCAGTTCTTCTATGGCAGCGATACGAGTGGCCTCTTTGTTCCTGTGGTCCTCTCGCAGCTCACGGACCCTCTGGAGGAGAGCGTCCCTCCTCGCGATCAGCTGATCGATTAGGGGATCGAATGTTTGGTGGATGATAGTGGCGACATTGTCGAATTGTGCCATTTTATCAAAAGTTACATTTGCAGGCATATTAGTGGCCATTTTAGTTTTAGTTACGAATTGAGTTTGTTCAAATAATATAATTAATCTATTACAGATCTATCTTATACTTGTGTAACTTGAGAATACCAAAGTACGTCAATGGTTGCTATGGTGATTTTTGGAAAGAAGGGAATTTTATTGGATAATTGTGTCTACTGTGACTCAATAAACCAATAAAATTCCCTAACTTTCCAGTAAACAAGCATAGCCAAACCAATGTTTGAATAATATTTGAATTCTAAGCGCCAAATAGTTGGCACCTGAATTTATTCATTTATAAGTTAGTTTGATAGTTTCTAATCTTTCCCCGCCTAAACACAATCAGATCGAAATACTCTAGCCATTTATGTTCAGTGTACAATCTACCTTGAAATGAACGATTATATAACCCAAACCACGGACTACTAGAATACCGGACGCGACAAAGCCAAACCACAGTCAAAAATGCGTAGGCTGAACATTGTATGACTGAAAATGTGGTCAATTCTGTATGTTTAGTCACTAAATTTGGTATCTAACACAATCTTTGGGCGCTGAATTCAAAAATGACAATTTCAAGGTTCAAAAACTCACTCCCCGCCCTAATTTTGGCAAAAAGGCTTGTTCACACCCAAATATGGTCAATTCCATATTTTTGTTTCTATTACTTCATCACAACACTAAATTCGCAATATCCTCTTAACTAGGAACGATATTGATGAACACATGATTGATAAATTGTTCAGCTAAATATATATTACTACGTGACCTTCGATATACAAGGCCTGACTTGCTAAGCGTATTACCTAATAATGAATTAAGTGTTAATTATCTCATTATCTCAAAGATTATTGAAGTTAGGCATAGAAAATGTATTATCAATGAATAGGAAGTTACCTATTGCGGATAGATCAGTGCTAGCCTAGTTTACATAACATTCATAGTTTTTGAGTTATGGCACATTTTAGAAAAAATACATTTTCCTTGGCAACCGAGGAATGTGTCAACATTCCATTTATAATTTCGATATATTTTATTCAACTACTTCTGGGTATAACCATGTTCCAATTTTGAACATTTATAACGCGTTTAACTATGTTAAAAGTATGCTAGAAAAACAAGATAATTCGCAACCAAAATTACCATAACGTCATCAGATGATGACATATCACAATTCTGGAGGGTGCTATGTATACCTGGATACCATATTCCTATATAGTTATAATACACTTTTCAGCTCTATCATTGCTAATTATTGGAATAAAGATCAATTCTCCATTTTTCAATGCACTTTAAGTAATCCATGGTACACAAATTTTCGCTTAGCAAGTCAGGCCTTGTATACCGAAGGTCACGTGGTAATATTATATTATATATATTTATTATTTAGCTGAACAATTTATTAATCATATGTTCATCAATATCGTTCCTAGTTATGTGGATATTGCGAATTTAGTGTTATGATGAAGTAATAGAACAAAAATATGGAATTGACCATATTTGGGTGTGACCACGCCTTTTTGCCAAAATTAGGGCGGGGAGTGAGTTTTTGAACCTTGAAATTGTAATTTTTGAATTCAGCCCCAAAAGATTGTGTTAGATACCAAATTTAGTGACTAAACATACAGAATTGACCATATTTTCAGTCATACAATGTTCAGCCTACGCATTTTGACTGTGGTTTGGCTTTGTCGCGTCCGGTATTCTAGTAGTCCGTGCCCAAACATAGTGGTAGGGAATTGAAAGTTTGGTTGTATTGTTGGCCCATCTTTATTCTTCGCTATATCATCGACATTATTATCTAAAGTAGCTAGTGTTCCAGAATGGTCATCTTTTCTAAGTACAAGGTAGCTAGATACTGTAGACTCCGTTTAATCGGTTCGTACTCTGAGACTGAGACAGTGGAACTACCAGTTGTTGTTGAAACACTATCTAGACTATCTAAGGTAGCTCTAATAGTCCACCAGTGGGCACAAGCTGGATTAGATAGAGATGATTAGAGACTATATTAGAAAGGGTTGTTTTGGGACGTAGAGTAGACTACAGTTTTTTTAACCAATTCTTTGCATGGAAATATAAATAAAGTCAGAAAATCCGATAGTTAGAATAAACCGATTGTAAATATATCAAAATGAAATTTCTTACACATTTAAATTATTAGTTAGTTACTAAAAACCGAGTACGTTAGTTGGAAACCCGGTGTTATAAATTCCGGGTTCGACTGTATTAGAGTGACAGACTAGACTACAAATCTATAATTCAATCCTCTGAGCATTGTCCTTAAATTTCTCGATCAATTTCTCGATCTCGATGAAAGTCATCCAAGGTCGCCAAGCATTTCATCCTCTATAGTGGAACGGATGTAGGTTTTGATAAGCTTTTCACCATTGAAGTTTTCTAAGTACTACAATGTAGCTAGATATTTCGTACTCTGAGACAGTGGAACTACCAGTTGTTGTTGAAACACTATCTATATTTCTTCTACTCTTTTCTCTACCATTATCCCAAAAGTATTTAATAGTACGTTTCATTGAGGCGCAAATGCTAACAAATATAAATTTCTATATCAAAACTAATTAATTGGAAAGAATTTACCTAAGTGTTGTGTTGATATAAGTATACATAAATATAGACACAATTTGGAAAATCGGGATTTAAATAAAAGAACGATAGTCCTAGCCAGTACATGGTTCAGTCTAGGAATGTCTAACCGGACATTGCCCGGGTATGCCCGGTTCTATCTACGCCTATGCATACGGCCCGTATAAATATTTAATCCGGCCCGCCCTAACTTGCACTAACTTTTGCACTCTGTAATATAGACTATTTCTTCATATTCCTAAACCACAATTCAATTACTTTCCCTACTGAGTGTCAAATATCAATTGATTTGACATATCGAGGATTCTTGTTGATTTGAATCCCAGACAGGTGCATGTGATAATAATCCTTAGCGGTGTCATGACTTTAGATGTGTTTCTTAACCTTTTCTGTTCAATTTCCGCTTGGATATTATACTCCAATCTATCTCTCCCTTTATCAATTGGCCTATATGGCCCAGCTAAATATTTGAGGAACCCAATGTGGCCCGAAATTAAATCGAGTTGTGCACCTCTGATCTATAATGTTCGTTTTTGTATGTATATGTTTGTGCGTCTTGAACTTTCCATCTGTGAACGCTTTGAGTCCTTTGTGTATAGCGTACTAAATGTTGCTGTACTATTAAGATTATTATTTTTGTCACAAAGAAGAATCATATTTTCCGATCCTTTGTTAATTCGGCCATCTCCCGAGTCTCTAGCTCTAATAGTCCACCATTGGGCATAAGGCACAAGCTGGATTATTAGAGAGGATATTAGAAATAGTTGTTTTGGGACTTAGAGTAGACTACAGTCGAAATCTTTTTTTTTAACCAATTCTTTGCATGGAAATAAAGTAAGAAAAATTCGATAGTTAGAATAAACGGATTGTAAATCTATCAAAATAGAAATTTCTTACACATTTAGAATTACTAGTTAGTTACTAAAAACCGATTACGTTAGTTAGAAACCCGGTGTTAGAAATTCTGGGTTCGACTGTATTAGAGTGACAGACTACAAATCTTTAATTAAATCCTTTGTGCTTTGTCCTTAAAATTTCTCGATTTCGATGAAAGTCATCCAAGGTCGCCAAGCATCTCATCCTCTATAGGAACGGATGTAGGTTTTGATAAGCTTTTCACCATGGAAGTCTTATATAGACTATAGTAGGTTTGCAAAGAGGGAAAGACACACTACGAACTCCGTGTCCACAAAGTTTAAGATTGCCTCGCTCCTTTCCTTATTCACCGCTCGTGTCCTCGAAAAGAACTCCACGGTCTCTAAAACTACTTAAGCTGCCACCATTGACAAGACCATCTTGTCATACTTAGGCCCTTGAGTTCCTTCTTCTGTAGACTGTGTCCACGTTTGTTAGCTCATTACGATACAGCTCTTTTGCATTTCGAGGAACTTGTCATGTGAAACAGTAGATGAGAAAACCTGTGAAGTCAGAAACAGAAATAACAACTAGATTCACCATGTGGGCCAACAATGGATAAAACACCCTTTGGGCAAATGCTCTCTCTCATCCACTGTTGCACGCCGTGGAGGCGATAATTCTTGTTTGTCGCGAGTACCTCCGTAAGCTTGTTTGTGATGGCGGCCATTGTCCCGTGAAAAGTTATAGAATTCCTCCCTGATGGCTCCCTCTGACACACGTAACGAATTCACAAATATATCTGCTCGCGTTTGCCACTGTCCCGAGTCTCGTCGCACATAAAGGAGAATAAGTGCACTTGGTTAATCTCAGCCTCTATTAATTGCTTATCATCATCTGGGCGAGTAATGGAGAGGATCTCGCCTTGGATGTTATGGTGGGTCGTTACCTACGTTATAATAAGACCTGTTCATTAGTGTTAAATTTTGGACCATGGATGTCGGTTAAGTCCATTGATTCTTTTTGCAATAAATGTTATAGTTAGAGATAATTAACCAAGTAGTAATCCAGAAGAAGTAGAATACTGCACACACACTTAGATCGATTTCAAATAATGGCGTTTGGCTATTATATCCTGATTACCGATGAGATTCATTTCACCATGGCTGTGATGTGAGGGTTGCTGTTCTCGTGACCCTTTAATCCCCTATCCAGAGGGTCCGAATGGATCGGAAGACGTATCCATATCCGCTCCATAATCCATCACATCTAGAATTAAAATTCCAAATCCGCTCCATATCCGTAAATTACGGATTTTCAATCCGTAATCCGTAATCCATATAGACCCTCTATCCATAGCTTATTTTTAAATTCTACAAAATATATACAGATTTCCAAATCCATACGTATTTGCAAAATCCATATGGATCCATTATACCATATTACGATAAGGATTTTTTATAGATTGAGAATAATTTCCAAATTCTTTAAAATATCCGATATTTACGGATTTGGAATGGATTTGAGAATTATTCCAAATCCGTTCCAAAATCCGTAAATTACGGATTTGACGGATTCCACATCCGTAAATCCGTAAATCCGTAATCCATTCGGATCCTCTGCCCCTATCCTTCCCATAGCTGCAGTTCTTGTATCCAGTTTTCACCCACTCTTCTGAAGAAGAGGATGATTTGAATGCCCTGCACTGCAGTAGACATGAGGTCAAGCCCTTTTTTAAAAAGGGCTTAAGTCCATGCTCATGCCTTTAATAATGGGCTTAAGTCCGGACTGGTCCGGAGTCCGGAGGGTGCCCGTAACTGGGAATTTTCCGGATCTGAGAAATACAAATGCTGGTACACATGGAATGAAAGGTTCACGAACGAACTTATTGAACTTGAACTGAACGAACTGAACGAACTGAATTGAACGGATTGAACTGAACAAACTTAACTGAATAAAGATAAATTATAAATATAGATCCATTAAATATAATAGGTGACTGCAAAAGTGCTAATTCCGGACATCCCTAGTGGACTCTTGTCTCTTAGCTTATATTCTAGTTTCTTAACTTGAATTTCAATAACAGCTTGGATGTTAGAATCTATCATTAACGGAATAGTTCGACTTTCTAACTGTACACTGAACGAACTGACTAAACGAATTGAACGGATTGAACGAACGCTGGTGGAGCTGAAGTTAGGAGGTGAACTTGAACGAACTGAACGTGCGTCAATTTAAGATGAACTGAACGTGCGTCAATTTAAGATGAACTGAATTGCGTCAATTCAGTCCGTTCGTGAACCTTTCATTCCCTGGGTATAACGTTAATGTAGTGCACCTTTCATTCCCTGGCTGGTACACATGGAATTCCCAAGTGTCTATATTTTCTAAATACACTCAAAATTTCAAACTGATGTTTTTGACGGGTTGTGGATAATTTAAGATATGTATCTGTTATAATCATAGACTCCTTAAGTAAAGGACTGGAACGTCGCGATCTCGGGGGTTTTAACTTGAGTCTGAGAGGCTCCAATTATAAAAATTGATAAAGCATTAAGTTTCCGGTCTCCAAATGTGATTTTTGGCATATAGGGGTAACTTTTGGCACCCGTCAACAATTTGAGGTTTTCACTCCAAATTTATCACACCTCGACAAGTTATGACGTCATTCTCACATTTCGAGAACCCTGAAAAGTCACTTAATCGCACATAATTCGCGCACTCTAAGAGATAAAATCTGAAAATTTAATAGAACATGCACATTAATGATGCTGACACTTTGGTAACACCAGATTGCCAATATGCTTACTCATTATCACATGATGACGTAATCACTAAAATTTCACATTTTTAAATTTGACTATTTAGGCCTATTTACGCTTTATAATCATTGTTATAAGTGTCACCAACCGCAAAGCGGTTGGTGTGTGGTTGGGTTCTTCCGCAAAGCACGCTAGTATCTATATAGATTGATTCTACATTATATCTATATAGACTAGGGCGTCTCGCTTGCTAGGTCGCATTTAAGATATGTTTTAATTGATTATACTGTCAGGTTCTTTTATTATGAACATTCAAGGGACCAAAAATTGTGTTCATAATAGAGAGACTTCATAATAAGCGAACTCAACCTAATACAAACCCTATGTAAGTTGTTAAATTGGGACCATAGGGCTTGTTCATATTAAAAAAAACTTCATATTAAGCAGACGAAAAGTTGTTCACAATAAGCAGACTTGACTGTAGTTGTTTATTTTATAAATCAATCTATATTATTAAAATTCGATTGTTGTGTGTGTGGTTGACACACAAACAAACACAGTTACACAACATTGCGCTTTTATTATTGAGATTGATTACCAGGATAGCATTTTGTACAATAAAACAGTTTGATTTCGTTTTCCTCTTATTCAGTTTCACCATTTTAATAATACCAATAAACAAACAAATAAATAAATATACAAATTAGAAACATTGAAGAGGATAATTAGGATTACTAGAGACGACACAAATGGTTCCTAATTTGGAGATACAAACTCCTCGTGGCTCGATAAACTCCCCTAAGGCATTTCCTTTCCTTCCCAAGGTGAGAATATGCTGTCCCGATTCCGTATACACCTTGATGGAATTACTCCCATAGTCGCTAATGATTATATTACCAGCTGAGTCCAAACAGAAGAAGAAAGGTTTAGCGACCGAACAACTGTCCTCTGTCCCTCTAGAGACACAGGAACTGAGGGGGTGTCCTTCTCGAGAGAAGAAATGGACACATTTGGGACTCCTGTCTAGCACCACGATTCGATCAGCTGACAGCTTAACGTCTCTAGGGTAATCCAGCTGTCCTATTCCGATGCAGGATATGAATTTAAGGAGTTTCGAGTATACGCACACTCTGTTGTTGTCGCTATCTGCAACTAACACATCTCCGTTAGTGTCGATACAGAGTCCTTCGGGATAGTCAAACTCTCCTTCCTTGTTGCCTCTTGTTCCAGTTCTGTTGATGAGTTTGTGATCTTTCTTTCGGAACTGTAACAATGCATCGTGCCATGTGTCGGTTACGAATATGGACTCTTTATTAACAGCTATTCCATGTGGCTTCCCTAGCTTATCATTACCGAATTGTGCCACAAACTCTCCCTTTAACGACACTATTTGCACACGACTGTTGTAACAATCTGCTACGTACATTAGCTCAGTGGATTCATCTAATGCTATTCCTGCGGCAATCAACTCATTAGCACCTGCACCAAACTTCCCAGCTGTTAATTCCGGTTCTCGCTTGAGAGAATAGTCCGGTATCTCACACGGGACTATCTCTCCTAGCTCGGATATCAGCTGTCGGATTGTGTCCGTATTTTGACACCTGAAGACGGGACATAGGAATGTGGCAGATGGTTCCAGTTCCTTAATGCCTTGTTGGTAGACTTGTTTGGCCTGTTCATGGAACTTTAGGTTTGGGTTAACCTTTATGCTCATTTCCATCATTTGTTGCTGTACCCTTTCCAGTTCTTCTATGGCAGCGATACGAGTGGCCTCTTTGTTCCTGTGGTCCTCTCGCAGCTCACGGACCCTCTGGAGGAGAGCGTCCCTCCTCGCGATCAGCTGATCGATTAGGGGATCGAATGTTTGGAGGATGATAGTGGCGACATTGTCGAAATGTGCCATTTTATCAAAAGTTACATTTGTAGGCATATTAGTGGCCATTTTAGTTTTTGTTACGAATTGAGTTTATTCAAATAATATAATTAATCTATTACAGTTCTATCTTATACTTGTGTAATTTGAGAATACCAAAGTACGTCAATGGTTGCTATGGTAATTACTGGAGAGAAGGGAATTTTCTTGGTTAATTGTGTCTACTGTGACTTAATAAACCAATAAAATTCCCTAACTTTCCAGTAACCATAGCATAGCCAAACCATTGTTTAAATAATATTCGAATTATACGCGCCAAAATAGTTGGCGCCTGAATTTATTCATTTATAAGTTAGTTTAGTAGTTTCTAATCTTTCCCCGCCTAAACACAATCAGATCCTAAATATGGCGCCTAAATCTGCTATTCAATTCGTTTGTTGTTCGAATTTTGTTAAAGTGACAGGGGAATGGAAACTGCATTTATATTTGGGATAGAAATACCTTCCCAATTGTATAAATAGGTAAACAAGTATGCTGAACACGAATTTCTTATTTATATGAAATTCTTATTTATAAGAAACGACCGAGCCCTTCGGTCTCGGTCGTTTTGCGTCGGATCGGTGCTACGCCTCAAGTTAACGGCTTCAACCATTTTTAACTAGTTTAACAATAACCTTTGGAAGGTAACTTCTAGGTGCATTGTGAATTTTCATTAATTTGTTTACCTAATTGTGTAGACCTCAACAACAACTATTCATATTATAAATTTATGAATGCGAAATTCATGTTCACTGTTCAGCTTTATTCTTTACTATTATAACATTTGCAAGTTAGTTTATATCTCGTTTATAAATGCGGTTTATATCACTTTAATACAATCCGGACAAACACACAACAATCGAAATTGATTAATACGAGCCCTTCGGTCTCGGTCGCTTTACGACGGTTCAGCGCTTCACGCCTCAATTGACGACCGCTGCGCGGCCTTACTACGCCTATAAACTAATCATTTATAATTAGACATCTCTGTGGTGTATTAAATATATTCCTAATAAAGTCCCCTTAATAAGAATGCTACACAATGTAATTTGTAAATTCAAATACTCCCATTAATAGCTCAATAAATTTCAGTTGCACGATAAGGATAGCTCGAATCAAAATAATACTAAAAGAAAAACATGCAATAGAATAGACAAATGATTGATTGGTTAGATGAATTTATTTTCAATCAATCAAATTGCAGCCTCAGAAAATCTTTCTATTATGCACAGTCTATTTATACTAATTTATGAAGTATAGCTAATCCATACTAACAAACCCTCGAATTTAATCGGCTAACATATTTTGTCACCTTCAAATGTGAATATTTCTCTTCAAAAACCAATAGATCGCTATCGCAGTACTAAATTACCCCTGTATACATATTTTCAGCTTTCAAAGTGACAGGGGGATAGAAACAGCATTTATATTTGAGACCTTCCCAATTGTATAAATAGGTAAACAAGTATGCTGAACACGAATTTCGTATTTATGAAGCCCTTCGGTCTCGGTCGTTTTGCGCCTGATTGACAATGTATTGCGCTTAAATACTTTGCCCTAAAACGCTGGGTTTGTATTACAAATGTGGGGAAATTTCTTCTCTTCAATTTATGCTCCTTTAGCCGGCAAATATACAGTATATATTTTCTATGGGATATATTTTTAACAATATTAGTTGAAAGTAGAACAAATCTTTTATCTATACCGGTATGGCTGAATACAGATATTATGGGTCTCCTGTACATTTGTCTCAATTAACCGGTATACTGTAATTCCAATTATATTGGCTCTACATATTTAATATTGAAAATACTTATCAGCTCTACTAGGGCTCTGTTTTTATTTACATCCCTTTATACCATTTCCATAGTTTTAACTTGTTACTGTGCCGACTATAGTATAGTATATAGTGCCCAGTATTGAAATGACTGCCTTGGTATATTTATCCGTATCCTCTCCAAAGAACAGAGTTTTATTAACTAAGAACTGAAATTTTCAGGATAGATGTCTCATGGATTACAGATGTGTACCTAGAGTCACGATTTTAGATAATTCACATTTCCAAGGTAACAAAACTTTTAACCAGTGAAATTTGGATTGTCCCTGTATGGATTATCGAGTATAAAAGGATTTTCTGTGAATTGTTAAGTGTGCATTATAGAATGCCTAACAGAGGCTGTAATTTAATTGGTCGAGAGTATATTCATGCATCCAATCAGTTATTTCAATCAGTTATTCTACAGCATTTTCTTTTGGAGGCATTTTGGAGCAAAATATAGTGCCATAAAGGACATGCTGTCGGCACAGTTGTAATTTTGGATTTTTTCATATTCTAAATTTATAAATGCGAAATTCGTGTTCCGCATACTTGTTTACCTATCATACCCGTTGAAAGTTAGCTTTAGGTTGATTTTGAATTTTCATTAATTTGTTTACCTAATTGTGTAAACCAGTGCTTCTCAAACTTTTTTTATGTCGCGGACCAATAATTTCGTTATCACAATTTTATTTCGCGCATTCTCGTCCTTAATAAAATTTGATTTTTTGTAATGTTTCAACATTTATGATGCAAATACGTGGATATTATCAATTGTTAATCGAAGGATTCGAAGGTAAATTATAAAAAGCGTTTCTAATTATTGTCAACCTAACATACACACCCATACCAAAAGTATTCAACAACCCAAAATTTCCATTGGAAATAGTATTATATAGTCTAATATTATGCGCTAATGCATTCAAATTATATGAGATGTGGTCATTTTGATTGCAGAATCGTGTTCAACGCATCCAATTAACATATGTGGAAGCTTTCAACTAAATATCCTATTGATTAGTTTGTATATTATCATCCGTTGGCACCATGTACATTTAATCCAATTGCCAACATGGTACAAGATGGGAACAAGTGGCACATAGTGGCAATGGATGGTAATTTTCAACCTAATCAGTAGCTAACAGAGGTGAAGGCTTCTGAAATGGATATTTCGAATGCGTAGAATAAGAATCTGGCATCAAATTTCAATGTCCCATATATTACGAATACAATATACATTTTCATATTGCTATTTTCTATGGAAATTTTTACTTTTGGTAGGGAGTGTATTGTGGAAGATAAAATTATGTTCGAATTTCACGTTACTGTTTAATGTTTGCAGGATTGATGAAATATAGCAGCATTCTAGGAAGTAGATTAAGTGATCATCATCTGATAATTTTTGAATGAAAGTGAGGGAGATTTCGATATTATACCCAAAATTGTACAATGACAACAAATAATTGGGGATTGAAACCCATTAAATATAATATTTAACAACTTTCATGATTTTTCCGCGGCCCAGTAACAATTTCCTCGAGGACTACAGTTTGAGTACCACTGATGTAAACAACAACAATAAATATTTATACAGTGCAATCCGCTTAATCTTCAAGCCTTATACATTTTTATTGTTTATGAATTTATGTTAACACATCGAGTGAATGACACTTACCTATAAACATACATACTGCAGTGCTCGACAAAATGAAATTTTGATGGTGGTTAATTAAGCCACCACCTCACTTTTCTGGTGGCTAAAGAATAAACAACGGCCGATTTAACAAACCACTGATGACTTAACAAAGATCTAATGCCTAAAACAACACTCATATTTATAGCAAATAATGCAGCGATAAATATAATCTACACCACGTCAAATAATCCACAATTCATGGTAGATTAGTTAAGCCACCAAAGGAAATATTTGGTGGCTTAAATAAGATTTTTGGTGGCTAACGCCACCAAACCACCTAATTTGTCGAGCACTGAAACATAGTAAAGCAATACTATTGTCTGTCAATATCTGGAGTATGTTGTTATCTTGATCCGCTCCATAGAGTTGTTAGTGGAGAGATATAAAGAGTTGTCTCGGATACAGGGCCGAATTAAGGTCTTCGTAGGCCCTAGGCACTGTGAGGATACCAGGAAGCAATTAGGCCCCAAATTTTCGTAGGCCCCAAATTTTTCGTTCGTATTGATTTTCTTTTTAGTTTGTTAATCCAGTTAGTAGAACTCGGATAAGACGTACACTCGGTTAATATGTACTATTTCTTTCAAAGCAAAAAATTTATTCTCATAAGTAAGACGTACATAGGATAGTACATAGGATAGTACATACGAATTTTTGTTTCCCGAAGTGGTACGTCTTATCCGAGTTCCACTTTATATATTTTAGGCTCCCAACTTTCGTAGGCCTGGGGCACAGTGCCCTAGTGCCCTATGGATATTCCGGCCCTGAGCAGGATCATATGTTAGTCCCATTCGTACAGTAGAACCTCGTTAATACGCACAACAACGGACGGTACGAATTTGTTCGTTTTGCCGGAGTTCGTATTAACCGGAGTAATACCCATTGAATAGCCATTGTAGGGACCTGATTTTGTGGAACTGTTTGTTCGTCTTTCCGGAAATTCGTGATAACCGTGTTTGTACTAACGAGATTCTATTGTATATTGAATAAGCAGATTGCAAGAATTGAGATTAATTGAATTCTCTTGAATTACTCAGTTTAAAAAAAAATTAGAAAAGAAATGAGAGAGCGCGGATCAATCAGTTGTAACTCAGTTTATCTTATTCAGTTTACACCATTTTATTAATACCAATAAATAAACAAATAAATAAATATACAAATTAGAAAAATTGAAGAGGATAGTTAGGATTATAAGACGCGACACAAATGGTTCCTAATTTGGAGATACAAACTCCATAGGGCTCGATAAACTCCCCTAAGGCATTTCCTTTCCTTCCCAAGGTGAGAATATGCTGTCCAGATTCCGTATACACCTTGATGGCATTATTCCCCCTGTCGCTAATGATGATATTACCAGCTGAGTCCAAACAGAAGAAGTAAGGGCTAGCGACCAAACTGTCCTCTGTCCCTATAGAGACACAGGAACTGAGGGGGTGTCCTTCTCGAGAGAAGAAATGGACACATTTGGGACTCATGTCTAGCACCACGATTCGATCAGCTGACAGCTTAACGTCTCTGGGGCGATACAAATGTCCTATTCCGATGCAGGACTTGAATTTAAGGAGTTTCGAGTATACGCACACTCTGTGGTTGTAGTAATCTGCAACTAACACATCTCCGTTAGTGTCGATACAGAGTCCTTCGGGATAGCTAAACTCTCCTTCCTTGTTTCCTTTAGTTCCAGTTCTGTTGATGAGTTTGTGATCTTTCTTTCGGAACTGTAACAATGCATGGTGCCATGTGTCGGTTACGAATATGGACTCTTTGTTAACAGATATTCCCCATGGATCCCCTAGCTTATCATTCCTGAATTGTGCCACAAACTCTCCCTTTAACGACACTATTTGCACACGTTCGTTCCAATAATCTGCTATGTACATTAGCTCAGTGGATTCATCGAATGCTATTCCTGCGGCTTCCAACTCATTAGCACCTGCACCAAACTTCCCAGCTGTTAATACAGGTTCTCGCTTGAGAGAATAGTCCGGTATCTCACACGGGACTATCTCTCCTAGCTCGGATATCAGCTGTCGGATTGTGTCCGTATTTTGACACCTGAAGACGGGACATAGGAATGTGGCAGATGGTCCCAGTTTCTTAATGCCCTGTTGGTAGAATTGTTTGGCCTGTTCATGGAACTCTAGGTTTGGGTTAACCTTTATGCTCATTTCCATCATTTGTTGCTGTACCCTTTCGAGTTCTTCTATGGCAGCGATACGAGTGGCCTCTTTGTTCCTGTGGTCCTCTCGCAGCTCACGGACCCTCTGGAGGAGAGCGTCCCTCCTCGCGATCAGCTGATCGATTAGGGGATCGAATGTTTGGAGGATGATAGTGGCGACATTGTCGAATTGTGCCATTTTATCAAAAGTTACATTTGTAGGCATATTAGTGGCCATTTTAGTTTTTGTTGCGAATTGAGTTTATTCAAATAATATAATTAATCTATTACAGATCTATCTTATACTTGTGTAACTTGAGAATACCAAAGTACGTCAATGGTTGCTATGGTAATTATTGGAAAGGAGGGAATTTTTTTGGATTATTGTGTCTACTGTGACTCAATTAACCAATAAAATTCCCTAACTTTCCCGTAACCATAACATAGCCAAACCATAGTTCGAATAATATTATTATTATACGCGCCGAAATATTTGGCGCCTAAATTTATTCATTTATATAAGTTAGTTTAGTAGTTTCTAATCTTTCCCCGCCTAAACACAATTAGATCCAAATTATGGCGCCTAAATCTACTATTCAATTGGTTTGTTCGGATTTTGTTTTAAACTGACGGGAATAGAAACAGCATTTATATTTGTGATACAAAATAATCCCTATTGTATAAATAGGTAATCTGTATGCTGATCACGAATTTCTTATTTATAATAAGAATACTAGTATCCCTTTGGTCTTGGTCGTTTTGCGCCTGATTTACATGGTATTGCTTCCTTAAATACCTTGCCCTAAAATTCTGGATTTGTATTACAAATGTGGGAACAATTGTTCCCTGTCAATTTATCCTTTTGCAGTGTATTTATTTTCTATGCAATATATTTAAAACACATCAGACATTCTTATATAATAAATAATATTTGTAATTATTCTTGTTTTTATATACATCTATAACAGGGGTGCTCAACATACGGCCCGCGTAAAAATTTAATCCGGCCCGTCCATACTTGCACTAACTTTTGCACTCTGTAATATAGACTATTTCTTCATATTCCTAAACCACAATTCAATTACTTTCATACTGAGTGTCAAATATCAATTGATTTGACATATCGAGGATTCTTGTTGATTTTGAATACCAAACAGGTGCATGTGATAATAAACCTTAGCTCATGATTTAGATGTGTTTCTTAACCTTTTCTGTTCAATTTCCGCTTGGATATTATACCCCAATCTATCTGTCCCTTTATGAATTAGCCTATATGGCCCAGCTAAATATTTGAGGAACCCAATGTGGCCCGAAATTAAATCGAGGTGTGCACCCCTGATCTATAATGTTCGTTTTGTATGTGTATGTTTGTGTGTCTTGTACTTTCCATCTGTGAACGCTTTGAGTCCTTTGTGTGAAGCGTACTAAATGCTGCTGTATTATTAAGATTATTATTTTTGTCACAAAGAAGAATCCTATGTTAATTCGGCCTTCTCCCGAGTCTCTAGCTCAGTGGTTTTCAACCTTTTTTGTATTACGGAACCCCTAAATTGTTTGTGGCAGCACGCCGAACCCTACACTTCTAATTCCTCTACGAATATATTCATAACAAATTTAATTACATTTATTTATTAACTACATAGTACCAGGCTTTCATCCAGACTAAATTTCGCGCGCGCCTAGATATAGTTTGAGATCGCTCACACGCGCCTAAGTTAATCATTTTGTATTAAGTCTATGGGAGCATCTCTCGATTTTCGCGCGCCTAGAAATTTTTTCATCCAAATTTACGCGCCTACAGGCGCGTTGCATACGCCTGGATGAAACCCTGCATAGTACGTATTGTCAGGTACAATTTCAATGTGAGATCTGTGATTGTTTACTTTTGCATTTTTCTTTTATTCGTGGTCTGATAGTCAATAAGCTGCTAAAGATTGTATTTCCGATTGACTATTATGAGTCTCTGCTGTATTAACATCGATTTGCTAATAATCCCACGGAACCCTTGGGTTCCGCGGAACCCCGGTTGAAAACCACTGCTCTAGCTCTTATAGTCCACCAGTGGGCATAAGGCACAAGCTGGATTATTAGAGACTATATTAGAAATAGTTGTTTTGGGACGTAGAGTAGACTACAGTCGAAATCTTTATTTTTTTAACCAATTCTTTGCATAGAAATAAAGTAAGAAAAATCCGATAGTTAGAATAATCCAATTGTAAATATATCAAAATAGAAATTTCCTACACATTTAAATAATTAGTTAGTTACTAAAAACCGATTACGTTAGTTAGAAACCCGGTGTTCGAAATTCCGGGTTCGACAGTGTATTTGAGTGACAGACTACAAATCTATAATTCAATCCTCTGAGCATTGTCCTTAAATTTCTCGATGAATTTCTCGATTTCGATGAAAGTCATCTAAGGTCCCCAAGCATCTCATCCTCTATAGTGGAACGGAGGTAGGTTTTGATAAGCTTTTCACCATTGAAGTCTTATATAGACTTAGTAGGTTTGCAAAGAGGGAAAGACACACTACGAAGTCCGTGTCCACAAAGTTTAAGATTGCCTCTGCTCCTTTCCTTATTCACCGCTCGTGTCCTCGAAAAGAACTCCACGGTCTCTAAACTACTTCAGCTGGCACCCCTGACAAGACCATCTTGTCATACTTAGGCTCTTGAGTTCCTTCTTCTGTAAACTGTGTCCATGTTCGTTAGCTCATTACGTTACAGCTCTTTTGCATTGAGGAACTTGTCATGTGGAACAGTAGATGTGAAAACTTGTGAAGTCAGAAACAGAAATAACAACTAGATTCAACCTGTGTCCCAACAATGGATAAAACACCCTTTGGGCAAATGCTCTCTCTCATCCCCTGTTGCACGCCATGAAGTCGATAAATCTTGATTGTCGCGAGACCTCCGTAAGCTTGTTTGTGATGGCGGCCATTGTCCCGTAAAAGTTATAGAATTCCTCCCTGATGGCTCCCTACACACACGTAACAAATACACAAATATATCTGCTCGCGTTTGCCACTGTCCCGAGGCTCGTCGCACATCAAGGAGAATAAGTGCACTTGGTTAATCTCAGCCTCTATAAATTGCGTATCATAATCTGGGCGAGTAATGGAGAGGATCTCGCCTTGCTGTTATGGTGGGTCGTGACCTACTTAATATACGGCTAAACATGTCTAGAAAAATCCATAAATCCATAAATCGAGTTATGGTGGGTGTACTTTGCATTTTTCGGACCGTGAAGTAGGCGCTGTTCTATACGGGATCGTGAGCGGCAACGACGTGCATAATCTCGAGAAATTCCTATGGTTCTGAGGCCTGCAATTGTATCCAATGCTTGCAGGTTAACTCTCCTCGTCTATAAATCTCCCTCACGATGAGCACGAATAGCACTGTTCTGTACTGCACACACCTAGATCGATTCAGATAATGGCGGTTGATGGCTATTATATCCTGATTACCGATGAGATTCATTTGCTGCGCTTTTCAGTTTTCCCATTTCACCATGGCTGTGATGTGAGGGTTGATGTTATCGTGACCCTTAATCCCCTATCCTTTCCATAGCTGCAGTTCTTGTATCCAGTTTTCACCCACTCTTCCGGGAAAGAGGATGATTTGAATGCCCTTCAGTAGACATGAGGTCAAGCCCTTTTTTAAAAAGGGCTTAAGTCCAACCTCATGCCCTTAATAATGGGCTTAAGTCCGGACTTAAGTCTTTTACTCTAATATTTAGAAATCCATACCGTATTTTATTGAGTAAGTGCCTTGAAAAGGGCTTCAAAAGGGCTTCAAAAGGGGCTTGAAAAGGGATAGAAGCTCATCTATAAAGGGCTTAAGTCCAAGTCCGGAGTAAGCCCTTTTATTAAAGGAGGACTTAAGTCCGAATTTAAGCCTCTGAAAAATGGTCTTAAGTCCAAAGGGTTTGGTCCCATGCCTGCCTTGCAGCAATAACATAAAGCACGGTTGGTAATTTTGGAGTGCTCAAGCCAATCTTCTTACCAATTATTATTGAAATTTCGCAACTTTCCACCAAACACGGTTGTATGGTATGATTCTAGAAAAGGCGGAATGCTTTAGGTTAGCCCTGTTGTATGACAGTTTAACTACGTTGTATTATTATAACCATGGATATTCCAGGCTCCAGCCATGACAGTTTCATACAAAGAAGTTGTAGAATTGTCATTGGTAGTTAAACTGTCATGGCTAGAATATCCATGGTTATAATAATACAAGGTAGTTCAAACTGTCATACAACAGCCCAACCCCTTCCACAGCCATTGAATTATCCTATCTGTGACGTTTGGATAGGATACTACAGAGTTGTACAAACATCAGGAAGCTAATAACAGTAGTACTGTACACATTCAAAATACACAAACTAAAAGGGAGTGTGCTGTAAACATTGTGTGAGAATCCTCAGATCTAACTAAATGTGTTAAGATTGGGGAGGGGGGGGGACACACGACTAAAGTTAACTCGTGGTTGGTACACTAACAATATATTTAAACTTGTGTCCCACCCAGGGGTTTATCTAGGATTTTCGTGGCTGGCACTTTATTATGGAGGTATAAATTTTCCGGCACCCTAAAGTACAAGCCATAATACATAATCAGTATAATTCAATGATGCGGCATTATTTTAAAGAGGTAAATTGCAACGGTGCACAAACAGTTGTTTATCCAAGCATTTCTGGACCAGAAAATCTGGCCATACACCCGGCACCTAATTAAGTGCCAACCCGGCACCTAAATCGAATCGCAATTCACGCACTTTTTCACCACAACTGATGCCTGGCCTGCACCTAGATAAACCCCTGGTTCCACCTCAGGTTGGGCACAAGGAGGGCACACTCAAATTCAGATGCTCGTTACCGTGGTTATTGTTAATCTTAAATTTCCTTATTATTATAGTATTGTAAAGACTTGTTCAATTTGTTGTCTCCATTTTATAATTTGTTCGAGCATATTACATATATAAATGCAAAATTTATGAATTGCTTTGAATAAAAACTTTGTTAACAACGTCCCATGATGTCTAGTATCTACTATGATTAATACATTAAATCCTACAAATTAAAAAAGATATACTTACTATTTAATTGATTATAGTTGTTTATTTTATAAATCAATCTATCTATCTATCTATCTATCTATCTCTATATTAAAAGAGGTTGTTTGTTTGTGTGTGTGTGTGTTTGTCCAGAATTAATTGGAAAGACTACGAGTCCCAGAAAGCTGAAAATTTGCATACAGGGGTAATTTTGTACTGCGACAACGATCTATTGGTTTTTGAAGAGAAATATTCACATTTTAAGGTGACAAAATTTGTTAGCCAATAATTTCGAGGGTTTGTTAGTATGGATTAGCAGATTTCATCAATTAGTATAAATAGATTGTGCATAATAGAAATATTTTCTGAGGCTCCAATTTGATTGATTGAAAATAAATAAATTTAACCAATCAATGAAATTTATTGAGCTATTAAAACTCACGAGCCCTTCGGTCTCGGTCGCTTCGCGACGGATCACTCTCTCACAAAAGTCACTTCGCGACTTTTGTTCGTTCGTGTTAGGCACTACGCGATACAATTAACGGCCGCTTCGCGGCCTTTCCCTCCCCAAAAAGCAATCACATTAATAATGAGTTTTAATAGCTCAATAAATTTCAGTTGCACGATAAGAAAGCTCGAATCAAAATAATACTAAAAGAAAAACTGGCAATAAAATAGACAAATGATTGATTGGTTAAATGAATTAATTTTCAATCAATCAAATTTGAGCCTCAGAAAATATTTCTATTATGCACAATCTATTTATACTAATTGATGAAATCTGCTAATCCATACTTAACAAACCCTCGAATTTAATTGGCCAACATATTTTGTCACCTTCAAATGTGAATATTTCTCTTCGAAAACCAATAGATCGTTGTCGCAGTACAAAATTACCCCTGTATGCAAATTTTCAGCTTTCTGGGACTCGTAGTCTTTCCAATTAATTCTGGACAAACACACAAACAAACACACAAACAAACAACAATTCCTCTTTTTATATACGAGCCCTTCGGTCTCGGTCGCTTCGCGACGGATCACTCTCTCTCAAAAGTCGCTTCGCGACTTTTGTTCGTTCGTGTTAGGCACTACGCGATACAATTAACGGCCGCTTCGCGGCCTTTCCCTCCCCAAAAAGCAATCCGATCACATTAATAATGAGTTTTAATAGCTCAATAAATTTCAGTTGCACGATAAGAAAGCTCGAATCAAAATAATACTAAAAGAAAAACAGGCAATAGAATAGACAAATGATTGATTGGTTAAATGAATTTATTTTCAATCAATCAAATTGGAGCCTCAAAAAATATTTCTATTATGCACAATCTATTTATACTAATTGATGAAATCTGCTAATCCATACTAACAAACCCTCGAATTTAATTGGCTAACATATTTTGTCACCTTCAAATGTGAATATTTCTCTTCAAAAACCAATAGATCGTTGTCGCAGTACAAAATTACCCCTGTATACAAATTTTCAGCTTTCTGGGACTCGTAGTCTTTCCAATTAATTCTGGACAAACACACAAACAAACAAACAACAATTCCTCTTTTTATATACGAGCCCTTCGGTCTCGGTCGCTTCGCGACGGATCACTCTCTCAGTGTTAGGCACTACGCGATACAATTAACGGCCGCTTTGCGGCCTTTCCCTCCCCAAAAGCAATCACATTAATAATGAGTTTTAATAGCTCAATAAATTTCAGTTGCACAATAAGAAAGCTCGAATCAAAATAATACTAAAAGAAAAACAGGCAATAGAATAGACAAATGATTGATTGGTTAAATTAATATATTTTCAATCAATCAGATTTCAGCCTCAGAAAATATTTCTATTATGCACAATCAATTTATACTAATTGATGAAATCTGCTAATTCATACTAACAAACCCTCGAATTTAATTGGCTAACATATTTTGTCACCTTCAAATGTGAATATTTCTCTTCGAAAACCAATAGATCGTTGTCGCAGTACTAAATTACCCCTGTATGCAAATTTTCAGCTTTCTGGGACTCGTAGTCTTTCCAATCAATTCTGGACAAACACACACACACACAACAATTCCTCTTTTTATATATAGACGAGCCCTTCGGTCTCGGTCGCTTCGCGACGGATCACTCTCTCACAAAAGTCGCGAAGCGACTTTTGTTCGTTCGTATTAAGCACTACGCGATACAATTAACGGCCACTTCGCGGCCTTTCCCTCCCCAAAAGCAATCACATTAATAATGAGCTTTAATAGCTCAATAAATTTCAGTTGCACGATAAGAAAGCTCGAATCAAAATAATACTAAAAGAAAAACAGGCAATAGAATAGACTAATGATTGATTGGTTAAATGAATTTATTTTCAATCAATCAAATTGCAGCCTCAGAAAATATTTCTATTATGCACAATCTATTTATACTAATTGATGAAATCTGCTAATCCATACTAATAAACCCTCGAATTTAATTGGCTAACAAATTTTGACACCTTCAAATGTGAATATTTCTCTTCAAAAACCAATAGATCGTTGTCGCAGTACAAAATTACCCCTGTATACTAATTTTCAGCTTTCTGGGACTCGTAGTCTTTCGAATTAATTCTGGACAAACAAACAAACAGACAACAATTCCTATTTTTATATATAGATAGATATATAGATAGATAGATAGATAGATTATTAATGTGATTGCTTTTGGGGATGGAAAGGCCGCGAAGCGGCCGTTAATTGTATCGCGTAGTGCCTAACACGAACGAACAAAAGTCGCGAAGCGATTTTTGTGAGAGAGTGATCCGTCGCGAAGCGACCGAGACCGAAGGGCTCGTCTTTATATTAAAAGCGCAATTGTTGTGTGTTTGTGTGTTTGTTTGTGCGTGTGTTTGTCCAGAATTAATTGGAAAGACTACGAGTCCCAGAAAGCTGAAAATTTGTATACAGGGGTAATTTTGTACTGCGACAACGATCTATTGGTTTTTGAAACAAAATGACGGGTTTATGACGTCACAGTTGCGAAAAACAGATATTTTGTACTATCTTCCCAATTTTTCTCCGATCTGTAGAAAATTCAAAGCATTAAACGTACACTAAATTTATACACCTGATAGCAGTTCACGAATTCCTATTTTTCTTCTGATTGTGACACAGTTAATTAATTAGTCCCTACACTAATCAACCATAAATGTGTATCGTACCAACACAGGTATAGCAGACTGCAAGTGTTAATTCCGAAATTGCAGATTTGAATAATCCAGTTTTGCTTCTATCAGTTTATTGGTGATTGATGTATTATTTGGTTACGTCAATCACATAAGCATGCATAATATTACTATCAAAGTAATTCAACTATTTACTATACATACCTATATCTTCTGCATAATAAATTACATATTGATGATGCAGCGAATTAAATTATAATCAAACAATTTACTATATTAATTAATTAATTAGTTGACATACTTGGTTCCCATATAGCAGCATACTGAATTGAATACGTGTAATTTTATAAGTCACAGGTTTAACTTATTTAAGAGTGATATTTGAGGAGAATAAGGCCGCGAAGCGGCCGTTAATTAATTGTGTTGCGTAGTGTCTAATACGAACAAACAAAAGTCGCGAAGCGATTTTTGTGAGAGGGTGATCCGTCGCGAAGCGACCGAAACCGAAGGGCTCGTATTATTACAACTCGATTGTTGTGTTTGTGTTTGTTTGTGTGTGTGTGTGACACACACAAACAAACACACACAAATACACAACATTGCGCTTTTAAGAGATTGATTATCAGGATAACATTCTGTACAATAAAACAGTTTGATTTGCCTCTTATTCAGTTTGCACCATTTTAATAATACCAATAAATACACAAATAAATAAATATACAAATTAGAAACATTGAAGAGGATAGTTAGGATTATAAGACGCGACACAAATGGTTCCTAATTTGGAGATACAAACTCCATTTGGCTCGATAAACTCCCCTAAGGCATTTCCTTCCCTTCCCAAGGTGAGAATATGCTGTCCCGATTCAGTATACACCTTGATGGCATTATTCCCCCTGTCGCTAATGATGATATTACCAGCTGAGTCCAAACAGAAGAAGTAAGGGTAAGCGACCAAACTGTCCTCTGTCCCTCTAGAGACACAGGAACTGAGGGGGTGTCCTTCTCGAGAGAAGAAATGGACACATTTGGGACTGTGGTCTAGCACTACGATTCGATCAGCTGACAGCTTAACGTCTCTTGGTTCACACAGCTGTCCTATTCCGATGCAGGATTTGAATTTGAGGAGTTTCGAGTTTACGCACACTCTGTGGTTGTTGTGATCTGCAACTAACACATCTCCGTTAGTGTCGATACAGAGTCCTTCGGGATAGCTAAACTCTCCTTCCTTGTTGCCTCTTGTTCCAGTTCTGTTGATGAGTTTGGAATCTTTCTTTCGGAACTGTAACAATGCATGGTGCCATGTGTCGGTTACGAATATGGACTCTTTATTAACAGCTATTCCATGTGGCAACCTGAGCTTATCATTCTTGAATTGTGCCACAAACTCTCCCTTTAACGACACTATTTGCACACGACTGTTCCAATAATCTGCTACGTACATTAGCTCAGTGGATTCATCGAATGCTATTCCTCTGGCATAGAACTCATTAGCACCTGCACCAAACTTCCCAGCTGTTAATACCGGTTCTCGCTTGAGAGAATAGTCCGGTATCTCACACGGGACTATCTCTCCTAGCTCGGATATCAGCTGTCGGATTTTGTCCGTATTTTGACACCTTAAGACGGGACATAGGAATGTGGCAGATGGTCCCAGTTTCTTTTTGGCCTGTTCATGGAACTCTAGGTTTGGGTTAACCTTTATGCTCATTTCCATCATTTGTTGCTGTACCCTTTCCAGTTCTTCTATGGCAGCGATACGAGTGGCCTCTTTGTTCCTGTGGTCCTCTCGCAGCTCACGGACCCTCTGGAGGAGAGCGTCCCTCCTCGCGATCAGCTGATCGATTAGGGGATCGAATGTTTGGTGGATAATAGTGGTGACATTGTCGAAATGTGCCATTTTATCGAAAGTTACATTTGTAGGCATATTAGTGGCCATTTTAGTTTCAGTACGAATTGAGTTTATTCAAATAATATAATTAATCTATTACAGATCTATCTTATACTTGTGTAACCTGAGAATACCAAAGTACGTCAATGGTTGCTATGGTGATTACTGGAAAGAAAGGAATTTTATTGGATAATTGTGTCTACTGTGACTCAATAAACCAATAAAATTCCCTAACTTTCCAGTAACCATAGCATAGCCAAACCATTGTTTGAATAATATTTGAATTCTAAGCGCCAAAATAGTTGGCGCCTGAATTTGTTCATTTATAAGTTAGTTTAATAGTTTCTAATCTTTCCCCGCCTAAACACAATAGATCCAAATTATGGCGCCTAAATCTACTATTCAATTCGTTTTGTTCGGATTTTGTTTTAAAGTGACAGGGGAATAGAAACAGCATTTATATTTGAGATAGAAAATATCTTCCTAATTGTATAAATAGGTAAACAATTTTGCTGATCACGAATTTCGTATTTATGAAGCCCTTCGGTCTCGGTCGTTTTGCGTCTGATTGACAATGTATTGCTTCCTTAAATACTTTGCCCTAAAACGCTGGGTTTGTATTACAAATGTGGGAAAATTTCTTCTCTTCAATTTATGCTTCTTTAGCCGGAAAATATACAGTACAGTGGAAGCACACGTATCGGGGCACCTCCGTCCAAGCGCTCAGCGCCCCGATACGAGGGAGTGCCCCGATACGCGAAGAGAACTCCAATATGTTTGGCTAAAACATTTAAGTTAGCACCTACACAACAAATCATACACATATAGTCAAAACCTAGAGTTAAGGCTGATATTTATGCAGTATTACACATTACAATTTCACATTATACTTTACCTACACTAGGAGTCACAAATCTATGATATTCACGGAATTCCTTTTTTGAAAAACTCCCCCATATACCTCAGCACGAGTCTCTATCGTGAGTGGGGACGCTTAGCGGCCATTACAAAGAATACTAAGCTGCTCAAAGTAAAAAGCATGTTACTCAAGAGAAAATAATCTTCGGTGGAGTGCCCCGATCTGTGAATGGCGCCCCGATACGCGGGGTTATTTTATAGGGAAAAAGCAAATTCCCAACTTACTGCCCCGATACGAGGCATGCTCCGACACGCGCATGTTCCGATATGCGGGGTTCTACTGTATATATTTCTATTGGATATATTTTTAACAAAATTATTTGAAAGTAGAACAAATTTTTTATCTATACCGGTATGGCTGAGTACAGATATTATGGGTCTCCTCGACATTTGTATCAATTAACCGGTATACTGTAATTCCAATTATAATGGCTCTACATATTTAATATTGAAGATACTTATCAGCTCTACTAGGGCTTTTAACTTGTTACTGTGCCGACTATACTATAGTATATTGCCTAGTATTGAAATGACTTCTAGGTTGATTTTGAATTTTCATTAATTTGTTTACCTATTTTGTGTAAACAACAACAACAAATATTAATATGAGAAATTTTAAACGCGAAATCTGTGTTCAGCACACTTGTTTACCTATAATACTCGTTGAAAGCTAACTTCTAGGTTGATTTCGAATTTCATTAATTTGTTTACCAATTTTGTGTAAACAACAATATTAATACTATACATTTATAATTGCGAATTCGTGTTCACTTGACCTATTATGACATTTGTTGCCAATTATAACATTTGACAGTTAGTTTATATCTCATATATAAATGCTGTTTCTATTCCCCTGTCACTTTAATAAATGCGGACAATAAACGAATTGAATAGTAGATGTAGGCGCCATAATTTGGATCTGATTGTCTTTAGGCGGGGAAAGATTAGAAACTATTAAACTAACTTATAAATGAATAATTCAGGCGCCAACTATTTTGGCGCGTATAATTCTAATATTATTCAAACAATGGTTTGGCTATGCTATGGTTACTGGAAAGTTAGGGAATTTTATTGGTTTATTGAGTCACAGTAGAAACAATTATCCAATAAAATTCCATTCTTTCCAGTAGTTACCATAGCAACCATTGACGTACTTTGGTATTCTCAGGTTACACAAGTATAAGATAGATCTGTAATAGATTAATTATATTATTTGAATAAACTCAATTCGTACTGAAACTAAAATGGCCACTAATATGCCTACAAATGTAACTTTTGATAAAATGGCACATTTCGACAATGTCGCCACTATCATCCACCAAACATTCGATCCCCTAATCGATCAGCTGATCGCGAGGAGGGACGCTCTCCTCCAGAGGATCCGTGAGCTGCGAGAGGACCACATGAACAAAGAGGCCACTCGTTTCGCTGCCATAGAAGAACTGGAAAGGGTACAACAACAAATGATGGAAATGAGCATAAAGGTAAACCCAAACCTAGAGTTCCATGAACAGGCCAAACAAGCCTACCAACAGGGCATTAAGGAACTGGGACCATCTGCTACATTCCTATGTCCCGTCTTAAGGTGTCAAAATACGGACACAATCCGACAGCTGATATCTGAGCTAGGAGAGATAGTCCCGTGTGAGATACCGGACTATTCTCTCAAGCGAGAACCGGTATTAACAGCTGGGAAGTTTGATGCAGGTGCTAATGAGTTGAATGCCAGAGGAATAGCATTCGATGAATCCACTGATCTAATGTACATAGCAGATTATGGGAACAGTCGTGTGCAAATAGTGACATTAAAGGGAGAGTTAGTTGCAAAATTAAGGAATGATAAGCTCATGTGGCCATGTGGAATAGCTGTTGACAAAGAGTCCATATTCGTAACCGACATATTGCACCATGCATTGTTAAAGTTCCGAAAGAAAGATCACAAACTCAACTACAGAACTGGAAATTTAGGCTGCAAGGAAGGAAAGTTTAGCTATCCAAATGGACTCTGTATCGACACTAACGGAGATGTGTTAGTTGCAGATACCTACAACAACAGAGTGTGCGTACACTCGAAACTCCTCAAATTCAAGTCCTGCATCGGAATAGGACAGCTGAATCACCCCAGAGACGTTAAGCTGTCAGCTGATCGAATCGTGGTGCTAGACATGAGTCCCAAATGTGTCCATTTCTTCTCTCGAGAAGGACACCCCCTCAGTTCCTGTGTCTCTAGAGGGACAGAGGACAGTTTGGTCGCTAACCCTACTTTCTTCTGTTTGGACTCAGCTGGCAATATTATCATTAGCGACTATGGGAGTAATGCCATCAAGGTGTATACGGAATCTGGACAGCATATTCTCACCTTGGGAAGGAAAGGAAATGCCTTAGGGGAGTTTATCGAGCCCTTTGGAGTTTGTATCTCCAAATTAGGAACCATTTGTGTCATGTCTTATAATGCTAATTATCCTCTTCAATGTTTTTAGTTTGTATATTTATTTATTTGTTTATTTATTGCTATTATTAAAATGGTGTAAACTGAATAAGAGTCAAACGAAACTGTTTTATTGTACACAATTCTATCCTGGAAAAATCTTTCTCTATATTAAAAGCTCAATTGTTGTCTGTTTGTTTGTGTGTTTGTCCAGAATTGATTGAAAAGACTACGAGTCCCAGAAAGCTGAAAATTTGGCTGAAAAATTGAAAATTATAAGAAAACATGCAATAATACAGACAAATTAATGAATGTTTAGATTAATTAATTTTCAATCAATCAGATTGCAGCCTCAGAAAATATTTCTATTATGCACAGGCGTGACCTACGGCACAGGCTATTTATACAAATTTTATAAGTCTGCTAATCCATACTAACAAACCCTCGAATTTATTTGGCTAACATATTTTGTCACCTTTAAATGTGAATATTTCTCTTCACAAACCAATAGCAGTGGTGTATCCAGGATTATTGTGAGGGGAGTGTTTTGGAGCGAGTTTAGCGAGCGATTGTACGGGTGGATCTGGGGGCAAGCCTCATAGAAATCTTAATGAACCTTAGACGCTCAAACATCGATGTACAGCTATTCTTGTCACAAAGTAGGAGGAGTGTAATATTGTGCAGTTGTACCAATTATAAATAACAACATATCCCTTTTGGAAACCAGGTATGAGGGAGGTGTTTGAACACCCAAATCCCCCCCCTGGATACGCCACTGAATAGATCGTTGTCGCAGTATAATATTACCCCTAATATTTTCAGAGACAGGAGACTATCTCAACGAATTCGGACAACACCTGAAATGGCCATGGGGCATATTAATCCTCAGGATAGCATTTATGTCACGGACTTAAACCAAGATGCTATCTTCCTATTCAAACTTCCAGATCTCAGAATGGTAAAGCGAGTAGGGAAGAAAGGATCTGGAAAAGAACAGTTCAATTATCCGAGACAACTCGCCATCTCTCCCAATCAACGCCTCTACGTGCCAGACACAAACAACAACAGAATCCAAATCCTGTCTACAGATCTAGCTTTCAAAGGCTCGCTACGACAATGACAGAACCTGTTGATGTTAAATTCACAAAAAATGAAATGTTTGTGTTAAGCCGTGAAGACAATCCCTATATGCACGTGTTTACACTATCAGGAGAGAAGTCCCGCTCCCTAATTACCTATGGTAATGTAATTCCCGGAGGAGGTATGGGAACGCAAGTTTCAGGAGCAAGGTTCTTCTGTTTAGACGGACGCAATAATATTGTTATCAGCGACTACTATGCTCACGTTATAAATGTATTCTCTCCAGCAGGAGACCTCCTACACACGGTAGGGCAGATAGGACATCAAGCTGGAATGTTTTTCTTCCCTCATGGCATTGGTATCCTCAACAACACTAAATTAGTTTGTGTGTCTCAAAATAGTTCACATGCATTGCAAATATTTTCATAAATTTTTCGTATTTTAGTTTGTAAATTTTGTGTGAAATAATAATGTTTACAAATATTTAAGGTTCAATATCACAAAGTTTAGATCCGTATACTTCAACGGACCACCAATATAATGGAGATTCTTATTGAATCCCAGTTATCTCAGTAGCTACAATATACCTTATTATAGGAATTAACGCGAAGGAAATTAACGCTCCGTGAAATTAACGCGGATTGGAGCTTAACATTTTCAAATACTTGAAATTAAGGCCGATAAAAGAAATAACTTGTTTATCCAACCCGCCCGCCCCTATTTTTACTATCCGTCCGGATCTATTTTATTATTATCTTATGAGTATAATCGTACAAAATATAAGAAATAAACTTGTGTAAAGTACCTACTGTGCATAAATTTTTAATAAGTCCTATATTTTAGAGCATTACTTTAATTATTTGGGCATTGTCATGTTATTTGCATATTAATGGGAATAATCAAATAGACACAATGGAATATTAGAAATGTATGGGTAGACAGACGGAACACTATAACTAATTGGATGAATGAACTTCCTCTCGACCAATTAAATCACAGTCTCAGATAGGCATTCTATAACGCACACTTAACAATTGATAGAGGCACTAAAATCCTTTTATACTAATTAAATGCTTGCTGCTAATCCATACTGAAAAACCCTCGAATTTAATAGGCTAAAAGTTTTGTCACCTTTTAGGGAGGGAAGATGTGAATAATTTTCTTAGATATTAGAACTTGTTTCTAGTTACACTATTCCCTACCCCCCTGCCAAATTTCAAGTCTGTCGCTCTTACCAGTTCCTCAATCAATTCCGAACAAACAAACAAACAAACAAAAAACAAACACTCGCGATTTAATATATAAGATACTAGATTGATTACCAGGATAGCATTCTGTACAATAAAACAGTTTGATTTCGTTTTCCTCTTATTCAGTTTCACCATTTTAATAATAGCAATAAACAAACAAATAAATAAATATACAAATTAGAAACATTGAAGAGGATAATTAGGATTACTAGAGACGACACAAATGGTTCCTAATTTGGAGATACAAACTCCTCGGGGCTCAATAAACTCCCCTAAGGCATTTCCTTTCCTTCCCAAGGTGTGAATATGCTGTCCCGATTCCGTATACACCTTGATGGCATTACTCCCACAGTCGCTAATGATGATATTGCCAGCTGAGTCCAAACAGAAGAAGAAAGGGTTAGCGACCAAACTGTCCTCTGTCCCTCTAGAGACACAGGAACTGAGGGGGTGTCCTTCTCGAGAGAAGAAATGGACACATTTGGGACTCATGTCTAGCACCACGATTCGATCAGCTGACAGCTTAACTTCTCTAGGGTGATTCAGTTGTCCTATTCCGATGCAGGACTTGAATTTGAGGAGTTTCGAGTATACGCACACTCTGTTGTTGTAGCAATCTGCAACTAACACATCTCCGTTAGTGTCGATACAGAGTCCATAGGGATAGTAAAACTCTCCTTCCTTGTTGCCTCCAGTTCCAGTTCTGTTGATGAGTTTGGAATCTTTCTTTCGGAACTGTAACAATGCATGATGCCCTGCGTCGGTTACGAATATGGACTCTTTATTAACAGCTATTCCATGTGGCCACTCCAGCTTATCATTACCGAATTGTGCCACAAACTCTCCCTTTAACGACACTATTTGCACACGACTGTTCCCAATATCTGCTACGTACATTCGTTCAGTGGATTCATCTAATGCTATTCCTGCGGCTTTCAACTCATTAGCACCTGCACCTAACTTCCCAGCTGTTAATACCGGTTCTCGCTTGAGAGAATAGTCCGGTATCTCACACGGGACTATCTCTCCTAGCTCGGATATTAGCTGTCGGATTGTGTCCGTATTTTGACACCTGAAGACGGGACATAGGAATGTGGCAGATGGTCCCAGTTTCTTAAAGCCCTGTTGGTAGGCTTGTATGGCCTGTTCATGGAACTCTAGGTTTGGGTTTACCTTTATGCTCATTTCCATCATTTGTTGCTGTACCCTTTCGAGTTCTTCTATGGCAGCGATACGAGTGGCCTCTTTGTTCCTGTGGTCCTCTCGCAGCTCACGGAACCTCTGGAGGAGAGCGTCCCTCCTCGCGATCAGCTGATCGATTAGGGGATCGAATGTTTGGTGGATGATAGTGGCGACATTGTCGAATTGTTCCATTTTATCAAAAGTTACATTTGTAGGCATATTAGTGGCCATTTTAGTTTCTGTCCCGAATTGAGTTTATTCAAATAATATAGTTAATCTATTACAGATCTATCTTATACTTGTGTTACTTGAGAATACCAAAGTACGTCAATGGTTGCTATGGTGATTACTGGTAAGAAGGGAATTTTTTTGGATAATTGTGTCTACTGTGACTCAATAAACCAATAAAATTCCCTAACTTTCCAGTAACCATAGTATAGCCAAACCATAGTTTGAATAATATTAGAATTATACGCGCCATAATAGTTGGCGCCTGAATTTATTCATTTATAAGTTAGTTTCTTAGTTTCTAATCTTTTCCCGCCTAAACACAATCAGATCCAAATTATGGTGCCTAAATTTACTATTTAATTCGTTTATTGTTCGGATTTTGTTAAAGTGACAGGGGGATAAATCTCCCTCACGATGCCAATCATCCAAGGTCCCCAAGCATCTCATCCTCTATAGTGGAACTCATTAGAGGAACGGAAGTAGGTTTGATAAGCTTTTCACCATGGAATTCTTATATAGACTATAGTAGGTTTGCGAAGAGGGAAAGACACACTACGAAGTCCGTGTCCACAAAGTTTAAGATTGCCTCTGCTCCTTTCCTTATTCACCGCTCGTGTCCTCGAAAAGAACTCCACGGTCTCTAAAACTACTTCAGCTGCCACCACTGACAAACCATCTTGTCATACTTAGGCTCTTGAGTTCCTTCTTCTGTACACTGTGTCCACGTTCGTTAGCTCATTACGATACAGCTCTTTTGCATTTCGAGGAACTTGTCATATGGAACAGTAGATGAGAAAACTTGTGAAGTCAGAAACAGAAATAACAACTAGATTCAACCTGTGGCCCAACAATGGATAAAACACCCTTTGGGCAAATGCTCTCTCTCATCCACTGTTGCACGCCGTGGAGGCGATAAATCTTGATTGTCGCGAGTACCTCCGTAAGCTTGTTTGTGATGGCGGCCATTGTCCCGTAAAAGTTATAGAATTCCTCCCTAATGGCTCCCTACACACACGTAACGAATACACAAATATATCTGCTCGCGTTTGCCACTGTCCCGAGGCTCGTCGCACATCAAGGAGAATAAGTGCACTTGGTTAATCTCAGCCTCTATAAATTGCGTATCATCATCTGGGCGAGTAATGGAGAGGATCTCGCCTTGGATGTTATGGTGGGTCGTGACCTACTTAATATACGGCTAGATAAGTCTTGCATACGGCTAGTATTTGTCTAGATTTGTCTCGCAGTTCTTTAGACTCGAATTTTATATTTTGTATATTTGTGGTGTCATCATTAAATGGCGCCTAAACTAAATTTCTTAACCACAAATCTGAGATTCTCAAAAGTAGTTCTAATCAGGTTGCCAATCCAATCCAATCGAGAAGATTATCGATTGCCTTCTGCTGCATTTTTCATCGATTGGATTATCGGTTGGATTGGTTCGATTTTCATCGATTGGATTGCAATCGATGAATTTTCATCGATTTTTTTCGATTGTTTGTTTTTTCAGTTCCTAATCAATACATTGAGAACATACTCTATAGCTTGCATTTCTATATCTCTTCTGGTTGCCATGGATCATAAAGTACCATGTAATCTTCTACCCTCATACATATGTATTGTTTATGGATTCAATGTTAATTTATTGTTGTTCGAGTGAAAGACACATTCCTATAAACATTGGAAAGCTATATTGGCTGTCAATATCTGGAGTCTGTTGTTATCTTGATCCGCCCCATAGAGTTGTTAATGGAGAGATAAAGAGTTGTGTCTTATCCGGAAATTAGTATTAACCATGTTCGTATACTGACTTGAGTTATACTGTATTAGTCTCTTAGGTTGATCTGACTTGGTTGATTGATTTGTTCCAAGTATTCTCCTACCCAAATGCTCTCGTATAATCTATCTCTTCGCCTAAATATTCCCTTTCTACTCACCTATCTTAACTGAGATAATTTCGCCACGAATTCCCTCCTTATTAGCTGAGTTCTTATCTGCTCTCTCTGTGAACAGAAACTATTTGATTAAGCAGATTGCAAGTACTCTCCAACCTCCCTTACCCGGGCACTGGGGTCCGGAGGGTGCCCGTAACTGGGAATTTGCCGGATCTGAGAAATACAAATGCTGGTACGTTACAGTGACGGCGCTACGGGAGGCAAGGGGGGGCTCGAGCCCCCCTCTTTTTTTTCCCTGTACCTTTCAATTAGAATGAATATTTGAAAAATGAAAGCATATACGTGTACATAGTAATTGGAATTCATTTGTTTTCATTTCGTAATCACTATTTCACTATCTAAGTTATATAATTCATTAAAAAATGGTAAATAATTTTTATTTATTCTAATTATGAAATTTTCAAGTACAGTTGAAACCGGATATTTTTAACACCGGATATTTTTAACAATCGGATATTTTTAACACATTTTCTTGTAAATAATTAATTATTGTTGTTGTTATAAAATCGGGTATTTTTAACAATCGGATATTTTTAACAAATTTTCGTGTAAAGAATGTGTTAAAAATATCCGGTTTCAACTGTATTCCTAAATGCCTTCACCGCTGTACTAATCGACAATACCCTTTTCTGCTGTAGCTCCTTTATAACTATAAATTTGATGGATTTCTTAAACTTTATACTATAGTCTTGTAATGGAGCATTAAAAAATATTTATTAATTGTGCCCCCCCTGAAATCCCCCTGCCCCCCCCAGAGCCCCCCCTGATTAAAAATCCTGTCGCCGCCACTGGGTACATGGAATTCCCAAGTGTCTAATCCATATTTTCTAAATTCATTCAAAATTTCAAACTGATGTTTTAACGGGTTGTGGATAATTTAAGATATGTATCTGTTATAACATTTTGTCATTAGATTTCAATATAGTCTAAATGAATACATATTTAGTTTGTCTTTACACCAAAAGGGTGCCAGGTTTAGGGAGGTTTGAGTGTATTTAGATTAATTGAATTCTCTGGAAATATAAAACCACCAGGATCCTAATAAGCGATTCATTTACTGGTAACTGAAGTAACAAATTATATTACTGAACATGGATATGCTATATACACACTACTCGTTTTTACTTAGAAATGAGAACTTGATTGATTGTTTCTAGAAACAATATTCCCCACCCCCCTGCCAAATTAAAGTCTGTAGCTCTTACCAGTTCCTCAATCAATTCTGAACAACAAACAAACAAAAGCAAAATTTGAGATCACTTTCAAACAGAGCAATAAGCTTTCAATGTGTATTTTTACAGGATAGCATTCGTTACAATATAACAGTTTGATTTGTCTCTTATTCAGTTTGCACCATTTTAATAATACCAATAAATACACAAATAAATAAATATACAAATTAGAAACATTGAAGAGGATAGTTAGGATTATAAGACGCGACACAAATGGTTCCTAATTTGGAGATACAAACTCCATAGGGCTCGATAAACTCCCCTAAGGCATTTCCTTCCCTTCCCAAGGTGAGAATATGCTGTCCAGATTCAGTATACACCTTGATGGCATTATTCCCCCTGTCGCTAATGATGATATTACCAGCTGAGTCCAAACAGAAGAAAGTAGGGTTAGCGACCAAACTGTCCTCTGTCCCTCTAGAGACACAGGAACTGAGGGGGTGTCCTTCTCGAGAGAAGAAATGGACACATTTGGGACTCATGTCTAGCACCACGATTCGATCAGCTGACAGCTTAACGTCTCTGGGGCGATACAAATGTCCTATTCCGATGCAGGACTTGAATTTAAGGAGTTTCGAGTATACGCACACTCTGTGGTTGTTGTGATCTGCAACTAACACATCTCCGTTAGTGTCGATACAGAGTCCTTCGGGCCAGTAAAACTCTCCTTCCTTGTTGCCTTTAGTTCCATTTCTGTTGATTAGTTTGTGATCTTTCTTTCGAAACTGTAACAATGCATGGTGCCATGTGTCGGTTACGAATATGGACTCTTTGTTAGCAGCTATTCCCCATGGACACTTGAGCTTATCATTCCTGAATTGTGCCACAAACTCTCCCTTTAATGACACTATTTGCACACGACTGTTCCCATAATCTGCTATGTACATTAGCTCAGTGGATTCATCGAATGCTATTCCTGCGGCTTCCAACTCATTAGCACCTGCACCTAACTTCCCAGCTGTTAATACCGGTTCTCGCTTGAGAGAATAGTCCGGTATCTCACACGGGACTATCTCTCCTAGCTCGGATATCAGCTGTCGGATTGTGTCCATGTTTTGACACCTTAAGACGGGACATAGGAATGTGGCAGATGGTCCCAGTTTCTTAATGCCCTGTTGGTAGGCTTGTTTGGCTTGTTCATGGAACTCTAGGTTTGGGTTAACCTTTATGCTCATTTCCATCATTTGTTGCTGTACCCTTTCGAGTTCTTCTATGGCAGCGATACGAGTGGCCTCTTTGTTCCTGTGGTCCTCTCGCAGCTCACGGACCCTCTGGAGGAGAGCGTCCCTCCTCGCGATCAGCTGATCGATTAGGGGATCGAATGTTTGGTGGATAATAGTGGTGACATTGTCGAAATGTGCCTTTTTATCGAAAGTTACATTTGTAGGCATATTAGTGGCCATTTAGTTTGTTACGAATTGAGTTTATTCAAATAATATAATTAATCTATTACAGATCTATCTTATACTTGTGTAACCAGAGAATACCAAAGTACGTCAATGGTTGCTATGGTGATTATTGGAAAGAAGGGAATTTTATTGGATAATTGTGTCTACTGTGACTCAATAAACTAATAAAACTCCCTAACTTTCTAGTAACCATAGTCAGTCAGATCCTAAATCTACTATTCAATTATTGTTCGGATTTTGTTTTAAAGTGACAGGGGAATAGAAACAGCATTTATATTTGAGATAGAAAATATCTTCCCTATTGTATAAATAGGTAAACAAGTATGCTGAACACGAATTTCGTATTTATGAAGCCCTTCGGTCTCGGTCGTTTTGCGTCTGATTGACAATGTATTGCGCTTAAATACTTTTCCCTAAAACGCTGGGTTTGTATTACAAATGTGGTTAAATTTCTTCTCTTCAATTTTTGCTCCTTTAGCCGGAAAATATACAGTATATTCTTTCTATAGGATATATTTTTAACAACTTAGTTGAAAGTAGAACAATTTTTTATCTATACCGGTATGGCTGAATACAGACCTCAAGATAACGGTCACTGTGCGGCCTTACTCCTCACCCTTTCTACCATTTTCCATGGTAGAAAAAGGGATGTATATAACCATTCCATGGTTATATACATCCCTTTAGAAGATTTCCATAGTTTTAATTTGTTTTTCATATTCTAAATTTATAAATGCGAAATTCGTGTTCAGCATACTTTTTTACCTATAATACCAGTTGAAAGCTAACTTTAGGTTGATTTTGGATTTTCATTAATTTGTTTGCCTAATTGTGTAAACCAGTGCTTCTCAAAACTTTTTCATGTCGCGGACCAATAATTTGTTATCACAATTATACGGACCTCGCGCATTTTCGCGCAGTCTGGTCCTCAGTAAAAATTTGATTATTGTAATGTTTCAACATTTATGATGCAAATACGTGGAAATTATCAATTGTTTTTAATCGAAGGTAAATTATAAAAAGCGTTTCTAATTAATGTCAACCTAACATACACACCCCTACCAAAAGTATTCAACAACCCAAAATTTCCATTGATAATTGTATTAGATAAGATAATATTATGCGATAATGCATTCAAATTATATGAGATGTGGTCATTTTGATTGCAGAATCGTGTTCAACGCATCCAATTAACCTATGTAGAAGCTTTCAACTAAATAACATATTGATTTGTTTGAAAATTATCATGCGGTGGCACCATGTACATTTATTCCAATTGCCAACATGGTATAAGGTGGGAACAAGTGGCACATAGTGGCAATGGATGGTAATTTTCAACCTAATCAGTAGCTAACAGAGGTGAAGGCTCCTGTAATGGAAATTTCAAATGCGTAGAAAAATAATCTGGCATCAAATTTCAATGTCCCATATATTACGAATACAATATACATTTTCTAGACACACTATTTTGCTATTTTCTATGGAAATTTTACTTTTGGTAGGGGAGTGTATTGTGGAAGATAAAATTATGTTTGAATTTCACGTTACTGTTTTATGTTTGCAGGATTGATGAAATTATAGCAGCATTCTAGGAAGTAGATTAAGTGATCATCATCTGATAATTATTGAATGAAAGTGAGGGAGATTTCGATATTATACCCAAAATTGTACAATGACAACAAATAATTGGGGATTGAAATCCATTAAATAAAATATTTAACAACTTTCATGATCTTTCCGCGGCCCAGTAACAATTTCCTCGCGGACCACAGTTTGTGTACCACTGGTGTAAACAACAACAATAAATATTTATACAGTGGAATCCGCTTGATCTTCAAGCTTTATACATATTTATACTTTATGAATTTATGTTAACACATCGAGGGAAAGATACTTATCTATAAGCATTGGAGAGCAATATTGGCTGTCAATATCTGGAGTCTGTTGTTATCTTGATCCGCCCCATAGAGTTGTTAGTGGAGATATATAAAGAGTTGTCTCGGATCATATGTTAGCCACATTCGTACAGTAGAACCTCGTTAATACGAACAACAACGGACGGTAAGAATTTGTTCTCTTTATCCGGAGTTCGTATTAACCGGAGTGACAACATTGAATAGCCATTGTAGGGACCTGATTTTGTGGAACTGTTTGTTCGTCTTATCCGGAAATTAGTATTAACTTTGTTAGTATACTGACTAAGTTATACTGTATTTGTCTCATAGGTTGATTTGACTTGGTCGATTGATTTGTTCCAAGTATTCTCCTACCCAAATGCTCTCATATAATCTATCTCTTCGCCTAAATATTCCCTTTCTAGTCACTCTATCTTAACCAGGGTTACCAATCCAATCCAATCGAGAGAACTTAACGATTATCGATTGCTAAATTTTGTATCGATTGGATTATCGATTGGATTGCCCAAAGTTTTCATCGATTGGATAATTATCGACGGATTTATATCGATTATCGATTTTTTTCGATTCGAGGCGAATAGAATTAAATTTTTTGTTTGTTTGGACGATTAACTTTGAAAAAAGATGACAAAATTATAGCAAATGAGGTAAACACCTCCATAAAACACAATAGATGGATAATCGATAAATAATCGATAAATAAGCGATATAAAATCGACAAATTATCGACAAATTATCGACAAATAATCGACAAATAATCGACAAATAATCGATAGAAAATCGATAGATAATCGATTATTAAAAGATAAACAGTCTATAAATTTAATCGATAGAGATCGATAATTAAGCGATAGAAAATCGACAAATAATCGATAAATAATCGATAAATAATCGACAATTTTTAGCGATTATCGATTGGATTGGATTGTCAGATCATATCATCGATTGGATTGGTTATCGATATCGATTGCCAAAATTTACATCAATTAGATTGGATTGGATTGGCAACCCTGATCTTAACTAATCTAATGTCGCCACGTATTCCCTCCTATGAGCTGAATTCTTATCTGCTCTCTCTGTGATCAGAAACTATTTGATTAAGCAGATTGAAAGTGCACTCCGACCTTTCTAAATTCATTCAAAATTTCAAACTGTTGTTTTTAACGGGTTGTGGATATGTATCTGTTATAACATTTTGTCATTAGACTCCAATATTGTCTAAATGAATACATATTTAGTTTGTCTACACAAAAAGGGTGCCAGGTTGAGGGAGATTTGAGTGTATTGAGATTGATTGAATTCTCTTAAATATCAAACCACCAGGATCCTAATAAGGAACTCATTTTCTGGTAACTGAAGTAACAAATTATATTACTGAACATGGATATATATATATACACTACTCGTTTTTACTTAGAAATTAGAACTTGTTTGATTGTTTCTAGAAACAGTATTCCCTACCCCCCTTCCAAATTCAAGTCTGTCGCTCTTACCAGTTCCTCAATCAAAATTCTGAACAACAAACAAACAAAAACAAAATTGAGATCACTCCAAACAGAGCATTAAGCTTTCAATGTGTATTTTTCCAGGATAGCATTCTGTACAATAAAACAGTTTGATTTGCCTCTTATTCAGTTTGCACCATTTTAATAATACCAATAAATACACAAATAAATAAATATACAAATTAGAAACATTGAAGAGGATAGTTAGGATTATAAGACGCGACACAAATGGTTCCTAATTTGGAGATACAAACTCCATTTGGCTCGATAAACTCCCCTAAGGCATTTCCTTCCCTTCCCAAGGTGAGAATATGCTGTCCAGATTCAGTATACACCTTGATGGCATTACTCCCCCTGTCGCTAATGATGATATTGCCAGCTGAGTCCAAACATAAGAAAGTACTGTTAGCGACCAAACTGTCCTCTGTCCCTCTAGAGACACAGGAACTGAGGGGGTGTCCTTCTCGAGAGAAGAATTGGACACATTTGGGACTCCAGTCTAGCACCACGATTCGATCAGCTGACAGCTTAACGTCTCTTGGTTCATTCAGTTGTCCTATTCCGATGCAGGATTTGAATTTGAGGAGTTTCGAGTATACGCACACTCTGTGGTTGTAGTGATCTGCAACTAACACATCTCCGTTAGTGTCGATACAGAGTCCATAGGGCCAGTTAAACTCTCCTTCCTTGTTGCCTCCAGTTCCAGTTCTGTTGATGAGTTTGCAATCTTTCTTTCTGAACTGTAACAATGCATGGTGCCTTGTGTCGGTTACGAATATGGACTCTTTGTTAACAGCTATTCCATGTGGCCACTTGAGCTTATCATTACCGAATTGTGCCACAAACTCTCCCTTTAATGACACTATTTGCACACGACTGTTCCAATAATCTGCTATGTACATTAGCTCAGTGGATTCATCGAATGCTATTCCTTTGGCTCTCAACTCATTAGCACCTGCACCTAACTTCCCAGCTGTTAATACCGGTTCTCGCTTGAGAGAATAGTCCGGTATCTCACACGGGACTATCTCTCCTAGCTCGGATATCAGCTGTCGGATTGTGTCCATGTTTTGACACCTGAAGACGGGACATAGGAATGTGGCAGATGGTACCAGTTTCTCAATGCCCTGTTGGTAGGCTTGTTTGGCCTGTTCATGGAACTCTAGGTTTGGGTTTACCTTTATGCTCATTTCCATCATTTGTTGCTGTACCTTTTCCAGTTCTTCTATGGCAGCGATACGAGTGGCCTCTTTGTTCCTGTGGTCCTCTCGCAGCTCACGGACCCTCTGGAGGAGAGCGTCCCACCTCGCGATCAGCTGACCGATTAGGGGATCGAATGTTTGGTGGATGATAGTGGCGACATTGTCGAAATGTGCCATTTTATCAAAAGTTACATTTGTAGGCATATTAGTGGCCATTTTAGTTTCTGTTCCGAATTGAGTTTATTCAAATAATATAATTAATATATTACAGATCTATCTTATACTTGTGTAACTTGAGAATACCAAAGTACGTCAATGGTTGCTATGGTGATTACTGGTAATAATTGGAAATTTTTTGGATAATTTTGTCTACTGTGACTCAATTAACCAATAAAATTCCCTAACTTTCTAGTAACCATCATAGCCAAACCATTGTTTGAATAATATTAGTATTCAAATAGTCATTTTGTTTGCAGAAGCTTTCAACTAAATAACATATTGATTTGTTTGAAAATTATCATCCGTTGGCACCATGTACATTTATTGCAATTGCCAACATGGTATAAGGTGGGAACAAGTGGCACATAGTGGCAATGGATGGTAATTTTCAACCTAATCAGTAGCTAACAGAGGTGAAAGCTCCTGCAATGGATATTTCAAATGCGTAGAATAAGAATCTGACATCAAATTTCAATGTCCCATATATATTACGAATACAATATACATTTTCTAGACACATTACGTATATTGCTATTTTCTATGGAAATTTGTACTTTTGGTAGGGGACTGTATTGTGGAAGATAAAATTATGTTTGAATTTCACGTTACTGTTTTATGTTTGCAGGATTGATGAAATTATAGTCAGCATTCTAGGAAGTAGATTAAGTGATCATCATCTGATAATTTTTGAATGAAAGTGAGGGAGATTTCGATTTATACCCAAAATTGTACAATGACAACAAATAATTGGGGATTGAAATCCATTAAATAAAATATTTAGCAACTTTCATGATCTTTCCCCGGGCCAGTAACAATTTCCTCGCGGACCACAGTTTGTGTACCACTGGTGTAAACAACAACAATAAATATTCATACAGTGGAATCCGCTTGATCTTCAAGCCTTATACATATTTATTGTTTATGAGTTTATGTTAACACATCAAGTGAAATACACTTACCTATAAACATAGTAAAGCAATATTGGCTGTCAATATCTGGAGTCTGTTGTTATCTTGATCCGCCCCATAGAGTTGTTAGTGGAGATATAAAGAGTTGTCTCGGATCCAGGGCCGAATTAAGGTCTTCGTAGGCCCTAGGCACTTTGAGGATACCAGGAAGCAATTAGGCCCCAAATTTTTCGTTCGTATTGATTTTCTTTTTAGTTTGTTAATCCAGTTAGTAGAACTCGGATAAGACGTACACTCGGTTAATACGTACTATTTCTTTCAAAGCAAAAAATTTATTCTCATAAGTAAGACGTACATAGGATAGTACATAGGATAGTACATATGAATTTTTGTTTCCCGAAGTGGTACGTCTTATCCGAGTTCCGCTTTATATATTTTAGGCTCCCAACTTTCGTAGGCCTGGGGCACAGTGCCTCTAGTGCCCTATGGATATTCCGGCCCTGCTCGGATCATATGTTAGTCCCATTCGTACTACTGTATATTGAATAAGCAGATTGCAAGAATTGAGATTAATTGAATTCTCTTGAATTATCAAACCACCAGGATCCTAATAAGGAACTCAATTTATCTTATTCAGTTTACACAATTTTAATAATACCAATAAATAAATATACAAATTTAATTAGAAACATTGAAGAGGATAATTAGCATTATAAGACACGACACAAATGGTTCCTAATTTGGAGATACAAACTCCTCGTGGCTCGATGAACTCCCCTAAGGCATTTCCTTTCCTTCCCAAGGTGAGAATATGCTGTCCAGATTCAGTATACACTTTGATGGCATTACTCCCCCTGTCGCTAATGATGATATTGCCAGCTGAGTCCAAACATAAGAAAGTACTGTTAGCGACCAAACTGTCCTCTGTCCCTGTAGAGACACAGGAACTGAGGGGGTGTCCTTCTCGAGAGAAGAAATGGACACATTTGGGACTCCTGTCTAGCACCACGATTCCATCAGCTGACAGCTTAACGTCTCTAGGGCGATACAACTGTCCTATTCCGATGCAGGACTTGAATTTGAGGAGTTTCGAGTATACGCACACTCTGTTGTTGTAGTGATCTGCAACTAACACATCTCCGTTAGTGTCGATACAGAGTCCTTCGGGCCAGTTAAACTCTCCTTCCTTGTTGCCTCCAGTTCCAGTTCTGTTGATGAGTTTGTGATCTTTCTTTCTGAACTGTAACAATGCATGGTGCGCTATGTCGGTTACGAATATGGACTCTTTGTTAATAGCTATTCCCCATGGCCACGTGAGCTTATCATTCCTGAATTGTGCAACAAACTCTCCCTTTAAAGACACTATTTGCACACGACTGTTCCCAATATCTGCTACGTACATTAGCTCAGTGGATTCATCGAATGCTATTCCTCTGGCAATCAACTCATTAGCACCTTCACCATACTTCCCAGCTGTTAATACCGGTTCTCGCTTGAGAGAATAATCCGGTATCTCACACGGGACTATCTCTCCTAGCTCGGATATCAGCTGTCGGATTGTGTCCGTATTTTGACACCTTAAGACGGGACATAGGAATGTGGCAGATGGTCCCAGTTTCTCAATGCCCTGTTGGTAGGCTTGTGTGGCCTGTTCATGGAACTCTAGGTTTGGGTTAACCTTTATGCTCATTTCCATCATTTGTTGTTGTACCCTTTCGAGTTCTTCTATGGCAGCGATACGAGTGGCCTCTTTGTTCCTGTGGTCCTCTCGCAGCTCACGGACCCTCTGGAGGAGAGCGTCCCTCCTCGCGATCAGCTGATCGATTAGCGGATCGAATGTTTGGTGGATGATAGTGGCGACATTGTCGAAATGTGCCATTTTATCGAAAGTTACATTTGTAGGCATATTAGTGGCCATTTTAGTTTCTGTTATGAATTGAGTTTATTCAAATAATATAATTAATCTAATACAAATCTATCTTATACTTGTGTAACCAGAGAAAACCAAATTACGTCAATGGTTGCTATGGTAATTATTGGAAAGAAGGGAATTTTATTGGATAATTGTGTCTACATGTGACTCAATTAACCAATAAAATTCCCTAACTTTCCAGTAACCATAGCATAGCCAAACCATTGTTTGAATAATATTAGAATTATACGCGCTAAAATAGTTGGCGCCTGAATTTGTTCATTTATAAGTTAGTTAGTAGTTTCTAATCTTCCCCGCCTAAACACAATCAGATCGAAATACTCTAGCCATTTATGTTCAGTGACCATCTACCTTGAAATGAACGATTATATAACCCAAACATAGTGGTAGGGAATTGAAAGTTTGGTTGTATTGTTGGCCCATCTTTATTCTTCGCTATATCATCGACATTATTATCTAAAGTAGCTAGTGTTCCAGAATGGTCATCTTTTCTAAGTACTACAAGGTAGCTAGATATTTCGTACTCTGAGACAGTGGAACTACCAGTTGTTGTTGAAACAATATCTATATTTCTAATAGTCCACCAGTGGGCACAAGCTGGATTAGATAGAGATGATTAGAGACTATATTAGAAAGGGTCCTAATTATCGGTCTACAAATTTAGTTAAAAGTCTACCAAAGTCGTTATACCTCTAACAAATTTTCTAATATGTCTAACAGATTTTCCATTACCAAAATTACTAGAAATTTTATCAAAATCAATGAGAAGTGTAACAAAATACCTGAAAAGTCTGACAAAATTATTGAAAAGCCTAACAAAATTACTAAAAAGTCTAACAAAATTTTTTGTAATTTCTTACAAATCATTGAATAGTCGTCTAACAAAATTAATGATAAGCCTAACAAAATTAGTGAAAAGTATAACAAAATTAATGAAATATACAAAGTTACTGAAACTGCAAACTGCACTAATTAACCTAATCCTACAATTAATGAAAAGTCTGACTTTTCAGTAAATTTGTTAGACTTTTTAGTAATTTTGTTAGACTTTTTGGTAATTTTGGTAATGGAAAATCTGTTAGACATTTCACAAATTTTGTTAGAGGTATAACGAATTTTGGTAGACTTTTAACTAAATTTGTTAGACCGTTAATTATAATCCTATTAGAAATAGTTGTTTTGGGACGTAGAGTAGACTACAGTTTTTTAAAACCAATTCTTTGCATGGAAATAAGGTAGAAAATCCGATAGTTAGAATAAACCGATTGTAAATATATCGAAATAGAAATTTCTTACACATTTAAATTATTAGTTAGTTACTAAAACCCGATTACGTTAGTTAGAAACCCGGTGTTAGAAATTCCGGGTTCGACTTATTAGAGTGACAGACTACAAATCTATAATTCAATCCTCTGAGCTTTGTCCTTAAATTTCTCGATGAATTTCTCGATTTCGATGAAAGTCATCCAAGGTCGCCAAGCATCTCATCCTCTATAGTGGAACGGAGATAGGTTTTGATAAGCTTTTCACCATGGAAGTCTTATATAGACTATAGTAGGTTTGCAAAGAGGGAAAGACACTCTACGAAGTCCGTGTCCACAAAGTTTAAGATTGCCTCTGCTCCTTTCCTTATTCACCGCTCGTGTCCTCGAAAGAACTCCACGGTCTCTAAAACTACTTCAGCTTTCGCCACTGACAAACCATCTTGTCATACTTAGGCTCTTGAGCAGTGATGTTTTTTTTGGGGTGGCTCGGGGGGGGCGGTTATACCCCAGGGGGTTACATTCTATAGAATGTAACATGAAGTTAAAAATTTTGTCGCCATTTTAACTTACCCTCATTTAATATCATTATAGTTCTAAGTTCTCTATGGATCTATTATAACAGATTTACGATGATTTTTTTCAAAATTTCTCAATTTCCTATCATCCTATAATAGTTTATTTGTGAAATTTGAGCAGTGTAGACAGATCATGAACAAGGTTTCTAAACCTATGGCATGTACCTATAGCATGTACCACTTCATTATTGGGGGCCGTTTTCACCTATGTTTTCTAAGAAAATGCTAAATTTGAAAAAGGAGCGGCCCCCCCACTTCTTTTTTGGCAAAACACCACTGCTGCTCTTGAGTTCCTTCTTCTGTACACTGTGTCCTTGTTCGTTAGCATCATTACGTTACAGCTCTTTTGCATTTCGAGGAACTTGTCATGTGGAACAGTAGATGAGAAAACTTGTGAAGTCAGAAACAGAAATAACAACTGGATTCAACCTGTGGCCCAACAATGTATAAAACACTCTTGGGCCATGACTTTTCAACCTGGGGGGCGGGACCCCCAAGGGGGTCGCGAAGGCTTTATAGGGGTCGCTTAAACTTCCGAAAAATTTATATCAATCGTTAAAATCGACCGAGATAGAAGTCAAAACTTATTCTAATTATCTACATTGAAATGCGTTAATTGTGTGGACATTGTGCATGTACTTAAAGTGCAGTGCGCTTGTGTAATGTGCACGCAATATTTACGCAATGAGCTTTGAGGGCATTCACGATGATTTTGAATTATATAGCATTGTTGTTATTTCATAATTCTCAGAATATGCTTGAAACTTGAGGTGCATCGATTTAATTATACGTACAATATGAATACTTATTACACATGAATAAAAACTTTGACATTAACATAATCATTGTGGGGGGTCGCGAGCATTTCCACATCTGTAAAAGGGGTCGCATGGTACAAAAGGTTGAAACTCCCTGCTTTGGGCAAATGCTCTCTCTCTCATCCGCTGTTGCACGCCATGGAGGCGACCTGACATATTTTTGGCATTGTGTCACATCGTAGCATTGTGTCACAGCTTCCCCCGCTACGTAAATCTTTATTGTCGCGAGTACCTCCGTAAGCTTGTTTGTGATGGCGGCCATTGTCCCGTAAAAGTTATAGAATTCCTCCCTGATGGCTTCCTACACACACGTAACGAATACACAAATATATCTGCTCGCGTTTGCCACTGTCCCGAGTCTCGTCGCACATCAAGGAGAATAAGTGCACTTGGTTAATCTCAGCCTCTATACATACTCGGGACAGTGGCAAACGCGAGCAGATATATTTGTGTATTCGTTACGTGTATCGGAGGGAGCAATCAGGGAGGAATTCTATAACTTTACGGGACAATGGTCGCCATCACAAACAAGCTTACGGAGGTACTCGCGACAATAAAGATTTATCGCCTCCACGGCGTGCAACAGTGGATGAGAGAGAGCATTTGCCCAAAGGGTGTTTTATCCATTGTTGGGCCACAGGTTGAATCTAGTTGTTATTTCTGTTTCTGACTTCACAAGTTTTTCTCATCTAATGTTCCACATGACAAGTTCCTCGAAATGCAAAAGAGCTGTAACGTAATGAGCTAACGAACGTGGACACAGTGTACAGAAGAAGGAACTCAAGAGCCTAAGTATGACAAGATAGTCTTGTCAGTGGTGTCAGCTGAAGTAGTTTTAGAGACCGTGGAGTTCTTTTCGAGGACACGAGCGGTGAATAAGGAAAGGAGCAGAGGAATGTTAAACTTTGTGGACACGGACTTCGTAGTGTGTCTTTCCCTCTTTGCAAACCTACTAAGTCTATATAAGACTTCCATGGTGAAAAGCTTATCAAAACCTATCTCCGTTCCACTATAGAGGATGAGATGCTTGGAGACCTTGGATGACTTTCATCGAGAAATTTAAGGACAAAGCTCAGAGGATTGAATTAAAGATTTGTAGTCTGTCACTCTAATACAGTCGAACCCGGAATTTCTAATACCGGTTTTTTAACTAAAGTAATCGGGTTTTAGTAACTAACTAATAATTCTAAATGTGTAAGAAAATTCTATTTTGATATATTTACAATCGGTTTATTCTAACTATCGGATTTTTCTTACTTCATTTCCATGCAAAGAATTGGTTAAAAAAGAAGATTTCGACAGTAGTCTACTCTAAGTCCCAAAACAACTATTTCTAATATCCTCTCTAATAATGAACAGGCCTTATTATAACGTAGGTCACGGGTGGGTGTATTTTTCATTCTTCGGCCTGTGACGTAGGCGCTGTTCTATATGGGATCGTGCGCGGCAATGATGCGCATAATCTCGATAAATTCCTATGGTTCTGAGGCCTGTAATTGTATCCAATGCTTGCAGGTTAACTCTCCTCGTCTATACATCTCCCTCATGATGAGCACGAATAGCACTGTTCTGTACTGCACACACCTAGATCGATTCAAGTAATGGCGGTTGTTGGCTATTATATCCTGATTACCGATGAGATTCATTTGCTGCGCTTTTTCAGTTTACCCATTTCACCATGGCTGTGTTGTGAGGGTTGATGTTCTCGTGACCCTTAATCCCCTATCCTTTCCATAGCTGCAGTTCTTGTATCCAGTTTTCACCCACTCTTCCGGGGAAGAGTGGATGATTTTAATGTCCTGCACTTCAGCAGACATGGGGTCAAGCCCTTTAAAAAGGGCTTAAGTCCAAGCTCAAGCCCTTAATATTGGGCTTATGTCCGGACTGAAGTCTTTTAATCTAATACGAGCCCTTCGGTCTCGGTCGCTTTGCGACAGATCGGTGCTACGCACTTCAAGTTAACGGCCGCAGTGCGGCCTTACTACTCACAAAATGGTAAAGGGACGTTATGATTTTGAATTTTCATTAATTTGTTGACCTATTTGTGTAAACAACAACAACAACAACAACAACAAATACTCATATTAGAATTTATAAATGCGAAATTCGTGTTCAGCATACTTGTTTACCTATAATATCCGTTGAAAGCTAACTTCTAGGTTGATTTTGAATTTTAATTAATTTTTTTATTTATTTGTGTCAACAACAACAACAAATATTCATATTATAAATTTATAAATGCGAAATTCGTGTTCAGCATACTTGTTTACCTATAATACCCGTTGAAAGCTAACTTCTAGGTTGATTTTGAATTTTCATTAATTTGTTTACATATTTTGTGTAAACAACAACAACAAATATTCATATTATAATTTTTAAACGCGAAATACGTGTTCAGCACACTTGTTTACCTATAATACCCGTTGGAAGCTAACTTCTAGGTTGATTTTGAATTTTAATTAATTTGTTTACCTATTTTGTGTAAACAACAACAATAAATATTCATATTAGAAGTTTATAAATGCGAAATTCGAAATCAGCATACTTGTTTACCTATAATACCCGTTGAAAGCTAACTTCTAGGTTGATTTTGAATTTTCATTAATTTGTTTACCTTTTTGTGTAAACAACAACAAATATTCATATTAGAAATTTATAAATGCGAAATTCGTGTTCAGCATATTTGTTTACCTATTATATCATTTGTTACCAATTTTACATTTGACAGTTAGTTTATATCTCATATATTAATGCGGTTTCTATTCCCCCATCACTTTAATACAATCCGGACAAACACACACACACACACAACAATCGAGATTTAATAATACGAGCCCTTCGGTCTCGGTCGCTTCGCGACGGATCACTCTCTCACAAAAGTCGCTTCGCGACTTTTGTTCGTTCGTATTAGGCACTACGCGATACAATTAACGGCCGCTTCGCGGCCTTTCCCTCTCCAAAAGCAATCACATTAATAATGAGTTTTAATAGCTCAATAAATTTCAGTTGCACGATAAGAAAGCTCGAATCAAAATAATACTAAAAGAAAAACAGGCAATAGAATAGACAATGATTGATTGGTTAAATTAATTTATTTTCAATCAATCAAATTGGAGCCTCAGAAAATATTTCTATTATGCACAATTTATTTATACTAATTGATGAAATCTGCTAATCCATACTAATAAACCCTCGAATTTAATTGGCCAACATATTTTGTCACCTTCAAATGTGAATATTTCTCTTCAAAAACCAATAGATCGTTGTCGCTGTACAAAATTACCCCTGTATAAAAATTTTCAGCTTTCTGGGACTCGTAGTCTTTTCAATTAATTCTGGACAAACACACACACACACAAACAAACACACAAACACACAAACAACAATTTCGCTTTTAATATACGAGCCCTTCGGTCTCGGTCGCTTCGCGACGGATCACTCTCTCACAAAAGTCGCGAAGCGACTTTTGTTCGTTCGTATTAGGCACTACGCGATACAATTAACGGCCGCTTCGCGGCCTTTCCCTCCCGAAAAGCAATCATATTAATAATGAGCTTTAATAGCTCAATAAATTTCAGTTGCACGTTAAGGATAGCTCGAATCAAAATAATACTAAAAGAAAAACAGGCAATAGAATAGACAAATGATTGATTGGTTAGATGAATTTATTTTCAATCAATCAGATTGCAGCCTCAAAAAATATTTCTATTATGCACAATCTATTTATACTAATTGATGAAATCTGCTAATTCATACTAACAAACCCTCGAATTTAATTGGCTAACATATTTTGTCACCTTCAAATGTAAATATTTCTCTTCAAAAACCAATAGATCGTTGTCGCAGTATAGAATTACCCCTGTATACAAATTTTCAGCTTTCTGGGACTCGTAGTCTTTCCAATTAATTCTGGACAAACAAACAAACAAACAGACAACAATTCCTCTTTTTATATACGAGCCCTTCGGTCTCGGTCGCTTCGCGACGGATCACTCTCTCACAAAAGTCGCGAAGCGACTTTTGTTCGTTCGTATTAAGCACTACGCGATACAATTAACGGCCACTTCGCGGCCTTTCCCTCCCCAAAAGCAATCACATTAATAATGAGCTTTAATAGCTCAATAAATTTCAGTTGCACGATAAGAAAGCTCGAATCAAAATAATACTAAAAGAAAAACAGGCAATAGAATAGACTAATGATTGATTGGTTAAATGAATTTATTTTCAATCAATCAAATTGCAGCCTCAGAAAATATTTCTATTATGCACAATCTATTTATACTAATTGATGAAATCTGCTAATCCATACTAATAAACCCTCGAATTTAATTGGCTAACAAATTTTGACACCTTCAAATGTGAATATTTCTCTTCAAAAACCAATAGATCGTTGTCGCAGTACAAAATTACCCCTGTATACTAATTTTCAGCTTTCTGGGACTCGTAGTCTTTCGAATTAATTCTGGACAAACAAACAAACAGACAACAATTCCTCTTTTTAGATAGACGAGCCCTTCGGTCTCGGTCGCTTTGCGACAGATCACTCTCTCACAAAAGTCGCTTCGCGACTTTTGTTCGTTCGTGTTAGGCACTACGCAATACAATTAACGGCCGCTTCGCGGCCTTTCCCTCCCCAAAAGCAATCACATTAATAATGAGTTTTAATAGCTCAATAAATTTCAGTTGCACGATAAGAAAGCTCGAATCAAAATAATACTAAAAGAAAAACAGGCAATAGAATAGACAAATGATTGATTGGTTAAACGAATTTATTTTCAATCAATCAGATTGCAGCCTCATAAAATATTTCTATTATGCATAATCTATTTATACTAATTGATGAAATCTGCTAATCCATACTAACAAACCCTCGAATTTAATTGGCTAACATATTTTGTCGCCTTCAAATGTGAATATTTCTCTTCAAAAACCAATAGATCGTTGTCGCAGTACAAAATTACCCCTGTATACATATTTTCAGCTTTCTGGGACTCGTAGTCTTTCCAATTAATTCTGGACAAACAAACAAACAGACAACAATTCCTCTTTTTATATATAGATAGATAGATTTAGAAATCCATACCGTATTTTATTGAATAAGAGCCTTGAAAAGGCCTTGAAGCTCATCTATAAACTTAAGCCCTTTTTTTAAAGGAGGACTTAAGTCCGGATTTAAGCCCTCTCAAAAATGGGCTTAAGTCCAAAGGGTTTGGTCCCATGCCTGCCCTGCAGCAATGACAGAAAGCATGGTTGTTAATTTTGGAGTGCTCAAGCCAATATCTATCTCCATACATATTATTATTGAAATTTCTCAACTTTCCACCAAACACGGTTGTAGGGTATGATTCTAGAAAAGGCGGAATGCTTTAGGTTAGCCCTGTTGTATGACAGTTTAACTACGTTGTATTATTATAACCATGGATATTCCAGGCTCCAGCCATGACAGTTTCATACAAAGAAGTTGTAGAATTGTCATTGGTAGTTAAACTGTCATGGCTAGAATATCCATGGTTATAATAATACAAGGTAGTTCAAACTGTCATACAACAGCCCAACCCCTTCCACAACCATTGAATTATCCTATCTGTGACGTTTGGATAGGAGCTACAGAGTTGTACAAACATCAGGAAGCTAATAACAGTAGTACAGACACATTCAAAATATACGAACTAAAAGGGAGTGTCGGGTGTGTAAACATTGTCTGAGAATCCTCAAATCTAACTAAATGTGTTAAGATGGTGGGGGGGGGGATACGACTAAAATTAACTCGTTGTTGGCACACTAACAATAATATATTTAATCTTGTGTCCCACCCAGGGGTTTATCTAGGATTTTCGTGGCTGGCACTTTATTATGGAGGTGTAAATTTGTACGGCACCTAAAGGTATTAGCCATAATACAAAATCAGTATATTTCAATGAATCGTCATTATTTTAAGGAGGTAAATTGCAACGGTGCACAAACTGTTGTTTATCCAAGCATTTCTGGACCAGAAAATCTGGCCATACACCCTGCACCTAATTAGTGCCAACCCTGCACCTAAATCGAATCGCAATTCATGCACTTTTTCACCACAACTGATGCCTGGCCGGCACCTAAAAGTGCCGGCCAGGCACCTAGATAAACCCCTGGTCCCACCAGGGGTTCATTAGGTTCATTAGGTTCATTAGGTTTATTAGGTTTATTAGGTTTATTAGGATTTATTAGGGGTTTATTAAACCCCTGGTGATAAACGCATGTTCTCAACTGGTGATAGTCTAACTGAGTGAGACACTGACTATTATTTTATTTTACTGTGATTTCTTCTTTATTCCTTTTGTTTTTCCCAATTGTATTCTTTACAAAATTTTGAACCATGGATTTAAATTAGATATAATATATAAATTTTCATTGATTTAATGATTTTGGTCCGAGTATAGTTTGACCCAATTAATCCCCTCAATATTCGCTTAATTAATTCAATATTTTGATTAATCCGGTTAATATTCGGTTAATTGCCTCAAAGTACGTTGTTAATTAATGTATTTATATCACTCGTGTAATAGAGTAGTATTGTAAGTATCAAAGTATAGTACTGTATTTCTCAGAGTGGTCAGGCCATGGCCTGACCACTCTCCAACCCCTGGTCCAAACCTCTGGTGGGGCACAAGGAGGGCACACTCAAATTCAGATGCTCCATGGCCTATTTAATATTCGGCCGTGTATGTCACAGAGAAGGCCAAAAAAATAGAAGGCCAGTTTCTAATTTTCATTTTAGGATAAACTATGCCTCTTTATTGTTATTATTTGGGTTGTATATGAGGTAATCAACCATTGCGAGTCCAATGGAACCACTTTTGAGAATCTGAGATTTGTGGTTAAGCTGTTTAGGCGCCATTTAATGATGACACAACAAATATACAAAATATACAATTCGAGTCCAAAGAACAACGAGAAAATGAAGATAATTTGCTAATATACTTAGTATACATTTTCCGAATATATAATGAGAATGAATATGTATAAACCAGCAATTATATACGTTTTATGGACGAAAATAGTAAGTTGTAACTCGGATACTACTTGTAATTTAGCATGTGGTTGCTTTATAATTTTTAAAATTTTTTAGAATGTCGCCATTTTGTGATTTAGTAGCCTTTGGGGTATGAAATATATCCCTATTTTAGTATTTCTGTTATAAAATTATTAGAAAGTAGGAAGAAACTGAAATTAATGATATTTGAAATTTTTTTTCATTTTTCCATAAATTGTTACCGTCATCATTAAATGGCGCCTAAATAGCTTAACCACAAATCTCAGATTCTCAAAAGTGGTTCCATTGGACTCGCAATGGTTGATTACCCCATATACAACTCAAATGATAACAATAGGAGGCATAGTTTATCCTATAATGAAATTTATAAACTGGCCTTCTATTTTTATGGCCTTCTCGGTGACATACACGGCCGTATATTAAGTAGGCCATGGATGCTCGTTAGCGTGGTTATTGTTAATCTTAAATTTCCTTATTATTATAGTATTGTAAAGACTTGTTCAATTTGTTGTCTCCATTTTATAATTTGTTCTTGCATATTTACATTTATAAATGCAAAATTTTATGAATTACTTTTAATAAAAACTTTCTTAACATCGTCCCATGATGTCTATTATCTACTATGATTAATACATTAAATCCTACAAATTTAACAAAGAAGATACTTACTATTTAATTGATTATAGTTGTTTATTTTATAAATCAATCTATATTATTAAAACTTGATTGTTGTGTGTATGTTTGTGACACACACAAACTAACACAGACAAACACAAAACATTGTGCTTTTAATATAGAGATTGATTACCAGGATAGCATTCTGTACAATAAAACAGTTTAATTTTCCTCTTATTCAGTTTACACCATTTTAATAATACCAATAAATAAACAAATAAATAAATATACAAATTAGAAACATTGAAGAGGATAATTAGCATTATAAGACACGACACAAATGGTTCCTAATTTGGAGATACTAACTCCATAGGGCTCGCTAAACTCCCCTAAGGCATTTCCTTTCCTTCCCAAGGTGAGAATATACTGTCCCGATTCCGTATATACCTTGATGGCAATACTCGCATAGTCGCTAATGATGATATTGCCAGCTAAGTCCAAACATAAGAAAGTACTGTTAGCGACCAAACTGTCCTCTGTCCCTCTAGAGACACAGGAACTGAGGGGGTGTCCTTCTCGAGAGAAGAAATGGACACATTTGGGACTCCCGTCTAGCACCACGATTCGATCAGCTGACAGCTTAACGTCTCTTGGGTAATGCAGATGTCCTATTCCGATGCAGGACTTGAATTTTAGGAGTTTCGAGTATACGCACACTCTGTTGTTGCCGCTATCTGCAACTAACACATCTCCGTTAGTGTCGATACAGAGTCCACAGGGCCAGTTAAACTCTCCTTCCTTGTTGCCTCTAGTACCAGTTCTGTTGATAAGTTTGTGATCTTTCTTTCGGAACTGTAACAATGCATGGTACCATCTGTCGGTTACGAATATGGACTCTTTGTTAACAGCTATTCCCCATGGACTTCCTAGCTTATCATTCCTGAATTGTGCCACAAACTCTCCCTTTAAAGACACTATTTGCATACGACTGTTCCCATAATCTGCTACGTACATTAGTTCAGTCGATTCATCGAATGCTATTCCTGCGGCTTTCAACTCATTAGCACCTGCACCTAACTTCCCAGCTGTTAATACCGGTTCTCGCTTGAGAGAATAGTCCGGTATCTCACACGGGACTATCTCTCCTAGCTCGGATATCAGCTGTCGGATTGTGTCCGTATTTTGACACCTGAAGACGGGACATAGGAATGTGGCAGATGGTCCCAGTTTCTTAATGCCCTGTTTGTAGACTTGTTTGGCTTGTTCATGGTACTCTAGGTTTGGGTTAACCTTTATGCTCATTTCCATCATTTGTTGCTGTACCCTTTCCAGTTCTTCTATGGCAGCGATGCGAGTGGCCTCTTTGTTCCTGTGGTCCTCTCGCAGCTCACGGACCCTCTGGAGGAGAGCGTCCCTCCTCGCGATCAGCTGATCGATTAGGGAATCGAATGTTTGGTGGATGATAGTGGCAACATTGTCGAATTGTGCCATTTTATCAAAAGTTACATTTGTAGGCATATTAGTGGCCATTTTAGTTTCTGTTGCTAGTTGAGTTTATTCAAATAATATAATTAATCTATTACAGATCTATCTTATACTTGTGTAACTTGAGAATACCAAAGTACGTCAATGGTTGCTATGGTAATTATTGGAAAGAAGATAATTTTATTGGATAATTGTGTCTACTGTGACTCAATAAACCAATAAAATCCCTAACTTTCCAGTAACCATAGCATAGCCGAACCATTTTTTGAATAATATTAGAATTCTACGCGCCAAAATAGTTGGCGCCTGAATTTGTTCTTTGAAAGGATCGTTAATAGTTTCTAATCTTTCCCCGCCTAAACACAATCAGATCCAATTTATGGCGCCTTTTGTTTAGCTTAGAGATATCGTAAATATAAATTCCCACTTAAACTAGCTGATTATTAGTTAACTTGTGTATAATACACTTTGTAACTATTATTATACCATTGTAACATTATCAAAAACCTATTTCCAATGTATCTTGTCTCTAGAAATTGATTTAATGCTTAGTCATCCAAACGAACGAATATTCGAATATTCGTTCGTTTACAAAAAGGTTCGTTCCTTACATTTCGAATATTCGTTTCAGCCTACGTTAAAGGCACTATATTTTGCTCCAAAAATGCCTCCAAAAGAAAATGCTGTAGAATAACTGATTGAAATAACTGATTGGATGCATGAATATACTCTCGACCAATTAAATTACAGCCTCTGTTAGGCATTCTATAATGCACACTTAACAATTCATAGAAAATCCTTTTATACTCGATAATCCATACTGGGACAACCCTCAAATTTCACTGTTAAAAGTTGTTACCTTGGAAATGTGAATTATCTAAAATCGTGACTCTAGGTGCACATCTGTAATCCATGAGACATCTATCCTGAAATTTCAGTTCTTAGTTAATACAACTCTGTTCTTTGGAGAGGAATGGTTACGGATAAATAATATACCAAGGCAGTCATTTCAATACTAGGCACTATACTATAGTATAGTCGGCACAGTAACAAGTTAAAACTATGGAAATGGTATAAAGGGATGTAAATATAAACTGAGCCCTAGTAGAGCTGATAAGTATCTTCAATATTAAATATGTAGAGCCATTATAATTGGAATTACAGTATACCGGTTAATTGAGACAAATGTCCAGGAGACCAATAATATCTGTATTCATCCATACCGGTATAGATAAAAAATTTGTTCTACTTTCAACTAATTTTGTTAAAAATATATCCCATAGATAATATATACAGTATATTTGCCGGCTAAAGGAGCATAAATTGAAGAGAAGAAATTTTCCCACATTTGTAATACAAACCGAGCGTTTTAGGGCAAAGTATTTAAGCGCAATACATTGTCAATCAGACGCAAAACGACCGAGACCGAAAGGCTTCATAAATACGAAATTCGTGTTCAGCATACTTGTTTACCTATTTATACAATTGGTAAGTTATTTTATATCTCAAATATAAATGCTGTTTCTATTCCCCTGTCACTTTAACAAAATCCGAACAATAAACGAATTGAATAGTAGATTTAGGCGCCATAATTTGGATCTGATTGTGTTTAGGCGGGGAAAGATTAGAAAATACTAAACTAACTTATAAATGAATAAATTCAGGCGCCAACTATTTGGCGATTAGAATTCCAATATTATTCAAACAATGGTTTGGCTATGCTATGGTTACTGGAAAGTAATTACCATAGCAACCATTGACGTACTTTGGTATTCTCAGGTTACACAAGTATAAGATAGATCTGTAATAGATTAATTATATTATTTCAATAAACTCAATTCTCAACTAAAACTAAAATGGCCACTAATATGCCTACAAATGTAACTTTCGATAAAATGGCACATTTCGACAATGTCGCCACTATCATCCACCAAACATTCGATCCCCTAATCGGTCAGCTGATCGCGAGGTGGGACGCTCTCCTCCAGAGGGTCCGTGAGCTGCGAGAGGACCACAGGAACAAAGAGGCCACTCGCATCGCTGCCATAGAAGAACTCGAAAGGGTACAGCAACAAATGATGGAAATGAGCATAAAGGTTAACCCAAACCTAGAGTTCCATGAACAGGCCAAACAAGCCTACCAACAGGGCATTAAGAAACTGGGACCATCTGCCACATTCCTATGTCCCATCTTAAGGTGTCAAAACAAGGACACAATCCGACAGCTGATATCCGAGCTAGGAGAGATAGTCCCGTGTGAGATACCGGACTATTCTCTCAAGCGAGAACCGGTTTTAAGAGCTGGGAAGTTAGGTGTAGGTGCTAATGAGTTGAAAGCCGCAGGAATTGCATTCGATGAATCCACTGAGCTAATATACGTTCAGATTATGAGAACAGTCGTGTGCAAATAGTCTCATTAAAGGGAGAGTTTGTGGCACAATTCAGGAATGATAAGCTCAGGTTGCCACATGGAATAGCTGTTAACAAAGAGTCCATATTCGTAGCCGACACATTGAACCATGCATTGTTACAGTTCAGAAAGAAAGATCACAAACTTATTAACAGAACTGGAACTGGAGGCAACAAGGAAGGAGAGTTTAAATGGCCCTATGGACTCTGTATCGACACTAACGGAGATGTGTTAGTTACAGATAGCGACAACAACAGAGTGTGCTTATACTCGAAACTCCTCAAATTCAAGTCCTGCATCGGAATAGGACAGCTGTATCACCCTAGTGACGTTAAGCTGTCAGCTGATCGAATCGTGGTGCTAGACTGGAGTCCCAAATGTGTCCATTTCTTCTCTCGAGAAGGACACCCCCTCAGTTCCTGTGTCTCTACAGGGACAGAGGACAGTTTGGTCGCTAACCCTACCTTCTTCTGTTTGGACTCAGCTGGCAATATCATCATTAGCGACTTTGATACTAATGCCATCAAGGTGTATACGGAATCGGGACAGCATATTCTCACCTTGGGAAGGAAAGGAAATGCCTTAGGGGAGTTTATCGAGCCCTATGGAGTTTGTATCTCCAAATTAGGAACCATTTGTGTCGTGTCTTATAATGCTAATTATCCTCTTCAATGTTTTTAGTTTGTTTATTTATTTATTTGTTTATTTATTGCTATTATTAAAATGGTGTAAACTGAATAAGAGTCAAACTAAACTGTTTTATTGTACAGAATGCTATCCTGGAAAATTATATCTCTATATTAAAAGCGCAATTGTTGTCTGTTTGTTTGTGTGTTTGTCCAGAATTGATTGAGAAGACTACGAGTCCCAGAAAGCTGAAAATTTGTATACAGGGGTTATTTTGTACTGCGTTAACGATCTATTGGATTTTGAAGAGAAATATTCACATTTTTTTAGCCAATTAAATTCGAGGGTTTTAGTATTGATTATCTAAATTATTCAATTAGTATAAATAGCCTGTGCATAATGGAAATATTTTCTGAGGCTGCAATCTGATTGATTGAAAATAAGTTAATTTAACCAATCAATCGTTTGTCTATTCTATTGCATGTTTTTATTTTAGTATTAGTATTTGCAACTGGAATTTATTGAGCTACTAATGGGAGTATTTGAATTACCCAAACAAATTACATGTAATATGTTGTAATTACAATGTGTAGCATTTATTAATTGAATGCTAAACAATTTAATATGTTTAGGAAATTCAAATACTCCCATTAATAGCTCAATAAATTTCAGTTGCACGATAAGGAAGTTCGAATCCAAATAATACTGAAAGAAAACATGCAATAATACAGACAAATTATTGATTGTTTAGATGAATTAATTTTAGGCACAGCTTTAATTTTAGATTTTTTTTCATTTAGCAGTATTATAATTTGTTATTTCAATTGCCTGTAACTGAGTATATTAGTATTCTCTTAATTCAACTTTATATTATGACATGTGCTGCCCAATTGAGAATTATCCTAAATTAAATATGTGGGCTTTCCCTAACAACACAGTGGGTCATTGGAATGCAGCGTAGTCAGGCATTACTGGCATAGGAGGGATGGGAGGAATCTCGAGTCGTACAATATCTTCTAAATGCCGATATGTCCCTATTGGTCCCGTGTGTCACACAGGAACCTCACTTCTTGAGGTGAGCTATATTGACCAGGTGGACCATGGGTCATGTCTCATGGGTCATGGGTCACGGCTCTGTGATCCATGACCCGTTTGGAATTTCGATGTTTGTCCAGTTATAGTACGAATCAAATTCACCCAGAAACATTAGAGTATTTCTTTGGTATTAGAAGTCTACCTAAATTAATTGATTGACAAGCATCATACATCTATCTATCTATATATAAAAAGAGGAATTGTTGTGTGTTTGTGTGTGTGTGTGTGTGTGTGTGTGTTTGTCCAGAATTGATTGGAAAGACTACGAGTCCCAGAAAGCTGAAAATTTGTATACAGGGGTAATTTTATACTGCGACAACGATCTATTGGTTTTTGAAGAGAAATATTCACATTTGAAGGTGACAAAATATGTTAGCCAATTAAATTCGAGGGTTTGTTAGTATGAATTAGCAGATTTCATCAATTAGTATAAATAGATTGTGCATAATAGAAATATTTTTTGAGGCTGCAATCTGATTGATTGAAAATAAATTCATCTAACCAATCAATCATTAGTCTATTCTATTGCCTGTTTTTCTTTTAGTATTATTTTGATTCGAGCTTTCTTATCGTGCAACTGAAATTTATTGAGCTATTAAAGCTCATTATTAATATGATTGCTTTTGGGGAAGGAAAGGCCGCGAAGCGGCCGTTAATTGTATCGCGTAGTGCCTAACACGAACGAACAAAAGTCGCTTCGCGACTTTTGTGAGAGAGTGATCCGTCGCGAAGCGACCGAGACCGAAGGGCTCGTATATAAAAAGAGGAATTGTTGTGTGTTTGTGTGTTTGTGTGTTTGTTTGTTTGTTTGTCCAGAATTAATTGGAAAGATTAAGAGTCCCAGAAAGCTGAAAATTTGTATACAGGGGTAATTTTGTATTGCGACAACGATCTATTGGTTTTTGAAGAGAAATATTCACATTTGAAGGTGACAAAATATGTTGGCTAATTAAATTCGAGGGTTTGTTAGTATGGATTAGCAGATTTCATCAATTAGTATAAATAGATTGTGCATAATAGAAATATTTTTTGAGGCTGCAATCTGATTGATTGAAAATAAATTCATCTAACCAATCAATAATTAGTCTATTCTATTGCCTGTTTTTCTTTTAGTATTATTTTGATTCGAGCTTTCTTATCGTGCAACTGAAATTTATTGAGCTATTAAAACTCATTATTAATGTGATTGCTTTTGGGGAGGGAAAGGCCGCGAAGCGGCCGTTAATTGTATCGCGTAGTGTCTAACACGAACGAACAAAAGTCGCGAAGCGACTTTTGTGAGAGAGTGATCCGTCGCGAAGCGACCGAGACCGAAGGGCTCGTATTATTAAATCTCGATTGTAATGTGTTTGTTTGTGTGTGTGTGTGTTTGTTTGTCCGGATTGTATTAAAGTGATGGGGGAATAGAAACCGCAATTAATATTGGGATATAAACTAACTTTCAAATGTTATAATAGGTAAACAAATGTTATAATAGGTAAACAAGTATGCTGAACACGATTTTCGCGGTTATAATTTTCTAATATGAATATTTGTTGTTGTTGTTTACACAAAATAGGTAAACAAATTAATGAAAATTCAAAATCAACCTAGAAGTTAGCTTTCAACGGGTATTATGGGTAAACAAGTATGCTGAACACGAATTTCGCGTTTATAAATTTCTCATGTTAATATTTGTTGTTGTTGTTGACACAAAATAGGTAAACAAATTAATGAAAATTCAAAATCAACCTAGAAGTTAGCTTTCAACGGGTATTATAGGTAAACAAGTATGCCGAACACGAATTTCGCGTTTAAAATTTTATAATATGAATATTTGTTGTTGTTGTTGACACAAATAGGTAAACAAATTAATGAAAATTAAAATCAAGCAAGAAGTTTGCTCTCAACGGGTATTATAGGTAAACAAGTATGCTGAACACGAATTTCGCATTTATAAATTTATAATATGAATATTTGTTGTTGTTGTTGACACAAAATAGGTAAACAAATTAATTAAATTCAAAATCAAGCAAGAAGTTCGCTCTCAACGGGTATTATAATTTATATGTAAACAAGTGTGCTGAACACGAATTTCGCATTTATAAAATTATAATATGAGTATTTGTTGTTGTTGTTGTTTACACAAATAGGTAAACAAATTAATGAAAATTCAAAATCATAACGTCCCTTTCTACCATTTCCATGGTAAAAGTGTGAAGAGTAAGGCCGCACAGCGGCCGTTAACTTGAGGTGCGTAGCACCGATCTGTCGCAAAGCGACCGAGACCGAAGGGCTCGTATATTTTAAGTTGGATTGTGTTACATAATGTTTAGATTTTTTTAAGTCAATGGGTATCACGATGGGTCAATGGGTCATGGGTCACCAATGTTGACCCATTGTCCACTCTGATATTGAACTGTAGTTATGCCTGTTTGTCTTGCAATTATGTCACTATTCTCTCCCGCATGGAATAGCTTTCTTTAATTCTACCGCATTCGAATACTGCTCCTCCATCTGTTGGAGAGCCACCTGATTGTGTCTCATTTCTTTCTGAGTAATCCTTAAGGAGATAGTGTATCACAGGGTTTTTTTTAAGGCCGATCTTGGTGTAAAATTTGCACCAAGATTTTATGGAGTTACACCACGATTCGGGTCGGCAGCGGCCGATGAAGTGTTGAGTTACACCAAGGCCGCGCTGAGTGGCACCAAGGTCTCAACCTTAAAAAAAACCCTGGTGTATCAAACTAATTCAATATGTTAAATAATGCAAAATTCTTATTTAAGCATTCCCAACTATACATTGATATACTATCTATCCAATTCCGAAAGAAAATTTTGATTCGGACATTTTTTTACCTTTTTGACGTCACCAAAGGTCAAAATCATCGTCTTATAGAATTCTTCTCGTATCTACTTGTTAGTTGATTGGTTGATTGCTGTCGCTATGGTCAGGACCGGATTAACCCATGGACAACCGGGGCCTCCACCACCAAAGTTGTACTTCATTTTTCACAATTGTACAATTGTAGTGGAAGGAGTTAGGGCCTCTAGTGGCCCTCCACAATACTGGTTGCCCCAGGGCCTCCACCTCTGTTATTCCGGCCCTGGCTATGGTGTCGATAAATGGCCCTGCAAGATTTCTCTTTTATAGGAACTTTCTAAGTTGTTTAATACACTTTCCACCAGTACGTATTATAAGTTAAATCTATGAGTAACCAGGGATGTTTTCGAAGTAAATTCAATAGAATATTTATAATCCTTGTTGTAAATACAACATCTAGCAAATAATCAAATTTGTACTATACAAACTAATAACTATATTACGAGTCGATTAACAATAATAGATTAACCATTAAACCAAAAGTTGTTCAAAGCAAATTTCATGAGCTCGATACTATAAGTAAGGTATACGTATAATACGTATTACATTATACGTATTATACGTTATACGAAAACAATAAAAGACGTATTAAACAACTTAGGGACTTTATGAGCTAAAATTATGGACAGTTAGTCTAGTAGCAAGTTCTATTAGCAGTTATGATGGTTGCCCTCAAAAAAGAAAGGGAATTAAAGTGCTACAGTAGTATACCTGTCTGATTGACAAGATATTGCTTGCTTAAATACTTTGCCCAAAATGCTGGGTTTGTATTACAAATGTGGGATAAATTATTCCCGTCAAAATATGCTCCTTTAGCCAGCTTATATACTATATTTATTTTCTATGGGGTATATTTTATGAGCATCCTTATATGTAGACGGCCTGTTCTAGACGGTCTATAAAAGCCCATATAAATAAGCTAAACATTTGTAGACCGTCTATAAATTCTGTAGACCACTTGCCCTGCTTTTTATGGATAATACTAATGTATATGTAAGAAAACTCTACATATAAGATATCTCTATTTGTTTCTAAATTAGTTAAAGTCGAACAATTTCTTGTTATACAGTCGAAACTGAGTTTTTTTGCCCCCCTAAATGCATGGAAAAAGAGGCAAAAAAAACCGGTACGCAAAAAATCCGTATTTAACAATATACAGTTCAATGAGGTTATGAAGAAACAAGGAGAAGCAAGGAGACAAAAAAACCCGTGGCAAAAAACCCGTGGAAAAAAACCCCGATTTCGACTGTATACCGTATGGCTGATTAGTAAAGTTATTTATGGGTCTCTGTTGTATGATTATTTGCCCCATAATATCTGATATTTCCTTGGAACATATATTGATTGCTGGATATTTGTATCAATTAACCGGTATACTGTAATTCCGAATATATTGGCTCTACATATTTAATATTGAAGATACTTATCAGCTCTAATAGGGCTCAGTTTTTACTGTGCCGACTATACTATAGTATAGTGGCCCAGTATTGTTTCTAATTGTAAAGAGCTTATTTAGAAAGGTTAATTTTCGCAACTGTGCAAAACTGACCTTTATAAGTGCCTGAGCTCTCTATATATTATCTACATTCTGTTTACTCAAATACGTAGTCCACATGTTGGAAAATGGGCCAAAGTGTACTATTATAGAGAACAGACTGTATATATTATCAGTGTATATAATCTGTACGTATAATATCCAGGCTTTCATCCAGGCAAAATTTTCTGCGCGCCTAGATTAAGTTTGAGTTCGCTCACACGCGCCTAAAATACTCAATTTGTATTACGTTTATAGGAGCATCTCTCGATTTTCGCGCGCCTAGAAAAGTTTCCTCTCATAATTACGCGCCTGGATGAAACTCTTACTGTATTTGCTAAGTATACTATTATATAGACAGTGTACTACCGTGTCTATAATCTAATTGTAAAAGAGCTTATTTAGAAACAGCTTACTACCCGTTTTTACCGTTTTTAGCTTTGTACTATTATAGATAGTTTACTCCCGTGTCTATAATGTGTGTCCCTAGGCCTATCCGGACAAGATGGCACTACTCCCAGTACCCCTACATCTGCCTACTACATTAACTCTCCACCTGAACAGAACATAAGCATACGGATAGAGGATAACGACTCTCCTTACGGTCTGTTCCAGTTCGATACCAGCGGAGTACCTGTACAGGACACACAGTTTGTAGCGGCTGCTAATCAACAGGCTGCTATTAGTGTTAATGAGGAGACTGTTAATGTGTCCATACAAGTCGTTAGAGCCCAGGTTGGTACTTACTACATAAGAATGCTAGTTAGTAGGGCATTCCAATGTTAAATCTTCTCAAGTACAAAAACAAACAATTAAATACAGTATACTCCGCTTAATAGAGCCATCGGTTTATAGATTTCTCTGCTTAATCGGGTCAAGTAACCTGGTCCTGAGATGACTCTATTAAGCTGAGTCCACTGTATAAAAAACAGACTACATAATAAACAAACAAACCAACAAATTAACCAACCAGCCAATAAACAAACAAACCAACACCCAACCAACCAATAAGCAAATAAACAAACAAACCAACAAAATACATACGGTACATACATATACCAGTTATATAATACAGTTATTACTATATCTCTATCTATAGGGTACAGTTGGTGATGTTACAGTTGAGTATTTCACAAGCAGTCTCGATGCCGCTGGCATAGGTTCAGACCGAGACTACATTAATACAGCAGGTCAGCTCTCCTTTAGCTCTGGAGAGAGAAGTCAGTTCCTAGCCATACAACTTGTTGATGATACACTACCCGAGTTATCTGAATCATTTCAAGTCATACTCTCTAATCCTAATGGGGTCCCAGGCAAGCCTTCTCTTGGTGTCGGCTCTACCCTCAATGTCACCATACTCCCAAGTGACGATGCGTACGGTGTAATGGCCTTCCGACCCGATTCCCTGAGTACAGTTGTTAGCGAGGATACGGCTGCTGTTTCTCTTTATATAGTAAGGGGCGGTGGCCTATTGGGGGCTGTTACTCTACACTGGGATCTGATTGGGTCAAGCGGGCCCACTGATATATCTCCTGATAGTGGCACTGTTGAGTTCGGGGAGGGAGTTGGTACTGGAACTATAGAGTTTGCTATAGTTCCAGATCAGATATCTGAGTTCCTAGAGATGTTCATGGTGCGGCTAGTTAGCGTTACAGGCGGGGCCAGGCTATCCTCTATGGGAGACACTATTGCTGTCATTAGCATACAGGTAATGTGTATACCGATATACTTATACAGTACACTGTACACCCTCGCTAATCCGAACAGTGGTGTTCCGATTCGAAAAAAAATCTGTTCCGATTAGTGAATTCGTTCGGATTAGTGAAGTAATACATTTTCCATGGGCATCTATAAATGAGACACCGATGATCCGAACAAAACTTGCCCAAACCTTTTGAATCCAAACTAACATATTGTATACTACCTGAATACTTGTCTGATACTTGTTTATTTATAATTGTTCGGATTAGCGAGGGTGTACTGTACCAAACTTTGTTATAATGCCTACATATACAAGTCATGTTTTACTTTAAAATAAACTCATTAACTATTTAAAGCGCTGAACCTTACATACTAGCGCAGATACTATTTGTTTCTCCTCTATTTATAGGCTAGTGACTATCCCTACTGGCTATTATCTCCCTATTTGTAGGCTAGTGACTATCCCTACGGCCTAAAATCTCCTCTATCTGTAGGCTATTGACTATCCCTACGGCCTATAATCTCCCTATCTATAGGCTAGTGACTATCCCTACTGGCTATTATCTCCCTATTTATAGGCTAGTGACTATCCCTACGGGCTGTTTAGCCTATTATCTCCCTATTTATAGGCTAGTGACTATCCCTACGGGTCTATTATCTCCCTATTTGTAGGCTAGTGACTATCCCTACGGGCTGTTTAGCCTATTATCTCCCTATTTATAGGCTAGTGACTATCCCTACGGGTCTATTATCTCCCTATTTGTAGGCTAGTGACTATCCCTACGGGCTGTTTAGCCTATTATCTCCCTATTTGTAGGCTAGTGACTATCCCTACGGGCTGTTTAGCCTATTATCTCCCTATTTGTAGGCTAGTGACTATCCCTACGGGCTGTTTAGCCTACCCTTGGGCCAGCGGGCTGTCACGGTGCAAGAGGGAGACACATTCTCTCTCACTATCAACAGACAGTTTGGCACTACGGGGGACATACGCGTTAACTACTCCACCTCCCTATCCCCTATTTCTCCCGCTACTCCTAACAGTGACTACATAGATATAGTCGGCGGGTATGTGGACTTCCCGAGTGGACTCACTACGCGCATGATACATGTAGAAGTGATACAGGACGATACTCCCGAGGCTAACGAGATGTTCTATGTACAGCTGATAGCTGCTCAGCTGCTGTCTGATGCACAGCCAGGGAATGCCATCCCTACGGTACTGATATAGTGTTATGATATTATATGCTAATGTTATGCTAATACAGTGGATGCCGGTTATAAGCACATCGTCGGGAACTGCACTTAATGTTCTTATAACCGACATAAATTATACAGGGTATATGGCAACCGTTTTTCAACATAGTGTGCTTATATCCGATATGTTATTTTAACCGGTGTGTTTATATCCGACATCTACTGTACTACAATAATATTACAGTTATTTTATTAATTATGTAGCACACTGAATTATTGTCAACGCAAATATTAGATAAATTTAAAATTACAGCTGTGCCTACACATATTTTGTGGTTAGTTGATGTTGATTAATAGTTCCTCGAATAGAAAATGTTGTCGGCACAGCTTTAATTTTAGATTTTTATTCATTTAGCAGTATTATAATTTGTGCCGCCGCATGGAATGGATATTGGAAATCCTGTGAGAGTCCTATATACTGTACAGTAAAACCTCCAAAAGTGATCACCTCCAAGAAATGAATAACTCCAAAATATGAACACTTTTTCTTGGTCCCAAATTTCCCCATTGCTTAAAACACACGTTATGATAAATCATGAAAAGTGGACACCTCTCAAAAGTGAACGTTTTGGTTGGTCCCCAGGGTGTTCACTTTCTAAAAGTTTTACTGTACTAATGTTACAGGGTTGTCGTGGGTATGGAGATTCCTATGGGAGTTCTATGTGGATTGAGAATGGGAAATAATTTCAGCCTGTGGGAAATCCTGTTATAATCCTATTGGAAATCCTGTGGGAGTAATATATAGAGTACTTGTCCCTGGTTGAGTTGAGTGCCTATATAGTTGCATACCTGCCAACCGTACAGGAATTCCCTGTACAGTACAGGGAATTTAACCATTTTGCTGTTTTGTACAGGGAATTATTTACATTTGTACAGGGATTTTAAGTCGGACAAAATTAATGATTGTAAGTCAAATACACCTAAAAATGTCTTCACTCTCAAAATGAAGCATTTTGTTAAAAGTAACTATTCCTTATTAAGCGTATAGTGTTTCCCTACATGAGCGAGACAAAAGTTTTTCGGGTGTACAGGGATTTGATTAATGTACAGGGGAAATTGGAGCTCGGTACAGGGATATAACTCAAATAGGTTAGCTGCTATATAATTGCTGTTATTACAGATTGCCAGTGGAGACGCCGCGAGAAGCGTTATAACTATAGCAGAGAACGACGACGCGAGAGGAGTATTCTCATTCGTGTCCACTCATCTTACGGTGCCAGAGCCCTCCAGTCGGTTCCTGTACGTGCGTAGAGACGCTGGTCTGTTCGGTGTGGTAGCAGTTAGATACACAGTGACACTAGTGACAGCCGGACTCAGTGATCTATCCTCTCTCAACGGACAGGTGACCAGGGATATAAACTGTATTATCTATTTGTGTTTTCAAAAATCAACAAAAATAAAAATTATTTATAAAAATATAAAAAATATATAAAATATATAAAAGTCACAAAAATCAATGTTAATGTCTATATGGTCTAGTGAACTAATGGACAGGTGAAAATCTATGATATATTTGAAGATTATGGAGCAATTTAATTAATAAATTGTACTAAAATTCGATATTTACAATTTATTTATTAAATTGCTGACCAGGTATTGCAAAATATATGATTTTATTTGATGTTTTCAAAAATCAACAAAATTAAAAAATCAACAAAAAATTAAAAATTTACAAAAACTCAAAAAATCAGTAATGATGTCTATGGTGTGAATTTTCGGGACAGCAAATCTGGTCAGGCACCCGACACATAAATAGAATCCCTGCAAGCTCCTTGGCTGCTCAACCGATGCCTGGCTGGACCTTAAGGTACCGGCAGGCATCTAGATAACCAAGGAATTATCCAGGAGCGCGAGACACTCCTTTTGGATTTTGGGAAATTTAAATTTAGGAGCACAGAAATTTGGAATCCTCTCCTATACCGTAACATTAATTTGTGATTTAGGCGTATGAAAATAGGATCAGACCAGGATTAGGAGCGTATTTATAATTGGCTGTATAATAAACTGGACAGCTATTTAAAATTTATTATTTATTGATGTTTTCGGGGAATTAAATCGTTGATTTGAATGAACATAACTCGAATTGAATAAAAAAGCTATTCAATTGCGAATACGCAGTGAACTTACTTTGCAATATTGCATCGAAATAACTACGATTGAAATAACTAACATTTCGCCCTTTACAAATAGTAAAAATCAACTTTACATCATTTGATTTTGATTTTGATAATACAGTCGACTCCCCTTGATAGAGTCACCTCGGGACCAGGTTGCTTTGACCCGATTAAGCGGAGAAATCTATTAACCGGTGGCTCTATTAAGCGGGGTCGCCTGTATTCATAATATCATTGCTTTCCCATTCCTTAGGTCACATTCCCAGAGGGTACCAGTTCAGTGGCTCTGCCTCTCAGTGTGAGAGATGATCTTAATCCGGAGTTCGACGAGACATTCACAGTTTCCCTTACCTCTCCCTCAGGTAGATATACTACAGGGAACTCTAGCTAGTACGAAGTCCTTGGGACCTGTAAATCCCTTGTTATATCCGGATATTCGTTATATAAGGATAATAATTTTAGCATTTAGTGCTCTGGGGGAAATCTCCATTTCGTTATAAGCGGTTATTTCGTTAGATCTGACTTCGTTATAACGGGGGAAAACAAACAAACAAACAACCAAACAAACAGACAAACAACAAATAAACAACAACAAATAAACAACAACAAACAACAACCAACAACAACAACAAACAACAACAAACAAACAAAAAACAAAATGTCCAAACAAACAAAAATGTCCAAACAAACAAACAAACAAACAAACAAAAAAACAAACAACAACCAAACAAACAAACAAACAAAATGTCCAAAGACTCCAAACCAACAACAAAGAACATACAACTAACGCCTAGCCTATTCACCCCTACTTATATAGGAGGAGCTAGACTATCCGCTACCAACACCTCTACGGTAGTGACTATATCTGAGAATGACGATATCCACGGTGTGTTTGAGTTCGCATCCGGCAGCAGACACCTTGCGGTAGAGGAGCCTCCCTCTATTCCCCTTAGTGTGGAACTGGTGCTAGAGAGGTTCGAGGGATTAGAAGGGACCGTTAGAATAACCTGGGAAGCAAAGCTGTCGGATGGCCTATCAGCTGCTGATGACGTCACTCCTACCAGTGGAGAGCTGCTGTTTCAGTCGCAGGAAAGAAGCAAGACATTATCCATACAGGTTAGTGTCCATAGTCCAACGTATACATTATCCATACAGGTACTGTAGAACCTGCATACTCCGGAATCCCTATATTGGATACCTAGTATATAGCCATATTTTTGCATACGTATACGTTATCCATTCAGGTAAAATATAACCTGCATAGTCCCACCCTCTATTATCCCTATATCCCTATCCCTATATAATCACCTTATTACAGTACGCATTACAGTAGAACCTTGCATAGTCCTACTCTATAACCGGAATTCAGCAGAACCGACAACGTGCCTTACTTGGTTACTTCGTTGGGAATTACTATATCTGTATCTATTACATACTGTGTACATTACTTATACATACATACATATACATATACATATCCCTGCATAACTACTACATATCCTTGCATGTCTAGATACTTCCTGACGATATCCCAGAGGGTCTGGAGTCTGTTGTTGTTATGATAGCTAGCGTCACCGGCGGGGCCCGGGCCGGGGCTGCCAGCTCTGCCACGGTGGCCATACAGCCTAATGACGCGCCTCACGGAGTGGTGTCTCTAAACCTGTCTCTGTTCCTTGTGTATGAAGAGGAGACCGACCATAAGGCTGGGATAGCTGTCAGACGGGAGTTCGGGAGTCTCGGGGATCTACAGGTAACCACTGTCTATAGTTATACGTAGTGTAGATATAGTAAATGTATAGTGTAGATATAGTTAATGTATAGTGTAAATATAGTAAACGTATAGTGTATGTATAGTAAATGTATACTATAGATATAGTAAATGTATAGTGTATGTACTATGTATGTGAGATCTACACTGCCTATAACTAATATACTGCTTATAGCCTTATACTAATAGTACACAATTGACTCATTTAAATAAACCAATCAAATTCGAGTCATGAGTATTGCCAAAACTCTGCAATCTGATTGGTCATGGTCAATACAATCGCAAAGTGTGAAAACAAGCCCTACGGTCCCAATTTAACAACTTACATAGGGTTTGTATGAAGTTGAGTTCGCTTATTATGAAGTCTCTCTATTATGAACGCAATTTTTGGTCCATTAAATGTTCATAATATAAGAACCTGACTGTACAGTATGTATCTATCCTAGGAATATACACTAACCGACAAAAGTATTTGAACCAATACTTAGTACTATTACTATTTACCTGTCTTAATAATTTAGTACAGTATGCAGTAGAACCTCGTTAGTACGAATACGGTTAATAAGAATTTCCGGAAAGACGAACACATTTACCGTCCGTTGGTGTTCCTACAAACAAGGTTCTACTGTAGTATTACTATTGCTATCATAGGTTACCTATCACACGACTCAACTGACTATACTAGACCTGGCATTCACTACTCAGTATTACTATTGCTCTCATAGGTTACCTATCACACGACTCAACTGACTATACTAGACCTGGCATTCACTACTCAGTATTACTATTGCTCTCATAGGTTACCTATCACACGACTCAACTGACTATACTAGACCTGGCATTCACTACTCAGTATTACTATTGCTATCATATAGGTTACCTATCACACGACTCAACTGACTATACTAGACCTGGCATTCACTACTCAGTATTACTATTGCTCTCATAGGTTACCTACCACACGACTCAACTGACTATACTAGACCTGGCATTCACTACTCAGTATTACTATTGCTCTCATAGGTTACCTATCACACGACTCAACTGACTATACTAGACCTGGCATTCACTACTCAGTATAACTATTGCTCTCATAGGTTACCTATCACACGACTCAACTGACTATACTAGACCTGGCATTCACTACTCAGTATTACTATTGCTCTCATAGGTTACCTATCACACGACTCAACTGACTATACTAGACCTGGCATTCCCTACTCAGTATTACTATTGCTCTCATAGGTTACCTATCACACGACTCAACTGACTATACTAGACCTGGCTTTCACTGACGGTATAACGGAGAGCTACTACTTCACAGGTCCACAGTCTATAGAGCTCACAGGCCCACAGGATGTGATACAGCATAGCGACATTAGTGCTAGCACTGCACCTTTCACAGTGTGTGCCCGTCTCTGTATATCCTCCTATTACTGCCTTTCCATCTCTCACTCAGACACAATATGCACTCTCTATAGAGTGGTTAGTGCGGATACCACATACGTCACTAGTTCTAGAAGCTTCTATGAGAAGAGAGCTGATCTAACAGAGCCGCTGAGACTGTCTATTGCTAACGACGGGGGGGACTATACTGGCACAGCGGCATCTCATCTTGTTATACGGGACGGACAGGACACAGGGTATATCGAGGTGAGTTCTCTTAGATATAGCACTGTGTATACTGTGTTATTCATGAGAGCTTATAGAGACATCATTTCTTACATAGTAACAGGATATTATCAGCCATTTGTAAATACGCTCCTAATCCTGGTCTGATCCAATTTTCATACGCTTAAATCACAAATTAATGTTACGGATAGGAGGATTCCAAATTTTCGCGATCCTAAATTCAAATTTCCAAAAATCATGCTCTAAAAGGAGCGTCACGCGCTCCTGGATAATTCCTTGCATAGTTGTATATGATAATAGCGTCAGGGTAATTGGGAATTTTCCCCCCAAAGCACTAAATGCATTAATTATTATCCGCTTATAACGAATATCCGGATATAACGAAGGAATTTACAGGTCCCAAGCACTTCGTTATAACGAGAGTTCTCTGTATTTAACTATTTAACTATTGACACTTTCGGAAGTAGCCTTAATTAACTAGTAACAAAAGCAACAAAAGGAATCATTTTTATGTTAAAATGCACTTCGTCATACGAGAGTTCACTGTACGTATATTTCTATGTAGATAATCGTGTGATTTTTATGTTAAAAAGCACTTCATTATCCTAGAGTTGACTACGTATATTCCTGTGTAGATCCCCATCTTTGCAGATACCATTCCCGAGCTCGGAGAGAGGTTTACTCTTACCCTGGACAGTCTATCTCTGCTTAACCTGACCGTTACGAACCCTATGAACATCCCAAGTTTTGGTACCCCTGTGGTATCCACTGTAGAGATAGCTCGATCTGATTATCCCAACGGACTATTCAGAGTCTCACTTGCAGGCAACATACACTCACTAGTCATACAGGAGAACTACACTGCCCTTATAATAGGCACTATATACAGGGGCCATGGGACTATAGGCACTGTGTCAGTGCACTACAGTCTTGTGGGCACTGCTACCTCTGTTCAGGACTTCGCGTTGGCAGAGGCGACGTTCGTATTCCTTCCTGGGGAGAGCGAGAAACCGCTGTCGTTCTATATAGAGGAAGATGATATAGGTTAGTGCATACTATAGTAAGGGTAGTAAGGGATAGGTTATGACATAGGTTAGTGCATATAGTAACGGTACTAAGGGATAGGTTATGACATAGGTTAGTGCATATAGTAACGGTACTAAGGGATATAGTGATAATGGTGAGGACATAGGTTAGTGCATATAGTAACGGTACTAAGGGATATAGTGATAATGGTGAGGACATAGGTTAGTGCATATAGTAACGGTACTAAGAGTATAGTGATAATGGTGAGGACATAGGTTAGTGCATATAGTAACGGTACTAAGGGTATATCATGTACACACTGTTCTCTATAATAGTCCACCAGTGGGCAATTGGCCCAAAGTGGACTATTAGAGAATATGGACTATTACAGATATATTAATAGTTGATTTGAACAAGTAAATAAGTGTACTATTAGAGAAGTGGACAATTAGAGAGAACAGACTGTACAGTAAAACCTTTAGAAAGTGAACACCCTGGGGACCAACCAAAATGTTCACTTTTGAGAGGTGTTCACTTTTTATGATTTATCATAACGTGTGTCTAGAGCAACGGGAAAAATTTTGGGACCGAGAAAAAGTGTTCATATTTTTTGTTCATTTCTTTAAGATCTTTGGAGGATTTACTGTAGTGATAATGGTGGGGACATGGGATTTTTGGCCAAATTATCACTTCAGTGGATCTATAAGAACATCGTCGGGAACTGCATATAATGTTCTTATATCCAACATGTTCTTATAACCGGCATAAATTATATGGGGTATATGGCAACCTTTTCCATTAGAATGTTCTTATATCCGGCATCTACTGTACTATATCCATTATGGACTGTAGTAAGGGTACATACATACGAGATTAGGGCCATCAGGGGTTGTATTGTTTATCCACAAATTATTCACAATCCGTTAAAAACATCAGTTTTTATTTTGGAATGAATAAAAATGACATTGGCATGATAAAATTTAAACACATTAGTTGATCACAGCATTGTAATTCCATTGATTTAGCAACTTCGGTAGGTATACGGTTGGTGGAAACCATTAGAACCGACCTAAATATTATATTCTGGATTTTTCACAAAAATTTCAGGATAATTTTGGCTTACGAAAACAATAAGCGCCGGGGCGCTTATTCGGGGAAATACGGTATACACTTTGGGATTACACATGTAATAGTAATTATACCTCCGGACGACAGTGCCGGATAAGGGAGTTTGGGTGCACCTTAGCCCATATAAAATAAATAACTTGTTTATCATCCCCGTCCGGAATCCGGATATATTTTATTATTATCTTTTGAACATAATCTTACAAAATATTAGCAAAAATCTTTTCTGAAAATATCTGGATGATAAACAATTAATTTATTTTACCTGACCTTAATTTACTATCGTTACATCTCCTTGTGTGTGCGTCTGACTATGCATTAGAGCCTGTATAATAGCATATTAGTGCATGAATAGTGCATGAGTAGAATTCTAAATTTATTGAAAAGTTCATGTAAAATTAAATACACCAATTGCTATCCCAGTACGTATTACATTATCTACTTACTATATACGTATCGGTATGTGTGTAACTGAGACTATCATAATACAGCTGGACCATTAGAACCGACCTAAATATTTTATTCTGGATTTTTCTACAAAATTTCAGGATAAATTTTCTACAAACCAATAAGCTCCGGTATTATAATACCTCACTTGTTGCTGCATAATGCCTCTTCATTGAATTATACTGATCATGTATTATGGCTAACACCTTTAGGGTGCCGTAAAATGTTACCTCTATAATAAAGTGCCGGCCAAGAAAATCCTAGATAAATCCCCATGCAATATCTATTTAAAGGCAGTTTTTTTTTAAGGGCGATCTTGTTGTAAATTTTGCACCAAGATTTTTTGGAGTTACACCACGATTCGGGTCGGCCGCGGCCGTGTTGAGGTCTCAACCTTAATTTTTTTTAACCCTAATTTAAGGGATTATTAATTTATTCTCTAGCTGTCTAATGCAAGTACGTATGTATTTACTTTACTTTCGTTTACCTCACTTTACTACCGTTACTATACGTATACCTGTGTATGTGTGTAGCTGAGGGCGACGAGACTATCGTAATACAGCTGGACTCCCCCACTGGCGGCGCTGAGATTATAACCGGTGTCGGCTCAAGTGTGACTGTACAGATAGACGCTAACGACAACGGGGGCGGCATTATAAGCTTCTCTCTATCAGCACTCTCCTCTGTTATAGAGGAGCATATACCTAACCCAATACGGGTTATACGTAAGGTGGGGACAGCTGGGAAAGCTCTTGTTACCTGGGTTCTTACGGGAGTGGGGGTAACAGAACAGTTCTCTGCTACAAATGGCACCGCTTTATTCGAAGACGGGCTATCCTACACATTCCTATACCTGGTGCCTAGTAACGACACCATCCCCGAGACCCCCCAGGTCTACAGACTGAATATAACCGGGGTACAGTCTGTCGATATAGCCCAGACAGGGGGAGCTATTCTGGACCCTGACACCTCTCTGTTATCTGCTGTTGTGACGCTAGCGGAGTCAGACATGCCCCATGGGGTCATAGAGCTAGCTTCTAACCAGATAGTGTATACACTAGGAGAGGGAGATATGTCCGGTATTATAGTAGTTAGGAAGTTCGGTGTTATTGGTAGTGTTGTACTCTACTACAGATCTGAGGTTGGGAATATAACAGCCCTCGCGCCTATAGTAGGCCCTACACAGAGAGCTCTGGCATCAGAATCTGATTTAACCCCTGGTACTCAGTCTCTGTTATTCCCTGAGGGTGTATCTTCTCTGCTGCTACCGCTATCTGTTATAGACGATACGGTACCTGAGTTTGGAGAGGTGTTTCTAGTTCGACTAGTTAGTGTAGAGTTGTTAGACCCACCCCCTTACGAGCCTGCTGCTATTAAGCTGCCTACCATAGGGACTAATGCCCTAGCAGAGGTGTATATACCCCAGAACGATGGGCCTCAGGGTATCATACAGTTCTCTACAGGGACTCTCTATGTAGAGGAGGGCATAGGGATGTTTAGTGTGTCGGTAGAGCGAGTAGGAGGGAGCTATGGAGTGGCTAGTTGTAGAGTTGAGCTCACAGGGGTGCCTAGTAATCTCCCGGTTGCAACCAGGGATACTGACTATGTGTTCCAGTCAGCTGCTTTCTCGTGGTTAGCTGGTGAGTTAGGTAACCGTAGCATTGATATAGAGGTGATAGAGGATACGATACCTGAAGGAAGAGAGGCAATACATATAGGCGTTAGTCAGGAGGCTCCTTCTGGGGTAGAACGTGGGGATAATGCTACGATAACAATAGTAATACTCGGATCAGATCTAGGTAGAGGTATATTCTCTATAGACCCTGCTTTCCCGGAGATATCCATAGTCCGAGAGGGCATCACACTGCTTATACCCGTGATACGTACCTACTCATTCCTGGGTGAAGTCTTGCTACAGTATAGAGTGCTACCGTCTCTGCTACCTGAAGATATATCCCCTGCTTTGGGTCAGGTTATGTTCCAACAGGGACAAGCTACTGGCTACATAGCACTTGTTATAGTCGCAGACGGGATAGCGGAGTTAGTAGAACAGTTCTCTATAGAGATACTGACCCCTGTTTCCCCCCAGGGCACTATGCTAGGGAATAGGACTAGTGTAGAGGTTCATATTAGCGAGAGCGATTACCCTTACGGTCGCTTCCAAGTGTACCTGTTACAGGGGAGTGGACTTAGGGAGTATAGCAAGGCGCTTGTGTATGAGGATGATGGTCTCCTGTCTATTGTGGTTGAGCGTATAGACGGGTTGAATAGGGCAGTTGCTGTAGAATGGGAACTGCTAGCGTTATCTGCTAGTGCTAATACTATAGGGGATGCCTATACGCTATCCACAGTCCAGATGCTTAATGCAGGGGCTATAGATTGGGTAGCGTTTGGGGTGGGGACATACCAATACGCCATATCCGTTGATGGGGACTCCTCTACACTGTATAGATGGGTAGGAGTGTTTGAGGCAGTACAGACTATATACGTACCGCAGGTATGTTGTGATGTATTAGAGTATTAGGTAACTGGTCAAGTTAAGGCCATGGAAAATATATTAATTGTTTATCATCCGGATTCGGATTTTCCCCAGGTATGTTGTGTATAAGTGTTACGGTCAATACCGAAAACAGTCGGTATAGGCACTAATTAGGTAACTAACTGGTCAAGTTAACCGTAATAAGACTGGAAGTACAGTCGAAACCAGTATTTTCTAACTGATCGTTTTTTCTAAATGTGTAAGAAACACTAAGTTTGTTTTATTTTCAATCGGTTTATTCTAACTATAGGATTTTCTTACTTTATTTTAGGGCTGAAACGAATATACCGAATATTCGATCGAAATGATCGAACGAATATTCGTTGACTACTTTTGGACAACAACATGACTTTTGTTTAGCTTGGAGAGATCGTAAATATAAATTCCTACCTAAACTAGCTGATTATTAGCTTGTGTCGAATACACTTTGTAACTATTATTAAACTATTGTAACATTAACAAAAAGCTATTTTTTTATGTATTTTGTGTCTTGAAATTGATAAAATGCTAGTCATACAAACGAACGAATATTCAAATATTCGTTCGAAAGGAAAAAGGTTCGTTCGTTACATTTCGAATATTCGTTTCAGCCCTACTTTATTTCCATGCGAAGAATTGGTTAGAAAAGACCGGTTTCAGTTTCGACTAATTTGAACAAATTTATTTCCCCTTTGAAGCTCCTCCCATATACAATATCCGTTCGATAATCCGAAAACTCGTTAATTTTCGACCAAATTTATTTTTTCCCTTGAGTGTTCGAATTAACGGTTGTCGAACTACAGTCGACTCCGCTTAATAGAGTCACCCGGGACCCGGTTGTTCTGACCCGATTAAGCGGAGAAACCGATTAACCGAAAATATTGTAGGCCAAATTGTAAATCTGTCCTATAAATCCTGTGAAATTTTAACCCGATTAACCGGTGGCTCTATTAAGCGGAGTTGACTGTACATTGTATTATTGCATTACTATTCCTGTAGGCTCGATCTTGGCATAGCTTTACCTGGGACAGCACTTACTACTTACTGGTATCCTCCTACAACAGTTCTATACACCTATACCGTTACAACTCTACCTCTCTATCCTATTCCCCTATACAATCCCTACAGGAACCCCGTGTGTCACATGTCCACACATTCTCAACAGCGGGCAGTCTCTACCTGTTTGCCTGTGTATACTCTGACGTCACGGGGGATACGGATACAAGTAGCATGCTATATGCATGGGATAGCTCTACGGCTCTATTCAGTGTAGTGTCTATTCAGCAGCTAGTGACTAGAGGGGCTAAACAAGCTGTCACGTTTGATACGGATAGTGACCTGTATATGGCAGTAGCAAATAGCTACGATTCGGCTCTGCAGACGGGGGATACTACCTCTACACTGTACATGTGGTCTGCTGTTAACACGAGGTTAGATATAGTGTATATATGTGTAATTAGGGAATAACGTACTACTCTAATAGTAGCCAAGGCGATTATTGTTTTTACTATGCCGACCACACTATACGTAGTATAATGGCCCAGTATTGAAATGACTGCCTTGGTTAGTTATTCTTCCGTATCTTCTCTACAGAATGGAGTTAAATTTACTAAAAACTTAGATTTTCAGGATAGTTGTCTCATGGATTACACCTGGGGTCACGATTTTGCTAATTCACATTTCATCCCCAAAGGTGACAAACTTTTAACCAATCAAATTCGAGGGTTGTCTATATTGGGACTACCGTATTGCTTTAGAATAAGCGCCCGGCGCTTATTGTTTCGTGGGCAAAAATTGTCCTGAATTTTTTTGAAAAATCCTTAAATTATTATTTAGGTCAGTTCTAATGGTTCTCACCAACAGTATACATACCGAAGTTACCAAAATCAATGGAATTACACTCCAGTGATCAACTGATGTTTTTAATTTTATCATACCGATGTCATTTTTATTGACTCGGCGCTTATTCGCTTATTCCGACTTGGTTATAACGAGAGTTCACTGTACACAGGATTATACATGATACACCAACCGATTCTAATCCTTTAAATGTGAATAATTCTCTTCAAAAACAAATACTAGATAGTCTTCGCAGTACAAAATTACCCCTGTATACACATAGATTAGTTAATGATTTCAGGACTTAGCAACTAACTATCTATCTCTCTGTAGGTTTGAGCGTGTCTCCAGCATAGCCACCACGGCAGCCAGCTCTCTATCGCTTGTATCAGAGTCTGACAACAGCATATCTCTCCTGGCCACTAACCAGAGTGCTGTGTTCGTATTCTCCTGGACAGGCACCGGGTTCTCCAGCTCACAGCTGATACATCTCACAGGTGGGGATTGTATGATAGGATATAGTAGATTAGACGGGGAATATAAGTCATTGATTTGAATGAACATAACTCAAATTGTACAAAAGGCGAATTCAATTGCGAATTGTACATACTTTGCAATATTATGTAGAAATAACTACGATTGAAATAGGTTTCGCCCTTTTAAATAGTAAAAATCAACTTTATATCAATTGATTTTGATATTATTTAAATACAGTCGAAATCGGTTTTTTTGAACTTTTTTCTAACTAACTATTGATTCAAAATGTGTAAAAATTCTAATTTTGTTGTATTTTCAATCGGTTAATTTTAACTATTGGATTTTCTTACTTTATTTATATGCCAAGAATTGGTTACAATAACCCGTTTTCAACTGTTCCATGTATGTATACTACAGTAGAACATCGTTAATACGAACACCAACGGACGGTAAAATGTGTTCGCTTTATCGGAGTTCGTATTAACCGGAGTAATACACATTGAATAGCCATTATAGGGACCTGATTTTGTGGAACTGTTTGTTCGTCTTACCCGGAAATTCGTATTAACCGTGTTCGTACTAACGAGGTTCTACTGTATGTGGAAATATTAGGTGGGATAAATGCTACTATATTATTTCTTTATTTTTGTATATTTGATTGGATCCAAGTTGCTTTGACCCGATTAAGCGGAGAAATCTATTAACCGAAAATATTTTTAGCCAAAATTTCATTCCGTCCTATACCCTGTGAAATTTTGATCCCATTTTAAGCGGAGAAATCTATTAACGTGTGACTCTATTAAGCGGAGTCGACTGTAGTTGATTTTGACGGGGAATTTAAATCATTGATTTGAATGAATATAACTCAAATTGTATAAAAGGCGAATCGCAGTGAATATACTTTGCAATATTACGTCGAAATAACTACGATTGAATTAGGTTTCGCCATTTTGAATTTGTCAAAAATCAACTTTAAATCAATTGATATTGATTTTGATATTACAGTCGACTCCGCTTAATAGAGACACCTCGGGACCAGGTTACTTTGACCCGATTAAGCGGAGAAATCTATTAACCGGTGGGTCTCTTAAGCGGAGTCGACTGTAGTTGATTTTTCGGGAAAATTGAATCATTGATTTGAATGAACATAACTCAAATTGTATAAACGCTATTCAATTGCGAATTGCACAGTGAATATTATTTGAATTATTGCATCGAAATAACTACGATTGAAATAGGTTTCGCCTTTTCAGATAGTAAAAATCAACTTTAAATAAATTGATTTAGATTTTGATATTATTTAAATACAGTCGAAATCGGTTTTTTGAACTTTTTTCTAACTAACTATTGATTCAAAATGTGCAAAAATTCCAATTTTGTTGTATTTTCAATCGTTTATTCTAACTATCTGATTTTCTTACTTTATTTCCATGCCAAGAATTGTTAAGAAAAAACACGTTTTCGACTGTACCATGTATTCTACAGTAAAACCTTGAGAAAGTGAACACCCTGGGGACCAGCCAAAATGTTCACTTTTGAGAGGTGTTCACTTTTCATGATTTATCATAACGTGTGTCTAAGGTAATGAGGAAATTTTGGTACCTAGAAAAGTGTTCATATTTTGGAGTTACGTATTCATTTCTTGGAGGTGTTCACTTTTGTAGGATTTACTGTACATGTAATATGTATATCATTGCTTTTTCGACTGTACCATGTATACTACAGTAGAACCTCGTTAATACGAACACCAACGGACGGTAGAAATTTGTTCGCTTTATCCGGAGTTCGTATTAACCGGAGTAATACCCATTCAATAGCCATTGTAGGGACCTGATTTTTGTGGAACTGTTTATTCGTCTTATCCGGAAATTAGTATTAACCGTGTTCGTACTACCAAGGTTCTACTGTAATTAGTTCAAATGTTAAATATACGGTATAGGTATTGGGGCATAACTTTTGGAGGTTTTACTTGTATAATGTATATCATTGCTTTATCTTACTACCTTACAGGGACTGTCAACAGAGTGCACTCAATACAGTACCAGTCCATATGGTACATAGCAGTGTCTGTATCAGGAGGAGCGGGTATACAGATGTACACACTGTCCTCTGGACTCCTGTCCCCTGTCCCCCTATATGCCACCCCCGCTATCAGCTCTCTCGGGATACACCCCGTGATGCTGGATGCACAGCTGTTCATACTAGCCGCTATACAGGGTACGGATATACGTTGTTAATAAGATTTAGTAAAATTTAAATTTAAGTTGTTTACTAAAATTTAGTAAAACGTAAAATTTAGTCCACATATTACGTATTATAGCAGGTTTTTTAAGACCGATCTTGGTGTAAATTTTGCACCAAGATTTTTTGGAGTTGCACCACGATTTTGGGTCGGCCGCGGTCGTGTTGAGTTACACCAAGGTCTCAACCTTAAAAAACCCTGTATTATAGTACAGTGGAAGCCGCTTAATCGTAAATTCGATTAATCGGGACGAGGCTTTGGAAACCAATCCGTATCAAATAGTATAATGCATATCGGTTAATCGGGAGAACGGTATTAACGGGACTAGATGTCACCTAGAGTAATAGAGTAACCTCGGGATCAGGTCACTTTGAGCCGATTAAGCGGAGAAATCTATTATATACAGAAAATATTATTACAATATCCAATTAGGTAACTGTAGACACTTGTTTATAAATCGTTTCCAGATAATTTCTACCGATTAACCAAGATTTAATACAGATTATTCCTACGCTTAAACATGCACTATATCCCACTTAGGTCCGGACATGCCCTCCCGTCTGTTTGCCCTCGGCAGATGGGGACCTGGGGCTGACTTCTTCCTAAGGAGGGGCTCTCTCTCCTATTCGCCTGGTCAGAACGCTCACACCCTCCTAGTACAGCTATACACAGATGCCACACCCGAGATAACAGAAGAGTTCATACTGATACTCACTAACCCAACTAACCAAGCTGCTATACACGATACCAACGGGAATATAACAGTGCGCATACTAACTAACGACAATGCGCATGGACTAATAGGCTTTGGGGAGGGCAGTATATCCGTGGTCCTACCAGAGTTGTCACCGCAGGATGTCAATAGACAACAGGATTTCTCTTTGGAGGTGATCAGGCTAGGGGGGACCTTTGGTGACGTAGTAGTTAGGTTCCTAGTCACGGGAGAGGGCGTGGAGGATATCTCTCCAACAGAGGTTAGTATATATGTATTGTGTTGTATCTATTGTGTTGTATATGTTATGTCGATTTTGTCAAATAGTCGATTTTACAAAATCAACATCCAAAATGTCGATTTTGTCAAATCAACATACAAACTTAAGTTTAATTTGTAAAATAGTTGATTTTATAAAATCAACATTTTAAATTAGTTGATTTTGTAATATCGACATTTCAGAATGTTGATTTTACAAAATCAACATTTTAAATTAGTTTATTTTGTAAAATCGACATTTCAGAATGTCGATTTTACAAAATCAACTAATTTAAATTGTCGATTTTACAAAATCAACTAATTAAAAATGTCGATTTTACAAAATCAACTAATTAAAAATGTTGATTTTATAAAATCGACATATTTTATTCGTTGATTTTGCAAAATCACCCTAGAATATTTTTTCATTCTGGTAAAAAAATTTCATTTTGGTAAAAACTTTCTTCATACAAGTTGGTATATACTTGGATGAAGCGAATTCTGAACAAAATGCAATAAAGCCTAGGCTTATACGATTAATATAGCCAAACTCGAGCACTTGTTTTAGTTCCGTTGATTCATGTTGATTTTGTAAAATCGACATGTTGATTTTGTAAAATCAACATTTGACAAAATCGACATAACATATATATTGTGTTGTATCTATTGTACGGACATTTGACGAAATATTTGGGGATGCGTAATTAGTTGGGACTCATCACGCTTTCACTTTCAGTCGCTATATAATTATGCTATTTTGGTGTTGTTGTTTCTATTACAATTTGTACACACTCCTTCTACTTTTAAAGTAAAACATTCCTTGTGTTTACAATTTTTGACTTAAATTTCTTAAAACTCTATTCTTTCGAAATTATCGAGAGGGGGGGGGCGACCGCTCCCCCTAGTGTCCGCCACTGGTTGTATCTATTGTACGGACATTTGTAAATCCTATTTACATATGCATAGAAACCATTACAGTAGTACCTCGTTAGTAGGAACACGGTTAATACGAAATTCCGGACGAACAAACAGTTCCACAAAATCAGGTCCCTATAATGGCTATTCAATGGGTATTACTCCGGTTAATACGAACTCAGGATAAAACGAATAAATTTTACCGTCCGTTGTTGTTCGTATTAACGAGGTTCTACTGTATATTATGTTATATCCAGTGTGTTTACGACCATTTGTAAATCCTATTTACAAATGCATAGATCGGAAATTAATGTTATGGACTTATGGTGTCGGTTCCAAAATTTCGCGCTCCTAATTAAAATTATCCAAAAACATACTCTCATCTCATATCATAACAACACATCATATCATAGTATGATACAGTATACAACAACAACAACAACACAGAAGTATACTGTTTATACTTATGATATCCTATGTCTACAACAACAACAACAACAACAACAACAACAACACAGTAGTATACTGTTTATACTTATGATATCCTATGTCTACAACAACAACAACAACAACAACAACAACACAGTAGTATACTGTTTATACTTATGATATCCTATGTCTACAACAACAACAACAACAACAACAACAACAACAACAACAACAACAACAACAACACAGTAGTATACTGTTTATACTTGTGCTATCCTATGTCAACAAAAACAATAACTGTTTATACTTATGCTATGTCAACAACAACAACAACAACAACAACAACAACAACAACAACAACAACAACAAGAACAACAACAACACAGTTGTATAGTGTTTATACTTATGCTATGTCAACAACAACAACAACAACAACAACAACAACAACAACAACAACAACAACACAGTACAGTATACTGTTTATACTTGTGTATTATCCGCAGAGCACGATTACCTTTATGCACGGAAGTAACAGCACTTCTCTGCCTATTCGTGTTACTGATGACGACACAATCGAGCTATCGGAGCTGGCTACAGTAACACTAACGGAGGTTATACAGAATGGTAACACAGATCCGGACGTGCCTAGTTCCCTAGGGGCTCAGATTAACCCTGTTAGCAGCTCAGCGGCCGTTACAATACAGGCTAACGACTATCCTCACGGTCTCATTACTTTCTCGGGGTCTTCTCGCAGTGTTGCTGTTGATGAACCAGGAATAGGGGATGTTACAAGCGTGTCTCTAACTGTCATAAGAGAATACGGACTCATTGGTATGTTTAGGGATTGATAATGTATGATTTATTTGATTCTTTAGGGAAATTTAAGTGATTGAATTGAATGAACGTAACATTAATTAACTATTGATCATAGGTATGTTGTAAATTATAACTAAAAATCTAAAATTACAGCTGTGCCGTATGTTGTATGGGTTGAAAATTTATTATTATTTGATTCTTTAGGGAAATTTAAGTAATTTAATTGAATGAACTTAACTCTAATTATCAACCAACACTATTAATCATACGTATGTTATAAAATTATAGCTAAAAATCTAAAATTACAGCTGTGCTGTATGTTGTAGGGATTGTAAATTTATGATTATTTGATTCTTTCGGGAGATTTAAGTCATTGATTTGAATGAACATAACTCTAATTATTCTACCAACGACCAGAATATAGTGTCTCCAAAGGACATTCTTCTCCCGTATTAATATACCAATTATCTTCTCGACCAATTAAACACTATCTGTAACTACAGTATTTCTCACTATTTTATCCGATTCAAGCATTCAATTTCCGATTCAGCCAATCAAATTTCCGATTCAGCCAATCAAATTTCCCATTCAACCAATCAAATTTCCCATTCAACCAATCAAATTTCCCATTCAACCAATCAAATTTCCGATTCAGCCAATCAATTATCCGATTCAACCAATCAAATTTCCGATTCAGCCAATCAATTATCCGATTCAGCCAATCAAATTTCCTATTTAGCCAATCAATTATCCGATTCAAACATTCAATTTCCTATTTAGCCAATCAATTATCCGATTCAAACATTCAATTTCCGATTCAGCCAATCAATTATCCGATTCAAGCATTCAATTTCAGTGGCTTGTTGCTGGATTATAATGTTTGTATTTACCCTAAGACTCATCTTCTGCATTTGTTGTTGTGTATTTTATATTTCTTCTATGACAGCCCTACGTGTTCTCTGCTTTCTGTGTAGCCTTCTCTGAGTCGGGAAATCACATTTAGTAGCGTCTCAGTCTACCAGAGCGCCTCAAAATATACCAGTATATTTTGTAATAGCATATCCATGGTTTATACTAGTGTATCATACAGTGCCTCAATATCCATTAAGTACTCTTAGAGCCGGGAGAGTTAAATCTGTGATCTGATTAATGTGTACTTCATAAATTGTCAATAGTTAAATACAGTCGACTCCGCTTAATAGAGCCACCGGTTAATAGATTTCTCCGCTTAATGGGTCAAAATTTCACAGGATTTATAGGACGGAATGAGAGTTTGGCTAAAAATATATTCGGTTAATAGGGTTAAAGTAACCTGGTCCCGAGGTGACTCTATTAAGCGTTATATTGACAATAATGCCACTTAAGTGTGCTAGCATTATGACGGTTCGGTTAATCTCTAATAACATAAATGACAAAATTAAATTTCAGGGATTGAAAGTTTATGATTTATTTGATTTTTTCGAGAAATATAAATCATTGATTTGAATGAACATAACTCAATTTTTTATGAAAGCTATTCAATTGCTATATGAGCGGAGAAAATACTTTGTAATATTACGTCGAAATAATTACGATTGAAATATGTTTGCCCTTTTCAAATATCAAAAATCAAAATTGAGGTGCGTAGTACCGATCCGTCGCAAAGCGACCGAGACCGAAGGGCTCGATAGTAATGAATCGGCAAACTCTTTAGAGACTAATGAATATTTGGTGTAAGAACATAATAATATTGCTAGTAAAATATACAGAGAAAAATCCCCTTTCGGCAAACATTTTGTAAATATTGCAAAAAATTGCAAATCTTGGATTAACAATAATCCAGGAAAAAATGCAGATCCAAACCCTTGTTATAATCCAGAGCTTATATAAACTTGTTAACATACTACCTACCTATATTACCTTTGTGGAGTGGAATAATCTTAGGACCTATTAGTGTAGCGGATAAGAACAAGACTAGCATATTTAGCAACGCTATTGTCAAGAATTGGATGCGTATTGTTAAGTTATATATTTGGAATCCAAAACTAATCCAGTTAATACGAACATATTTTGATGGTCCCCTGGTGTTCGTATTAACAGAGTCTACTGTAATTGAGTTAAAAGTAATGGACCCTTAATTAGTACTCTAGTAGTAAAGTTACTAATAAATAAGGATTTCGTTAGATTGATAGCAATATATAATTTAGATCCGATTTATCACTGATTAATTCTAAAACAAATGATTAGTTAAGTTACACTAACACGTATTCTTGAATCTACAGTAGTAAATATTTGTTTGCATGAGATTAACAATACAGCGTTTTGTTATTTATTTTATTGTCATTATTTAATGTTAATGTTAATGTTAATGTTATTGTTTTTGTTGTGATTGTTGTTGGTCTTTTTGTTATAAATATTGCTAATGTTATTGTTGTGATTTTGCTGGTTTGTTAACTTGGTTTGTAAATTTATGAATGTTGTATTTTTGTAGTTAGTATTTGATTTGATTGTTTGTTTGCTCGTTTGTTTGTTTGTTGTTTGTTTGTTTGTTTGTTTGTTTGTTTGTTTGTTTGTTTGTTTGTTTGTTTGTTTGTTTGGTTCATTTGATGTACATAGTTAGTTTGTACGTGTATTTTATTTGATACTTAACAAATTTAGTTTGTATATAATAATTGTAAATAAGCATAACTAACTAACTAACAACAACAACAACAACAAAAATATTACTCATCTGTTGATAGTATAAATCAGATTAGATACGAAGTTGAATATATTTTGTAATTTTGCAAACAAAAAAATAATACGTATTATATTGAGAATATGGAACTAGGCAAATATAATAAATTTAAAACTATTTTCTCAGAGTGAAAATAAATTATTCGTCAATAACAAAGAACAACAATAGTATTCAGCCTGGTGTTGAAATATTAAAAAAAATGTTACTAAATAAACATATAAATTTTTTGAAATAAATTGTAAAAAAACTCCGAAAACAAACAAACAAACAAACAAACAAAGATCTAATCTTAAATTTTAGGGTAAATAAATAATTCTAATTATTCAAACCTTATACAGGGGAGTATACTTTCAATAATATAGCATAACTAAGGTATAGGGGACAATTCCAATTATAATTGTGTAATTGGTAATTAATTACAATTACACTGTAATTGGTAATGTAATTGTAATTAAAAAATTTCAGGAGTCTGATAATCGTAATTAATCGTAATTGAGTTTTCCATTTGGTGTAATTGTTCAATTACATTTCAATTACGTTTTAGTTTTTCATGGTGTGAATACTAAAAAATGCATGTAACTGTGAAATAACAAATGAAACAATTAATTCCTCGTTATCAAGGAAGCCAAACATACTACTGTATTTCTCAGTCAATTATCCGATTGGGTCAACCAATCATCCGACATATCCAATGAATATGAATACAGTTGTTTTTCATTTTGGTATACGGTTGGTGTATTTATATAAGCAGGTAAATATGAGGCACAAACAAATAATTTGCTCAATAACTTTCAAGATACAAACTTTGTTTCTTCAAAAATGGACACAACATTGGGAACCTCCGAAAATGGACACAACATTGGGACTACATTTATATCAGCAAGAAGGCAATTGCTATTGAATATTTGCCCTGGAGCTTTACAAAGTATTACACAAGCTGCCACACTCAATGCATTTTACCATGTATTGACTGTTACAGCAGCTAAAGCTATTAGACTCGAAGATCTATAGTACCTAATATACTAATCTCTATCAACACTATTACCATTATACGGTATATCATTTATGTCTTATTACTATCATTATCTATATCGTTATCATCCTTAGAATGGATTCGGATAATTGGTTGACCGAGTCGGATAATTGGTTGACCGAGTCGGATAATTGGTTGACCCAATCGGATGATTGGTTGACCCAATCGGATGATTGGTTGACCCAATCGGATAATTGACTGAGAAATACAGTAGTATACTAGTCAAAATACTTATATAAATTAGAACTTTCGATTGTTATAATAAAGTAGTATATTCAATATTCATTTACAATGTCTCCTACTATATTTGATCACTATATTTCATAAATAGTAGATTGTCATTTCTTTTGATAGTAAAAGTTAATAACCATACAATGTAATTGTAATTGGGGGGAAAATTGAAATGTAATTGTAATTGGAACATTTTCGTACATCCATAATTGTAATTAATTGTAATTGAAAATTTTGCATGTCTTGTAATTGATTCGTAATTGTAATTGAACAAATGTAATTGACCCCAACCCTGCCGAAGATGTTAATGGTACACCAAAGATGTTAATGGTACACCGAACAGGTTAATGGTACACCAAACAGGTTAATGGTACACCAAACAGGTTAATGGTACACCAAACAGGTTAATGATACGCAGAATATTTGAATGCTAGTGCTATCGATTCTTTAATTTGATTTTAATTGCTTTGACTTTTAGTATTTACTGTGCCGACTATACTATACTATAGTGGCCCAGTTCTAATCTTGTGCTTTGGTATATTATTACTGTGCCGACTATACTATACTATAGTGGCCCAGTTCTAATCTTAGTGCTTTGGTATATTATTATTGTGCCGACTATACTATACTATAGTGGCCCAGTTCTAATCTTAGTGCTTTGGTATATTATTACTGTGCCGACTATACTATAGTATAGTGGCCCAGTTCTAATCTTAGTGTTTTGGTATATTATTACTGTGCCGACTATACTAGTATAGTATAGTGGCCCAGTATTGGTCTTAGTGCTTTGGTTAGTAATTATCCTTCCGTATCCTCTCCACAGAACAGAGTTATATTTACTAAGAACTGAAATTTTCAGAACAGGTGTCTCATGGGTTACAGATGTGCACCTGGGGTCACGATTTTTGATTACATCTTTTTGGACACATTTTCAAACCTGTTTAATGTTAGAAACCGAACAATAAATTGTGTCCTGATATTTAATTTATTTGCATTCGATAGAGAATTAAATTCTACACCTTTTCACAGTGCACGAATTTTCAAATTGGGCTTCGTTTGTGCCACAATTGAGTTGAAAATTTCCTTTGTTAACTAACACTTCAGTTCAATTGAAAGTGTTATATCTAATTCTATTGTTTCTTCTCGTGCTTCTATTTTCTAATTGACAATTAAGATTATATATTCCATAACAACGACAGATGGGTCCTGACTCCTGACACCTTGAGGTGATGGTGACATTGTCAAAAAAATGTGTTTCTACAATTTTGTGAATTGTATATTTCGAATGGGTTGGTTGGTGTTGGGTGATCACCCAACACGCACATAAAAAATGCTGACTCATCACTTATTATATTCTACTGAAACTTGAATATCTTTGAAATGAAGTGAGCTAAAACGAAACTTCCAACTCACTAAGGATCGTTGCCTTTTGAAACACCTTTCTGAAATAATTTAACACCTTGATAGTGATGATGACATGGCGAAAAAATCCAAAATTGCAGCCTGTGCCGACAGCATGTTCCTTTGGAGGTACTATCAATAAACCACCACCAAAATATAGTGCCACCAAAGGAACATGCGTCGGCACAGCTGCAATTTTTAATTTTTTTCTAATTGATTTTATCCTTTGATTTAATTCATTTTACCCTGCGTACCTTTAACCTGTTTTGAAGAGGTTTCCAATAGAAATAACTTCAATTACATTCCAACGGAGACTGCTATATGGAATGCAAGAAAGGTTTCACTTAATTATTATAGCAGAGCACAACTAATTACTAAACACTTGAATTTTAAGTAAAAAATTAATTTGTATTTTTCTACATGGAAGTGCGAAAATTTTTCTCATTTATCAAAATTTATGGGAGACAAGACGCCAAATGAATCCCTGTAAATAATTAAAGGAATTAAAGTACCAATAATATAATGATAATCTTAATGGCGAATATAACTAATCTGAAGTTAGCAAAGACATAAATGCAGGTAAAGTAAGCAAATTGGATTAAATGAAACCATTGTATAATTCCAATTCGATTAAAGTATATATTATCAAGTTGAAGTAACTCATTAATAAATAATCTTGATATTAGATCAGACTTATTAGAGAGAGATAATGAGTAAAGAGTAATAAGTTATGGGTCATAGATCAATTAATAATACAGTCATGTCAGGTTCTTTTATTATGAACATTCAAGGGACCAAAAATTGTGTTTATAATGGAGAGACTTCATAATAAGCGAACTCAACTTAATACAAACCCTATGTAAGTTGTTAAATTTGGACCATAGGGCTTGTTCATAGTATAAAATCTTCATATTAAGCAGACGAAATCTTGTTCATAATAAGCAGACCTGACTGTATTTGGAATCCAAAACTAATTTGAGGCCAGGAGATTTGATACAGTTGCTATATCCTGGTATAGTAAGTAGGTTATCAGCGTTTTAATTTGCCTTTCACCCGCGAGCGAATAAGGTATTTAAAGGTCATAAAGAAGTAAAATTAGTTTGAAAGAGGAAAGTGTTGAAGAATGGTCACGAAAAAAGAAGTGTATTGCGGTTATTTACAACCTAAATCATATTAATTTCAAACATTTAAGAAAAAAAAAGTTGAGAATATAAACTAAATATGTAAATTTTGTCACACGAAAATGTGAAAAGTTATCTAGTTCCCGTACGCAAACTGCATCAAAGGTAATACGAGTGGCCTCTATAATTACAGATGAGGAAATAGTTGAGACGGGGCTAATACGATATGTACTACCAAGCTTCCCCACATACAGATTTCGCATTTATAAATTTCTCATATTAATATTAGTTGTTGTTGTTTACACAAATAGTAAACAAATTAATGAAATTCAAAATCAACCTAGAATTTAGCTTTCAACGGGTATTATAGGTAAACTAGTATGCTGAACACGAATTTCGAGTTGAAAAATGTATATTAGGAATATTTGTTGTTGTTGTTTACAAAAATAGGTAAACAAATTAATTAAAATTCAAAATCAACATAGAAGTTTGCTTTCAACAGGTATTATAGGTAACTAGTATGCTGAACACGAATTTCGCGTTAAAAAATGTATATTATGAATATTTGTTGTTGTTGTTGACAAAAATAGGTAAACAAATTAATTAAAATTCAAAATCTACCTAGAAGTTTGCTCTCAACGGGTATTATAGGTAAACTAGTATGCTGAACACGAATTTCGCGTTTAAAATTTATAATATGAATATTTGTTGTTGTTGTTTACAGAAATAGTAATCAAATCAAATACATTCTTGTCAATATTTTTTTTGCCCCCCAAATGCATGGAAAAAGAGGCAAAAAAACCCGATACGCACCGTATTTAACATCATACAGTGCTATGAGGTTTTGAAGAAACAAGGAAAAGCAAGGAGGCAAAATAACCCGGAGAGGCAAAAAAACCCGATTTCGACTGTATTATGAAAAACCGAAGTCTAAATTTGATCGAAAGTCATCTTCAGGAGTCATCTTCAGGAATTTTGAGATTTTTGGTTGATTAATGGGTTGTCAGAACCTTTATCTTTCCGCTGATGTGATAATTTGTACATCGTTAACTTTTTGCGTTATTAGCATAAACGTGAGGTCTGCGAATCCGCCGCTAGGATACACTCGTGGTTTAGTGAGGACTGGGAGTAAGGCCGCATAGCGGCCTTTAACTTGAGGTGCCTAGCACCGATCTGTCGCAAAGCGACCGAGACCGAAGGGCTCGTATATTATTAAAGCTCGATTGTTGTTTGTGTGTGTGTGCCCTTGTATCCTAAAAACTGTCTCTATATCCCCATGATACGAGGACAAACTCCTAGATATAAGGGCAAAACGTCCCTATATCTCTGATATAAGGACATAATCTGGGTGTGTGTGTGTGTGTTTGTTTGTCCGGATTGTATTAAAGTGATGGGGGTATAAATACCGCACTTGTAATTGGGGTAGAAACTCACTTCCACAATGTTCAATAGGTAAACAAGCATTCTCATTGATAAATTTCTAATATGAATATTTATTGTTGTTGTTTACGAAAATATGTAAACCAATTTATGAAAATTCAAATGTAACTACAGTCGACTCCGCTTAATTGGGTTACATCGGGACCATGTCATTTTGACCCGATTAAGCGGAGAAACCGATTAACCGAAAATATTTTAAGCCAAACTGTAATTCCGTCCCACAAATCGGTGAAATTTTGACCCGATTAAGCGGAGAAACCGATTAAGTCTAGTCTACTGTATGTCAAATATATTTACTAACTTATATAATCAATGGTTCAGTGAGGCCTAACTTGAGGTGCGTAGTACCGATCTGTCGCAAAGCGACCGAGACCGAAGGGCTCGTATATTTTAAGTTGGATTAATTAATTAAAAGAATGATTCAACTAGGGCTGAAACGGATATTCGAAATGTAACGAACGATATTATTTTATTATTATTTTAATAGATCTTGTATTTTAGGGCATTAGTTTAATTATTTGGGCATTGTCATGTGAAAATATAATTAAATTAAATATTAACTTTTATGTTTGGCTTAGGGTAATGTTATTTGCATATTAATGGGAGCAAAAATAAAAATAAAATCCCGTCCGTATTTTCTGAAAAAATCCGGATGATAAACAATTAATTTATTTTACATGGCCTAACACAAAATACTGGAAAATAGCTATTTGTTAACTAAGAATACTAATATTTAGTCATAGTTAATACACAATTAATTTATTTTACATGACCTAACACAAAATACTGGAAAATAGCTATTTGTTAATTAGGAACACAAATATTTAGTCATAGTTAATACACACTTAATTTATTTTACATGGCCTAACACAAAATACTGGAAAATAGCTATTTGTTAATTAAGAATACAAATATTTAGTCATAGTTAATACACACTTAATTTATTTTACATGACCTAACACAAAATACTGGAAAATAGCTATTTGTTAATTAAGAATACAAATATTTAGTCATAGTTAATACACAATTAATTTATTTTACATGGCCTAACACAAAATACTGGAAAATAGCTATTTGTTAATTTAGAATACAAATATTTAGTCATAGTTAATACACACTTAATTTATTTTACATGACCTAACACAAAATACTGGGAAATAGCTATTTGTTAATTTAGAATACAAATATTTAGTCATAGTTAATACACACTTAATTTATTTTACATGACCTAACACAAAATACTGGAAAATAGCTATTTGTTAATTAAGAATACAAATATTTAGTCATAGTTAATACACACTTAATTTATTTTACATGGCCTAACACAAAATACTGGAAAATAGCTATTTTGTTAATTAAGAATACAAATATTTAGTCATAGTTAATACACACTTAATTTATTTTACATGACCTAACACAAAATACTGGAAAATAGCTATTTGTTAATTTAGAATACAAATATTTAGTCATAGTTAATACACACTTAATTTATTTTACATGACCTAACACAAAATACTGGGAAATAGCTATTTGTTAATCAAGAATACAAATATTTAGTCATAGTTAAATAGTTAACCGCATTCAAAGCTCCCACAGCTCAAACTCCATATATTGAGACACTGCCATGAATAGTAACCATACCTTGCACAGCACAGGTCATGTTGGTAGCATCCTTCATGGAAGCAACAGTCATCACACACCCATTCCCAGCATGTCGCCCCTTGGCCACATAATCCCAAGCAATTTACTCCTATCGGTTTATTTGAGCATAGGTTGGATTGTACATTTGGACATACTCCAACTTCTATTTGGCCATACTTCGTATCTATGGGTGGTGCGAGTGCGGAAACTGCAAAGTGGATTTGGAGTGTACTGAAACTGTTCCTCAATTCTTTATCCAGAGCCTCTCCTAGAGCTCTTGGTAGGAGCTCTATGATACTCGAGTTGTACTTCATTAAAAGATTCTTCTGGACCTGCACCTTATTTATTTTCTTAGTAACAAGCAGTTGTTCTTGTTGTTGTTTGCTTTGTATAAATACTTGTTCATCTCTAAGTGTATCCAGCTCTGTTGGAATAACAGTCTCCTGCGAATAAAAAGATTCTTTTGTGACAATATTATCGACAAAGATAGCGTCTCCAATTTGTATGTAACCAATGGGACTCGTACTGTTGAATATGTAGCTAATGATAATATTATTCTCTGCAATAGTATTTGCTATCTCTAACTGAGAGAAACCGTCCCTTGCTACCGATCTAAAGGCAATTGTCTCGGGTGTGCCTTCAGTTACGCTAAACACTCCTGATATCTCATTCTCACTAGGTTGTGAATCAAATTCGATATTTCCATATGGCGTCACAATGGTGTCTGCTAGTAACACGGTTGTTAGGATGATAACAAATAAAAAACCCTTATTTGCAATCATTATAAAAGTGGTCAGTACAGTATATCTAATTGAAAGTAAATTTAAGACCAACTGTTCTATTATATAGTAGACTTTTGTACTGAAGACATCACTGTTTATAAATAGATCAGTACACTTGTAGAGCCATTTTATAAATAGATCAACATCTATTATAATGGACTTATTGTTGTGGATATAGAGCAGAGGTTGGCAATTATAAAATACGAGCCCTTCGGTCTCGGTCGCTTTGCGACGGAGCGAACGCACCTCAAAGTTAACGGCCGCTATGCGGCCTTACTCCTCACAATTGCTATCGTGGAAAATGGTAGTGGATGTTATATAAAACCCTTTCTACCATTTTCCATAGTTTTAACTTGTTTACCAATAATACCCGTCAGAAGCTAACTTCTAGGTTGAAATTGAATCTTCATTAATTTTTTTACATATATTTGTAAACAACAACAATAAATATTCTTATTATATATTTATAAATGCGAAATTCGTGTTCAGCATACTTGTTTACCTATAATACCCGTTGAAAGCTAACTTCTGGTTTGATTTTGAATTTTCACTAATTTGTTTACCTTTTTGTGTAAACTACAACAAATATTCATATTATATATTTATAAATGCGAAATTCGCGTTCAGCATACTTGTTTACCTATAATCCCCGTTGAGAGCAAACTTCTAGGTTGATTTTGAATTTTCATTAATTTGTTACCTATTTTTGTAAACACAACAATAAATATTCATATTAGAAATTTGTAAATGCGAAATTCGAAATCAGCATACTTGTTTACCTATTGTAACAATTTTGACCTATTATAACATTTAAAAGTTAATTTATATCTCATATATAAATGAGGTTTCTATTCCCCAAACACTTTAATACAATCCGGACAAACAAACAAACAAACAAACACACAACAATCGAGATTTAATAATATAGATGTTTTCACCTTTACAAGAATGATTTTTTTGGGTGTACAGGGATTTTGGCCAATGTACAGGGGGAAATAGGAGCCTCGTACAGGGATATATCAGGTATGGATCATCATACTACCAGGGACTTCTTTAATATAGGGACTGTAAACTTCGTTTTACTGTAAAATTTGCGTAGCCCTAAAACTGTATTGTTACTTATTGATATCCCGTAATCCGCTAATGCTAGACACAGGAAATGTATTATTGTCGTATAGGAAGTCATATTTTGGGAGTCCAACGGTAATATTGGTTTATCGAAAATATTTGTGGAAGTGTAAGTTATGCGATTTTCACACCTTTCCACATATGGTAATATTGTTAAAACTTCGAGATTACTTAACTTTATCCATATGAAATTTATTATTGGCGAACGCCGCCCGGAGGGCGGCTTTTCGGCTAGTATTACATAAGAGCATGTATAGCAGGCTTGTACCGGGTCACCGCATCAACCGGGTCAACCGGGTCACTTAATTTTGATTTTACCCAATTGTTCACAGTAATGCTAATTAAATTTTATTGGTTTGTAGAATTATAACTTAAAAAGATTCATCTAATATAGTAAGTCGTTTAATATTTATGAGACATAGTAATTCAATTGAAATTTCTTTGGTATCGCTGGTCACTGTATACTTACTTACCGGGTCAACCGAGTCACCGGGTCTGAGCTTATTGGGTCACCGGGTCATGAAATCTTGACCCGGTCCAAGCCTGACCACATCTCCCCGCAAGGTACCCGCTGAAGTGTAAACATATTTTTTCATTTTATGGGAGAGAAACTAACTTTCAAATGTTATAATTGGTAAACAAATGTATTAATAGGTAAACAAGTATGCCTGATTATCGAATTTCGCATTTACAAATAACTAATATGAAATGAATAATTATTGTTGTTGTTTACACAACATAGGTAAACAAATTAATTAGAATTCAAAATGAATCTAGAAGTTTGCTTTCAACGGGTATTATAATACAAGCTGCTCCTCCCCGCTACCCACGTTCTTACAACTTGCACTCGGGCCTGCGGCCTTCGCTCTTATTCAAACCATGCTTTTTCAAATTAAATGCCGGTTGTATTTAATTACATACTCCAATAGGGAGTATGTATTTAAATGTAACAAGCGTGTCTCTAACTGTCATAAGGGAGTACGGACTCATTGGTATGTTTAGGGATTGTGTGTGCCCCCCCCTGGAAAATCCCCTGGCCCCCCCAGAGCTCCCCTATATGAATCCTGGTGCCGCCTCTGTGTGCCGTATGTTGTAGGGGTTGAAATTTTGTCATTTATTTTATTCTTTAGGGAAATTTAAGTAATTTAATTGAATGAACTTTACTCTAATTATCAACCAACACTATTAATCATACGTACTATGTCATAAAATTATAGCTAAAAATCTAAAATTACAGCTGTGCCGTATGTTGTAGGGGTTGAAATTTATTATTTATTTGATTTTTTATGGAAATTTAACTCATTGATCTGAATGAACATAATTCAAAAGAATCAACCAACACTATTAATCATAGGTATGTTGTAAAATTACAGCTAAAAATCTAAAATTACAGCTGTGCCGACAGCATTTTCTTTTGGAGGCACTATTAATCGACCAACGACCAAAATTTAGTGCCTCCAATGGACATGCTTCTCTCGCATGAATATACTCTCGACCAATTAAATTACAGTCTCTGTTAGGCATTCTATAATGGGCACTTAACAATACACTTAATAACACACATAACAATGCGCATAAATCCCAACTTTTCGCGAGTACGGACTCATAGGCATGTTCAGGGATTTAAAATTTCTGATATACTATTTGATTTTTGCGGGAAATTTAAATCATTGATTTGAATGAACATAACTCAAATTGTATAAAGGTATTCAATTGCGATTGCGCAGTGAATATACTTTGCAATATTACGTCGAAATAACTACGATTGTAATTGGTTTCGCCCTTTTTAAATAGTCAAAATCTAAATAAATCAATTCAGCCGATCAATTTCCGATTCAGCCAATCAATTTACGATTCAGCCAATGAAATTTTCCGATTCAGCCAATCAAAAATTTCCGATTCAGCCAATCATTTATCCGATTCAGACATTCAACTATCCAATTCAGCCAATCAAATTATCTCCCGTAACGGGAAAGTATCTTGACTGCTGCTATCTCTATCGCCTTTTGTAAGCTCAGTTGCTGGATTGGAATGTATATACCTGTTTCCACAAACAGGTATATTAGCTCAAATATCAAACCAGGATCATACTTGTATAAATCTTTTGTTGTTTTTTTTTAACTTATTTTTTATTTCAACTGTAGAAGTCCACTTACCTGGCTATTGCATTGATGTTAATAACTCCTTATATAGAATAAAATGGTTCTTTAGTTGAATTTCTATAGTTCAATGATAATATCAGTTTCCAGAGACTACACAAACATGAATCTGGTCATAAGTATGTAAGCATTGGTTTGATCATCTATTCGCTGCATTCCAATAAACAACATGGTCACTAGGTTTAATGTTGCAGTGCATTGAATAGACTACACAGTTGCATAAATTAGTACACGTGAGTATTTCTTGCGGGTTGGAAATCAGTAATACTTGTGCAATGATTACAAATTGGAGAAAATATATTGTAGCCAACCCGATTTTCAATATAAAAGCCCAACTGTAACTTATCTGTGACAAACAAATAGCTAAGTAAATATATTCCTGGGAGTCATTCCTGGGGGGCATGGAACCAAGGAATTATCCAGGAGCGCGAGACGCTCCTTTTGGTGCATGATTTTAGGAAAATTAGAATTTAGGAGCACGGATATTTGGAATCTTCTCCTATACCGCAACATACATTTGTGATTAGGCGTATGGAAATTGGATCAGACCAGGATTAGGAGCGTATTTACAAACGGCTGTATAATACACTGCATGGAACGCATACTCTTCACCCCACAGCCTACGTAACTATAGCCTATTCACGGTATTTAACCATGGATTACTTCAAGTCTTAAGTGCAAAATACAAGCTGTATAGCATATCTATATTTTTAGCTGAAATTTAATGGAGTGTAATGAATATTAATACAATAGAGGTGGAAAATTGTGATAGTTCTCTCTCTTACTACAAACTAACATGTATAAGAATAAAAATACATACTAAAATGGATATTATTCAGATTGTAATTTATGTAGTTTTCTCTTGGATCCACCGTGATATTTTTCTAAGCTCCTTTTAGAATTCATATTGCGGACCTTATTCTTTAGTAAACAGTTGCTAGCGGCAGAGAGTATTTTGTTTAGATAAAAAAGGAAAGGTGTGTGACAACTAGGGCAGTTAGATCTCCAGAAATCAAAACTCTCAAACTCTATCCTCGAAATTGAGAGTTGAATAAGTATAGTTTTGCTGGTACTAGCAACAAATTGTCTCATTAAGCAACTGTTCTGTTCAATTCTATAAAGGATCTTCCATAGTGCTGTGACTGCATTTAAAACTTCATCAGAAGGATATTTAAGTCCTCCTCGGTCTGCTAAGTGAATTAAGATCAAGTCAGATTCTTCACACTCCAGGGCAAAGCTTTCATTATGAGTGAGTAAAGACAAGCATTGGGAACATAATGAAGTGGTGGCATTTGAAAGAAATTTCTTTGAATATAACTTTGACTTGCAAATACCATGTATAGCATATCCAGCAATGAAAGCCAAGGATTGGCGAATTTCTGTCATTGGTGAAAAATCAAAGTTTTGGTGAAGAAGTGAAGAGTAAGCGCTCAGGTCTGTTGGTAGAGTTGCAGCGTTATCAGGTTCCATGTCACACGAGAAAGTTCCAACAAATTCCTTTAGCGAAGTCTCAAATTTGCTGTCTTGAGCTCGGTATAATTTTAAGATGTTAGAAAGTTTAATTCTACGTTCACTCTCAAGAATTTGGCACACAGAAATGTTGTAATTACAACCGGACATTAATCTGTAAACACCAAAGTGTTTTTCTAGAGAATCGTTTTGTAGAAATCCTGTTAGAACGTAAGAAAATCCACAGTCATCACTGGTTAAATAGTTGACAATTTTTGGTATAACTTGACAGGTGTGAATTAAGCTGGTAAAAGTTTGTGGGCTAAGTTTTCCTGCTCTACCGCTACAACTAAAGGTCTTCCAATCCTGAAGCCAAGAAACCAACTTGGAAAAAAACACAAAACGGTCATCTTGAAGCTTGAAAACCTTTAAATCAGGATCACGTAAGCGAATATTTTTGCCTGGACTATGTATGTTACACATCTTCCAAAATCTGGTTATGAGAGAAATGAATTGATAGGTTTGGTTGGAAATACAATTCTTTTCATTATACAACAGTACTGCATTGTATGTTGACTGATCCCAAACCGCAAGAGCCAAAGGTACACTTTGTCTTTCAAGAACTGATGGCCAAACAACTTTGGATGTTAATTTATGAGCGATCTTAGCGTTTGAATATTGTTCGGACTTGTAAATATTTCTGAGATCCTTGAATGAAGCGTTTGAAAGGTGATAAGGAAAAGTTTCACTAAAGTAATGATCAATTGATGGAAAGGTAAATGTTGTATTGGTATCCTTTTGATTTATCCAATTATTTCGGATACACTTCACGATATGAACTGGATCAAACATCAAGAAAATAGATCTAGTAGGGTCTGATGGGTTTGGACAAGTTAGTTGTAAACTTGTACTACCAGCTAGAGACTTGAATAAGCTCACGTTTAGTTGATAATCGTCTGTACAAATAACTATTACTTTAAGGTCACACTTCTCGATGTCAATAATAACTTGCCTTACTATTGGAAGCAAGTCAGAAGATTTAGCATTGCAACATGGAAGAAGTCTCACAATTTCTGACCACTTTGTGAAAAGGCTTGTAACTTGAAAAGCTAAAACAGTCTTAGCTGGATCAAATTCAGAAGAATTGTTGTTTTCTGGATTTGTTGAATCAGTTTTGACAAAAGAGGAACCAAAGATTTTACCTCCTTTATAAGTGTAGTCTGACCTTACGTGAATTTCGTCCAACTGTAGGAGGACATGTTTCTTGAATTTGTTGAAGTCTTGGGATGCAACCTTCAGGTAATCAATAAAATTTGTGTCCAAGCCAATGTTCGAATACAGCCTCCGGAGAGTGGATGGATGAGGCAGAGAGAGACATTCTAATGATTGCAAATAACGATAGCAACCTGAAGAGATTAGTTGGGCTTTGAGAGATAGAACCAAGGTTAAGACATTATATCGACGGTTATTCTTTGAACCTTCAAATTTTCAAGTTGGCACAGGATAAACTGTAGCTGATTGAAGATGCCCTGGAATTTTTTTCCTTCTTCGCAGGCTGTCAACTTCTCTATGGTAGATCTAACCGAACAAATAGCCTTATTGATACCAATCTCAATATCATCTCGTTGATATGTATCAAGCTCTTGAGTTAACTGATAAATTTGACGAATATCAGTTATAGAAGTGATTTTGGTTGGAATATCAACTTCATCTAGAAAACATCTCATATGCAATGTATCGTTAATACAGATCTGGTGAGACATAATCAATAACGGGCCAGATTGAATCTTCTTGAATATATGCAAGGTAGTTTGGCTTGAGCGAATATAGATCCATTTTTCTGATAGATTTAGTGTCGAATACTTCAGCTCGATTTCATCAATATCAGAAACTGAAAAGCTGTCATTTTCCTTTTTATAATCCGCACGACTCAACTCAAGAGCTTGATGAAAATGCCGGATATCAATTTCACCTCGGTTCAAACGTTCTGGGTGTTCAGAAGATCCTTGTAGATATGAAGGGCAATTAGGAAGATTGAAGGGCTTGGCATTTTTCCGAAGACCAGGTTTTCTGGAAACTTTCTTCACTGTACCGTCACCCTGGGGAATATCGAAGTGAAGTAGTATATCCTCGTCACAGAAATGTCTCGCACAGATGAAGACTCTCGCCAATTTCAATGCATCATCTCTATGGAGAAACCTTCGCCATTCATCTTGTATTTCTTTGGACCAATGATTCAACATTTCAAACACTGGAACGTAATCAGTGCCGTCGTAATTGGAGCAGCAGTTGGCTACACTACACCTATTTGGCATATTGCTAAGGAAAATGTACGTGTGGATGAATAAATTGGGAATTAGGAAGAAAATGTATGAAATATTGTAGGGATTCTAGGGAATACACTACAACAATGATGCTTATCCTATATTATACATTGCATTTTATCGTAGTCAAATTAATTTCAAACATTATGGTTTATTTATAAAATAGACTTGAAGTAATCCATGGTGAGGTAAAATTCCTACCGTGAATAGGCTATAGTTACGTAGGCTGTGTCTTCACCCTTTAGTAAGGCATTATAATCTATAACAGATCCTTTTAGAAGTTGGGATCATAATCTGTACGCATATTTTCTAGCATTCATCCAAATCCTTTTTGCAATGAAATTACAGACATAATTAGTTTTCAATTTATTTGAAGGAGAGTATTATCTAATTATTGTAAATTATTACTGTGCCGACTATACTATAGTATAGTGGCCCAGTATTGGTCTTAGTGCTTTGGTTATTATTGGTCCGTAGCCTCTCTACTGACCAGAGTTTTATTAACTAAGAGCCAAAATTTTCAGAATATGTGTCTCATGGGTCACAGATGTGCACCTGGGGTCACGATTTATTAATTTCGACTTGGGAAAATTTTTAACGGTACTTTTAGCTTTTTTTTCCCATAAGAAAATAAATGCAATAACAAGAAAAAATTTAGAATCATTAGTATCAAAAAGGTATTTTGCAACTGATAGCTCTTCACGATTTTTTTAATCTGTCCTCATTTTCCCAATAATTAGGCTCAAAGTTGCCACAATTCACCCTTAACTTTCTAAAATCATAAATTCATTAATATTCAATTATGCAATTATTTCGTGGTTTCAATGAATGACTATATTTATGAATAATTCAATTAGATTCAGTGTTATTTCGATTCAAGTTATTGTTGATATCATAGTTACAATAAATAATTTAGTATATATGAATAATTTGATTCAATAGCTGCTACAAAATAATCGATTTATAATACATACCTAGTTGTATTAAAGTTTTTCCTATATGAAAATTCAATTTCACTCAACAGTTATTCAATTTCAGAACGATTTCTGATATTCAAACAATGGATTAATGAGATGGAATATCTATTTGTATAAATATTTGTCTATGTGCGTGCTTGGTGCCTGAAATGTATTATAGTGTAAGGGGGGTTTCTAACGCATTAATAATGGAAATATAAACTTAAACTCAAGATGGTTTAAGATAGAAAGAAGCATGAAATTTATCAATTGTTCCTTTGTCCCGTAACAAATTGGTAAATGGGTGTAACCAGTGATGGATCTAGACTTTCACCTCAGGGGGGGGTTAACGAAGTCCAATTGAAGTCAGGGTTGGGGGGTAATTTACATTTCGCTATAGTTAATTAACCCCCCCCCCCCTGAGAAGGGGGTCAGAAAAAATCTCAGGGGGGTCTTTTTTCTCAAAAAATAATTTCAGGGGGGGGCTAACCCCCCCCCTGAGGGGGGGTATAGATGAAACCCTGGGTGTAACACCATGTGACATTCATGACATGGCGAAAAAAATCCAAAATTGCAGCCTGTGTCGACAGCATGTTCCATTGGAGGCACTATCAATAAACCACCACCAAAATATAGTGCCACCAAAGGAACATGCGTCGGCACAGGCTGCAATTTTGGATTTTTACTCGTTGAATCTATCAACCCCCACTTCAATATATGAACCAATTAAAAACATATATGTTGGTAAAACCCGAATTGCATCGGTAATTCCTGGATCGACTGTAAAACTAATCGATTAATTAGTAATTTTGGAAAATCTCGCTATTGAAACATTTCGGTAATGATCGTCGATGTTAATATTCATCGTATGTAAATTGATATTATTTAGGTTCATGATATATCATTTTGAAAAGTATTAAATATTTCAGAAAAATATTTGATGACAATGGTTAAAATGATAGTCACTGTCAAAATGCCTCGAAAAGAGCTCAAAACATTCGAAATTCGTTCACTCGAAGACTCATGGTCCATATGCAAGACATTAAAATTCAAAATTTAGAACAAAAATTCCTTTTTAGAGTATTAGCCATCATTATCTTGGGATTTACTTAATTAGATTACCAGGATGCTTTACACATTTGTGTAAATTATCTATTTGTGTCATCGTTTCCGTTAACGTTTGCTGTCCTGCTGAGTCCCAATTTCCGGTCTGGGAAATGGTGGAATATATGATCTATCTGCCTCCACGTATAGACCAATGCATGTTCGTTGGTAAACCAATAAGTTATTTAGCAATTTTATAACTAATTTTCTAAGTTTAGCTCTCAAATTCTCAATACATAGATATCAAGGTGGGGCTCGTATTATTAAATATTGGATTAATTAATTAAAAGAATGATTCAACTAGGGCTGAAACGGATATTCGAAATGTAACGAACGAAATTTTTGCAAACGAACGAATATTCGAATATTCGTTCGTTATTATGAATAAGCATAAAATTGAATTTAAAACAAAAATACTGTGGAAAATAGCTATTTGTCAATTAAGAATACTAATATTTAGTCATAATTAATACACACTTAATTTATTTTACATGGCCTAACACAAAATACTGGGAAATAGCTATTTGTTAATTAAGAACACAAATATTTAGTTATAGTTAAATAGTTAACCGCATTCAAAGCTCCCACAGCTCAAACTCCATATATTGAGACACTGCCATGAATAATATCCATACCTTGCACAGCACAAATCATGTTGGTAGCATCCTTCATGGAAGCAACAGTCATCGCACACCCATTCCCAGCAATACGTCCCTATGCCACATAATCCTAAGCAATTTACTCCTATCGGTTTATTTGAGCATAGGTTGGATTGTACATTTGGACATACTCCTCCAACTTCTATTTGGCCATACTTCGTATCCCTTGGTGTGAGTGCGTAAACTGCAAAGTGGATTTGGAGTGCACTGAAACTGTTCCTCAATTCTTTACCCAGAGCTTCTGCTAGAGTTTTTGGTAGGAGCTCTATGATACTCGAGTTGTACTTCATTAAAAGATTCTTCTGGACCCGCGCCTTATATATTTCCTTAGTATAAAGCAGTTGTTGTTGTTCTTGTTGTTGTTCTTGTTGTTGTTTGCTTTGTAAAAATACTTGTTCATCTCTAAGTGTATCCAGCTCTGTTGGAATAACAGTCTCCCCCGAATAAAAAGATTCTTTTGTGACGATATTATCGACAAAGATAGCGTCTCCAATTTGTATGTAACCAATGGTACTCTTGCTGTTGAATATGTAGCTGAGAATAATATTTTTCTCTGCAGGAGTATTTGCTATCTCTAACTGAGAGAAACCGTCCCTTGCTACCGAGCTAAAGGCAATTGTCTCGGGTGTGCCTTGAGTTACGCTAAACACTCCTGATATCTCATTCTCACTAGGTTGTGAATCAAATTCAATATTTCCATATGGCGTATCAATGGTGTCTGCTAGTAACACGGTTGTTAGGATGATAACAAATAAAAAGCCCTTCTTTGCAATCATTATAAAAGTGGTAAGTATATTTAATTGAAAGTAAATTTAAGACTAACTGTTCTATTATATAGTAGACTTTTGTACTGACATCACTGTTTATAAATAGATCAGTTAACACTGTAGAGCCATTTTATAAATAGATCAACATCTATTATAATGGACTTATTGTAGTCAGGGAATGAAAGGTTCACGAACGATTTTATTGAACTTGAACTGAACGAACTGAACGCAGGGCATTTAAGGGATTTGCTTTCAACTGGTATTATAATACAAGCTGCTCCTCTCCGCTACGCGCGTTCTTACAACTTGTTCTCGAGCCTGCGGTATGTATTTAAATGTGACAAGCGTGTCTCTAACTGTCATAAGGGAGTACGGACTCATTGGTATGTTTAGGGATTGTAAATTTATGATTTATTTGATTCTTTAAGGGAAATTTAAGTAATTGAATTGAATGATCGTAACTCTAATTGTCAACCAACACTATTAATCATACGTATGTTATAAAATTACAGCTAAAAATCTAAAATAACAGCTGTGCCGATAGCATTTTCTTTTGGAGGCACTATTAATCAACCAACGACCAAAATATAGTGCCTCCATAGGACATGCTTCTCTCGCATGAATATACTCTCGACCAATTAAATTACAGTCTCTGTTAGGCATTCTATAATGCACACTTAACAATACACTTAATACACACATAAAATGCACAAAAATCCCAACTTTTCGCGAGTACGGACTCATGTTCAGGCAAAATCCTTAATTTGATTTGTCTAGTTAACAGAGGTATTATAATGATAACTGGACTGAGTTAATTAGCTTACAACAATATTATAGAAATAGTGTTATTGGTCTTCATGTTAGAGGGTACATACAGTCATTAAGTCATAATCCTTTTATTGTACATATGTAAAACTGAAGATCAAATCAAAATATTGAAATTGTTTAAAGATACAAGAATTGTTCTTCACTTAGATGCCACAGGATCAATTGTTAGGAAAATAGAACCCTCACTAAAGAAAGTATTCTATTACGCTCTTACTGTAAGACATCCTACTTACTCAACTAGTCCAATTCCACTAGCAGAAATGATTGGTTTTTGCACAATGGTGCAAAGATTGCAAAAATATAAAAATAAAAGTAATTTTTTTTTTCAAAAAAAATTGTGCAAAAAATTATTTTCTTTTGATGCAAAGAAAATATTGGGCGATCTAAACATTTCACAAGTTGAAATAGATTTCAGCTGGGTTTTGATTCACAGTTCTCGTAGTATTTTTCTCAAGTGTGATATAGATACTTATCTCCGTAAGTGTTGGAATATGGTAGATGTACATCTGCAGTTAATGAAACGGTCTTTAAGTAATTCTTCACTTATGTTCGGCTCATATAATACACAGCATAGGATTTCATATAAATACAAAATTTTAACTAAAAAAATATGTGAGAAAACTGTTTTACATTGTATCGGATTTTAGTACGCGCGCTGTTGAAATTACAAGTACGTACCAATAATTTATTTCAATCTTTATTCATTGTATTTTCGAGTAGTTCTTTAAGTGCAATAGTAAAGACACATACTCATTTGCTAGAAACATACCAGGCTTGGACCGGGTCATGATTTCATGACCCGGTGACCCGATCAGTGTAGAGTTGTATTATCGAAATGCTCTTCAGGTAAGGTTCTATAAGCTACATACTCCACAATAATATTATCACCAATTTTATACTCCAACGGCTCTTTCTTTATTACAAATGTAATTTCAAAACAATCTTTAAACTTACACACTGCTTTAGCTCTAAAAGAACAGCTATTTTGTTTTCTACTATTAAGTTTATTAACCTTTTTGAATTGAAAAGAAAGAACACACAAAATTTCCATCGATTTTTGAATTTTCATAAATTTGTGACCTAGGGCTGAAACGAATATTCGAAATGTAACGAACGAACCTTTTTCTAAACGAACGAATATTTGAATATTCGTTCGTTTGGATGACTAAGCATTAAATCAATTTCTAGAGACAAAATACATTGGAAAATAGGTTTTTGATCATGTTACAATGGTATAATAATAGTTACAAAGTGTTTTATACACAAGTTAACTAATAATCAGCTAGTTTAAGTGGGAATATATATTTACGATATCTCTAAGCTATACAAAAGTCTTGTTGTTGTCCAAAATTAGTCAACGAATATCCGTTTCATTTTAATATTCGTCCAAACGAATATTCGTTTGCAAACGAACGAATATTCGTTCAATCATTTCGAACGAATATTCGAATATTCGGTATATTCGTTTCAGCCCTAAATTTGTCTACATATTTTGTTAACAATAACAATAAATATTCATATTAGAATTTAGTAAATGCGAAAGTCGTGTTCAGCATACTTGTTTACCTATTATAACATTTGTTTACCTATTATAACATTTGGAACTTAGTTTCTACCTCAAAATATAAATGCGGTTTCTATTCCCCCATCATTTTAATACAATCTGGACAAACAAACACACAAACACACACACACACACACACACACACACAACAATCGAGATTTTTATAATACGAGCCCTTCGGTCTCGGTCGCTTTGCGACAGATCGGTGCCACGCACCTCAAGTTAACGGCCGCTGTGCGGCCTTACTCCTCACACTTTCTACCATGGAAATGTTAGAAAGGGACGTTATGATTTTGAATTTTATTAATTTGTTTACATATTTTGTGTAAACAACAACAATAAATATTCATATTATAAATTTATAGGCGCGAAATTCGTGTCCAGCATACTTGTTTACCTATAATACCCGTTGAAAGCTAACTTCTAGGTTGATTTGGAATTTCATCAATTTGTTTACCTGTTTGTGTAAACAACAACAACAAATATTAATATTATAAATTTATAAATGCGAAATTCGTGTTCAGCATACTTGCTTACCTATAATACCCGTTGAAAGCTAACTTCTAGGTTGATTTTGAATTTTCATTAATTTGTTTACCTATTTTGTGTAAACAACAACAACAAATATTAATATGAGAAATTTATAAACGCGAAATTCGTGTTCGGCATACTTGTTTACCTATAATACCCGTTGAAAGCTAACTTCTAGGTTGATTTTGAATTTTCATTAATTTGTTTACCTATTTTGTGTAAACAACAACAACAAATATTAAGATGAGAAATTTATAAACGCGAAATTCGTGTTCGGCATACTTGTTTACCTATAATACCCGTTGAAAGCTAACTTCTAGGTTGATTTTGAATTTTCGTTAATTTGTTTACCTATTTTGTGTAAACAACAACAACAAATATTAATATGAGAAATTTATAAACGCGAAATTCGTGTTCAGCATACTTGTTTACCTATAATACCCGTTGAAAGCAAACTTCTAGGTTGATTTTGAATTTTCATTAATTTGTTTACCTATTTTGTGTAAACAACAACAACAAATATTAATATGAGAAATTTATAAACGCGAAATTCGAAATCAGCATACTTGTTTACCCCTTATAACTTTTGTTTACCAATTATAACATTTGAAAGTTAGTTTATATCTCATATATAAATGCGGTTTCTATTCCCCCATCACTTTAATACAATCCGGACAAACAAACACACACACACACACACAAACACACAACAATCGAGATTTAATAATATAGATAGATATCTGGGTATTCTTGATTCCGTTAGGAACACGTTGGATTGGATTTTCAGGGAATGGATCAACTTTTGAAGAGTTAATGAAGGCGCCAACCCCAAAATTGGATCTATATACCATACAAATATTGGGAATTATTATGAACCTTTATTTCTGTTAAATTCGAAAATATTAGTTAATTAATTTTTTAATTGAACAAGGCAGAGTTTTAGAAGAGTTGCAATAGTTTTACCACAATTTGTAGATGTACTATCCTGTTATATTTAATGGCACCCTTTTAATATCGTATCAGTGAAAGGAATTAATGCATATTATCATTAAGGTGTTAAATCCTAAACCAATAAACTAGTTCTCTCTTTATTTCCATGTTCTACTAAGTACTTTTTTAGAATAACTTTGGTTATCTCGATATTTCTTATCTCATATAAGCATTACTAATATTTGTCACCATTTTAATATCATGCACTCGTTGGTAAGTCATATTCTGAGATAATATGTTGCTTTACATTTATATGAGATTCACCCCCTTTAAAAAGGCAAATACGTATATTTGGAGAGAAGGAACATGGCCACAAGTAAGATTATTCAGATAGAAGTTACGCAGATTATGGAAATGAAAAAACCTGGAGTTGCATAAAATACCTAACATTGTTGTAGTAACCATAATATTGTTATTATGTCTGATTCTTTTCTTAATGAATATTGCATTCCAAATATACTTGTATATTTGAAGTTGTTTGTATTATAAGGCATTGCAATCTGTTTACAGAAAGTAATCACTAATGCTGATATAATTAGGAAGTGCAGTCATGAATTATTCTTCAGAGGAACCAAAAACTTTAGTTCCTGTGAACACTGTGACGCAAATCAAATAAATTCTTATCAAAAATAATATTAGTGTTGACATGACAGGTTGTCATGTGAGATAAATATATAATTAAAAGGAAAATTTGATATAATAAATAATTTTTGACTTATGGAAAAACCGAGGTCTAATTTTGAGCGAAAATTGCTAAGTCATCTTCCGGAATTTTGAGATTTTGGGAAGATATAGGTTGTCACAACTTTTATCTTTCCGCTGATGTGATAATTTTTTCACGTACAGCGTAAGCTTTTTGCATTATTATTGTTTATATATTTCTAATATGAATATTTATTGTTGTTGTTTACGAAAATATGTAACCAATTTATGAAAATTCAAACATAACTACGGTATGTTAAATATATTTGCTAACTTATATAATCAATGGTTTAGTGAGGCCAAACTTGAGGTGCGTAGCGCCGAACCGTCACAAAGCGACCGAGACCGAAAGGCTCGTATTATTAAATACTAGTCAATTGCCCGTCGCTTTGCTGACGTAATATGGAAATATTTTCATGATACATTTGATAGGGATATTATATAGCGGCCTATGTACAGATTACTGATAATTTATATGTATCAGTCATTATAGCATGCCCACCTACAAAACCTCTTTGTATACTACATTTGGGTGTATTTTACATTAGTGCTCCCTATCTGAGCCATTTTCAGCTGCGCGAACTTCAGGATGAAGGCGTCTCCTTTTCTGATTATTTCTATTGGAGACATTATCAGCTCGCGAACTTCGGAATTAAGGCGTGTTTTTATTTTCAACATTTATTGTGCCATAAACGCTTTATGGCACACATTGCCTTAGGTCTATGTGGTATATTCGATGAATTTCCCGGGTTTGTAAAAACTTCCATTAAATATTTAACAAAATGATTTTGTTTCCATATGTGGTATTTATTCAAAAAATGAATGTCAACAATGCATATTAAGAAATAAATATTAGTGGTTAAATTGGGCCAATCAAAATGCGATTTGAGATCGGTTGCGGACACACACACACACACACACACACACAGACACTGCTCTATTAATAGTATAGATTGGATTAATTAATTAAAAGAATGATTCAACTAGGGCTGAAACGGATATTCGAAATGTAATGAACGATATTATTTTATTATTATTTTAATAGATCTTGTATTTAGGGCATTAGTTTAATTATTTGGGCATTGTCATGTGAAAATATAATTAAATTAAATATTAACATTTATTGTTTGGCATAGGATAATGCTATTTTCATAATAATGGAAGCAAAAATAAAAATAAAATCCCGTCCGCCGTCCGTATTTCTGAAAAAATCCGAATGATAAACAATTCATTTATTTTACATGGCCTAAGACTAAAATACTGGAAAATAGCTATTTGTTAATTACGAATACAAATATTTAGTCATAGTTAATAAACAATTAATTTATTTTACATGGTCTAAGACTAAAATACTGGAAAATAGCTATTTATGAATTAAGAATACAAATATTTAGTTATAGTTAAATAGTTAATCGCAGCTATAACTATCACAGGTGAATCCCTCTGCATCGAGACACTGCCATGAATAATAACCATACCTTTCACAGCACAGGTCGTGTTGGAAGCATCCTACATGGAAGCAACAGTCTTTGCACTCCTTTATCCAGCATGTCGTCCCTAGGCCACATAATCCCCAGCATTCAACTCCTATCGGTTTTTTGTCGCATTCCTTAGATTTTTCATTTGGACATTCTTCTCCACTTACAATTTGGCCACACTTCGCAACTTCGTGCGTGATTGCGTAAACTGCAAAGAGGATTTGGAGTTCACTTAAACTGTTCCTAAATACTATACCCAGAGCTTCTGCTAGAGCCTTTGGTAGGAGCTCTATGATACTTTTTAACTTCTTGTACTTCCTTAAAGGACCCCCCAGGACCTTCGCCTTATATATTTCCCTAATATAAAGCAGTTGTTGTTGTTGTTGTTGTTCTTTGCTTTGTAAAAATACTTGTTCATCTCTAAGTGTATCCAGCTCTGTTGGAATAACAGTCCCATTCCAATAAAAAGATTCTTTTGTGACGATATTTTCGACAAAGATAGCGTCTCCAATTTGTATGTAACCAATGGGACTCGTAAGGTTGGGACTCGTATTGTTGGGACTCGTATTGTTGGGACTCGTATTGTTGGGACTCATGCTGTTGAATATGTAGCTAAGAATAATATTTTTCTCTGCAGTAATATTTGCTATCTCTAACTGAGAAAAACCGTCCCTTGCTACCGAGGAAAAGGCAATTGTCTCGGGTGTGCCTTCAGTTATGGTAAACACTCCTGATATCTCATTCTCACTAGGTTGTGAATCAAATTCAATATTTCCATATGGCGTCACAATGGTGTCTGCTAGTAACACGGTTGTTAGGACGATAACAAATAAGAAACCCTTCTTTGCAATCATTATGAAAGTGGTCAGTGCAGTATATTTAATTGAAAGTAAATGTAAGACTAACTGTTCTATTATATAGTAGACAATTGTACTGAAGACAATACTTGTAGAGCCATTTTATAAATAGATTAATATGCTTTTTGAAACTTGAAACTTTGAAACTTGTATTGTAAACAACAACAAATATTCATCTTAGAAATATATATATGCGAAATTCGGAAACAGTCTACTTCCTACTTGTTTACCTATGTTGAGATTTTGATAACATGTAAAAATATGAAAATCATGTAAACAACAACAAATATTTAATATTTTCCTTAGATATTTAGCCTTCTTTCTAGATGCGCCAATGTTTTAAAGTGATGGGGGAATAGAAACTGCACTTATAATTGAGATAGAGTCTAGCGTCCAAATGTTATAATAGGTAAACAAGTATGCTGATTCCGAATTTCGCAAAAAATTTCTATATCAATTTTTGTTGTTGTTTGCAATAATGTAAACAAATTAGTGAAAATTCAAAATCAAACCAGAAGTTAGCTTTCAACGGGTATTATAGGTAAACGAGTATGCTGAATTCGAATTTCGCATTTACAAATTTCTAATATTAATATTTGTTGTTGTTGTTTACACAAATAGGTAAACAAATTAATTAAAATCAAAATCAACCTAGAAGTTAACTTTAAACGGGTATTATAAGTAAACAAGTATGCTGAACACGAATTTCGCGTTTCTAAACTATAATATGAATATTTGTTGTTGTTGTTTACATAAAATATATAAACAAATTAATTTAAATTCAAAATCAACCTAGAATTTTGCTTTCAACGGGTATTATAGGTAAACAATTATGCTGAACACGAATTTCGCGTTTATAAATTTTTAATAATAAATAGATAATATTTGTTGTTGTTGTTACACAACATAGGTAAACAAATTAATTAAAATTCAAAATCAACCTAGAAGTTTGCTTTCAACGGGTATTATAAGTATACAGTACCCGGACAAAAGTATTCGACCACCCAACATTTTCCCATTGAAAATAGTACTATAGTAGGCCTAATAATGATGTTCAATGTATGAAAACTTTATGAGATATTGTTATTTTGAATTCAGATTCGTATTCTACGCAATCGAATTACCCATTGTAGATGCTTCCAATTGATCACATATTAATTCGTTGAAAATTATCATCAAATGGCAACATGTGCCACCAGTTCCCATCTCTCCCATAGTGGCAATTTGCAAAAAGTTGTGCATAGTGGCACAGGAAGATAATTTTACCCAAATCAAAAAGGGATTGAATTGAAAGCGCCTACAATTGTTAATTCGAATGTGCAGAATACGAATATGTAATCGAAATAGCAATATCTCATGTAATTTTAAAACACCATCTTCCATTGTTAACCCCACTATAGTACTATTTCAATGGGAAAATGTTGGGTGGTCGAATACTTTTGTCTGGGTAGTGTATAACTATGACAAATATTACTAACTATGTAATCAATTGTTTAGTGAGGAGTAAGACCGCGTAGCGGCCGTTAACTTGAGGTGCGTAGCACCGATCTGTTGCAAAGCGACCGAGACCGAAGGGCTCGTAAAGAATAAATAATAAACGATAATTAAATAAAGTCTGCATAATATTGCGTCGAAATAAATACGATTGAAATATCTTTTCCTTTTCAAATAGTTAAAATCAACATTAAATCAATTGATTTTTGATTTTGATTTTATTCAACAAAATCATTGTTTTACTATTCCTGAATTTTATTATATTTTTATTTAATTTACTTGTCTTAGTCTTCTTTCCTGCATGAAAAATTAACATTGCTAAATTAAATAAATAAATAAATAAATATATAAATACATACTGCATAACATCTCTATGCCCCTATAGGTGCGATTATCATCGAGGTGTCCACAGAGTTGGCCTATACCTACCCTCTCGACGAACAGGCTCTACCTAACCTAGACTTCACTGTATCCACCAGCAGCATAACTATGTCCAGTGGCGTATCTATAGCAACTGTAACTGTATCAGTACTGTCTGACCTAATTCCTGAGAAAGAAGAGACATTCTGGGTTAGAATAGTTAGCGCTAGTTTAGTCGACGACTCGGATCGACAGGGGTCTATATCAGACAGTCCCAGGCCTAAGAACATCTCTCTTGAAGTAGCTGAGGTTCGTATACGGGCTAATGATGAGTTCAGAGGTATCCTAGTGTTTGGGGTTTTACTGGATAATGATGGTACGCTACATATTAGTGAGAGTATTGGCCTTGTGAAGATAGCTGTTAATAGGACTTCAGGCAACTTTGGAGAGGTTAGTTATGTTGTATGCACATTCCTATTGACCATTGTGTAGTGTAGTTTGTTGTTATGCAGTGTGTAGATCAGTGTATTATACAACCATTTGTAAATACGCTCCTAATCCTGGCTGATCCAATTTTCATACGCCTAAATTACAAATTATTGTTACGCTATAGGAGAAGATTCCTAATTTTCGCGCTCCTAATTAACATTTTTCCTAAAAACATACTCTGTCTGACAGGGTTGTATCAACTCAATTTGAGTTGGCAGAATCAACTCATTTTCTTGAATGAGTTGAATGAGTTGGTAATAGCAAAATGAATGAGTTGAATGAGTTGGTGAAGGAAATTTGAATGAGTTGGTAGACAAAAAATGAGTTTTTTGTCAACTCAAAATGAGTTGATACAATCCTGTGTAACTGAGTGAGTGATACTCAAAAGGAGCGTCTCGCGCTCCTGGATAATTCCCTTGCTGTAATATACACATATCATTCCTGCTGCTGTATAGATCGGAGCCAGCTGGAGGCTGGAGGCTGTCACGAGTGCCCCTACAGACCTGACCCCTACCTCTGGCACCCTCTCCTACCCCGAGGGGGCGACCTCTGCCCTTATAGAGTTCCGCCTAACAGACGATACTATTCCTGAGATGAGCACTAGCTTTCGGGTGGTGCTACACAGCCCAGTGGGCGGCGCTACGTTAGGCGACACAGCACTAGTAGTCACTATAGAGGAATCGGATGATGTGCATGGTCTATTCTACTTCGCGCCTGGGTCAGAAAGCTTCTCTCTACAGGAGCCAGGGGAGAATGGTACCCAGCCCTCCTATGCCACTCTCGTTGTTATACGGGATAAGGGACTGTTGGGGGAGGTTGTAGTGCTATGGGAGGTTGAGAGTGAGGCTAGCGGAGATGTTACTCCTCTGTCGGGACAACTGGTGTATCCGGAGAACGCAACTAGTGCGGACTTCCGAGTTTCTCTAGTGGACGATGATATTCCAGAGCTGGAAGTGCTGTATCAGGTTAGTGATATACTGTATGCTAGGTATACTGTATGGGGTAGGTATACTGTATACTGTATGGGGTAGGTATACTGTATACTGTATGGGGTAGGTATACTGTATACTGTATGGGGTAGGTATACTGTATACTGTATGGGGTAGGTATACTGTATACTGTATGGGGTAGGTATACTGTATACTGTATGGGGTAGGTATACTGTATACTGTATGGGGTAGGTATACTGTATACTGTATGGGGTAGGTATACTGTATACTGTATGGGGTAGGTATACTGTATACTGTATGGGGTAGGTATACTGTATACTGTATGGGGTAGGTATACTGTATACTGTATGGGGTAGGTATACTGTATACTGTATGGGGTAGGTATACTGTATACTGTATGGGGTAGGTATACTGTATACTGTATGGGGTAGGTATACTGTATACTGTATGGGGTAGGTATACTGTATACTGTATGGGGTAGGTATACTGTATACTGTATGGGGTAGGTATACTGTATGGGGTACATGCTTAGGCGTCGTAACCCGCACCGAAATGACCGGGCGGCCCGAAGGATTGACCTTTGCATTTACGACGCCTATGGCCGTACAAGGTATAAATAGAAGGAAATTCATTTTAACTTTAATATGAAATTCAATTAACTTTCACATTCGCTTACATATTCCTGGGCAACCACGAGTTTTAACTTAACTTGATGAATTAATGTAGAGCAGGCTTTCATCCAGACTTATTTTCCCGCTCGCCTAGATTTTCTTTGAGCTCACACGTGCCTAAATTACTCACTTTGTATTAAGTCTATGGGAGAATCTCGATCTCGATTTTCGCGCGCTTAGAAACATTTCCTTTCAAATTTACGCGCCTCTATGCACGTTGCATGCGCCTGAATGAAATATGCTGTAGAGATATAAACACAAGGGCATAGGCGTCAAGTTTTGGAAAATATAATCAAAGGGGGGTCACTTACTCAAATTTCCGGATCTGTTTATTCAGAAACAGAATCTGGAAATATTGTGTAAACAAACGTGATCTCACCCTCTAGTGACCAATATAATATTAAAATTAATAATTTATATAAGTTATCACAAGTTCACTTTACGTAGGATTACACATCAACCGAATTCTAATGCATTTGGTTAATTATTTCTCTAATTGATTTAGCTGCTATCCTTATGACATGGGTCCAAGGTATAAATAGAAATATAAAATTTTCACTTTCGATTGAAATTCAATTAATTTAAGATTTATATTCACTTACCTATTCCTGTACAACCGCGAGGTAGTTAATTATAATTATAAACACGCGGATTACTTGGGGTCAATGATATACTATATAGAAAAACACCATTAGATCTAAATTAATATTCAATTAATTTTAAGTTACACTTTACTGAGAATCCGAGGGAAAACTTATAACCTACCTTATTATAGGAACTCATTAATTAAAACCCAAAGCTGGCGGTGGGTAAAGATATAAATAGAGATTACTTTCACTTTCAATTGGAATTCTATAAACTTTCAGTTTCACTTTCACTTTACTGGGAATATAACTTATTAACTTAACAACCGCTCTGTTTATACTCATGTGTCTGTAGGTGAGACTGGTGTCTGCTACCAACGGAGGCAACATAGCACTAGCTCGCAGTGTATCCTATCTCTACATACTCCCTAACGACAATCCGACCGGTCTCATCTCTATATCTCCCTCCACGCTATACGTAGTGGTAGCAGAGGGATCCTCAGCACAGGTTATACTGCTACGGACACAGGGTGCCTTCTATAGAGTCAGTGTACAGTGGAGGATAGTGCCTAGAGATGGGAGCGTTACAGTTACACAGCACTTCCTGACTGCTTCTGGATCAGCTGTGTTCGCAATAGGCGCAACTGCTGCCGCGATAGATCTACAGACCATAACGGACAGTATTCCCGAGTCAGCTCAGCTGTTCACTCTGGAGCTCCTGTCAGCCACGATAGCCGGCAGCAGCGAGAGACCTGTCATAGACTCAGCAGCTGATGAGGCCACCGTACTGGTAGCAGCTAGCGACCAGCCCCACGGGAGGATAGAGCTACAGGTAGTCCCTGCAGACACCTATAGGCTATAGCGCTCCCACTGGGAATACCCCTCGTTGCTGTCTGCTGCTATAGCGGCAGCAACGAGAGACCTGTCATAGACTCAGCAGCTGATGGGGCTACCGTGCTGGTAGCGGCTAGCGACCAGCCCCACGGGAGGATAGAGCTACAGGTAGTCCCTGCAGACACCTATAGGCTATAGCGCTCCCACTGGGAATACCCCTCGTTGCTGTCTGCTGCTATAGCGGCAGCAACGAGAGACCTGTCATAGACTCAGCAGCTGATGGGGCTACCGTACTGGTAGCAGCTAGCGACCAGCCCCACGGGAGGATAGAGCTACAGGTAGTCCCTGCAGACACCTATAGGCTATAGCGCTCCCACTGGGAATACCCCTCGTTGCTGTCTGCTGCTGTAGCGGCAGCAACGAGAGACCTGTCATAGACTCAGCAGCTGATGGGGCTACCGTACTGGTAGCAGCTAGCGACCAGCCCCACGGGAGGATAGAGCTACAGGTAGTCCCTGCAGACACCTATAGGCTATAGCGCTCCCACTGGGAATACCCCTCGTTGCTGTCTGCTGCTATAGCGGCAGCAACGAGAGACCTGTCATAGACTCAGCAGCTGATGGGGCTACCGTGCTGGTAGCGGCTAGCGACCAGCCCCACGGGAGGATAGAGCTACAGGTAGTCCCTGCAGACACCTATAGGCTATAGCGCTCCCACTGGGAATACCCCTCGTTGCTGTCTGCTGCTATAGCGGCAGCAACGAGAGACCTGTCATAGACTCAGCAGCTGATGGGGCTACCGTACTGGTAGCGGCTAGTGACCAGCCCCACGGGAGGATAGAGCTACAGGTAGTCCCTGCAGACACCTATAGGCTATAGCGCCCCCACTGGGAATACCACTCGTTGCTGTCTGCTGCTGTAGCGGCAGCAACGAGAAACCTGTCATAGACTCAGCAGCTGATGGGGCTACCGTACTGGTAGCGGCTAGTGACCAGCCCCACGGGAGGATAGAGCTACAGGTAGTCCCTGCAGACACCTATAGGCTATAGCGCTCCCACTGGGAATACCCCTCGTTGCTGTCTGCTGCTATAGCGGCAGCAACGAGAGACCTGTCATAGACTCAGCAGCTGATGGGGCTACCGTACTGGTAGCGGCTAGTGACCAGCCCCACGGGAGGATAGAGCTACAGGTAGTCCCTGCAGACACCTATTGGCTATAGCGCCCCCACTGGGAATACCACTCGTTGCTGTCTGCTGCTGTAGCGGCAGCAACGAGAGACCTGTCATAGACTCAGCAGCTGATGGGGCTACCGTACTGGTAGCGGCTAGTGACCAGCCCCACGGGAGGATAGAGCTACAGGTAGTCCCTGCAGACACCTATTGGCTATAGCGCTCCCACTGGGAATACCCCTCGTTGCTGTCTGCTGCTGTAGCGACAGCAACGAGAGACCTGTCATAGACTCAGCAGCTGATGGGGCTACCGTACTGGTAGCGGCTAGTGACCAGCCCCACGGGAGGATAGAGCTACAGGTAGTCCCTGCAGACACCTATTGGCTATAGCGCCCCCACTGGGAATACCACTCGTTGCTGTCTGCTGCTGTAGCGGCAGCAACGAGAAACCTGTCATAGACTCAGCAGCTGATGTGGCTACCGTACTGGTAGCGGCTAGTGACCAGCCCCACGGGAGGATAGAGCTACAGGTAGTCCCTGCAGACACCTATAGGCTATAGCGCCCCCACTGGGAATACCCCTCGTTGCTGTCTGCTGCTGTAGCGACAGCAACGAGAGACCTGTCATAGACTCAGCAGCTGATGGGGCTACCGTACTGGTAGCGGCTAGTGACCAGCCCCACGGGAGGATAGAGCTACAGGTAGTCCCTGCAGACACCTATTGGCTATAGCGCCCCCACTGGGAATACCACTCGTTGCTGTCTGCTGCTGTAGCGGCAGCAACGAGAAACCTGTCATAGACTCAGCAGCTGATGTGGCTACCGTACTGGTAGCGGCTAGTGACCAGCCCCACGGGAGGATAGAGCTACAGGTAGTCCCTGCAGACACCTATAGGCTATAGCGCCCCCACTGGGAATACCACTCGTTGCTGTCTGCTGATATAGCGACAGCAACGAGAGACCTGTCATAGACTCAGCAGCCGATGGGGCTACCGTACTGGTAGCGGCTAGTGACCAGCCCCACGGGAGGATAGAGCTACAGGTAGTCCCTGCAGACACCTATTGGCTATAGCGCCCCCACTGGGAATACCCCTCGTTGCTGTCTGCTGCTGTAGCGACAGCAACGAGAGACCTGTCATAGACTCAGCAGCTGATGGGGCTACCGTACTGGTAGCGGCTAGTGACCAGCCCCACGGGAGGATAGAGCTACAGGTAGTCCCTGCAGACACCTATTGGCTATAGCGCCCCCACTGGGAATACCACTCGTTGCTGTCTGCTGCTGTAGCGGCAGCAACGAGAAACCTGTCATAGACTCAGCAGCTGATGTGGCTACCGTACTGGTAGCGGCTAGCGACCAGCCCCACGGGAGGATAGAGCTACAGGTAGTCCCTGCAGACACCTATTGGCTATAGCGCCCCCACTGGGAATACCACTCGTTGCTGTCTGCTGCTGTAGCGGCAGCAACGAGAGACCTGTCATAGACTCAGCAGCTGATGGGGCTACCGTACTGGTAGCGGCTAGCGACCAGCCCCACGGGAGGATAGAGCTACAGGTAGTCCCTGCAGACACCTATAGGCTATAGCGCTCCCACTGGGAATACCACTCGTTGCTGTCTGCTGCTATAGCGGCAGCAACGAGAGACCTGTCATAGACTCAGCAGCTGATGGGGCTACCGTACTGGTAGCGGCTAGTGACCAGCCCCACGGGAGGATAGAGCTACAGGTAGTCCCTGCAGACACCTATAGGCTATAGCGCTCCCACTGGGAATACCCCTCGTTGCTGTCTGCTGCTATAGCGGCAGCAACGAGAGACCTGTCATAGACTCAGCAGCTGATGGGGCTACCGTACTGGTAGCGGCTAGCGACCAGCCCCACGGGAGGATAGAGCTACAGGTAGTCCCTGCAGACACCTATAGGCTATAGCGCTCCCACTGGGAATACCCCTCGTTGCTGTCTGCTGCTGTAGCGGCAGCAACGAGAAACCTGTCATAGACTCAGCAGCTGATGGGGCTACCGTACTGGTAGCGGCTAGCGACCAGCCCCACGGGAGGATAGAGCTACAGGTAGTCCCTGCAGACACCTATAGGCTATAGCGCTCCCACTGGGAATACCCCTCGTTGCTGTCTGCTGCTATAGCGGCAGCAACGAAAGACCTGTCATAGACCCAGCAGCTGATGGGGCTACCGTACTGGTAGCGGCTAGCGACCGGCCCCACGGGAGGATAGAGCTACAGGTAGTCCCTGCAGACGCCTATAGGCTATAGCGCCCCCACTGGGAATACCCCTCGTTGCTGTCTGCTGCTGTAGCGGCAGCAACGAAAGACCTGTCATAGACTCAGCAGCTGATGGGGCTACCGTACTGGTAGCGGCTAGTGACCAGCCCCACGGGAGGATAGAGCTACAGGTAGTCCCTGCAGACACCTATAGGCTATAGCGCCCCCACTGGGAATACCACTCGTTGCTGTCTGCTGCTGTAGCGGCAGCAACGAGAGACCTGTCATAGACTCAGCAGCTGATGGGGCTACCGTACTGGTAGCGGCTAGTGACCAGCCCCACGGGAGGATAGAGCTACAGGTAGTCCCTGCAGACACCTATAGGCTATAGCGCTCCCACTGGGAATACCACTCGTTGCTGTCTGCTGCTGTAGCGGCAGCAACGAGAGACCTGTCATAGACTCAGCAGCTGATGGGGCTACCGTACTGGTAGCGGCTAGCGACCAGCCTCACGGGAGGATAGAGCTACAGGTAGTCCCTGCAGACGCCTATAGGCTATAGCGCTCCCACTGGGAATACCCCTCGTTGCTGTCTGCTGCTGTAGCGGCAGCAACGAAAGACCTGTCATAGACTCAGCAGCTGATGGGGCTACCGAGTTCTACTGTACACGTTATACAGTCTACAATACTGTAGCTTAGATGGTATAAACAGGCTTTCATACATTCAATACTAATGCGCGCCTGAATTTTTTTGAGCTTTTTTTTTTTTTTTGAGCTCGTTCACTCGTGTCTAAGTTACACAATTTTATTACGTATGTGAGAGTATGTCTCGATTTTCAATGGAGCCCGGTTTGGGAATCACTGCATTATTTATGATTATTAGTTTATCTATTCCTGTTTCTAGCCATGGTGCAGTAACATAACACTTTACATGGCATGCATTGTATCTATCTCTATATCTGTCCTATAGTCTCCCGTTGTCAGCAGCTACCCGGAGAGCGCCGGTTCTGTTCTGATACCAGTAGCCAGAGAGCTGGGGACCGTGGGCCGCATTCTTGTTAACTTCACGGTATCCACAGTATCCTCTGTATACGGACAGGACTACACCCTGCCTCGCTATTTCCTTATAATGCAGAATGGACAAATACAGGCACACATTAATCTGACAATAATAGATGATACCACTCCCGAGCTCAGTGAGGTGCTACAGTTCAGTCTCACTTCTGTTCAGCTCTTGGACCCTCCGGAGGTTGTCACTCTCCCACCGGGGGCCTCCAACCCAGGCAATGTAGAGGTTAGTGTATCTATATGCTAGCCATAGTATAGCCATAGTATAGCATACCTGCCAACCGTACAGGGATTCCTGTACAGTACAGGGATTTTAGCCATTTTGATGTTCTGTACAGGGAATTATTACATTTGTACAGGGATTTTAAGTCGGGACAAAATTAATGATTGTAGGTCAAATACACCTAAAAAATGTCTACTCTTAAAATGTAGCATTTTGTTTAAGTAACAATTCATAATTAAGCGTATAGTGTTTGTCTCGCTCATGTAGGGCAATTTCCCTACATGAGCGAGATAAAAACTTTTGGGTGTACAGGGATTTTTGCCAATGTACAGTGAAAATTGGAGCTCCGTACAGGGATACGACTCAAATAGTTGGCGGGTATGGTATAGCCATACATACATGTATACAGATATGTTGTATACAGTCAACTCCGCTTAATAGAGCCACCGGTTAATCGTTTTCTCCGCTTAATCGGGTCAAGATTTCACAGGATTTTTAGGACAGAATAACAGTTTGGCCTACAATATTTTCGGTTAATCGGTTTCTCCGCTTAATCGGGGCAAAACAACCTGGTCCCGAGGTGGCTCTATTAAGCGGAGTTGACTGTATACATGTTATACAGTTATACAGATATGTTATACAGACAGCCATAGCCATAGTATAGCCATACATACATGTACGTATACAGATTAGCAATTTGTCTATACAGTTGAAACCGGATATTTTTAACAATCGGATATTTTTAACACATTTTCTTGTAAATAATTAATTATTGTTGTTGTTATAAAATCGGGTATTTTTAACAATCGGATATTTTTAACAAATTTTCGTGTAAAGAATGTGTTAAAAATATCCGGTTTCAACTGTAATAGCAATATTCGCCTATTAGCGAGTTACTTTTCATTCCCAAGCTAAGGCAGCATTTATTTTTAACGAATCCTTCGGTCTCGGTTTTCGACTGTACGTATATTCACATATCAACAACATATAATAACTCAATTAAGTCCTGTGATATTGCTATCCATATGCATGCTTATACAGTGAACCATCGTCATAACGAAGTGCTTGGGACCTGTAAATCCCTTCGTTGTATCCGACTTGGTTATAACGGGAGTTCAATGTACTACTACAGTAGAAACTCGTTAGTACGGACACGGTGCGTAATATGAATTTCCGGATAAGACGAACAAACAGTTCCACAAAATCAGGTCCCTACAATGGCTATTCAATTGATATTATTCCGGTTAATACGAATTCCGGATAAAGCGAACCCATTTTACCGTCCGTAGGTGTTCCTACTAACGAGGATTACTGTATATGACTGTTTGTTGTGTACGTATCAATATGTTGTTATTGTTGTTATTGTTGTTATTGTGTAGCTTAACATCCCTCCTATCCTGGGTGGCTCGACTGTCCACACCCTAACGATACAAGAGTCTGACTATCCCTACGGCATAATAGAGTTCTCTCAGTCCGTATACTCCGTGTCAGAGGGGCAGCTAGCCGAGATACGGGTAAACAGACTAAGGGGGACTATAGGGGTACAGTCCGTCATGTTCTCTATAACAGAGGGTAGAGCTAAACTAGGGGAGGACTTCAATACAGGAGGAGGTACACTAATGGGTACCCTAATATTCCTAGAGGGGTCTGCTGTTAGCTACATACAGCTACAGATCATAGATGATACGACCCCAGAGGATACTGAGAACCTTGCTATCTTCCTTGTGGGTATAACGGGCAATGCCGTGCTAGGGACTGCAATAAGCGCTGAGGTTGATATACAGATTAGCGATGATCCCTATGGGGTTATAGGGTTTAACGAGAACTCTCTGCTGCTTGAGGTGCGTAATCCCACGGCTAGCGAGGGAGATCTGTCTGTTAGTCTTACGGTAGACAGGATCAGAGGGACAATGGGGAGTGTAGAGGTGCAATACCAGGTCATATCGACCCACCCGCTACAACAGGTTAGTATGTGTGATAATTATGAGTACCGTATTATAAGAAATTAACGCGAAGGAAATTAACGCGAATTGGAGCTGAACATTTTCAAATACATGAAATTAACGCAAATAAATTTTGAAAAAATTTCAGGATTATTAATCTCCTGATTGAATACTATTATTGTGCCCAAATAGGCTTCCAATCTACTTGACTCTAATAGTTTACTCTAATAGTAGCAGGGTTGCCGTGGGTATGGGAATCCTATGGGGATTCCCATATGGGATGGGAATGGGAATTTTTTTTAGCCTATGAAAATTCCCACAAGTGGGAATCCTATGGGAAATCGTCATTCCCACATGTGGGAATCCTATGGGAATTCCCACAGGATTATCAATAGCGTTTCCACAAATTCCTATAGCTTATTTTTTTGCCGTGTATACACTGGTGTACAGTCATTATTATAAACTGCAAAATATTTACGATTTAACTCTTAACCTAGAAGTAGGATTATCCTGTGGGAAACCTATGGGAAATCGTTATTCCCACATGTGGGAATCCTATGGGAATGGGATGGGAATGGGAATGAGAATTCCCTTCCCACGGCAACCCTGAATAGTAGGCGATTATTGTCTTTTTCGCCATTTTGGACGAATTTTTTTTTGAATTTTCGAGAATATCGCATTTTATTACAATTTATTTATGATAATCGGTTGATAATACAAGAGTTATAAGCAATTTTAGTTGCTTTCATAATCGGTTTAAAAATTTTAATTATGTACAGTAACCTTTGGGCTTAGGCTTTTACAGCAGGTATAGTCATGTGTGTTTCATGAGTAATACTTTTGTTGTTATAAGGTCATTTTACAGGCCTTAATCCAGGAAAAATTTACCTCGCTCCTAAATTTTGTTAGAGCTCGTTCAGTTTTCATTTTGTACGCCTAGATTAGTCATCTTGTATTTAGTCTATGGGAGCAACTCTCGATATTGTAGGCCTAGAATCGATTTTTGTACGCCTAGATAAAATCCTGCAAAATTACGCTCCTTTAGGCGCGCCCAGCACGCCTGGATAACACCCTGGGTGTTATGTGTGTGGTTTCGTCCCATTGCAGGGACTCATCAGGAGGGTAACCCTCGACCCTCTTATTGCGCCTCGCGCCAACCTAGTGTCGCTACTAGATTACCAGTCGTACTCGCGGCATGTGAATACTAAGACCCGTGGTCATAGTCTTCCCGTACTGCCACCTAGTGCCTTTCCTAAGGACACTACTCATAGTGATGCTCATTCACAACAATTGTATACAGTAACCTTTGGACTGAAAACGAATTAATTCGTTTTTAATTCGCATTATTAATTCGCAAAATAGAAATTCCAATTGTCAAAATCTAATGCTTTGAATAGTCATAACAACCAAAATATTTCTTAGATCAGAATGAAATTATGCATTAGGTTATTTGATTCTGAATTCAGTGGTAACCACGAATTCAAGGTTTAAGAGAATAATAATTTTATCCTATTTCCACATAAATTCCCACTGTGGAATTATAACGAAAACAGACCCATTTCGAACTAATATTCGGTATATTCATTTTAACCCTAGTTATACAATACAACACTGTAGGTGCATCAAGACGTGTATCCCAGCTCTGCTACGCTAACCTTCGCAGAGGGAGTGAGTCAGCAGTTCATAATCCTAACCATTCTATCCCAGGACGGTCCCGAGGTCGAGGAAGAGTACATTATAAGTCTAGCGTACAGCACCGGTACACTCGATCCTGATAGAGTCAATGCCTCTGTTATTATAGCCGGGAGAGGCATGCCCTATGGAGTGGTGGGGTTTGCTCCTGGGCTTATGGATCTGGTGTTTGAGGAGCCAGAGGTTTCTGTTGTAGTCGGATTAGAGCTAAGGAGGACTGAGGTAACTGTAACGTAGATTCCTATGGGAGTAGCTTATAACGTAGATTCTATGGGAGTACTTATAACGTAGATTCTATGGGAGTAACTTATAACGTAGATTCTATGGGAGTACTTATAACGTAGATTCTATGGGAGTAACTTATAACGTAGATTCTATGGGAGTAGCTTATAACGTAGATTCTATGGGAGTAACTTATAACGTAGATCCTATGTGAATAACTTATAACGTAGATTCTATGGGAGTAACTTATAACGTAGATTCTATGGGAGTAACTTATAACGTAGATTCTATGGGAGTAACTTATAACGTAGATTCTATGGGAGTAACTTATAACGTAGATTCTATGGGAGTAACTTATAACGTAGATTCTATGGGAGTAGCTTATAACGTAGATTCTATGGGAGTAGCTTATAACGTAGATTCTATGGGAGTAACTTATAACGTAGATTCTATGGGAGTAACTTGTAACGTAGATTCTATGGGAGTAGCTTATAACGTAGATTCTATGGGAGTAACTTATAACGTAGATTCTATGGGAGTAACTTATAACGTAGATTCTATGGGAGTAACTTATAACGTAGATTCTATGGGAGTAACTTGTAACGTAGATTCTATGGGAGTAGCTTATAACGTAGATTCTATGGGAGTAACTTATAACGTAGATTCTATGGGAGTAGCTTATAACTTAGATTCTATGGGAGTAGCTTATAACGTAGATTCTATGGGAGTAGCTTGTAACGTATATTCTATGGGAGTAGCTTATAACGTAGATTATATGGGAGTAACTTATAACGTAGATTCTATGGGAGTAGCTTGTAACGTAGATTCTATGGGAGTAGCTTATAACGTAGATTCTATGGGAGTAACTTATAACGTAGATTCTATGGGAGTAGCTTATAACGTAGATTCTATGTGAGTAACTTATAACGTAGATTCTATGGGAGTAGCTTATAACGTAGATTCTATGGGAGTAACTTATAACGTAGATTCTATGGGAGTAGCTTATAACGTAGATTCTATGTGAGTAACTTATAACGTAGATTCTATGGGAGTAACTTATAACGTAGATTCTATGGGAGTAGCTTATAACGTAGATTCTATGGGAGTAAGCTGTAGTATAATGTTTACAAGCTACAGTAAATATTTATTGCAACTGGTGCTACTCCAGCTTAAACAATAAATAGTTGTTTTTCAAAACTTCTATGGAAGTAGATTCTAAAAGTTTGAAATTTTAAAAGTTTGAAAATGATTTATAATTTTAAGAAGGAATACAGTTTGGCTTATAATATTTCGGTTAATAGATTTCTCCGCTTAATGGGGTCAAAGTAACCTGGTCCCGAGGTGACTCTATTAAGCGGAGTCAGGGACTTCTTTAATATAGGGACTGTAAACTTCGTTTTACGCTAATTTACCGTAAAACGAAGTTTACAGTCCCTATATTAAAGAAGTCCCTGGCGGAGTCGACTGTATTTATAAGCTACAGTAAATATGTGTGAGGATAATTTGAATTGTTATATAGTAGCTAAGTTTCTTTCAAAAATTTGAAAATTTCAAACTTTTAGCCTCTACTTCCATAGAAGTTTTGATGCATTCACAGGGTGTCACTGTGATACAGAGGGGGGGGGCCCCTGGGATTCCCCCCCCCGACAAAAGTCCCTCCCCCCCTGGAAAGATGTTCCCATACCATGAATTGGCTTAACTTTGCCTCATAGTTATTAAATAAAGGATAAGTAATTGCTAATATGAACAGGATTAAAGCATATATTGATTATGCCAACTAAATACATTAATTTTGGCCTATACATGTATATGCTGCTCCTTTATATAAGGGAACAGTCTGTTTCTAGGAAAGTTTCCCCTCCCCCAGGAAAAATTTCTGTATCAATCCCTGCACCTATCTATTATTTGTCGTATATCACTAAGCTATGCTACTGTATGTACTATGCTACTGTACTACTATGCTACTGTATACTATTGACTATCTATGTACTATGACTATGTACTACATATATCCATGGTTCTATATACTCTGTCTGTAGGGAACCTTCAGTTCTGTGCTTATATACTGGGAGGCAGTTGGTAACGTTACCTCCACAGACATATCCCCTCTCTCCGGGAGTGTAGAGCTCCCCCATTGGGATGGCGCTGTCAGTGCATACCCACACTATAATCTCACTTTCCTACTCCTATCGGACACACAAGCGGAAGACAAACAAGTGTTCCACATCCGCTTAACAGGCACCTCATCTGTGACCACTATAGACCCTACAGCTAATAGCGTTACGGTCACTATAAGAGCTAACGACTATCCACACGGGGTGTTTGGTATAGACCCAGAATCCCTGTTTATAACTGTGTACGCTGATGAGTTATCTCGCATGCTTAACTACTCAGTAATCAGGTCACAGGGCCTACAGAGCATTGCTACTGTGGTATACTCACTACATTACACGGACCATGGATATACAGAGTCTGTGCTTATAGTATCCGGGTCTATAACACTGTATGACGGGCAGATGAGATACGATGGGGATATCCCGATAAGCGCATCTACATTTATAGGCACCAACGGTAACCTTACCCTGAGTCTGAATAGTGTGACAGCTGAGGGCACAGCTGTTACGGGACTGCCCCCGCGTATTGGGGCGCAGAACGGGTTTGCTATGCTAACTGTATTGGAGCATCAAGCTAATGCAAGGTAACACATAGTATATACTGCATTGATAGGAATATGTACAGTCATAAGTACAGGAATATGTACAGAACCTCTTAATACGAAAACGTTTAATTAATACGAATTTCCGGATAAGACGAATAAACAGTTCCACAAAATCAGGTTCCTACAATGGCTATTCAATGGGTATTACTCCGGTTAATACGAACTCCGGATAAAGCGAACACATTTTACCGTCCGTTGGTGTTCCTACTAACGAGATTCTACTGTATATTACAATAACATAAGCCTACTTTACTACTGCTTGTATATACAGTCAGGTTCTTTTATTATGAACAATCAAGGGACCAAAAATTGTCTTCATAATAGAGAGATACTTCATAATAAGCGAACTCAACTTAATACAAACCCTATGTATGTTGTCAAATTGGGACCATAGGGCTTGATCATAATAAAAATCTTCATATTAAGCAGACGAAATCTTGTTCATAATAAGCAGACCTGACTGTACTATGCTAGTGTATGTACTATGACAGGGCTCTTCAGTTAGTTTAGTTTTATTCCCGGGCCACTTTTGGAAATCAGGCAAAGCCCCCGGCCACTATCATTGATCTTCTACATTACTTAACATACCAAATATACGCGGCGGGCCACTTTTGCCCGCGGGCCGCTAATTGAAGATGCCTGTACTATGACATTATAAATTGACAAGATATCTATTTATACCTGCGTGTACTCCCTAGGCTATCTTTCCCCCTGAGCTCTATATCCCCTACAGTTGATGACGTATCCAATACAGTGGATATAGTTATACAGCGAGAAGGCTCCTTTGGTAACGTAACCATAGGATTCGCGACGGGACAGTCTATACCAGTGCCTCCGCTAACAAACGGACTCATAACTCCTGTTAGTGGGGAACTCAGCTTTATACCTTTGGAGCTAACAAAGCGTCTGCTATTCTCTCTCTCCCCCGACCTCATAACGGCTATACCTGAGATATTCACTATCCGGTTAACAGAGTATGTCTTATCTCCCGTTAGAGCTCTGCCCGGTGTGTACAGTAGCACAGCTGTTATAGAGCCACGGGGCGTTCTGTCGATACCGGCCGATCAGCTGGTGCTCAGGGTACAGGAGTCTGATGCATACGCTACCATAGATGTACTCAGGTATGTGCTGTTTGTATAGAGAGTTGTAATAGGAGAGTAGTTACTATATGTAGAGTGCTATCTGTATGTATTATATGATGGGTTAATAGGCTATCTATATGACAGTTTACTACCATGACAGCTCAACTACCTTGTATTATATAACCATGGATATTCCAGCCATGACAGTTTAACTACCAATGACAATTCTATAACTTCTTTGTATGACTTCATCAATTTGTAGTTCCTATTGCATGATGACGCATTCTTTCTCACATGACGTATAAAGTTTAATAGGCTCTTATGATTGTGTCAGTTACATTATCATTTGTTTCTCAGAGATTTATAGTATTATGAGGTATAGCGTTGATTGCAAGAATACTATTATAAGAATGCGTCATCATGCAATAGGAACTACAAGTTGAGTAAGTCATACAAAGAAGTTATAGAATTGCATTGGTAGTTAAACTGTCATGGCTGGAATATCCATGGTTATATAATACAAGGTAGTTAAACTGTCATGGTAGTTAACTGTCATACAACAGTGCTACCTGTATGTATTACATTGTACTCTCTATAGACTGTATGGCTCCTCCGACACGATATACGTTAGCTACAGCACCGAGTCAGCTGATCCGACTTCCTCCATATTCCAGCGCCTAGCTATACCCGGCACAGACTACAATACAACACAGGGTCTGTTGAGACTAGACACATACGTCACCAGACAGCAGATACGAGTGCCATTAGCACAGGGAAATGTATTGCCAGGTCTAGACAAGCTATTCCGAGTAGTTATATCCGCTGTAGTGGATTCCACAGGTCAGATATCCACCTCTCCGAGACTGCGTAATGGCTATACAACAGCTGTTGTTGTTGTTGTTGACGATGACACCCCTGCTGGGGTATTCAGTTTCTCCCAGAATAAGATTATTGTGCAGGAAGAGTTTCAGCTGCTGGTTATAACAGTGCTGCGAGATGCCAGTTCTGCTATATTTCCTGCTAATGTCTCGGTTAGGACGGTCACTCCAGAGCTAGGGCATAGCCTGGGGATAGAGTATGCAGGGCTAGGAGTTAATCTAGACACGTAAGTGTAACTTATGTAACTTATAGAGATACAGTTCAAACCGTTTTTTCTAACCATTTCTTTTCAGATAAAAATAGTAAGAAAAAACCGATAGTTAGAAAAAACCGATGAAAATACAGTATAGTTGGAATTTCTTACAAAAAATTGCATTACTAATACGTTGTTAGAATAAACCGATAAGTTAGAATAACCCGAGTTAGAATAAACCGGTTTCGACTGTACTGTCTTATAAAGCACTTATTTAGCACGAGTAGATTACTGTACTACAGTCGAAACGGGTTTTCTAACGCCGGGTTTTTTTAGTTCCAAACCGGGTACGAAATTCCAATTTTGTTTTATTTTAAATCGGTTTATTCTAACTATCAGATTTTCGTACTTTATTTACATGCAAAGAATTGGTTAGAAAAACCGGTTTCGACTGTATTAACTACTACAGTGCAACGTCTATAAGTGGGGTCTCTATAAATGGGGAACCTCTATAAGCGGGGGAATTTTGGTCCACATTCCTTCATTTCCATACAAAATGACCTCTATAAATGGGGGAGATGGACAAATTATATCATAATACTTATAAATTATGTTGCATTTATATTAAATACACTCTAAAGTTTACAGAATAAATATTTTTGATGGCTCTACTCTTATGTTTTTTAAGAAATCATCGGCGGTGGATCAGAATTTAACTAAATTGTCAAAATATACAAATACTGACTAGAACTTACATTAATGGATGTGCTATAAGTATATATTTCATAATATGACCGTATGTAATGTCTATCCATTTAAAATTATAACTGTTGAATGGGGGGCAATTCTAATTTTGCCGTCCCAAGCTCCCCCACTTATAGAGGTTGCACTGTACTATGCTTGTTAACTAACTAGATTCTATAGTTTTTATATATTCATATATTGTAGGACTCATAACGCAACCCTGGACCTGGACTATCTCGCCATAGACGAGCAGCTTGAGTTCTCCGTTAACGCCACTGCGATGTACGTATCCCTTCGTATCCTGGATGAAGATATCCCAGAGTTGGACAAGCTAATTCTGCTACAGCTCTACAATGCATCATATCATGCTAGTATATCCGTACCATATCTGCTGCCTGTTATTGTGTCGGCTAACGACGATTCTGGAGGCATTCTCAGGTTCTCAGATGGGTCTCTTTCTCTGTTCATTAGCGAGGATATCATGCCGGCTATACAGGTTAGTGTAGTGTAGTGTATTGTAGTGTAGTGTGTAGTGGCAGGGCCGTGCCACTAATACAAACTGACCAGGTCAAACCTGGGCAGAATTTTTCTAGACCAGGTTCTGACCAGGTTGACCTGGTCATTTAACCAGGTTATCAGTATTAAATAAATAAAATACGTATAATTCACTGAAAAAAGTGGACTCCATCTAGAATCTAGATATTAGGTCTTTTTATTAAATACATACGTATAATTTAATTTAATATTTGGTGTGAAATATATAATTCAGATAATTTTTCAAAATTACTGTGCTTTAATAATATAAGAATTCTTTATCATGGGTAGCAATGATGCTTACTCTAGTTAGGTTTGACCTGGGCAGGTATCAATAGGCTCGTACGGCCCTGAGTCTGTATTGTAGTGTAGTGTAGGGTAGTGTAGTGTAGTGTATGTATTATATTGTGAGACAAATCTAAAATTACAGCTGTGCCGATATAACTGTGATTATCTCCTAAAATCCTGTGATATCTTTACCCGATTAAGCGGATAAATCTATTAACCGGTGGCTCTATTAAGCGGAGTCGACTGTATTTGATCACTGGAGTGTAATTCCATTGATTTTGTCGGTGAGAACCATTAGAACCGACCTACGTATATAACTCTATTAAGCGGAGTCACTCTAAAAAAAATCTAAAATTGCAGCTGTGCCGACAGCATTATACAGCAATGCTCCTATGAGATACCCTGTATTAACTATGGAATTTCCGTTCCCATTCCCATCCCATTCCTATAGGAATCCTGTGGGAATCCCCATGGGAAAGCAAAGCAGATTCGTATCAATAGTAAAGCCTATATTAATTAAGGATGACCTAATGAACCATATTCGAATATCCTATGGGGATTCCTATGGGGATTCCTATGAGGATTCCTATGGGGGTTCCTATGGGGATTCCTATGGGGATTCCTATGAGGATTCCTATGGGGATTCCTATGGGGATTCCTATGGGGATTCTTATGGGGATTCCTATGAGGATTCCTATGGGGATTTCCATGGGGATTCCTATGAGGATTCCTATGGGGATTCCTATGGGGATTCCTACAGGGAAAATATCTTTCCCATTCCCAGGTGGTTCTGTTATGCGGAGTCACTCTAAAAAATCTAAAATTGAAGCTGTGCCGACAGCATTATACAGCAATGCTCATATGAGATACCCTGTATTAATTGTATATACCAACACAGGTGAGCTTATCACGGGACAGAGTAGCCTGGTCCGAGGTGGCTCTGTTATGCGGAGTCACTCTAAAAAATCTAAAATTGAAGCTGTGCCGACAGCATTATACAGCAATGCTCATATGAGATACCCTGTATTAACTGTATATACCTACACATGTGAGCTTATCACGGGACAGATTAGCCTGGTCCGAGGTGGCTCTGTTATGCGGAGTCACTCTAAAAAATCTAAAATTGAAGCTGTGCCGACAGCATTATACAGCAATGCTCATATGAGCTGCCCTGTATTAACTGTATATACCTACACATGTGAGCTTATCACGGGACAGAGTAGCCTGGTCCCGAGGTGGCTCTGTTATGCGGAGTCACTCTAAAAAATCTAAAATTGAAGCTGTGCCGACAGCATTATACAGCAATGCTCATATGAGATAGCCTGTATTAACTGTATACCTAACAGGTGAGCTTATCACGGGACAGAGGCATGTTTGGACGGGTGTCCATACAGTGGCAAGCCAAGCTGTCACCTGGTGACACACCTGCCACGACGGATGAGATTAGTTTGCTCAGTTCTCAGCTGATAGAGACATCCGGCATAGCTACATTCCAAGCAGGCGATAGCGCAACTAACTTCACACTCTCTCTCAAACAGGACTCTCTTCCCGAGCTAGTCACTATATTCTATCTTCAGCTGCTAGCAGATACTATAGAGCCCGTAGCAGTCCTGGACCGTGCTCGCAGTGTGGCTAAGGTCACTTCTCTGCAGTCAGACTTCCCATATGGGGCTATTCAGTTCTCTCCCGATAGCAGGTACTATATATAGAGTACATAGGTTATTTATTATACAAATATGCATATTACATCCCTTAGTCTACTATAGGATAGGGATATAAGCACATCGTCGGGAACTGCACTTAATGTGCTTATAACCGACATGTTCTTATAACCGACATAAATGGCAACCGTTTCCCAACATAGTGTGCTTATATCCAATATGTTCTTATAACCGGTGTGCTTATATCCGACATCTACTGTACTCTATATATTGTTATTAGTCTCTTTGTATTACTCTACTATAGGATAGGGTTATTAGTCTGTTTCTATCCTACTATAGGTTCCGTACAGTATCCAGCACATCTAATGCCTTTACAATACAGCTCGGCGTAGAGCGCATAGGCGGCACCCTCGGTAGCGTACTGGTTATATACAGTACCCCGGGTATAACCCAAGAGAGCATTAGTATAGGCTCCTATATAGCATCCAATGCACAGATAGGCAGCCACTACTTGTCAGCCGATGGAACACTCAACTTTACAGACGGAAGAAGTCTGGCTTTCGTGGAGTTAACTATACTGGGGAATGTATTAGCTGTTGGAGAGACCAGACTGCTGTATGTAGACCTGGTACCACAGCAGCCAGGGGAGGGGGGATCTTATCTGAGAGGTTTGTTCTTGTTTAGGTACTGTTTAGTTACTGTTTAGTTATTGTTTGGTTACTGTTTAGCTATTGTTTAGTTACCGTTTAGGTACTGTTTAGTTATTGATTAGCTATTGTTTAGCTACTGTTTAGTTACTGTTTGATTACTGTTTTAACAAGCTACATACAACTATGCATCCAATTATAGTAAATTGTCTTATCGGAACTAAAGTGTACCTTATAGATACAGTAAAACCTCGTTGCTAAAATGTTGCTTCGTACTAACGAGGTCTACTATAACGAAGTGCTTGGGACCTGTAAATTCCTTCGTTGTATCCGGATATTCGTTATAAGCGGTTAATAATTAATGCATTTTGTGCTCTTTGGGAAATCTCCATTTCGTAATAAGCGGTTATTTCGTCAGTCCAACATCGTTTTAACGGAGTTCGCTATTTAGTGTATCGATAGAAGTACTACAGTGGATGCCGGTTATAAGAACATCGTCGGGAACTGCATATAATGTTCTTATAACCGGCATAAATTATATAGGGTATATGGCAAGTAGAATGTTCTTATAACCGGTGTTCTTATATCCGGCATCTACTGTATTGGATTTACCATGAAACTGAGTTTAATGTGTATCCAATGTCTATAATTTAATCCAGGCTTTCATCCAGGAAAAATTACCCCGCTCCTAGATTTTGTTAGAGCTCGTTCAGTTTTCATTTTATCGCCTAGATTATTCATCTTGTATTAAGTCTAAGGGAGCATCTCTCGATATTGAAGCCTAGAATCGATTTTTGTACGCCTAGATAAAAATCCTGCCAAATTACGCTCCTTTAGGCACCCCAACAAGCCTGCATTTAATTTGGATTTAATCCCTGATTTAATCTCCTCTGTCCCTCTAGCAACAATCCTACTAACCGGACACGGCAATGAGTTCCGTCTGTTGGAGATATTCTCACATCAGCTGAGCCGAGCTATCTCTGATCTGGGCACTAGCCAGTCTCTAATCACATTCCTTAACAGCGATGTCATCACTACGAGGGCTACCAACGGGGAATCTCTGATCGTGAGGAGTATTCTCGATCAGCTGATCACAGATACAGTCACTAGCATGGATACCGATTCCGTACAAAGGAATGTATTCACTGCTCTGTCCCTCGTTATCGGTAGCGGGAAGTTCCAAGGGAAATCCTATTTTTCAGAAGTTGTTGAGTCATTCAGTTTTTCTCTTCTCGCCTCGCTTCCTTGTCCAATGTTAGCTCCTATTGAAATGGAATCTAGTGTTATTCTCATCAGAGCCTTAAAGGGTAACTCGTCTCTCCTCTCAGCATACAGGTTCAGTACTAACGGGAATACATTTCAGTTGCCAGGGAATCTCTTGAGTGAGGACGATACATGCGGTGCCCAGCTATTCATAGCTGATATGAGTATGCAGGCCGGGAGTATATTCCCAGACGCGAGTATACAGGGTCTGTTCGGACAGACAGTGCTCTCTGTGGGACTCAAGGACTCCAATGGAGATAGGGTGAGTAGGTATTATCAGCTTACACAGGGTTTTTTTAAGGCCGATCTTGGTGTAAATTTTGCACCAAGATTTTATGCGATGCCCAACTTGTAAACCTTCGATTTAATATTTGACATGAACAAGCCCTATGATCCCAATCAACAATTGCGTCTTTGAAAATTATGATTTGTCATCATGTGAATTTTGAACAAAATATATAAATTATAAATGAAATGCTGCATATTCCTCGGTTGCCTGAGAAATATTTATTTCCTAAAATGAGCACTAGGTTAGAAAAAATCTAAAATTACAGCTGTGCCGACATCATGTCCCTTTGAAGGCACTATCTTTTGGTGGTTGGTCGTTTGATAGTGCCTCCAAAAGAACATGCTATCGGCAAAGCTGTAATTTTAGATCTTTTGTAATGTCAATACAAAAGGTATTAAACAATTTCAGAAAGGTGTTCGATGGGAACGACCCTCAGTGTATGGGAAGTTTCCTTTTAGCTCACTTCATTTCAGAGATATTCTAGTTTTCATTTCAAAGAAATAGATAGCCGTAGACAAGGGAGGCTTGGTAGGGCTTAAGCCACACCAAATTTTTCTATTCCGGAAAATTCCTAGAACATAATTAAGAAAACCTTAGGTAACTGGACTAGAATGTTCATATTATTATTCGTTTTCATCTTTTCAGATTATTTGTTAACTTTCTTCAGGTTACAGCACTATAGGTACAAATAGGTAAAATTACTAAAAATTTATGAAAATTCAAAATCAACCCAAAAGTTAGCTTTCAACGGGTAATATTGGTAAACAAGTTAAAACTATGGAAAATGGTAGATAGTACAGTCGAAACCGGTTTTTTCTAACTACGTTTTTTGTAACTAGGTATTTATTCTTAACGTGTAAGAAATTCCTATTTTGTTTTATTCTTACTATCGGATTTCCTAAATTTATTACGTGCAAAGAATTGGTTAGAATAAACCGGTTTCGACTGTATATAACATGCTCCATGGTAGAAAGGCTTAATATGAATGAAGTTCTTATATGATGATCTTCTTTAGATAACAGCATTGCAGTCCCCTGTTACTTACAGGGTGGTTAGTCCCGGACAAGTAGTGAAGTACAAGAACAGCCACTGTGTGTTCTGGGACCCAATAACTTCTAGGTGGTCCCGAGATGGGTGTGTAATATCTCATCAGCTGATTGAACAGCCGTTTGTGGAGTGTAGGTGTAGTCATCTGACTAATTTCGCAGCAGATGCTACGTCAGATAGTCGCTACTCATTCGGTTTAGCCATGTCCATTGCCTGCGCTGTCGTTATACTAGCCATTCTGTTCTCTGTCACAGTACACGTATGCTATTACACCAAATTCCAGCTCATCACATATCTCATTATTAATCTGCTTATTGCTCTGTTGCTGACAGAAACCACATTCCTTGTGGCTTCTCTCGTATCCCCGATAGCAGATGAAGCTGGCTGTGCTGCCATAGGAGCCATCCTACACTACTTCTTGCTAGTCACATTCCTATGGTGCTTTCTCATCGTCATGTCTCTCATATTTGTTATATACTTCGGGGCAGTCGCCTATGAGCACCTACAACTTGTGTTGTACACGTTTTTCGGCTGGTTGACTCCAGGGATTGTAGTGCTACTGACTCTGTTGATAGTTCGGTTTGTACAGGGACATGAATGGGCACTGGTGTATGGAGATGTGCATGCTAACGGAGATCTATGCTTTATCCCTCTCTTGTCTGTATCCATAGTCACAACTGTTATTCCTATCGTAGGTCTGTTGGCTCTCTCTATAGTCGGTGTTTGCTTGCTGTTCCTGTTGACTGGCACCTCCAGTAACGAGGATCTCAAGTATGACGACATATATTTCACCTCTCAGAATACCAGAGAGATATTCAAGCTGCTCCTGCTGTTCCTGTTGATAGGCGTAGCATGGCTCTTCTCTGCTATCCACCTTATAGCGGGACCGCTGTACATCCTAATAGCAGCCATGCTGGCACAGGTAGCGCTAGCTGTGTATATTGTGGTTGTGTATGGAGTGAGCGTTGTGTACATATTCCTTGTGGCCCGCAAGAAGTCGTATTACCCACAGGAAGACGCGAGTGAGATGAACACCGCTCTGACGCCTGTCTCTCCAATGAATGTCGATGTCTCTCAGGCTATGGGGCCGCCTAGCTACATGGAAGATAAGATATACGCGAACCCCAGCATTCCATTTGCCTCCTCGGTTGTCGGGGACAGCTACCCTCCCTCTGAGGTAGCGCCTAGCAGCGCTGTGCACTCGGAGGACCCGGAGATTGAGGATCTCCTGTACACGCTGGAGGCAGGGGAGGGAGAGGGGGACTCCTACACTCGGTCCGAGGGCTCTCTGGCAGAGGCGTTCTCCAAGAGACGTATCTCTATAGCAGATACGCATCTGTAGGCTGTGCAGCTATCTGCTGCTGCATACTCAGTATAGGCTAACCACTAACCATGGACTCTCTTATATTCCAATACTCGTATAGCTACTCTGTTATCTGTACTTTAGCTCTATTTTCATATTTATGTTGTTATTTATATTTTAATAAACATTCTTACTTAATTACTAACATAGTTAATATTGGGCTGAAATCTATATTATTTACCACCTTTTTATACAACACGATTATTTTTGACATGAGGTATTACAAGCTGCTCGTCCGCTCTACGCGCGTTCTTACAACTTGCACTCGGGCCTTCGGGCCTCGCTTGTATTCCAACCACATGCTTATTCAAATATAATGCCGGTTGAATTTAGTTAAATTCTGTGGAAGCTGTTAGTAAGGCCAGGTCATCCAGGGCCCAGGCTCGTAAACCTGACAACACTTTTCTAGACATGCGAAAATCGAGACTCCAAAAGAATTATTGCAAATTGGGTAATTTAGGCGCATGGTTGAGCTCAAACTGAATCTATGTGAGCAGAAAAAATTGTCGGGTATGTAAAGAAACAATAATGAAAATCCCTACATCACGAATTTTCCAATTTTGTATAAAGAAAATCTAAAATTACAGCTGTGCCGAGAGCAGGTTCTTTGGGGGCATTATATTTTCGTCGTTGGTTGATTGAAAGTGCCTTCATAAGAAAATACTATCGGCACATCTATAATTTTAGATTTTTTATACAGTACAGTGAATGCCGGTTATAAGTACATCATTGGGAACTGCACTTAATGTGCTTATAACTGACATAAATTATACAGGGTAGATGGAAACCGTTTTCCAACATAGTGTGCTGATATCCGATATGTTCTTTTAACCGGTGTACTTATATCCGACATCTACTGTACAATACAATGTCTTTATGTATTGATTGGAGCAGGCAAAATTTCTGCGCGCCTGGATTAAGTTTGAGCTCCCTCACACAAGCCAAAATACTCAATTTGTATTACGTCTGGGAGCATTTCTCGATTTCTGAGTGCCAGAAAAATTTCGTTTAAAATTATCGCCTAGAGGCGCGTTGCGCACGCCTAGATGAAACCCTGGATTGGAGAAATCGTAATATCTTTTCCCACCTAAACTACACGTAGTTGTTTAATGTCTAATACACTTTGTAAGTTGTGACTAATTAAATTATTGTAGCTTTTAAAAAACTAGTGTTTCACTGTATGCTTTTTTGAATTTGATTTTATCCTTTGCCATCTCAACGATGGAATATTCTTAATACATTCGTTGCATTTCGAATAATCGATTCATTCAGTGCATTTGTAATTACGCTTCTAATCCTGGTCTGATCCAATTTAATACGCCTAAATCACAAATTTATGCTACAGTGTAAGAAAGGATTCCAAATTTCCCTCTCCTAATTAAAATCTTTCCTAAACATACTCCAATAGGAGCATCTCGCGCTCCTGGATAATTCCCTGGTTTCATTTCGAATATTCGTTTCATTTCTAATTTAATAACGTTAAGATGCAAGGACTTCTATTTAGAACTACTGTTTATATATTCTGCCTAACAAGGAGATTATCTTGTTTTCTTGGACGTATTTGTAAAGTTCATTTAACTAATTTCTGGATCTTATTCCTATGTTATCGAATACTTTTGAATAGTTCTATTTATCAGTTGGCTAATTTGGAAACCGTGCGATCTCCCACAATTAATAACCAGCAACTTCAGAAATATTCAAATAACAACGCAAGCATTTGGTGAGCTGACTGTATATCATGGCAGGGGCGTATACTCGGGATGGGGATTGCCCGGATTGGTAGGGCCATTTATGCTAACTTGCATCATACTTAATAGAAGATGATGGCTCTTGACAAATTATTGGTAGGGCCATGGCCTCACCAACCCTACCGGAGCCTACGCCTATGCATGGTCAGGCAGTGTAAACCATTTCTCAATTTAATGTTAGACATTCATATAAACACCGAGTGAGCGAAACCTTAGAATTATAGTACAGTGGAACATCGTTAATACGAATACCAACGAAGGGTAGAAATTGTTCGCTTTATCCGGAGTAATACCCATTGAATAGCCATTGTAGGGACCTGTTTTGTGGAACTGTTTGTTCGTATTATCCGGAAATTGGTATTAACCGTGTTCGTACTAACAAGGTTCAACTGAAGTCTGAAAGTCAAGGGATTTAGCTGTCTTAGGTTGGCAAATATAGTATGAGTGCATTAATTGATAATTCACATGGTAGAAACCTCTTCATATATTGTTTCAAACGAATAATGCCTCTAATTGATAGTACAAAGGAACCGAAAAAGAGCGCTCCATTTTATGATGACGGAAGATGGCTCCAATTGAATTTAGATTCGCTCCGCTTTCCAAGTTTGCGAAGAGATTAATGCTCTGCCTATTCACAGAGAAACAGCTGTTATATTAACTTCAGATTCCACACATGAGCTCTCGTGACTAACGTCGCTGTTACAAATAATAACAATTTGGTTAGAATTGGATTTGTATCGAGCTATGGGAAGTGCTACCCATTGTCATGCTGCTAGTTAGAGTTAACGAGTTAATGTAATATTTCGCTTCTAAGCCCTAAATACTGATTAGTTTCTATCAAGTCAATAGATGAGTGAGTATTATAATGTGAGGTGATAACAGTAGAGATTCCCAACATTTTCCAAAAGTGCTCCCTTATAGTCATTCTGTGGACCCCTCCCATTAACTGTAATACATATTGTGGACACCCTACAGCCTTTCGTGTATACTTAAGGGTTCCATGCCTTCAGGTTCTGAACCACTGAAGTACACTTATGCTAGTAATTAATATACAGTGGTATTTACTCAAATTCATGTACTTAGATGTAATGTTTAGTTATGTAAAGGATTGTATTAATTACAGTAGACTCAGTAAGATAGAACACAATTCAATTGAGAGAGTGTTTATTGATAAATACAAACAAGGGAATACACAAATAGACACTAAAGTTAGTTCCAAATACGAATAAACAGATGAAAACGAGAGGGAGACTGGAGAGGAGAGGATACGAGATGTAGTCTAGAGGAGACAGAGAAGGTATCAAACAGAGGGAGTGGTTAACCAAGTGGCTAATAACTATATGTATAGCAGTTGTTAGCTAAATATAGATGCAGTGGTTAATGGCTCTTATAGAACTGTTAGTGGGAGTCAAATGGAAATTAGGTATATAGTGTTGTAAACAACAACAAACTGTATAAAAGTTGGCCAACAAATGCATTCAACTCCACCGATTAATGGTATCAACCGGTTAATAGTGTTAAAATTTACGATTTCATTTGAAAATGTTAGCGAATGCAAAATATTTCGGTCAATTCATTTATTCAGTTAATAGCATAAAAATTATGTCATTAGAGTCTACATTTGGTAAATATTACCAATATTTGGTTAATTGGAAAGTTAATCGCCTATATTACTAAATATCGCATTACGAATGATAATATTTGATAAATAGTGTCAAATAACAATCATAATGTATATATAAAATAAATATTCATATTCTAGCAGTGTGTATATGTATACAAATAATGTATTCGTACAATTACCTCTAAATAACAGATTATCGTTTTATCGACTTCTCCGCTTAATCTTGTCAATTATCCTCAAGCAAAGTGACCGATCAAGGGAAATTGAGTTCAATATCATAGAATAATAAAGTGAATACGTACCTTATTAGCAGAGATGAGAAGTTAATCCAACGTAAGCTCAATACCAAACTCATCAGCTGCATCCTTGAGTAATGAGATAGAATCTCTGTCAGGTTCAGATAGTCCATTGACTGTCAGTGTCTCCAGCTGTGAGACAGTTGGTATTAGGTTAGCTAGAGGCTCACAGGATAGAGAAGTCAGCTCACAGTCTAATAGCACTAGACGCCTAATAGCAGGATGGTATATCAGGCCTTCACAGAGAGATAATAATCCTGTGTCATAGAGGGAGACTTCAATTAATTGCAATTCAACTAAAGACTTCATTTGTTTAACAGAGCTACTCCAGTGAGTGACGTCATTAGATGGTAGAGTAATGTCCAATAGCTCTAGCTGAACTAAATTAGCGCAAAGTTCCAAACAATTGAGGAGTAAACTCCAATTATTCAATCCAATATTGTGCAAATAGAACAATTCCATTCCTCTTAATGAGTTTCTGTTTCCATTAATAATCTGCAACAAATAATCACAGAGAGTTGTGTCTTCTGTTGTACGATCTCGTATCTGTAGATAAGTTAGATTTGCCAGATGAGTAATTGCAGGTAGCAGTGAGGCATTAGTGACTACAATCTCTTGTAGCTTAGAGAACTGAGGTAGCACAGCTGTTAAGCTAGTAATGTGTTTAGTTGGAATGTTATCGAGTTGTAATACTCTTAATTGTGTCGCCTGACACAGAGCTGGTACCATAGTGACGTAATTAGTTTCAGATTCCCTAACATATATGCATTGAATAGCAGAGAATAGATTGGTTAATTCCTGAAGAGCTGTATGTGAATATGTATTCCAAATTAGGCTCAAGCTGTCTATAATCTGATTGGTTGGTTTAGGAAAGAGAATAACATCTGTCAAAGCACAGAAATCACAGTCTAATAGCTCAATACTAACTTTAGTGTCAGACTTAATTCCTGTCTCTCTAATTGTTTCGGTATACGATAGGACTGTAGTGGAATCTTGTTTGTAGAAGTACAATGCTAATAAATTAACGGAACAGATTCCCATTTCATGGATCAAATATTTGAATTGAGTTGGATTGATATGAGTAGTGTTGATATAAATGAGTTGAATTCTGCGAACAAGTTTGAGAGTCTGAATAAAACAAATCCATTCATTTGGAGAGACGGATTCTTGTACATACAGATACACTGACATCGGAAAGTGTTGCTTGAAGTTATTGAACCAAGATGTAATTGAATCTGTGTTAGTTTCAAACAAAATTGAGGCTAATTGGAAATAGATTTTGGTGAATAGGTTCCAACCTTCATGGTGATACAAATCACTGTACTTAAGTTGATAGCTCATAGGCATATCGATTATCTGAATAGGCTGAGGAGTCAGGTACCTGTATAGGATGGAAAGAAGAGCAGCTGCTTTATCAGACAGGAGTCCACAGAGGAATCTGACTACCATTCGGAATAGAGATAAGTTAGCCTCGGAATGGGAAATATACCTAACACTGTAGCACTGCTTAATCCAGCTAGTGTGTTCCAAATAGAGGGCAGATACGAACTCCTGCATAGTCAGGTGGACAAATGTCCACACTTGTTTCATAAGTCCGACGGATTCCTTTCGGTAGTGCTCGTGAGCTAGACCTAAGCACTGGCATGGGTATTCTTCCTGTCCCAAATTGAGAGTCACTGTCTCTTCCGATACCAGATCTCTGTTTGCCACTCCGAGGATTGCTATGAATCCTATTCTATGCAGGCAGGCTAGTATGTCTGTGTGGAGGTTTGAAATGCATGAGACTCGAGAGTACTCTTTTAGGCCCATTCTTATTAATTCTCTCCTTATCATGTACAGTACTAATTCGTAGTAGAGCTTGGTTAGCGTGTTAATGGAGGTAGAATCCTCTCCTTTCAATAGTGCCGCGAATAACGATGCGTTTACAGGTATTAGAGATAGTTGCTTCATTTCGTCATGTCTGTTCAATAGGTTAAAGCATTCAGTTAATTTCTTTTCGTTAGTTATCTGTTTTTTGAAATACAGATCTCTATTCTCTGGCGAGAATCCCAGCACTTTATAAAATCTGTCTATTTTCAGTTTGTGTCTAGAGGAGATGAGAGTCCATGCACCGGGACGACTGGTGACAATAATCGTGGATCTTATTAGCGTTTGTCGCTTCAGTAGCAAACATAGAAATGTATCTTTGAATGGAACCCTCTTGGTGAATTCATCCATGCCGTCTATAATTAAGAGGAGTCCCTCTCCATCTGATTGGTTAAGATGCTTTGCCAAATCGTTTGACCAACTAGATCCCATGGGTAACCCTAGCACCAACCATTTTTGCTTAAATTCGGAATCTATTATGCTTCCCACTTCATAACGTGTTGCTTCCATGGAATGCCAATCGGTATTTCGGCAAGGAATGGAGATTGAATATTTAATGGCGACTAATTCGCTGCTACTGAATCGCAGTGCCGTTCGCTTTGCCAGAAACGTTTTCCCACACCCTGGATTCCCGATTATGCACCAAATCTCTGGTTTAGTGCGTTCATATGTCACTATTTCCTCAGTGAAATCAACTGTCTTTTTCCAACCACCCTCTCTCGCAATCCTCCTCAACATTGCTATTTCATTATAGGTTGTTTCGTCCTCCAAGTTAATCTCCTGTGGTTTTTCCTTCAATATTGTCAAGTCGATATAGACATCAGCTAGACTCGCATAGTTGTCTGAGCCCATCATCTCCTTGACTTTTCCATGTTGAAATAGAGAGAATAGTTTGAGATTGGATTCCCATTCTTTCAATTCTTTTTCTTGCATTCCGATCTCTCGCTTAAATTTGCTTTCAAACTCTCCTTCCTGCAATTTCGAGAATAAAGTAATGTAGACCTTCAATTGTACAACCACGTCATTTCTTTGGATTCCCACCAGGATCTTTGTTAGCTCTTTCAGGTCTTTCTGAATAAATCCGTTTTCCAACAATTTGTTCATGACCATCTCAAAACTGATATTCTCAATTGGCTCATTTGTCACTGCTATGTATATGATCGACCATATATCCATAGGGATTTCATCTCTCAGTAGATTGATTAGAGTTTTGATTGACAGTTCCTCCTCTTGGAATTCGGTTTCCACAGGGGATGAGGCGCATAGCCACTTCACTTCACAAGCTATTGCTGACAAGTCGGGTCGGATGTGCTGTAGAGCCAGATAGAACTTGTGGGCGTCTCTGCCTTTCCATTGTTTCATTGCGATTAGGAAATTCGATTTTTGAGTTATATCTTCACACAATCCTTCTGGGATACCGATTTCATTCTTTATATGTAGTATTTCTTCGGATGTTAACTTGTTGTTTAGTTCCGTTAAGGCATATATCTCTTCGATTGCCATTTCCGGAATTCTACAAAAATAATGCGTTTGTTAAATTAAAGTTAGGATAATTACACGTAAGCACATACTCAAAGGTGGTATATAACCAATGTGATAAATAATATTTTCTTCTAATACATGGGGCATAAGAGTTTTCGATCTTTGATATACAATTCTTACAGTGATCCTTTTTAACTTTTAAGGATTGTGGTAGGATTGTAGATCACTTTACATCTAGGATCGGATTCGGTATCTGTTCTAATATTTTCTATAAGAAGATTCGTATACCATTTTGATTTATTTCGTCCCATTTATACCCAATATAAAAAATTCATTTACACTTATCAATTGCAGATAAAACAAATAGATCTGTGATTTACTGACATTTATTCGTCTGTACCACTTTGTACAAAATTTAGGAACACACTTGATTCATTGTATTAAAGTGATGGGAGAATAGAATCCGTATTTATATATGAGATAGAGACTAACTTCCAAATGAAATAATATCAGGTAAACAAATATACTGATTTCAATTTCACATATATACATTTCTAATATGAATATTTGTTGTTGTTGTTCACTACTGCAATGTTTGTAATCAGTTAGTTCTCAACTCTTTATAGAATTAAATTACTAGGTTTGTGATGGGAGTTGGTGCAATATTCTCATTATAATTTACAACATTTTACTCTGTCACCAACCAGTTAAATTGCTTACTTAGTCACTCGACTTACTATCACACGCCGTATTATAGTCTGCTATAGTCTACTTACTCGCATTAATTCAATTTATTAATGTCATGTTTATTTTTTAGACGCCATGGTTATTTATTTTGAAAATGTAAAAACAAGGATTATGTCAAGTTTCAGAATTTGCTCATTTAGTCAAATTTTCGAAAATGATCTGTCAGTTGAAACCGGTGTAGCAGCCCAGATTAACCCCCCATCAGTATATACCCGGGTATAATCTGTCCTAGGCCAGAATATACCCTCTAGCCCAGATTATACCCCCTTGGGGGTATAATCTGGGCTAGGACAGAATATACCCACGGGTATGTAGTGGGCTAGGACAGATTATACCCTGGGTATGTAGTGGGCTAGCCCAAAATATACCCTCTAGCCCAGATTATACCCCCTTGGGGGTATAATCTGGGCTAGGACAGAATATATCCCCTCTCTTATTGGGTATACCAATTTTTCGGAACTAGACGGGACAGTTCCGAAAAATCCAGATACCCAATTTTCGGGACGGGACAGTAGTAGTAGGTTACCAAATATGCAGTCAGTACTCAGTAGATGTCGGATATAAGCACGCCGGTTATAAGAACATATCGGATATAAGAACACTATGTTGGAAAACGGTTGCCAACTTGCCATATACCGGTTATTATACCCTATATAAATTATGCCGGTTATAACCACATCAAGTGCAGTTCCCGATGATGTGCTTATAACCGGCATCCACTGTATTTTGAATTACGATTGAACAAAAAACACCCAACATAAGTTTATATTATGTGGTTTTAATTTGTATAACTAAATACGTACTAATTCATTGAAAAATTGACAAATAATTGTGAATAGATTATAAACTATTCTTTTTGCTGAATAATCCATTATTGATTGTTAAAACTACCAAGAGAACAAATATTTGATCAAATTCAACTTCTCTTCGGGTAAACTTTGCAAATAAACTATCCAAATCGCGAATACCCAAATTTGCCAAAAAGTTAATAGTTCATGAATCATGAGTAATTCGTTATATTCAAGAATTATTCAACATAGAGATGGGACATACCAGAAATGGAACCAGTCGGGATTTTCATGACCCGATCAGACCTGTGCAGTTGGAAATTGGACCCGACCCGACCGGCCGGTCGACCGGTCAATCATTGCCAGCAATAATTTATAAATAATAGAAAAAAAATTATGATATTATGATATCGAATAGATCATATAGAGATCTCGACCGGCCGGTCAAGGTTCCGACCGGTACCCGACCCGACCGGTCGACCGGTGCCGGTCAGACCCGACCGGGTCCGTCTCTGGGACATAGGTTTATTTGTTTATATGTTATGGGCAATATGCGGAATTGGGCATTTTGCATAATGCCCAGGCAATATGCAAATTGCTACAAAAACCAGCATTTTGCATATTGCCTGGGAATTATGCAAATGCCCAGTTTCGCATATTGCCCATAACATATATACGAAGAAAATTTGATAGTAGAACAAAGTTGCATCGTATATTTGGAATGTTGCATACAAATTTGTTTTGCGATATTTCATGCGAATTGTTGAGTGTTCGATATTCATTCAAAATTGTTGCACCTTGTATGTTACAATGTTGCATGCAACATTTATGCATACATATATAAGTTATCACACCACACGCACCACATTTCGCACATGACATAATGAGGGCAGGGAGTATATTCTGTCCTAGCCCAGATTACACCCAGGTATAATCTGGGCTAGGGGGGTATATTTTGGGCTAGCCCACTTCATACCCGGGGGCATAATCTGTCCTAGGACAGAATAACCCCGGGAATAATCTGGGCTAGGACAGATTATACCCGGGGTTATTCGAGGACGGGGGTATAATCTGGGCTGTTACATCGGGTTTTATAACACCGGGTTTTTCTAACTATTTGTGGTGTAATAAATTCCAAATTGGCTAATTTTTTATTTTTATTTTCCAACCATCGTTATCATTTAACTATCTGTTTATTCTAACTCATACCTGCCAACCTAGTATATTGCAGTTATATATATATATATCTCTATTCGGGGATCCATTTTAGAGTCAGTCATTTTGTCAATACTAATATCCCTGTCCGAATGTAATACATCCTTGTATGGCCATTTTGGCTGTACAGAACAGCCAAAATGGTTAAATCCTTGTAAGGTTTGGCAGATATACTAAGTGTCGGTTTATTCTAATTATTTCTTACTTGGAAATAAATGGTTATAAAAAACCGGTTCCTAACTTATTTACTTTGGTTATTGCTTAAAATTAATAGATTTGGTTCTCCATCATATGTTCGCTATTTTTTCATTTAATTAAGATGGTGTATTATACGTAGTGACATATTCAGTGGTTTTACAGGGATATTAGTATACAATCGCCTTCGCTTAATAGAGTCACCTCGGGCCCAGGTCGCTCTGACCCGATTAAGCGGAGAAATCTATTAACCGAAAATATTAAGCCAAACTGTCAATCCGTCCTAGAAATCCTATTAAATTTTGACCCGGTTAAGCGGCAAAATCTATTGATAACCTCATGTAAACTGTTAAATTTCTAATTTATTTTCTGTAATGACACTCGAATTTTAAACTTTAATTGATAACAAAACACATTACTAATTCTTGGTTTGGATTCTGGGATTAATCGAGTCACGATCTACTCTCGAACAGAAATGACTCTATTAGATATGATCATTGCATTGTACAGTAGAACCTTGTTAGTACAAACACCAAGGGACTGTCAAAATATGTTGTACTAATCTGGAATTCGTATTAATGAATATAATTCTTATTGAAAAGGCTTTTAAGGGGACTGAAACAGTGTTCGTATTAACCGAAATTTCGTATTAAGTGCGTTCGTACTAACAATGTACTAATGTGCTTCCATAATTCGGCCGATAAGTTGTAATTCAGATATAAGTTTATGGTCTACTTAATACAGGACCGTATATGTATATCACAGAGGCCAAAAATAGAAGACCTAAGAAGGCCCACTATATTCAGACTGTTCCAACCTCTGGACAGCATCACGTTGGAATTTCGGGGATTCAAAGAATACCAAAGAGGCCCACTATATTCAGACTCAGTGGCGAAATCAGGGGGATTCGGGGGGGGCGTGCGCCCCCCCCACCCAGTTAAAGTTGAAGAGGGACAACATTAATGGTTCGGGTGTTAACCGTCCCTCTGAAAAAATGTTCAATATAATTTAGGATAGTAAAATATACGTATAATTCATTCAAAAAATGTAATTTGTTGTCCCATTTCACCCTTCTCGCAATAACTTTTCTTCTGGGGCTTGCCCCTAAGAGCCCCCAAAGGCTCGCTCGCTACACTCGTTCAGCGCCCCCAAAATTTAACCTCATACTTGTAAACTTTGCGCCCATGTTCAGACTGTCCAACCTCTGGACAGTATCTCATCGGGATTTCAGTCGAGTGCAAAGTCAGAGAAAATTAGAGGTTCCCGGGGGTATTCTCTCCGGGATATCTTTTCTACCTGGAGGCTCTCAAACCACATTTGCAGTCCTTCAGATATATATTTCTGTCAAAATTGTTTAGTAATTAATCGTAATTTAACTCATTTCACACATATTTCCTAATAAAAACTAAATTTTAAGGATTTTGATATTATCTGGAACACATTTGAATTTCAGGTTAGTATATACTCAAGACTAAATAAATTAGCAGTGTATATAAATTCTATTTTCAAACAAACTAACACCCATATCAAAAGTCAATCGAAATTTCTAGGGAAAATAGAATAAATTATCGGCCTTCTATGTTTTGGGCTTTCTCACTGTAATATGCGGCCCTGTATTAAGTGGGGCACAATATTAAAGTGTCACAATGTTAAGATGCACTATATTTAATTTGAATATTTTCGATACGTATAGTAAATGGGAATCTAACTATAGCTCGTGGCTGTATCTACGGACAGGTACTTAGAGTGTCCTATCCCAATATTTTGGGGGCTTTATCACACAATGATAAGATGAAAAGAACTGAAGCTGCTGAAAAGCAATCGAGTATGGCTGATAGGATGACGATTTGAAACATAATGTAACTTTCAACAGACAAATAATGGTGCAAAAACAATCGCCAACAGGGTTATGACATTATGACAAAATATCGGTTTAAGTAATACAAACTACAAAGTTTAATTCCTTAGCCAATATAAGGCCGAATGGAATTCCCGGAAAATACAAACATGTTTCTATTTTCTCCTCATATTCGTAATAACGAGGTTATATAATCAACAAATTAATGAAAATTCAGAATGAACCAAGAAGTTAGCTTCCAACTGTAGGTAAACAAGTATGCTGATTTCGAATTTCGCATTCTTAATTTATAATATGAATATTTATTATTGTTGATGTTGTTTACCAAAAAAGGTACACAAATTAACGAAAATTCAAAATCAACCTAGAAATTAGCTTTCAAGGGATAATATTGGTAACAAGTTTAAACTATGGTGGAAAGGATGAGGTGTAAGGCCGCATAGCGGTCGTTAACTTGAGGTACGATCCATAACGTACCGTTCCGTATTCGTATTAACGAGATTATACTGTATATACTTTGTTCGAGGTCAAAACAACTACAATTTTTAGATACAGCTTTGTTTATTTAATTCGAAAAATAATTTAATTGCGTATACAGTCGACTCCGCTTTATAGAGTTACCTCGGGACCAGGTCATTTTTACCCGATTAAGCGGAGAAATTTATTAACCGAAAATATTTTAACCAAAATCTAATTCCATCCAATAAATCCTGTGAGATTTTACCCGATTAAGCAGTGAAATCTATTAACCGGTGGCTCTATTAAGCGGAGTCTACTGTAATAGGTACTAACTAATCTCTGCCTAGATAATTGAGTGACTGCCATTGTCTTATGTATAGAATGTTGTGAATAGTTTAATTACTTATTAGGTCTTATTTAATTAATTAACCGCGTTCCATAGAATGTAATATCGCCTACAAATCATACTATACACTTGCAATATTCAATGGATATAACACTAATTTTATGAGTATGTTTTGCATAGTTTTCTTGCTAAAATTAATAGTTTAAACACACAAATAATTAATTATTCATTAAATCTAATCAGTATAATAGGCATTTAGGCGCTACAATAGTTATCCTCATCGGATAATTAATGGTAATTAAACCTGTGTAAGTTCAAATCGACAACGAATCAAATATCTGAAGAAATATGGTTGGCAAGTAAGTGTTTTAAACTCACGACCCAAATTATTTGAACAACAGAAATTTAATGCAGACGGAATATTCGTATGCAACTTTTTAACGGCTGCTTAATTAAAGTATACTTTGAAATGAGTATATTAGGGCTGAAACGAATATACCGAATATTCGAATATTCGTTCGAAATGTTTGAACGAATATTCGTTTGGAAGATAAGACCAAAACGGATATTCGTAGACTACTTTTGGACAACATTTATACTATCCTAAATTATATTGAACATTTTTTTCAGAGGGACGGTTAACACCCGAACCATTAATGTTGTCCCTCTTCAACTTTACATTTGTTTAGATTGGTGTGATCGTAAATATAAATTCCTAACTAAACTCGCTGATTGTTGGCAAACTTGTGTCTAATCCACTTAGTAACTATATTATTAAACCATTGTCAGGGTTTGATACAGAAATTTTCCTGGGGGGGGAAACTTTCCTAGAAACAGACTGTTCCCTTATATAAAGGAGCAGCATATACATGTATAGGCCAAAATTAATGTATTTAATTGGCATAATCATTCTATGCTTTAATCCTGTTTATATTAACAATTACTTATCCTTTATTTATTAACTATGAGGCAAAGTTAAGACAATTCCTGGGATGGGGGCATCTTTCCCGGGGGTGGGGGAACTTTTGTTTGGGGGGGGGATCCCAGGGGCCCCCCTCTGTATCACACCCTGATTATAACATTAACAAAACCCTATTTTCAATGTATTTAGTGTCTCGAAAATGATTTAATGCTTAGTCATCCAAACGAACGATATTCGAATATTCGTTCGTTTAGAAAAAGTTTCGTTAATACACTTCGAATATTCGTTTCAGTCCTAATAAATATATTACTATAGTAATAAATTACAAAATATTAGGATTTCAAGTCATTTTAGCCAAAATCCATGAAGTTGCATAAGTGTCTCTTTATGCCACAAGTTGTACAAATGGTAATATGGCTGTATTTCAGTAAATGATCGTAATTATTTTAAATTAAGTACCTAGAGTAATCCGACTATGTGGAATTCTATTGTGAAATCAGAATTAGTAAATTATTATTGCCTCATAATGATCAGAAATTCTGTATTTAATTAGTTCACTATATAGTTTATGAGCTTAATACCTCTATAAAATATATCGTTTTATATTGGAGCAACAACAAATGTAATTATGTCTCTTGAAGCTGGAATATATTCATAAAATTATTGTTCTTCAAATTCTTTTGGCCGGGTTAGTGTACATCATAGGCGTAGAATTAGCCAAAGTGGGGGGGGGGACCGGTCCCCCCTACTGCTCAAGAGTAGGGGGGCCGGCCACCTACTCTTTGGTTGTGGATAATTTGTTATTATTGTACACGTAATCACGTATATTCAAAATTTTATTTATTAATCACACATGGGCTAGGGGGTCGATCATCGCCACCCCTACTTTCAGGAAAATTGCAAAAACTCTACGCCTATGGTGTACATACCCATTTTTCTAACCAAATTGGATAGATTTACATATATATGTATTTCCATGAACAAGTGATTCGGTTAAAGGATTTATTTCTCCACTAATTAACTGTGCGATATCAGAGTTAAACAGCCAAATAATTCATTCTTGTTAAAGTTGATGGCTCAATGACAAATCTTATCAGTATAAGTAATGTGTAATAGGACCGGAGTATGTATTAACTTTAAACACTCCGAAATAACTAATATTTTTTGACTTATAATTAAGTTAGCAGATTTTAGATTGTACAACAAATAATGTAGGGCATAATGATAATATTTTCCTATTAAGATTGATGCAAATGTATATGATACTACAGTCGAAACCGATTTATTCTAACACCGGTTTTTTCTTACTTTATTTCCATGCAAAGAATTGGTTAGAAAAAACCGGTTTCGTCTGTATTATATATTATAGTAAATATCTTATATATTAAATCACAATGATTTTTTTTGTTTGTTTGTTTGTTCAGAATTGATTGAGGAACTGGTAAGAGCTACAGGCTTGAAATTTGGCAGGAGGGTGGGAAATAGTGTATCTAGAAACAAGTTCTAATATCTAAGAAAAATATTTACATCTTCCCTCTCAAAAGGTGACAAAAAACTTTAGCCTATTTAGCCTATTAAATTCGAGGGTTTTCCAGTATGGATTAGCAGCTAGCATTCAATTCGTATAAAAGGATTTTAGTGTCTCTATCAATTGTTAAGTGTGCATTATAGAATGCCTATCTGAGACTTTGATTTAATTGGTCGAGAGGAAGTTCATTCATCCAATCAGTCAATGTGTTCCGTGTGTCTACCCATACATTTCTATCATTCCATTGTGTCTATTTGATTATTACCAATCAATTCAATAACTTCTCCACAGCCCAAAGTTAGGGGTCCACAGAGTTGTACAGTTCCTTAGTGATATTTAATTAATTTTCTATTTGGAGTTGGTATATTATTATACACGAACATGCGTTAATATCTAGAAAATTGTCAGTTCTAATTAGCATAAATATTCAACAATCAGGCGCTGATTAGTATTTCCCAATTTATTTTTTCTGTCCTTATATGTATATACCTATGGCTAGGGCTCACGGATATATAGACAGCTTAGGGAGGCACAGCCCTACTCTGAATCAATAGCATTACTGTTATGTGGGTCACTAGCGGTAAACTAAATATTACCCATATGATTCCCCGTAATATAATCGACCTGTGTATAGGGCCTTTGACATTTTTTTATAGGCGACTAAATTCAGTTTGAGCTCAATCATACATTACTCAATTTGCATTAAGTCTATTGGAGTATGTATATAAATACAACCGGCATTGATTTGAAAAGGCATGTGTTAGAATACAAGCGAGGGCCGCGGGCTCGAGTGCAAGTTGTAAGAACGCGCGTAGCGCGGACCAGCAGCTTGTACAGATAATACAAAGAAATTAGCTTACTTGTTATCTGATTCAACTGAGCGTTATTGATAATTGTAATAGGATCTATAAACACAGATAAATACAAATAAATACAGTGATATGATAATTAATAGTATCATTATAAAGGAGGGAATAAGAAATTGTAATTAATTAATTAAAATTAAATGTCCATATTTTCTGGTATAATATATGTTCAAATTCTATAAAATATAATTAAGACAACTCACTGTAATTTGTTGAGAACGGAAGTATCTGTGATAATAAGAAATTCCTTTTGATATTCTTCAATTATGGATAAGTTTCCTAGCAACAGATATTATGATAAATAAATTATCCAACTAACATAATATATTGTTTGTTAAATACTATATACTAACCTGATAAATGACAAATCACTGATTATAGAAATTAGGTTAATTTCGCAGTGTATACAAATATCTTCAAATATTAATACAGTTATTGAATAGTATAAGTTGAGTTAAATAGTATAGAGCCACTAAATCAGCTTATTTATAGATAGATGCAATATGAGACTATTTATAGGAAAGTCTCTATGCATATTACACTGTAACCATATACTTAACCAAATTTAAATATTAAAGTAGACTTATTAACTTTCAACATTAGTTTATGTCAGTGACATAATTATAAAGCTAGCGTCACTACTTGTAACTACCATGTTCTCTTAAGGTCGATAAAGTCTGTACTTTATACTTTGTATACTGAGAGTTGATGAGTTAATAATTACAAATGAAAGATTGTCTTAAACAAAACTAATAAATGCTGAAACGACTCCTGATATTCACCATATGTCAGCCACTGGATATTAAGTAGTACACAGTTTAATTCCCTTAGACAATATGCAAATGAATGCATGTTACTACGGCCAATGAGAATTTCAGGATAGTACAAACATATTTATATGGGATTATTGTAGTTTCTTTATAACTTCTCAAGTTAAACTGACTTTGTGTCCAGAACAGTGGTTCCCAACTTGGGGTCCATGTACCCCACGAATTGCTATAGGGGGTCCACAGGATGTATTACGGTCAATGCGAGGGGGTCCACAGAATTACTATAGGGGTCCACGGTTGAAGAAGGTTGGGAATCGCTGGTTTACTTTATAGCTTTGTAATGTCAAATTGTCTTACATTGTCTGGGATTGATAAATTCTTCTCAATGTAATTGATTTTTGTGAGCTACTTTTCCTAATTTTGAATACATTAAACAAGAAAGGTTCGCGTCAACTGTTGGATCTAATAATAATAGAATGTCTCCCAAATGGCAATTTCTATGCCCTCCCCTAGATAAAATTTCCTGGTGACTTCAATGAATATGGCTAATAGGAATTTCCGGAAAATACAATAATATTTCTTCGGTTTCCTCCAGAAGTTATCTGGTATTTTTTTGTAGAAGTTAATTTTTATGCCACCCTAAATGTGTTAGCCATAATAGATAATCTAGTATAATTCAATGAAGAGACATCATTTGAAGGTGATAATACGTACGGTACCCTAATAGGGATTTATCCATGAATTTCTATGGCCAAAAATCTTGTCAGAAACCTGGTACCAAATTAAGTACCAACCCGGCACCTAAATGGAAATGGAATCACACTGGGGCAGTGGCGTATGGAGGGGGGGTCCTGGGATCCTAGGACCCCTCCAATCTGTCAGTCTGTCATAAAAATATGCCAAGCGATAGCCTACTAGGTTTATTGAAATGTTATTTAGTGTTTTTTTTTTGTTAATGGGTAGAGATTACTGCAATCGAGTTTCCCGTACCGCAAATCGGTCTTTTGTTAAAGTAATTTTAAAAAATCGCAGGGGGCAATGACCCCAGACCCCCTTTTTGGCTCGCTTCACTCGCTCAGGACCCCCCAATCCAAAATCCTGGATACGCCCCTGGGCCTGACCACTTTTGCTCCTCAACCGATGCCTGGCTGGAACCTAAAAGTTTCGGCCAGGCACCTAGATAAACCCCTTGTATCCTCATATTCTTATTACGAGGTTATACTGTACACTAACCGAATGTTTCTGAGTCGCCGAACCATTTTCAATTGATTATCTTAAAGCATTCCTACCGTAGCACATTTCATAAGGATGTTCCCGAACGAGTTTTCCAAAATGTTAGTTATTTTGAAGATATTCAATCCTTATAATAAATGCAAAACACTTTTCAATATACAGGAACGCACTAACCGAGTTCTCTTATAATTAATCTCGCTTAAAAGTTATTCCAAACACTTACAATAATTAATGAAAGGTATTTCTAATTTCTAATGATGTTATTGCGGTTGTTTCCTTATTATAGTTTGTTATTTTAGATAATATTGCAAATAATATGCAATAACTTAGAGATAACTCAACGAATAATAAATAATTCAGATATAATTATTATCAGTATAGCATGGAGCAAGGCACTGGAAGTATTCTCGTTGAATAATTAGTGGGAATTAATTCTCAAACGTGTGTTCAATATCGCATACGAATCCATATCAGTAGAATATGGTTAGTACATACGTACCTGGTTAATTAAGCGTACATACTAATTATTGTAAAACACATTTGTTACAATACATTTACAGTAGAACCTCGTTAATGCGAATATCAAAATTTGTTCGCTTTATCCAGAGTTCGTATTAACCGGAGTAATACCCATTTAATAGCCATTGTAGGGACCTGATTTAGTTTAACTAATTGTTCGTCTTATCGGAGAATTGTTATTAACCGTGTTCGTACTAACGAGGTTCTACATATATATTTATGAATAGATAGTTCTGTTATTGCGACAATAGATCTAATGTTAAGTGTATGTACAGTATAACCTCGTTAATACGGACACAGATTATATTATTAGGGAAGATTCGTAGGTTCTTTTGTTCCCTTTAAAGTCTTCAATTCAAATGACACCTGTGACCTGTTAATACGAATTTCGGATGGAGCACACATTTTACGGTTTTCGGGGATAAATGATGTTCTACTGTATGTTACATAATAGGATTAGCAATAGCAAAGCGTTCATTAATTTATATAAATTGTATTATATACAGTGGATGCCGGATATATGAACATAGTCGGGAACAGCATATAGTGTTTAATAACCGACATGTTCTTATAACTGACATAAATTATACAGGGTATAGTATTTGGAAACCGTTTCTAATATGTTCTTATAACCGATATGTTCTTATATCCGGTATGTTCTTATAACCAGAGTTTTTATATCCGGTATGTTCTTATAACCGGTGTTCTTATATCCGGTATGTTCCTATAACCGGTGTTCTTATATCCGATATGTTCTTATAACCGGTGTTCTTATATCCGATATGTTCTTATAACAAGTGTTCTTATGACCGGTGTTCTTATATCCGGTATCTACTGTACTGTATAACAGAGATGGGATAAGATACATATTAGGAATACACAATGCGAAGTTAGAAAGGAGAGAAGGAACACTGCTAGAGCCTGTATGGCATAACCAGTGGAGGAGATATATCCTATATCCCAGGACTAAACCCCTCATAAAGGCACGCTATACGGAGATATCTTATCGCCTATACCCGATGCATAGCGGCACACCAGGGGTTTCATCTAGGCATCTAAGAATATTTTCTAGACGCGCGAAAATCGAGAGATGCTCCCATATAGACGTAATACAAATTGAATATTGTGGGCGCGTGTGAGCGAACTTAAACTTAATCTAGGCGCGCAGAAAATCTTTCCTGGATGAAAGCCTGGGCACATACGCCGCATCACTTTTCCAAATATTTTGGATATGTTATCCAAATATCCAAATAGCATTCGACACAATGTCACACAGTGCTGTAAGAAAGCGTAGCGCGGACGGGTAGCTTGTATTATTAAAGGTTTATACATTTCAGCGGGGACATTTGGAACGACAAAACACTTGTACTTTGCTATTAATGAGAGTGAATACCAATACAATGTTATAATTACATTCGTTCCACTTAATTGGGTCACTTTTGTCTGAGGACAGAATACCCAATTAAGCTGTGTATCTACTGAGTAGGGAATTATTTAATACTTGTAATTAACAGAAAATAACTTACTTGTTATTTGAGTTTCAATTGATTGATTATGATAGTGTTGTTATAATCGTGTTAGGACCTATTAACACAAGTAAATAAATACATTTCATGAAATGAATAGAATTAACAAAGCGGGAATATTTATTGGTTGTTTAGATTAAGTGTAAAGTTTCTAGAATAGATACGTTAGAAATTCTATAAAATATAAGCATGTCAACTCACTGTAATTAGCTGAGAATTGAATGATGTCCAAATTCAATAAATTTCTTTGAGATTCTTCAATTAAGGATACGTTTCCTAGCAACAGATATTAGGATAAAGAATTTTATAAACAACAAAACAAATAGTTGATAAAATCATGAATACTAACCTGTTAAATTGACAAAGTAATAAATTGTGAAAGTAGTGTATTTCTGAGTTAGTTTACACAAATATGTTCAATGAATAATGTTATAATGGAATAGTATAAGTTGAGTCAAATAGTATAGAGCCACTAAATAAGCATATTTATAGATAGATACAATATGAGACTATTTATAGGAAAGTCTCTATGCATATTCCATTGTAACCATATACTTAACCAAAGTTTAAATATTAAAGTAGACTTAATTAACTTATATAATTTAATTTCTTTTTAGTAACATAATTATAAAGTTAGCGTCACTTCTTGTAACTACTCACAGTTCTCTTAAGGTGTCCATAATAATCAGTGTATTATACAGCCATTTGTAAATGCGCTCCTAATCCTGGTCTGATCCAATTTTCATATGCCTAAACCACAAATTAATGTTACGGTATAGGAGAAGATTCCAAATTTTCGCGCTCCTAATTAATCTTAAACCTAAAATCATACTCCAAAAGGAGCGTCTTGCGCTCCTGGATAATTCCCTGATAATAATCAATAAAGTCAGACAGTACTTTATATAATGTATTCTGAGAGTGGGAGTTGATGAGTTAATAATTAAGTTAACTAATGTAAGATTGTAATAAACAAAACTAATAAATGCTTATATAACTCCTGCATTGCCAGCAGTTATAGTATGTTGTTATATTCAACAGATTTCAGACAATAGAGCTTATTATTTAATATACGTATACTGTATGTATAATACAAATTCGCTTAGAAATTCCGTTATACTTTCCCCGAGCCAATTAAATTGCACATTTCCTGCAAAGAACTGTTTCAATTTATAGCCAATCGAATACGATACGAACCGTGTTGTGTTTGTGTCTAAATAATAATATACTTCCTATTCATTTTGTTTGAAAAGATAAGCAAACACTATAAGCCAGGGGTGTGCAACCTGCGACCCGCAACGCTCTGTGCTGCGGCCCGCGAAGTAATCCTAACAATCACAGATCTCACACTAAGGAACACATATGTGACCTTGTGACAATTATTAGAATTTTGTGACAATATTTCTCATAGTCAAAACATTAAATAATTCTAATTATTCAAAATTTAAACAATGTTTTCTTATAATCTAAATCTGAAGATTCGAAAACTATCCGAATCGCGGCCCGTGAACAGATCTTAGTAGCACAATGCGGCCCAGAGTTAAAAGAGGTTGCACACTATAAACCTAAGGCATGGGCGCAGCCATGGGCCCCTTTTCTACAATAACAATGAATAAGGATAGATTGAGGGCACAACAGTACTAAATAAGCTAAATTTGTAATAGATTATCAGTTATAGTTTGTAGCACAAACATTCTATAATTAAGTGAATAAATCTATTAGAAATTTGTCAATTATACCAAACAATATCCCCCCCCCCCAAAGATCTTTGGTGGCTACGCCTATGGCCTAAAGTTTCAAAATCAAATATGGAAATGCACTAAGATTTATGTAAATAAACTGTAAATATACTGTAAATATACTGTGCCTAGGGCCTACGAAAAATTTGGGTCCTAATTGCTTCCTGGTAGCCTCAAAGTGCCTAGAGCTTAAGAAAACCTTAATTCGGCCCTGCATCCAAAGTTGTCAGATTATGAAAGTTTAGTAATTCCCAACCTTTGTCTCCATCAAGCTAGGCCCCATTTATTCAACAAAAAGGTTGTAATAATATTTAATTACTCCGAACTAACATTGATCAATTGCAGATCTGATATGTCGATCTATTGATGTGCCTCGTATCTAACTAGTATCCATGGTTCGATACTAATAAACGGAGGATGCTACTAACTTAGCAGATATAGTCTAGCTATACAAGGTATCCTCTTACAAGCGTATTAATGACATAGTGTTAATGCAGTCTTATATGGAACAATGCATCAGGTATCATTCTATAATCAAATGAAGGATATATACTGTAAGGATAGCTTTTATAGATACAGTATTCATAATAATTCGTATGTTTCATTTAAAATTCTGAGCAAATATTGAATTTGAGATATACTATTGTTGGAGTTCTGTTTCATTTTCAACTAAGGAATTGAAACGTTTGACTAAAGAGTTTGATATGAATACTAGTAAATGTGTACATTGTTTTGGTCCCTTTCACTGCATAAAATTTTAAGGATGTGATTATGTTAGGGAAGGGTTAAGTAGTATCGACGGTACCTTGAAGTTCGTTCCAAAGTCTTAGGTTTTCATACAGGCAAACTAAATTTTGCCTAGATTTAGGTTCATATCATTCACAAGCACATATTTAACACATTCTGCATTAAATATGGTATATCGAGTATCTCAGGGTTTTCGCGCACAGAAAAGTTTGTTTCCAATTTCTGCGCTTGCAAGAAACTTTTTCATACAGTATAATGGAGACGAAAAATACAGATATCTTCAGATAAGATAGTTAGTGATCTAAAAACAAATGATATATTAATGAAATCCAATTAAAATAATTTGTAAAAATTACCAAAGTCCAGGGCAGGGTCAAAAATATGCTAAAAACATCTGAGTTTTATTGTATGAACATTGTATGAATCTTTGAAGGGTTTATAATAAACTTTGTGAGCAGATCACCACTGCTCATGGGTCACATGTGTGACGGATCAGCGTAATACACCCATGTTTCTCTCTGAATGCAAGTACTTATTAGTCAAGACAAATTATATCATTCAGTTTTATCATTCAGTTGGATAGCCTATGTAGGATGGCAGTGCGAGGCACTCTGCCTATGGGTCGGAGGCTGCAAGCCTGGGAGTAGGGCTGGTAACCCATGAGTGACACATGGGCAGTGCGGGGACCTCGGAGAGGCACAGCTCTGCAGTACGGAGGGTCGAGGGTTACCCTCCTGATGAGTCCCTGCAATGGGACGAAACCACTCACATAACATCCCTAGTGTGGGATGGGGTCGGAACAGCGACTAGTCTCAAACTAGATCGTGGCATCATCTCATAACACAGGTAAGCATAAGATCTAGTGATAGCTATAGATACTGTGTGTTCCTATGGGGACGGATATCCGAGTTTAACTGTACATGTTACAGTCCTGAGATTAAAGAATGAAATGTTGTTCAAAAGTGCAATAGTATTAACAATATATTGCATAGGCGTCGCATGGCTCTAAAAAGTCTCCGGCCAAACAGTTAAAGTGGTCCGGCCAAAACTGGACCCTATGTAATATAGTAGAACAAATGAAAACTGGTCCTGCCATGTCCGGACCCGCCGGACCAGTGCTACCCCTATGTATTGAATAACCACTATTAACTATTATCGCTCTATATCGTGCCTTACCAGTATCATAAATACTAAACGTATTCAGCGATGGCAACACCCTTACCGTTGCGATCCCTCACTCAGAGAGGGCAAACAATCGCAGCATGGCGACCACTATTCGTAGCGGCCGTTTCGGGCATGGAGCAGAAAGTGGCAGTCCTACTCCTTCCCGCGTATGTGGAAAGAGGCCGTCTCGAGGAAAAGTAGTCTTAGGAGCAATGGGCAGAGAAAACCTTGAGGATGCATTCGCCTACCTGAAAGAAAGGCTCGACCCCGAAGTAGATAGTTTCGAAGCAACAGCTAATTTCCGTTAAATGGCCTGGGGCCCGGAGAACCAGTGCAGGACTTCTCCACTCGTTACCTACAAGAAGCAACAAAAGCAGGGCTGACCGGAAGTCTGCCTGTATCTCTATGGTATCCCAGACCCGCCAGAGGTCCAGCAGAAGCTGAAGGATTGCGTAAAGCGACAAGAAGACACTATGTCGGCAGAGGAGGCACTCCAGTTAAGCTCCACACTTCGGAAGATGTTTGCGGAAAGGGCATAGTCCGAGACCGCGGCTGTCGAGTGCAGTCCGTTGCAAGTGCAGCCCCTGCCGCCGAGACGAGACTCCAGTAATCTGGCCATAAGGGCTGGGGAACCGACGCAAGGTTATTCGGAGTCAAAAGATCGAATTACAACCGACGTGCAGCTAGTCCGTTCCCAGGCAAGAGGCTGGAACACCAAATGGAAAGACGTAAGTGTTTTATAAGCGCCTCCCTGGACATTTGATCGCGTTTTCCCCAACAAACTTTGCTCCAGTTGCGGTGAGGAAGGCCACATACTGGCTACCTGCCCCGGAGAGGAGAGTACAACTCAGGTCGAAACAGAGAGGAAACTGGAGGGAGGACACGAGAGGAGAGAAGAGCGGAGCTACGACCAATCCTACAAGCAAGACATCTAACAGACACACACCGAAGGAGAGGCAGGTACCGAGCAAGTCCAGATCGGCTCACACCAAGTGTCCGCTATGCTCGAGACCGGAGCAACACCAAGTGCTATGGACCTGAATACAGCGCGGAAGCTTATCTTGGAGATCTCCATGGTACGGGTCGCCTCAGAGTCTATGGTTGTGCAATAATCCAGTAAAGTCGTTGGGTACGTGGAGGCCAACAGTGATTGGAAGAATCATAGTACTAGATTGCGACCAACATACACTATTATTAGGAAGAAGGTTCTTAAAACAAGTAGACAGGTGGTATTCGACTGGAACAACGGCCGGGTAAAGTTAGGGCGACTTTGGGTCCCCGTACAGACGGCCCTTAGCTGCGCTACTCCCTTAGTTCGAGCCATGGAAGATAAGCAGGAGGAGCTTTTGAAGCAACGGCTGGGAAACAAGGTCCAAGGATCTCAAGCGATTTAGAGGAAAGCGAAGCTTAGGAAAATAGATCTGGTCACTCAATTGGGCACATTTTTTCCCAAACCATAAACGCCACGCAAGATGCAGGATCAAGGAATTCCACTCAATACTAACGGGATACGCACCACCTCAGAAATCAAGGCCTAGGCGGATTCCCCTACATTGGGAAACAGAGATTTTGAGACAGCTCGAAGAGATGCTCGGTGCAAAGCCCTCTATATGCCGACGAATCCGGTCACCCTGGGCCTCTGACGGGGTAATGGTCAAGAAGAGGGATGGAACCCAAAGGTTCGCAATCGACTACCGGCGGCTAAACCCGGTAACCAAGTGGGACGAATTACAGTTTACCGAATCCTCAGTCAATTTTCGACCGTTTAAAAGGAATCGCTACTTTTCCAAGTTGGATATTGCGTCAGCGTACTGTACGTTCCCCGTCAGACCGGCTGACATGGAAATACGTCATTCATACGCCTCGGGGGATGTACGAGATGCTGGTTATGCCATTTGGCCTCTGCAGCACACAAGTGACCTTTCAGAGAGTCATGGACAAGGCACTGGAGTCGGTACCAACAGCGAGAGCCACGTAGACGATAACTTAGTGTTCTCTCCAATCATAACGGACCCCATTTGACCTGCGAACCACATTTGAATGCCTAATACGGCAGAACTGCAGCTGCGTCAGACAAATGTCAACTTGGTTTCTCCTCTCTAGAGTTCCTAGGACACTCGATCTCAAGCGAAGGGAGGTGTCCCGTAACGAACTACCTCCACAGGCTAGAGTCCTTTGCAGAACCCAATTCACTAACAGTGATACAAGGTTTCATCGTGGCAGTTAACAATTATAGATGCTATATCAGGGACATGGAGACAATTGCCGAACCGTTATATCGTTTGCTGAAGAAGGGGAAACACTGGTGTTGGGATTTCGGAGTCTCAAACGGCGTTTAACGAGCTGCGCACTCGCCTAGTGCGCAAACCTGTTTCCCTGTTGTACCCAGACTGGAGGGCCGAGTTTACGTCGAAGCAGACGTCTGCTCGACAGATGTCGCAGCGGTACTATCTCAACTAGACAATAGCATTGGTAAATTGAGGCCTATACAATCCTTCTCCTCTTCCCTGCATTCCAGCCAACAGAATTACTCAGCTGGGCAGCTGGAAGCCTGGCAGGGTTCTCGCTAGCCCTCTATCAAAAGGTACATGCCCTTCTTGAATGCTATTGTACCCTTTATTCACATGTAATGGTGGGGATGTTCCAATTGAGTCAATAATATTAGTGGAAGGTTTCATTAAATCATTGGCATAAGTAATATACTAATATATCACTCTCATGTTCCCTTTCAATGAAAAATCCTTGCGTGAACCCTGAAGCCTGGGCCCTAGTGGCGCCACACGCAAGCGGGCAGTATACCTACAGGGGCACCGGGATCTCTCTAATCACTGATCACTGCCCACTTCAATGGCTGAAAGGACAGAGAGACCCGAGCATGCGTATGTCCGCTGACTAATGGAGCTGCAAGAGCTGCCCTTTTGGATCTTCCACAGGCGGGGCGGGAGAATCAAGTGGCAGATTAGCTAAGCCGGAACCCAGGACTGAGTTATGACGAAACAGTCAACCAGGTAGAAAAATTTGAAGATAGAATATTCTCTACAAATGTTCCAATGAGGTTATATGCACGCATAAGTGGAGAGCAGATGGAATACCCAATTATCAAGAGAGCAGTACAGAATTCCTAGAGCGGGACGAGTATGTAGCGGCCAGCAGAGGAGAGTTTCTCACAAACTTCAATTCGTCGAGGAGAACCTACTTTCGAAGGGCGCATAGTGACCCTCAAGCATCTTCGCCACGAAGCGATGACGTCACCTATACGCAGCATCACCTGGACCAAGCCGAGACACTAAGAGCATTAAGGAGAAACTACTTTTGGCCACGAATGAAACACGAAGTCCAGGCGTTTGCCGCTGTTGTGTCTTTTTCCAGAAAATTAAAAGGAAAGTAATCGGTCGCGAACCAATACAGTCAATGTCGATTGGGAAAGGTTACGAGGAATTCCATGTCAAATCAACCAGTCATTTCACCACTATCAATCGATTTGTCTGTAAATTGCTGTGTAACAAGCTACTAGCAAGTCTAGACTTTCCTCAAAATCTTAGACCAATCGGTAGAGTGCTTTTTGATTTATGACGTCACAAAATTACCTTTATTTGTTCATTATCCAAACATTTTTCAAAATGTTGAAGCACCATCTCACTTTAAACTCGTATAACTTTTGATATAATTATCCAATTCTTTTACTAATTGCTATACTTATGTTTTAATATATGGAGAATTCAAATCAGATGGATATATTAAGTTATCAGTTGTTTTATTAGTGAAAATTAGAACTGAAACCAATACCGGAAGTAGAACCGGAACCATGACGTAGCAAAAATGTATATTTTCAGATCTCTTTTATTTTTTGGTAATTTATTGTATGTGGTCTTAAGTCATTGTGTAGAAAATTTCACTATGGTTTCCATCTCTTCCCAATGAATTATTCACATTTTTGTTCCTCTAAACGCTTTTTATGTGATGCTACAATTTATGATGTTTTTATAAAACATTATACTGGCTAAAACCATACTCTATTTCTATCATATTGATAAATATTTCCTATTTTTATAATTATTATCACCAGTGTATTATACAGCCATTTGTAAATACGCTCCAAACCTGGTTTGATGCAATTTTTATACGCCAAAATCACAAATCAATGTTACCGTAAAGGAGAGGATTCCAAATTTTCGCGCTCCAAAATCAAATTATCCAAAAATCATACTCCAAAAGGACCGTCTCGCGCTCCTGAATAATTCGTGATTATCACTAATTCCAACAGCATTATACAATTGATATATGCATCATAAATTTGTGGTTTGTGGTATGTTTTACCTCAGATACACTACACTTGTAGTATCTTAAGTGCATTAGTATTGTTGCTATGTATTATAGGAATGCAATAGATTAAACTAATGAGCTATGAACTTACTTACGATAACTAATAGTCGTGTCACACTGTTTTGGCCCTACCTTAAGATAGCTTATAATTCATGATTTGATAATTGTCTTTGATGTAATATTAATATATATTTCCAAATGAATTAAGTACGTTATTTATATACAATTTAATCTCTTGATTTTTTGAACTTCCTTGCACGTTTTGAAGAAGGTTTTGGAGTGAGTATATAGTCTCTTACATTATTTTGAGGGACATAACAAACGTATTCAGTTGAGGGCCAATAGAAACTATTTTCAGGACGCCCTGGTCCTTTGAATGCATAAAGCTGACCTTTATATCACCATATTCCTCACATACTTCTTTAATCACACCAATATACCAATCTTTGTCATACATACGTACATGCGACATAATCACTTATAGTTAGGTAAGGCAGCTGTGTAGATTATATAGACTTTGTCACACGATTTCCTTTGAATTCCTATGTTATTGTGTAATCTAATTGGTCACTAATTCGCTTTGCCCCTATAAATGTTGCACTTATTGGAGTGTATTTATGGTAAATACATGTCCATGGTATAGTTTTGATGTTATCTTATCTAAACAGAATTAAGTGTACTACAACATAATTTATGAGCTTTATCTATTAAGCATTTAACTCACTTTGTTTTAAATGTCTCTCGCAAATGAGACACTTTATGTTTGGAAATGAAAAAAATTTGATGGAAAAAGACTTGCGCTTGGAGTTGTCGAACTAAAGTTAAACATTTGAATAGGTGATAATATATGACCTTCTTTTGGTCGCTGTAAACTTGTTCGGGCGGTAACTCTTTTTACTGTACCTCCAATGCCATCGCAAGTTGATTTTCCGTGGGAGGTAGCGAAAAAAATTGATTTCAAATTTTAGATTCGATGTGATGCAAATATATAGATAATAATCAAGCTAAAACACTTTATGCTGTGTCTGTAGTATTAACTTCATAGCTCATTAGTTTAATCTATTGCATTCCTATAATACATAGCAACAATACTAATGCACTTAAGATACTACAAGTGTAGTGTATCTGAGGTAAAACATACCACAAACCACAAATTTATGATGCATATATCAATTGTATAATGCTGTTGGAATTAGTGATAATCACGAATTATTCAGGAGCGCGAGACGGTCCTTTTGGAGTATGATTTTTGGATAATTTGATTTTGGAGCGCGAAAATTTGGAATCCTCTCCTTTACGGTAACATTGATTTGTGATTTTGGCGTATAAAAATTGCATCAAACCAGGTTTGGAGCGTATTTACAAATGGCTGTATAATATACTGCATTAATCCCATTCCTATTCCCTAATTACACATTAGTCCTGTATAATACACTGCTCCCATTGGCCCTTAATACATCTTGTGGATCCCCTACAGCCGTCCGTGGATTCCCAAGGGTTCCACAGATTGGAAACTACTGAAGTACACTTATGCTAGTAATTAATATACAGTAGACTGAATTATATATATCACAATTCAATTGAGAGAGTGTTTATTGATAAATACAAACAAGAGAATACACAAATAGACACTAAAGTTAGTTCCAAATACGAATAAACAGATGAGAACGAGAGGGAGACTGGAGAGGAGAGGATACGAGCTGTAGTCTAGAGGAGACAGAGAAGGTATCAAACAGAGGGAGTGGTTAACCAAGTGGCTAATAACTATCTGTATAGCAGTTGTTAGCTAAATATAGATGCAGTGGTTAATGGCTCTTATAGAACTGATAGTGGAAGTTAAATATCACTTAGAGTCAAATGGAAATTAGGTATATAATGTTGTAAATAACAACAAACTATATAAACAGTTACATGGATAATGATGATGGAAACAAATACATTAGTGGTTAATGTAGTCAACCGTCTTGTATGGGAACAAAATCATGCAACTGGAAGCTAATAATACAAATTCTTTCGTGTAATTGCGTCAAAATTATGTTATTTGTGTCCAAATTTTGTAATTAGTATATGTAAAATACGTATAATACGCATTGTACGTAATTCGCTATCCATCGAAAACAAGCCTATTTCGAAGTAAATTCAGTTGTATATTTTTAAATCTTGTTGTAAATACAAGATGCAGCCGTGACCTTCGATATATAAGGCCTGAGTGCTAAGCGAAAATTTGTGTACCATGGATTACTTAAAGTGCATTGAAAAATGGAGAATTGTTCTTTATCCCAATAATTAGCAATGATAGAGCTGAAAAGTGTATTATAACTATATAGGAATATGGTACCCAGGTATACATAGCACTCTCCAGAATTGTGATATGTCATCATCTGATGACGTAATGGTAATTTTGGTTGCGAATTATCTTGTTTTTCTAGCATACTTTTAACATAGTTAAACGCGTTATAAATGTTCAAAATTGGAACATGGTTATACCCATAACTAGTTGAAAAATATATATCGAAATTATAAATGGAATGTTGACACATTCCTCGGTTGCCATGGAAATGTATATTTCCTAAAATGTGTCATAACTCAAAAACTATGAATGTTATGTAAACTAGGCTGGTACTGATCTGTCCGGAATAGGTAACTTCCTATTCATTGATAATACATTTTATATGCCTAACTTCAATAACTTTTGAGATCATGACATAATTAACACTTAATTCATTATTAGGTAATGACTCACTATCTCAAAGATGATTGAAGTTAGGCATATAAAATGTATTATCAATGAATAGGAAGTTACCTATTCCGGACAGATCAGTACCAGCCTAGTTTACATAACATTCATAGTTTTTGAGTTATGACACATTTTAGGAAATATACATTTCCATGGCAACCGAGGAATGTGTCAACATTCCATTTATAATTTCGATATATATTTTTCAACTAGTTATGGGTATAACCATGTTCCAATTTTGAACATTTATAACGCGTTTAACTATGTTAAAAGTATGCTAGAAAAACAAGATAATTCGCAACCAAAATAACCATAACGTCATCAGATGATGACATATAACAATTCTGGAGAGTGCTATGTATACCTGGGTACCATATTCCTATATAGTTATAATACACTTTTCAGCTCTATCATTGCTAATTATTGGGATAAAGAACAATTCTCCATTTTTCAATGCACTTTAAGTAATCCATGGTTCAAACCAGCACTCAGGCCTTATATATCGAAGGTCACGATGCAGCATATAATCAAATTCTAAATTCGATTAACAATAAAATAATATCGATAAACCGAATGTTGTTATAAGCAAATTCAAAGAGCGCGATATTAATCAAGGTATATGTATAAAACGTATAATATTATGCGTATTGTACGTATACTTATCCAATAAAAGATGTACGTATTAAACAACTAAGGTTAAGTAGAATAGACTTTATGAACAGATAATAAAGTGAATACATACCTAATTAGCAGAGATGAGAAGTTACCACAACTTAAGCTCAATACCAAACTCATCAGCTGTTTCCTTGAGTAATGAGATAGGATCTCTGTCAGGTTCAGATAGTTCATTGAATATCAGTGTCTCCAGCTGTGAGACAGTTGGTATTAGGTTAGCTAGAGGCTCACAGGATAGAGAAGTCAGCTCACAGTCATATAGCCATAGACGCCTAATAGCAGGATGGTATATCAGGCCTTCACAGAGAGATAATAATCCTGTGTCATAGAGGGAGACAAACATTAAATCCAATTCAACTAAAGACTTCATTTGTTTAACAGCGCTACTCCATTGAGTGACATCATTAGATGGTAGAGTAATGTTATATAACTTTAGCTGAACTAAACTAGTGCAAAGTTCAAAATAATTGAGAAGTAAACTCCAATTATTCAATCCAATACTGTGCAAAAACCACAATTCCATTCCTCTTAATGTGTATCTGTTTCCATTAATAATCTGCAACAAATAATCACAGAGAGTTGTGTCTTCTGTAGTATCTTGTATCCTTAGATAAGTTAGATTTGATAGATGAGTAATTGCAGGTAGCAGTGAGGCATTATAGAATACAATCTCTTGCAGCTTAGAGAACTGAGGTAGCACAGCTGTTAGGCTAGGAATGTGTTCAGAAGGAATGTTTTCGAGGTATAATAATCTTAATTGTGTCGCCTGACACAGAGCTGGTACCATAGTGACGTAATTAGTTCCAGATTCCCTAACAAATAAGCATTGAATAGCAGAGAATAGATTGGTTAATTCCTGAAGAGCTGTATGTGAATATTCATTCCCAATTAGTCTCAAGCTGTCTATAATCTGAATGGTTGGTGTAGGAAAGAGATGAACATCTGTCTCAGCACTGAGATCACAGCTGGATAGATCAATACTAACTTTAGTGTCAGACTTAATTCTTGTCTCTCTAATTGTTTCGGTATACGATAGGACTGTAGTGGAATCTTGTTTGTGGAAGTACAAAGCTAATAAATTAATAGAATAGATTCCCATTTCCTGGATCAAACATTTGAATTGAGTTGGATTGATATGAGAGGTGTCGATAAATATGAGATGAATTCGACGAACGAGTTTGAGAGTCTGAATAAAACAAATCCATTCATTTGGAGAGACGGATTCGTTTACATACAGGTACACTGGCATCGGAAAGTGTTGTTTGAAGTTATTGAACCAAAATGGAATGGAATCCGAGTTAGTTTCAAACAAAATCGATGCTAATTGGAAATAGATTTTGGTGAATAGATTCCAACCAACATGGTGAAACAAATGACTGTAGTTAAGTTGATAGCTCATAGGCATATCGATAAGCTGAATGGGCTGAGGAGTCAGGTACCTGTATAGGATCGAAAGAAGAGCAGCTGCTTTATCAGACAGGAGTCCACAGAGGAACCTGACTACCATTCGGAACAGAGAGAAGTTAGCCTCGGAGTGGGAAATATACCTAACACTGTAGCACTGCTTAATCCAGCTAGTGTGTTCTAAATAGAGGGCAGATACGAACTCCTGCATAGTCAGGTGGACAAATGTCCACACTTGTTTCATAAGTCCGACGGATTCCTTTCGGTAGTGCTCGTGAGCTAGACCTAAGCACTGGCATGGGTATTCTTCCTGTCCCAAATTGAGAGTCACTGTCTCTTCCGATACCAGATCTCTGTTTGCCACTCCGAGGATTGCTATGAATCCTATTCTATGCAGACAGGCTAGTATGTCTGTGTGGAGGTTTGAAATGCATGAGACTCGAGAGTATTCCTTTAGGCCCATTCTTATTAGTTCTCTCCTGATCATATACAGTACTAATTCGTAGTAGAGCTTGGTTAGCGTATTAATGGAGGTAGAATCCTCTCCTTTCAATAGTGCCGCGAATAACGATGCGTTTACAGGTATTAGAGAGAGCTGTTTCATTTCGTCATGTCGATCCATTAAGCTCACACACTCCTTCAGTTTGGTTACGTTTGTTATCTGTATTTGGAAATAGAGGTCTCGGTTCTCCGGTGAGAACCCCAACACCTGGTAGTGCCTGTCTACCTTTAGTTCGTGTGCAGCGGATAATACAGTCCATGCGCCGGGGCGACTTGTTAGAATTATTGTTGCGCTTATTAGTGTTTGGCGAGTGAGCAGCAAGCACAAGAACGTATCTTGAAACGGGGCCTTCTTTGTGAATTCATCCAGTCCGTCGATAATGAGCAACAGTCCCTCTCCATCAGATTGGCTTAGGTGCTTGGCTAGATCCTTCGACCAACTTGACCCGATAGGCATACCCAGACACAACCACCTTTGTATGAACTCAGAGTCCACTTCTCTGTCTTCTTCGTGGCGTGAGGTCTCCATTGCGTGCCAGTCCGAGTGGCGACATGGGATAGTTATGACGTATGACATTTCTAGCTCCCGTATTCCGAACCCCAGGGCTGTTCTTTTGCATAAGAAAGTCTTTCCACATCCGGGATTGCCGATAATGCACCAAATCTCTGGCGTTGCGCAGTCGTAGTTGTTCAGTTCATCTTGAAACTTTACAGGTTTTATTGCGACTTCTTTGTTGGCAATTTTCCTCAAATAGGCTATTTCGCTGTAGGTAGTCTCGTCGGATAGGTCAATGGGTCTGGGTTCCTCCTTGATTATCGTTAGTTCCACGTACACTCTCTCCAGACTGACAGATTGGTCCTTGCCAATGTACTGCTTGACTCTACGGTTCTGCGCTACTAAGTACTGCTTCAATACTTGTTTCCATCGCTCTGTGTCCTTGCTCTGAGAAGACAGCTGATCTTTCAGTTTCTTCACGAATGCTTCATCTGACATTTTATCAAATGCACTCCTTAACAATTGTACTTCTCTTGCCAAATCAAGTCTCTTTATTTGTTTGAAGATTCCGATCAGTTTCTCCATGTTAGGCTGTATGATTCCCTTGTCAATGCAGACTGGCATTACACTCTCAAAGCTGTCGCTAGTCTTGGAGCTACTGTTGATGCATAGTGCTATTATCTTCCATTCCTTCTTTGCAACACCATTTCGTAACAAATCGAGGAACTGTTTCATGGGGGAAGTCTTTTCTTGAGGCTCGCTGCCTTGCTGACTCTTCTCTTCACAGAGCCACGGTATCTGTTCGGCTATATCTACCAAGTCGGGTCTGTTGATTCTTTGCAGTGAGTCAATGAACTCTGTTGGTTTGAACGATTCCCAATTTCTCATGGCCGATAGGAAATCTGTGGCTTCACAATCTTCTTGGCAAATGCCAGCGGGTACTCCCATGTGAAGTTTCAGTTTAGCGATTGTATCAGTGTTCAACTCTTCTGAGAGTTCCAGAACGTTTCCAAAATCTGAAGACTCTTCAGCCATTTAGATTTATCCTATAAAATAAAGGAATTAACTTTCAATGCAACTTGATGATAATAATTCCAATTGTAATTAGAATATATTTTGCATATTTACGGCATAAACATGTCGAAACAGAACGCAACACTCCATAAAGATTATACACCCCCTCCCTATGTCACTCCTTTTATCCATTTTGTAGTACAGGGTGGTTAACAGAACCAAGGAATTATCCAGGAGCGCGAGAAGCTCCTTTTGAGAGGTATTAAAAAAGTCTAGGCGCTAGCGCCTAAGGTACACGGCCCTAGCGCCTACGTATACTACCAGGGGACTTACTCACTAAACCACTTAAACTTAGTTTATATCGAGTTTACTTAGTATAATAACAATTACACCAATTTCGCATTTGTAACTTTATAGTGTACAGTTAGTAAATTATTTTTGATGGTTTAATTAAAATCAAGCACTCGCAGAATTCAATGAGTAACAACCACAAGGTGAGAATATGCAAAGGGGGTTCTTCGTTAAGAGATAACTTCGTGTTCTTTGGTAGCAGCCGGACGTGTTGCGTGCATTGTCATAACTCTGACCACCAGGGTTGCCAATCCAATCCATTCGAGAAGATTTTCGATTGCCGATTGTTGCCTTTTTCATCGATTGGATTATCGTTTGGATTGCTGCATTTTTCAAAGATTGGATTGTCGATTGGATTGGTTCGATTTTTATCGATTGGATTGCAATCGATGAATTTTCATCGATATTTTACGATTGTTTGTTTTTTCAATTTCTAAATAATGCCAAAATTTAAAATGCTCAATTGCTCGTCAATTGAACCCAATAAGATATGTTTTAAGTTTGAACATATGATGAAGCATAACTCTTTTTGATATAATACTGAGGAGTAAACGATCGAAAAAAATCGGAGAAACAATCCAAAAAAATCGATGATATTTTGGATTGTCGATTGCGATTGGATTGTCATCCGAATAATCGATTGTCCAAATTTGGATTGCCGATTGTCCAAATTTGGCTCGATTGGATTGGATTGTCGATTGGATTGGATTGGATTGGCAACCCTGCTGACCACGTATGAAGAATAATACGTAATAGGAAAAATTTGACTTTGGGAAGTCTTTGGGAAAAGCTTCGAGGTAAGAAAGATGGCCTAACTGCACCAATTTCGTTAATTCTTGAGTTCTAGGAATTTCATAGATTGTTCCTATATAAAATCCAAAATTGCAGCTGTGCCGACGTATTTCCCTATGGTGGCACTATCTACTGGTGGCTACCGGTTGGGTAATGGATAGTGCCTCCAAGGAAAATACTGTCGGCACAGCTGCAATTTTGGATTTTTTTTCGCAATGCCATCATCACTGTGAAGGTGTTGAACCATTTCAGAAAGTGAAATAATGAAAAAGATAACAATTATATGATCTATGTTTTAATTTATACTTCGCTAGAATTAATTTGTGCTTCAATAGAATTAGCTAAACTGAAATGATGCAGGTGGAGTCATGCAAGTAATGACTAATACTTAATATGTGCAGTGAATTAAAGACTTCTTACACTCGACCAATTAAATTACAGCTTCGGTTAGGCATCCTATATGGACACTAACAATTGATAGAAAATCATTTTATACTAATTGGATGCTAGCTGCTAATCCATACTGGGACAACCCTCGAATTTAATTGGCTAACATATTTTGTCACCTTCAAATGTGAATATCTCTCTTCAAAAACCAATAGATCGTTGTCGCAGTACTAAATTACCCCTGTATACAAATTTTCAGCTTTCTAGGACTCGTAGTCTTTCAAATTAATTCTGGACAAACACACAAACACACAAACACACAAACAAACAAACAAACAAACAAACAAACAAACAAACAAACAAACAAACAAACAAACAAACAAACAAACAAACAAACAAACAAACAAACAAACAAACAAACAAACAAACAAACAAACAAACAAACAAACAAACAAACAAACAAACACACAAACACACAACAATTCCTCTTTTTATAGATAGACGAGCCCTTCGGTCTCGGTCGCTTCGCGACGGATCACTCTCTCACAAAAGTCGCTTCGCGACTTTTGTTCGTTCGTGTTAGGCACTACGCGATACAATTAACGGCCGCATCGCGGCCTTTCCCTCCCCAAAAGCAATCACATTAATAATGAGTTTTAATAGCTCACTAAATTTCAGTTGCACGATAAGAAAGCTCGAATCAAAATAATATTAAAAGTAAAACAGGGAATAGAATAGACAAATGATTGATTGGTTAAATTAATTTATTTTCAATCAATCAAATTGGAGCCTCAGAAAATATTTCTATTATGCACAATCTATTTATACTAATTGAAGAAATCTGCTATTCCATACTAACAAACCCTCGAATTTAATTGGCTAACATATTCTGTCACCTTCAAATGTGAATATTTCTCTTCAAAAACCAATAGATCGTTGTCGCAGTACTAAATTACCCCTGTATACAAAATTTATGCTTTCTAGGACTCGTAGTCTTTCCAATTAATTCTGGACAAACAAACAAACAAACAAACAAACAAACAAACAAACAAACAAACAAACAAACACACAACAATTCCTCTTTTTATATACGAGCCCTTCGGTCTCGGTCGCTTTGCGACGGATCACTCTCTCACAAAAGTCGCTTCGCGACTTTTGTTTGTTCGTGTTAGGCACTACGCGATACAATTAACGGCCGCTTCGCGGCCTTTCCCTCCCCAAAAGCAATCACATTAATACTGAGTTTTAATAGCTCAATAAATTTCAGTTGCACGATAAGAAAGCTCGAATCAGAATAGTACTAAAAGAAAAACAGGCAATAGAATAGACAATATGATTGATTGGTTAAATGAATTTATTTTCAATCAATCAAATTGGAGCCTCAGAAAATATTCCTATTATATGCACAATCAATTTATACTAATTGAATAAGTTAGCTAATCCATACTAAAAAACCCTCGAATTTAATTGGCTAACATTTTTTGTCACCTTCAAATGTGAATATTTCTCTTCAAAAACCAATAGATCGTTGTCGCAGTATAAAATTACCCCTGTATACAAATTTTCAGCTTTCTGGGACTCGTAGTCTTTCCAATTAATTCTGGACAAACAAACAAACAAACAAACAAACAAACAAACACACACACAACAATTCCTCTTTTTATATATAGATACTAGATAGATAGATAGATAGATAGATTTATGGATTATGTCAAATTCATTATTAATACATAACATGATCGTATATCTTGACACACATAATACATTGCTTTGGCAAGTGTAATTTGTGTTTGTATAAGTGTAAATTTACTTCTTAGACGAGCGAGAGCAGCGAGCGAGAAAAAGATTAGGGTGTACAGGGATCTTGGCCAATGTAAAGGTTAAATTGGAGCCTCGTACAGGGATACGACTCAAATGATTGGCAAGTGTGAATTCATTGAATTGAATTTATAGCATTAATGGATCAGAGCAATGAAATAGTTACAAATTGTTTTACCGGCGGGGGGCATTGCCCTCTATGCCCCAGTGGCGACGTGCCTGCCCATTCTGAAAGTTGTAAATTGATCGAAATGAAAGTTTTGCAAATAAAGATTGTCTTTCGACACTATTGGAATCATAAATACAGCCGGTGTTGATTCTGCATATTGAGTTTTAAATTAAATGACAGTTAGCTGAAACTTAGTACAAACTAAGTAAAGAATACTTAATGAAAAGTAAGTATAAGGCCATATAAAATAAATAACTTGTTTATTCTCTCCGTCCGTCCCTACTTTACCCCCCGTCCGTCCGAGAATATTCTATTATTATCTTATGAACATAATCGTGCAAAATATTAGCCAAAAGTACACCTAATGTACAGGGCCGGATTAAGGGCGTAGTAGGCCTGGAGCTGAATAATCATGATGGGCCTGTCACGAAATATTCGGTTTGTGTTGTTTATAGTCTGGGCGGACCAAATATTTCAATAACATTTGTTCCGTCCGACCAAAATGTAACCCGGACGAAATATTTCAGAATCCGACAAAAAATGAGCCGATAAAAAAGGATAAGAAGGTTACTACTTTACAAAAAATGAGCGCTCTCTCGCTCTCGCTCCTGAAAAATTGGAGCGCGCTCACTTTTCGCTCCCTATTTCTTGTGCACCAAATGTGCTAGATATACAAAGATATTTATTTAATTAATTAATTCTGATTCGTGCTTAAAAACTGAGAAACCTCATGGAAACTTAGTTAAGTTCATATTATTACATTATCTATAAATATTTAATACCAAATAATACGTGCCCTATTAAATATCTTGTAATTGTACATTCTTCCTGCTCTAATTTCCAATCTATCGATGTTTCGTGATTACTCTATTATTTAGGTAATTTGTATTGGATTAGTGATATCATATACAACGTATTTGAAAAAGGAGTGCGCTTCAGTAGGCGGGCTCCACTTATAGCTCTCCTGAAAAATGGAGCGCACTCCTTTAATGCTCCTCCTATTGACACAATAATATATTGCTTATACCCGGAATGAAATAATTAGTCCTGGGAATTAATATGTAAACCGGGGCAACAAATGTAAATCCGGGCCCTTAATGTATGAAATATTTGGTCTGGGTTCAAATTAGTCCGGCCGAACCAAATATTTCGTCACAGCCATACCTACTTGACAATTCCATACACGACAAAACAGATTTTATTTATTTGGTAAATAAATATTTTTTGTACATCATAAAACTACTTTATTTTCTACTTGCGAAATCTCTAATTGTAGACTCCACATCGATTGATTGAAAATAAGGCAATGTAGTAAATTATGAATACAAAGTATGCTGGTGTATCACTGAGTTTTGTGATATTTAATAAGATTATTACGGTCTGATAGAAGAAAAATTCATCGCATAATGAAAACCTAAACGTATAAACTTTTGTTAGTAAAAATTAACTATACACATGTGGAGGGATTAGAAGTACATTCATAAAAATCATTGACATTTTTCATGAAATAGTCAACTAAAATGATGAGAATTTTCCATAGGTCTACTTGAAGCCTGCGTATGAAATCCGGATGCTTCTAGTGCCCAACCAAAACCAACTCTTGGCTAAGCCTTCAGGGCCTATGGCACAAGCGGTGGGCCTATTTTCAAAGTGGGCCTGGGACTGGTGCCCCATCAGCGCTGCCTTAATATGCCTCTGCTAATGTATCAATTTTAAAAAGTTTGGTATTAGTAGGGCTGAAAGAAAAGACCAAATATTCATTCGAATTGATTGAAAGAATATTAGATTGAAACGAAAATTATTTTGTTCATATTGAAGAGATCGAACTAACTAATTTGTATCGAATACATAACAATAAAAATAATGAGTTTACTTATCCACCGATCATCGGCGTTTGTATTAAAACCCTCTCTACTCTCTACCGATAGTTATTTTTATATTTATAACATAAAAAATGCTTAGTTAATCAAAACGAAGCGACTATTCGAATATTCGTTCCTTACATTTCGAATATTCGTTTATTTCATTTTATTTTATTTCAGAGCATTTCTTTAATTATTTAATGATTCATTGTCATTTAATTGTATAAATAAATAAAGGATATATCTATATTTATTGTTTGGATTAGGATAATGTTATTATAATATTAAAAAAACCTCTCAGAGATGGGATGGGAGTGTGCTCCTTCTGATTGCACTTCCCCAATGTTTAATTTAACTAGAATTTCAATATTCAAATTACATTTCATTTAGTAGTAATATAATTTAATTAATGTTTGAATTGTGAAGACTTCATATGTTTAAACCTAGAGTAATCCGACTTGGTGGAATTCTAATGTGAAATCAGAATTAGTAAAGTATAATTGCCTCATAATGATCAGAAATTCTGTATTTAATTAGTTCATTATATAGTTTATGAGCTTAATACCTATAAAAACATAAATTCAAAAATTGTGTTATTTTTAATACCTTAACTACCGTTTTATATTGAAGCATCAACAAATGTCATTATGCCTCTAGAAACTGGAATATATTCCTAATTATTGTTCTTCAAATACTTTTGGCCGGGTTAGTGTACATGCACATTTTTCAAACCAAATTGGATAGATTTGCATGTATGTATCCATGAACAAGTGATTCGGTTAAAAAGTATTTATTTCTCTACTAATTAACTGTGCAAGATTTGAGTTAAAGAGTAAATAATTCATTTTGTTATAGTTGATGGCTCAATGACAAATCTTATCAGTATACGTATTGTGTAATAGCACCGGAGTATGTGTTAACTTTAAACACTCCAGAAATAAATATGATTTTTAGACATTAGTAAATTAGCAGATTTTAGATTGTACAACAAATAATGCGGGGCATAATGATAATGATTTCCCTACTAAAATTAATGCGAATGTATATCGGTACAATTATAGTGAATATATAGATAATACAAAGAAATTAGCTTACTTGTTATCTAATTCAACTGATTGATGATATTAGCGTTATTGATAATCGTAATAGGATCTATAAACACAGATAAATATAAGTAAATACAGTGATATGATAATGAATAGTATCATTATAAAGGAGGGAATAAGCAATTGAAATGTAATTATTAAATGTCTGTATTTCTGGTATAATATATGTTCAAATCCAATTAAAATTTAAGTAATACAACTCACTGTAATTTGTTGATAATGGAAGTATCTCTGATTTTAAGAAATTCCTTTTGTTATTCTTCAATTAAGGATAAGTTTCCTAACAACAGATATTATGATAAATAAATTATTAAATTAACAAAATATATTGTTTGTTAAATACTAAATACTAACCTGATGAATGACAAATCACTGATTATAGAAATTAGGTTAATTTCGCAGTTTATACAAATATATTCAAGTATTAATACAGTTATTATGAATAGTATAAGTTGAGTAGAATAGTATAGAGCCACTAAATCAGCTTATTTATAGATAGATGCAATATGAGACTATTTATAGGAAAGTCTCTATGCATATTCCATTGTAACCATATACTTAACAAAAGTTTAAATATTAAAGTAGACTTATTAACTTTCAACATTAGTTTATGTCAGTAACATAATTATAAAGCTAGCGTCACTACTTGTAACTACCATGTTCTCTTAAGGTCGATAAAGTCTGTACTTTATACTTTGTACTTATTTAGCTAATAGTATGTATTAACTTTAAACACTCCAGAAATAAATAATATTTTTACTTATAATTAAGTTAGCAGATTTTAGATTGTACAACAAATAATGTAGGGCATAATGATAATATTTTCCTATTAAGATTAATGCGAATGTATATCAATACTATTATAGTGAATATACAGATAATAAAAGAAATTTACTTACTTGTTATCTGATTCAACTGATTGATGATATTAACGTTATTGATGATTGTAATAGGATCTATAAACACAGATAAATACAAGTAAATACAGTGATATGATAATGAATAGTATCATTATAAAGGAGAATATAAGCAATTGAAATGTCATTATTGAATGTCCGTATTTCTGGTATAATACATGTTCAAATTCTATAAAATTTAAGTAATACAACTCACTGTAATTCGTTGATAATGAAAGTATCTGTGATTATAAGAAATTCCTTTTGATATTCTTCAATTAAGGATAAGTTTCCTAATAACAGATATCATGATAAAGAAATTATTCAACTAACATAAAATATTGTTTGTTAAATACTAAATACTAACCTGATAAATGACAAATCACTGATTATAGAAATTAGGTTAATTTCGGAGTTTATACAAATATCTTCAAGTATTAATACAGTTCTTATGAATAGTATAAGTTGAGTAGAATAGTATAGAGCCACTAAATCAGCTTATTTATAGATAGATGCAATATGAGACTATTTATAGGAAAGTCTCTATGCATATTACACTGTAACCATATACTTAACCAAAGTTTGAATATTAAAGTAGACTTATTAACTTTCAACATTAGTTTATGTCAGTAACATAATTATAAAGCTAGCGTCACTACTTGTAACTATCATGTTCTCTTAAGGTCGATAAAGTCTGTACTTTATACTTTGTAAACTGAGAGTTGATGAGTTAATAATTTACAGAAGAAATATTGTCTTAAACAAAACTAATAAATGCTAATATGACTCCTGACAGGCCTTCATCTGGCTCTAAGAGATCCGCGCACCCTAGGTTATGTTGATTTTACAATCGCGCACCCAAATTTACCAAAAATAGTCTATTTACCAAAAAAAGACCAAAATTAGTATATTAAAAATACTTTGGGTGCGCAGTGCGCACCCAAATTAATTCCAATTTCACGCACCCTTCCATCATTTTCCATAAAATCACGCACCCCTGGGTACCCAGCGCACCCAGATGAAGGCCTGTCTCCTGATATTCACCATATGTCAGCCACTGGATATTAAGTAGTACACAGTTTAATTCCCTTAGACAATATGCAAATGAATGCATGTTACTACGGCCAATAGGAATTTCAGGATAGTACAAACATATTTCCATGGGATTATTATAGTTTACTTTATAACTTTACACGTAAGCTACTTTTCATACTTTTGAATACATTAAACAAGAAAAGTTCGAGTCAACTGTTAGATCTAACATTAATAGAATCTCTCCCGTCCCATGGCGTTTTATTCCCAGGATTGTGTTGTGCTTGTAACCGTTTCGATATAAGGCTTTGAGTGTATCCCCCCGGAATCCTTTTTGGATTAGACACACTTAAATAACATATTTAGACAAGCTTTCTTAATTATCATTATTTAAGAACGACTAAATTGTAGCTCGGTAGTGTATAGTGTACTCTAATAGTTTTTGGCTTATTTTGTTTATTTATTGGTAATTTCTCAAGAGGGGGACGTCCCTAGTCCGCCAAAAATCCTTACAACGTCCCTGACTCTGACTAATACGAATATAATAGGAGTCGCCGTACCATTTCCAATTGATATATCTTAAAGCATTCCTACCGTAGCACTTTTCATAAGGATGTTCCCGACTAGTTTTGCAAAGCTAGTTATTTTGAATTTATTCAATCCTTATTAAGTGCAAGACACTTTTCAATACAGGAACGCACTAACCGAGTTCTATTGCAATTAATCTTGCATAAAAGTTATTCCAAACACTTATAATAATTGATGAATAGTATTTCTCATTTCTAATGATGTTATTGCGGTTGTTTCCTTTATAGTTTGTTATTTATTGAGAATATTCCAAATAATATTCCATAACTTTGACATACATCCACAAATAATGAATTATTCAGATACAATTATAATCAGTATAGCATGGAGCTAGGCACTGGACAAAGCTGGGCACTAATCCGTTAATCAGTTAATCGTTAATTAACGGAAGTTAAATTTTTCGTTACCGATTAACTTTTAAGTTAACTTTGAAATCATTAACGGACTGAATTAACTTCCGTTACATTTACAAGTCCGTTACTAGTCCGTTAACGCAATTATGAATTCTTGATAGTTTCTATTACTACAATAACCGAACAAATATTTTTGAACAACAGGGATTTTATCCCACTATGCTTCTTGTAGCGTATTAACGGGTGTTTAACCTACTTTGGAAAACTTTAAATCTCTTGCTATAGTTATAAACTTCATAAACTTGCGATTTTAAGTAATTTTTTTTTCCAATATCCATGAAATCTAATGGTTACAAATACGAAATATTTTAATGGTACCGAACAGTTTTTCGGTGGCAGCAGCACCTATGCTACTCCTGTGGCTGTTATGTTTACCAATACCATTATGCCGCTCCTATAGTTATCGGTGATTTAAATGTGTCCCCGAATATCTGTGTGGTCACCAAATTATTGGTGCGGCCATGGCCGCACCTGCCGCATCTGCTCCTACGGCCCTGTAATTAGTTTAACACCTCCATAAAATGTAAATTAATATTGTTTTGGTCAATGTAAACAAATTTATGTAAGCATCAATGTTGAAGCATCTACAAATGTTATTATCGTGCTAGAAGCTTGAATGTATGAATACATATTATTATTACAAGCTGCTCGTCCGCGCTACGCGCGTTCTTACAACTTGCACTCGGGCCTGCGGCCCTCGCTTGTATTAAAGTAAATGCTCTTTCTGATGTTATGCCGTTTGTAATAAATTCCATATTATGGAATGTAACGAAAAAATTCGTGCAATCTTGTGCAATTGCTGAAGAGACAATTATTACTAATATTTAAATAATTCTTAAAAAATAAAATATGTTTGGTTTATTCAGCGAGGTTCGCATAATTCGTTTATTATTTAACTGCTCCTTCAATTTATAACCAAATTTCCTTGCCAAATTTCAATTATATAATTATCCCTTATAATTACAGTTCCGAATTAAAGTGCAGACGGACAAATAATCATCGCGTTTAATATAGTACTCTTGCTGTTTTTCAAGCCTGGCTTGTTTAGCATTTAATGTTTCATTAGTCCTCACAATTTCCATTCTCAACGCATCGTTTTTAGTAAACGTGATTTGCGCTGAGGTCCGCGTTTAGTAATTCGGGGCATTATGAAGGTTTTAATTAATTAATTAATCAAAAGTTTGGAAATGAAGAGTTTATAGGGTGGTTTGAGGTTAACTTTACTAAATAGACTATTTATGCGATTTATGGGACTATCTAAGTACTAACTTGTAGGGTAAAATTTATTGGTCAAATGTATTGGCCCATAATTATTTGTTTTTATTTTTTCAGCCAATTAAATTACAGGCTTTCTATAATGCATACTTAACAGCTAATAGTTTTGTCACCTTTAGGGAGGGAAGATGAGAATATTTTTCTTAGATATTAGAACTTGTTTCTAGATGCACTATTTCCTATTCCCCTGCCAAATTTCAAGTATGTAGCTCTTACCAGTTCCTCAATCAATTCTGAACAAACAAAAAAAAAATCTTTGTGATTTAATATATAAGATTTAAATCCTTTTGACCGTTTAGTTATTTTTAGATTTTCAATAGTGACACTTATGTGAATTTGAATCTTATAGTATCTATATTAGTCACATCCCTGTCTGATGAAAACTTTGACATGTTATTTTTCATGAAGGGAAACATGCGTTTCATGGAATTTTCTCACCCCCCTTCTAAGATCATTCTAAGATCCCTTAAACAACTTATTTCCTTATCATTCGCTGATTATACGATATAAAGGTTGTGCTAGCATATATCTTAGCTTGAACGTCCCAACAAAGGAACATTTTAAAGTTAGAGCACTTTTTGAGATGTCTTATAGCAAAAAAACAGAGTTTGTTGTTGTTTGTATAATATAAATTAACTGTAACGGATTAATGTTAACTTCCGTTACATTTTTAACGGATTAACTGTTAACGAAGTTAACTTTTTGGTTAACGGAATAACAATTAACGAAGTTAACTTTTTGATTAACTGTGCCCACCTTTGGCACAGGAAGTATTCTCATTGAATAATTAGTGGGAATTAAACCTTAAACATGTGTTCAATATCGCATACGAATCCATACCAGTAGAATATGGTTAGTACATACGTACCTGGTTAATTAAGCGTACATACTAATTATTGTATGCCACATTTGTTACAATACATGTATATTTATGAATGGATAGTTCTGTTATTGCGACAATAGATCTAATGTTATGTGTATGTACAGTATAACCTCGTTAATACGGACACAGATTATATTATAGGGAAAATCGTAGGATCCTTCAAATACTTTTCAAATTAAATGACACCTGTTAATACGAATTTTCAGACATTTTAACGTTTATCGGGAATTTATGATGTTATACTCAATAATTTTAGTTTGAATTATAGGTACTACTGTACCGTTTATATAAAAATGCATTCGTATTTAATTTGGAGTTCATTTACAGGGCATTTATAGAATAACAATTTGTATTAATTTCAGAATTGTGAGATTCTTACAAAAAATTGTATCACTAATTGTTACAATAAACCGATAAGTTAGAATAACCAGAGTTAGAATAAACCGATTTCGACTGTACGCTTGAAATACAAGCGAGGGCCGCAGGTCCTATGATAAGCGCATATCCAAGGGTCCGTATTAAGAGCAGAGTTGAGCGAGATGAGTAGAGCAACTTCTTATCTTATTAAAGGTCTATACATTTCAGCGAGAACCACTAGCGGAACCAGAAATAATGAAAAGGAGGACCCAAGAAATATTGCGAGCATAGCGAGCAACTTATAAGGGTAGCACCAAGATTTATTTTACTTATATATATATTCAGAAGTAATTTTTCAAGATAATTTTTTTATAAGGATCCCTAATTCAAACTTGAGGCTGAAGTCACTTATTTATTTTGTCAATTTAAGCCTCAATTTCACTCAATTTCTGTTTTCGAAAGGTGGGCCCAGGTTTCCTGGGACCCCAACGGATCCGCCTATGGACAATCTGGAACGACAAAACACTTGTACTTTGCTATTAATGAGAGTAAATACCAATACAATGTTATAATTACATTCGTTACACTTAATTGGGGACAGAATACCCAATTATGCTGTGTATCCTATAAACTGTTGACTCAATTAAGCGGAGTTACTGAGTAGGGAATTATTTAATACTTGTAATTAACAGAAAATTATTTACTTGTTATTTGAGTTTCAATTTGATTGATTATGTTAGTTTTGTTATAATCGTGTTATGATCTATTAACACAAGTAAATACAAATAAATACTTTTCATGAAATGAATAGAATTATCAAAGAGGGAATATTTATTGGTTATGTCTAGATTAAGTGTAAAGTTTCTAGAATAGATTGTTAGAAATTCTATAAAATAAAAGCAAAATAACTCACAGTAATTAGCTGAGAATTGAAGGATGTCTGAAATGAATAAATTCCTTTGAGATTCTTCAATTAGTGTTACGTTTCCTAGGAACCGATATTAGGATAAAGGCATGCATTAAACAAATAAAATAAATAGTTTGACTAACCTGGTAAATTGACAAAGTAATGAATTGTGAAAGTAGTTTATTTCTGAGTTTGCTTACACAAATAAGTTCAAAGAATAATGTTAATAAGAAATAGTATAAGTTGAGTAGAATAGTATAGAGCCACTAAATCAGCTTATTTATAGATAGATGCAATATGATACTATTTATAGGAAAGTCTCTATGCATATTCCACTGTAACCATAGACTTAACCAAAGTTTAAATATTAAAGTAGACTTATTAACTTTCAACATTAGTTTATGTCAGTAACATAATTATAAAGCTAGCGTCACTACTTGTAACTACCATGTTCTCTTAAGGTCGATACAGTCTGTACTTTATACTTTGTACTTATTTAGCTAATAATTTACAAATGAAAGATTGTCGTAAATCTATATATATAAAATACAATGTCTGTCTGTCTGTCTGTCTGTCTGTCTGTCTGTCCTCACATCTCCTCTGAGATGCCTGAACCGATCTGTACCAAATTTTGCATATTATCTAGGAATTACGTGACCACTCCAGATAAGGAATTTTTAAGAAAAATATTCACATCTTCCCTCCTTAAAGGTGACAAAACCTTTAGCCTATTAAATTCGAGGATTTTCCAGTATGAATTAGCATCTAGCATTCAAATAGTATAAAAGGATTTTTATGTCTCTATCAATTGTTAAGTGTGCAGTATAGAACGCCTAACTGAGACTGTGATTTAATTGGGCGAGAGTAAATTAATTTATCCAATCAGTTATTTGTGTCAGTATTCCATTGTGATTTCCCATAATATAAACAACAATTGAATATACATATAGACCAATAAAATTCAACCTTACATTTGTGTTGGACAATTTAATAGTCATACCTATTGCTATACAGTCAGGTCTGCTTATTATGAACAAGATTTCGTTTGCTTAATGTGAAGATTTTTTATTATGAACAAGCCTTATGGTCCCAATTTAACAACTTACATAGGGTTTGTATTAAGTTGAGTTCGCTTATTATGAAGTCTCTCTATTATGAACACAATTTTTGGTCCCTTGAATGTTCATAATAAAAGAACCTGACTATTATAGATCGGGTTGACATATTTTTCCAACTTAAGTTATAATTTACATACAAAATCCAAACCTGTTATCAACTATACGTATGCCACTTAAAAAACGTTCGCGTGTTGGTAATTATTGTAAACAAACGCCAAATACAGCGAGAAAGCGATTAAAACGTGAAAATAAACTTACCACCAAATACAAAGCGGAGTAAAGCGTAGTAAACTAGCAGAAAAACGCCGCCCAGAGGGCGGCTTTTCGGCTAGTAAATCTAATAAATGCATATATGACTCCTGACATTTTCAAGAATTATTTTCCTAAGCTTTCTGACAAAGGAGCATATTTTTTTCTTATTTATATACAGTCGAAATTATGTATAATTTTCCGAAAAGCCGTCCTTAGGGTAGCCCTTTCTGCTAGTTCCTGCAGAAAGATTTTTCAGGGGCTTTCGGCTTCCTTCACAAATTTATAGTCCATTCGTATAATATTTTTGTGTCCGTAAATATGATAGACACATGTATAGATGCATTATTATTAGTATAAGTTGCTCGCCCGCGCTACGCGCGTTCTTACAACTTGCACTCGGGCCTGCGGCCCTCGCTTATATTTAAAGCAGATACCTTTTCAAATTAAATGCCGGTTAAAAATATATGTACATGATTGACATGGGCGTAGCCAACCAAAAACTTTTGGGGGGGCCTTTGTTTAGATGTACGCTCAATCTATCCATATTTAAAGTTATTGTAGAAAATTTGGGGGGGCCCAGGTAAATTTTGGGGGGGCCAGGCCCCCCCAGGCCCCCCCATGGCTACGCCCATGATGATTGAGCTCAAACTGATTCTAGGAGCATAAAAATGTCGGTTATGTAACGAAAAATTAACAAAATTATTTACCCCTCCCAGGCTTTCATCCAGACAAAAATTTCTGCGCGCCTAGATTTAGTTTGAGCTCGTTCATTTTTCATTTTGTACGCCTAGTTTGCACATTTTGTATTAAGTCTATGGGAGTATCTCTCGATATTCTACGCCTAGACACGATTTTTGTACGCCTAGATTAAAATCCATCCAAATTACGTTCCTTTAGGAGCGCTCAATACGCCTGGATAACACCCTGACCCCTCCCTACATTACGCTTTTTGCCATTTTGTAAAAAAGGACGGGCTGTAATACTTACCCCCTCGTATTGCTTAAAATTCAAAGACCCTATATACAGGTTCATTATATTACGGGGAATCATATGGGTAATATTTAGCTAACCGATAGTGACACACATAACAGTAATGCTATTGTTTCAGAGTAGGGCTGTTCCCCCCTAAGCTGTCTATTTATATCCGTGAGCCCCAGCCATAGGTATATATGTACGTATAAGGACAGAAAAAAGTAAATTGGGAAATACTAATCAGCGCCTGTATTGTTGAATATTTATGCTAATTTTAACTGACAATTTTCTAGATATTAACGCATGTCCGTGTATAATAATGAACCGACTCCAAATATAAAATTAATTAAATATCCTAAGGAACTGTACAACTCTGTGGACACCTGACTTTGGGCTGTGGAGAAGTTATTGAATTGATTGGTAATAATCAAATAGACACAATGGAATGTTAGAAATGTATGGATAGACACAAGGAACACAATAACTGATTGGATGAATGAACTTCCTCTCGACCAATTAAATCACAGTCTCAGAAATCACATTCTATAATGCACACTTGACAATCGATAGAGACACTGGAAACCTTTTATACGAATTGAATGCTAGCTGCTAATCCATACTTGAAAACCCTCGAATTTAATAAGCTAAAAGTTTTGTCACCTTTTGAGAGGGAAGAGATGAATATTTTTATTAAATATTGGAACTTGTTTCTAAATATAGTATTTCACACCCCCTGCCAAATTTCAAGTCTGTAGCTCTCACCAGTTCCTCAATCAATTCTTACAAACAAAAGACAAACAAATCATTGTGATTTAATATATAAGATAACTCAAAATAGCGTGCTAGTTACACAGTACAGAGGTCATTGTATTAATATGTACGAGCTAGAAGGCAAACAAATCCAGAGTGTTGGTAGCAAATGGAGTGAGAAGCTCAGTTCAACCGTCCAGTCGGTCTGGCTGTCTTTGATAGAACTAACGATGTATATGTGTGCGATCGTCACAATAGCAGAGTAGAAATCTTGACAGAGGATCTTAAATTCCATTCCATGCTATGAGTAGGAGTGTTTAACCATCCACGTGATATGAAGGTTACTCGAGACAAAGTATTGGTGCTAGATATTAGTGATACTTGTATGTTTGTGTTCGATTCACATAAGGTTATAACCAACAGACTGATAACTCGTGGCAATGGTAAGCAAACAAACAATCCATACTGTTTCGACTGTGTGTGTGTGTGTGTATTCAATCAGGAGGGAGAAGAGATACACAGGATTGGTATGTATGGTCAGGGTATCTGGGAGTTCTATCTACCGTATGGAATAGGGCTATATAACACAGGACGGATTGTAGTTGTGTGTGAGAAGGATACTGGTTGTCTGCAATTCTTTTAGTTCAAAGGCATTTCTGTACTATGCTACTTCAAAACTATTGAAGTATTTGGTATCGTTTATGTGTAGTTAATATTTCAATAGATTATATCAATAGTTATACACTTTTCTGCAATTAATTATATGGATGGCAAAGTTAGTCTAACATTACAATACTCACTTTAATGAAAGGTTAGTTGAATAAAATTAATCAGGAATATAGGTTGACAGAATCTCCGGCTATTAGGCTGAGGTGACATTAATGCATTGAAATACCAAGATAGTAGCAGAATCGCTCAATTCTTCTGATCATAATTAACAAAATTGGATAAATTAAGAGAATTATTAATATTAGACAAGTGGTATTTACAATCATAGAAAGAGATTTATAAACGCGAGGTCGTGTACATGCAAAAGCCGATCAACAAACTGCACTGTTTGATCGCACAGAGCAGTGTTTGTTCCACACACTTTATGGTGACACTCACACAGAATGAATTGAACCAACCAATGTGTTGCAGACCATCACACATCATTGGTTAATCAACAAACTCACTGTATGATGGCAAAGAGGAGTGTTTGTTCCACACACTATATTGGTTGACACTCACACAGTTTGTTTTGATCCTCACAATGTGTTGCTAACCAATACACATCATTGCTTGATCAACAAACTTCACTGTTTGAACACACAGAGCAGAGTTCGTCGACACACTTTATTGGTTGACACTCACACAGTATGAATTGATCTACACAAGGTGTTGCTAATCAACACGCACCATTGGTAGATCAACAAACTTCACTGTTTGAACACACAGAGCAGAGTTTGTTCGACACACTTTATTGGTGACACTCACACAGTATGAATTGATCTACACAAGGTGTTGCTAATCAACACACATCATTGTTTAATCAACAAATTCCACTGTTTGATGCCTCAGAGCAGAGTTTGTTCGACACACTTTATTGGTTGAGACTCACACAGAATATTTTTATCCACACAAGGTGTTGCTAATCAACACTCATCATTTGTTGATCAACAAACTCACTTTTTGAACACACAGAGCAGAGTTTGTTCGATAAACTATATTGGATGACACTCACACAGTATGAATTGATCCACACAAGGTGTTGCAAATCAATATGCATCATTGGTTGATCAACAAACTCACTGTTTGAACACACAGAGCAGTGTTTGTTCAACACACTTTATTGGTTGACACTCACACAGAATGAATTGATCCCACACAAGGTGTTGTTAATCAACACACATCATTGGTTGATCAACAAACTCACTTTTTTAACAGACATTGCAGAGTTTGTTCCTCACACTTTTTTGGTTGACACTCACACATGATGTTTTATTCCACACAAGGTGTTGTTAATCAACACACATCATTGGTTGATCAACAAACTTCACTGTTTGAACACACAGAGCAGTGATTGTTCGACACACTTTACTGGTTGACACTCACACAGTATGAATTGATCTACACAAGGTGTTGTTAATCAACACACATCATTGGTTGAACAACAAACCTCACTGTTTGATGCCTCAGAGCAGAGTGTGTTCCACACACTTTATTGGTTGACACTCACACAGTATGAATTGAACTATACTAGGTTTTGCTAACCATCACACATCATTCGTTGATCAACAAACTCTCTGTTTGATGCCTGAGAGCAGAGTTTGTTCGACACGCATTATTAGTTGACACTGACACATGAATTGATCCACACAAGGTATTGCAAATCAACACACATCATTGGTTGATCAACAAACTCTACTGTTTGAAGCCACAGAGCAGTGTTTGTTCAACACACTTTATTGGTTGACACTCACACATGATGTTTTGATCCACACAAGGTGTTGTTAATCAACACACATCATTGGTTTCTCAACAAACCTCACTGTTTGAACACACAGAGCAGAGTTTGTTCGACACACTTTATTAGTTGACACTCGCACAGTATGAATTGATCTACACAAGGTGTTGCTAATCAACACGCATCATTGGTTGATCAACAAACTCACTTTTTGAACACACAGAGCGTGTATGTTCCACACACTTTATTGGTGACACTCACACAGTATGAATTGATCCACACAAGGTGGTGCAAATTAATATACATCATTGGTTGATCAACAAACTCTCTGTTTGAACACTCAGAGCAGAGTTTGTTCGACACACTTTATTGGTTGAGACTCACACAGAATGTTTTTATCCACACAAGGTGATGCTAATCAACACTCATCATTTGTTGATCAACAAACTCACTTTTTGAACACACAGAGCAGAGTTTGTTCAGGACACTTTTTTGGTTGACACTCACACATGATGTTTTGATCCACACAAGGTGTTGTTAATCAACACACATTATTGGTTGATCAGCAAACCTCACTGTTTGAACACACAGAGCAGATTTTGTTCGACACACTTTATTGGTTGTCACACACACAGTATGAATTGATCCACGCAAGGTGTTGTTAATCAACACACATCATTGGTTGATCAACAAACTCTCTGTTTGATGCCTCAGAGCAGAGTTTGTTCGACACACTTTATTGGTTGAGACTCACACAGAATGTTTTTATCCACACAAGGTGATGCTAATCAACACTCATCATTTGTTGATCAACAAACTCACTTTTTGAACACACAGAGCATAGTTTATTCGATAAACTTTATTGGATGACACTCACACAGAATGAATTGATCCCACACAAGGTGTTGCTAATCAACACACATCATTGGTAGATCAACAAACTCCACTGTTTGATGCCTCTGAGCAGAGTTTGTTCGACACACATTATTGGTTGAGACACACACAGAATGTTTTTATACACACAAGGTGTTGTTAATCAACACACATCATTGGTTGATCAACAAACTTCACTGTTTGAACACACAGAGCAGAGTTTGTTTCCCACACTTTTTTGGTTGACACTCACACATGATGTTTTATTCCACACAAGGTGTTGTTAATCAACACACATCATTGGTTGATCAACAAACTTCACTGTTTGAACACACAGAGCAGTGATTGTTCGACACACTTTACTGGTTGACACTCACACAGTATGAATTGATCTACACAAGGTGTTGTTAATTAACACACATCATTGGTTGATCAACAAACCTCACTGTTTGAACACACAGAGCAGAGTTTGTTCGACACACATTATTGTTTGATACTCACACTGTATGAATTGATCCACACAAGGTGTTGTTAATCAACACACATCATTGGTTGATCAACAAACTCACTTTTTGAACACACAGAGCAGAGTTTGTTCCTCACACTTTTTTGGTTGACACTCACACATGATGTTTTATTCCACACAAGGTGTTGTTAATCAACACACATCATTGTTTTATCAACAAACTCAACTGTTTGAACACACAGAGCAGAATTAGTTCGATAAACTTTATTGGATGACACTCACACTGTATGAATTGATCCACACAAGGTGTTGCAAAACAATATGCATCATTGGTTGATCAACAAACTCACTGTTTGAACTCACAGAGCAGTGTTTGTTCAACACACTTTATTGGTTGACACTCACACAGAATGAATTGATCCCACACAAGGTGTTGCTAATCAACACACATCATTGGTTGAACAACAAATTCCACTGTTTGATGCCTCAGAGCAGAGTTTGTTCGACACACTTTATTGGTTGAGACTCACACAGAATGTTTTTATACACACAAGGTGTTGTTAATCAACACACATCATTGGTTGATCAACAAACTCACTGTTTGAACACACAGAGCAGAGTTCGTCGACACACTTTATTGGTTGACACTCACACAGTATGAATTGATCTACACAAGGTGTTGCTAATCAACACGCACCATTGGTAGATCAACAAACTTCACTGTTTGAACACACAGAGCAGAGTTTGTTCGACACACTTTACTGGTTGACACTCACACAGTATGAATTGATCTACACAAGGTGTTGTTAATTAACACACATCATTGGTTGATCAACAAACCTCACTGTTTGAACACACAGAGCAGAGTTTGTTCGACACACATTATTGTTTGATACTCACACTGTATGAATTGATCCACACAAGGTGTTGTTAATCAACACACATCATTGGTTGATCAACAAACTCACTTTTTGAACACACAGAGCAGAGTTTGTTCCTCACACTTTTTTGGTTGACACTCACACATGATGTTTTATTCCACACAAGGTGTTGTTAATCAACACACATCATTGTTTTATCAACAAACTCAACTGTTTGAACACACAGAGCAGATTTTGTTCGACTCACTTTATTGGTTGACACACACACAGTATGAATTGATCCACGCAAGGTGTTGTTAATCAACACACATCATTGGTTGATCAACAAACTCTCTGTTTGAACACACAGAGCAGAGTTTGTTCGACACACTTTATTGGGTGAGACTCACACAGAATGTTTTTATCCACACAAGGTGTTGCTAATCAACACTCATCATTTGTTGATCAACAAACTCACTTTTTGAACACACAGAGCATAGTTTATTCGATAAACTTTATTGGATGACACTCACACGTTCTGAATTGATCCACACAAGGTGTTGCAAATCAATATGCATCAATGGTTGATCAACAAACTCACTGTTTGAACACACAGAGCAGTGTTTGTGCAACACACTTTATTGGTTGACACTCACACAGAATGAATTATTCCCACACAAGGTGTTGCTAATCAACACTCATCATTTGCTGATCAACAAACTCTCTGTTTGAACACACAGAGCAGAGTTTGTTCGACACACTTTATTGGTTGAGACTCACACATGATGTTTTGATCCACACAATGAGTTGCTAACCAATACACATCATTGCTTGATCAACAAACTTCACTGTTTGAACACACAGAGAAATGTTTGTTCCACACACTTTATTGGTGACACTCACACAAAATGAATTGATCCACACAAGGTGTTGCTAATCAACACACATCATTGGTTGATCAACAAACTTCACTGTTTGAACACACAGAGCAGTGTTTGTTCCGCACACTTTATTGGTTGACACTCACACAGAATGTTTTAATCCACACAAGGTGTTGCTAATCAACACACATCATTGGTTCAACAACAAACTTCACTGTTTGAACACACAGAGCAGAGTTTGTTCCACACACTTTATTGATTGACAGTCACACAGAATGAATTGATCTACACAAGGTGTTGCTAATCAACACACATCATTGGTTGATCAACAAATTCCACTGTTTGATGCCTCAGAGCAGAGTTTGTTCCACACACTTTATTGAATGACACTCACACAGTATGAATTGATCTATACTAGGTTTTGCTAATCAACACACATCATTGGTTGATCAACAAACTCCACTGTTTGATGCCTCAGAGGAGAGTTTGTTCGACACACTTTATTGGTTGAGACTCACACAGAATGTTTTTCTAAACACAATGTGTTGCTAACCATCACACATCATTGCTTGATCAACAAACCCACTTTTTGAACACACAGAGCGTGTATGTTCCACACACTTTATTGGTGACACTCATACAGTATGAATTGATCCACACAAGGTGTTGCAAATTAATATACATCATTGGTTAATCAACAAACTCACTGTTTGAACACACAGAGCAGAGTTTGTTCGAAACACATTATTGGTTGACACTCACACAGTATCAATTGATCTACACAAGGTGTTGCTAATCAACACACATCATTGGTTGAACAACAAACTCTCTGTTTGATGCCTGAGAGCAGAGTTTGTTCGACACGCATTATTAGTTGACACTGACACATGAATTGATCCACACAAGGTATTGCAAATCAACACACATCATTGGTTGATCAACAAACTCTACTGTTTGAAGCCACAGAGCAGTGTTTGTTCAACACACTTTATTGGTTGACACTCACACATGATGTTTTGATCCACACAAGGTGTTGTTAATCAACACACATCATTGGTTTCTCAACAAACCTCACTGTTTGAACACACAGAGCAGAGTTTGTTCGACACACTTTATTGGTTGACACTCGCACAGTATGAATTGATCTACACAAGGTGTTGCTAATCAACACGCATCATTGGTTGATCAACAAACTCACTTTTTGAACACACAGAGCGTGTATGTTCCACACACTTTATTGGTGACACTCACACAGTATGAATTGATCCACACAAGGTGGTGCAAATTAATATACATCATTGGTTGATCAACAAACTCACTGTTTGAACACACAGAGCAGTGTTTGTTCAACACACTTTATTGGTGATACTCACACAGAATGAATTGATCCAACCAAGCTGTTGCTAACGATCACACATCATTGGTTGATCAACAAACTCACTTTTTGAACACACAGAGCAGAGTTTGTTCCTCACACTTTTTTGGTTGACACTCACACATGATGTTTTGATCCACACAAGGTGATGTTAATCAACACACATTATTGGTTGATCAGCAAACCTCACTGTTTGAACACACAGAGCAGATTTTGTTCGACACACTTTATTGGTTGTCACACACACAGTATGAATTGATCCACGCAAGGTGTTGTTAATCAACACACATCATTGGTTGATCAACAAACTCTCTGTTTGAACACTCAGAGCAGAGTTTGTTCGACACACTTTATTGGTTGAGACTCACACAGAATGTTTTTATCCACACAAGGTGATGCTAATCAACACTCATCATTTGTTGATCAACAAACTCACTTTTTGAACACACAGAGCATAGTTTATTCGATAAACTTTATTGGATGACACTCACACAGAATGAATTGATCCCACACAAGGTGTTGCTAATCAACACACATCATTGGTAGATCAACAAACTCCACTGTTTGATGCCTCTGAGCAGAGTTTGTTCGACACACATTATTGGTTGAGACACACACAGAATGTTTTTATACACACAAGGTGTTGTTAATCAACACACATCATTGGTTGATCAACAAACTCACTTTTTTAACAGACAGAGCAGAGTTTGTTCCTCACACTTTTTTGGTTGACACTCACACATAATGTTTTATTCCACACAAGGTGTTGTTAATCAACACACATCATTGGTTGATCAACAAACTTCACTGTTTGAACACACAGAGCAGTGATTGTTCGACACACTTTATTGGTTGACACTCACACAGTATCAATTGATCTACACAAGGTGTTGCTAATCAACACACACCATTGGTTGATCAACAAACTTCACTGTTTGAACACACAGAGCAGAGTTTGTTCGACACACTTTATTGGTGACACTCACACAGTATGAATTGATCTACACAAGGTGTTGCTAATCAACACACATCATTGTTTAATCAACAAACTCTACTGTTTGATGCCACAGAGCAGAGTTTGTTCGACACACTTTATTAGTTGACACTGACACAGTATGAATTGATCCACACAAGGTGTTGCTAATCAATATACATCATTGGTTGATCAACAAACTTCACTGTTTGAACGCACAGAGCAGAGTTTATCCCACACACTTTATTGGATGACACTCACACAGTATGAATTGATCTACACAAGGTGTTGCTAATCAACACACATCAATGGTTAATCAACAAATTCCACTGTTTGATGCCTCAGAGCAGAGTTTGTTCGGCACACTTTATTGGTTGAGACTCACACAGAATGTTTTTATCCGCACAAGGTGTTGCTAATCAACTCTCATCATTTGTTGATCAACAAACTCACTTTTTGAACACACAGAGCAGAGTTTGTTCGATAAACTTTATTGGATGACACTCACACAGTATGAATTGATCCACACAAGGTGTTGCTAATCAGCACACATCATTGGTTGATCAACAAATTCCACTGTTTGATGCCTCAGAGCAGAGTTTGTTCGACACACTTTATTGGTTGAGACACACACAGAATGTTTTTATACACACAGGGTGTTGTTAATCAAGACACATCATTGGTTGATCAACAAACTCACTTTTTTAACAGACAGAGCAGAGTTTGTTCTTCACACTTTTTTGGTTGACACTCACACATGATGTTTTATTCCACACAAGGTGTTGTTAATCAACACACATCATTGGTTGATCAACAAACTTCACTGTTTGAACACACAGAGCAGTGATTGTTCGACACACTTTACTGGTTGACACTCACACAGTATGAATTGATCTACACAAGGTGTTGTTAATTAACACACATCATTGGTTGATCAACAAACCTCACTGTTTGAACACACAGAGCAGAGTTTGTTCGACACACATTATTGTTTGATACTCACACTGTATGAATTGATCCACACAAGGTGTTGTTAATCAACACACATCATTGGTTGATCAACAAACTCACTTTTTGAACACACAGAGCAGAGTTTGTTCCTCACACTTTTTTGGTTGACACTCACACATGATGTTTTATTCCACACAAGGTGTTGTTAATCAACACACATCATTGTTTTATCAACAAACTCAACTGTTTGATGCCTCAGAGCAGAGTGTGCTCCACACACTTTATTGGATGACACTCACACAGTATGAATTGATCTACACAAGGTGTTGCTAATCAACACACATCATTGGTTAATCAACAAATTCCACTGTTTGATGCCTCAGAGCAGAGTTTGTTCGACACACTTTATTGGTTGAGACTCACACAGAATGTTTTTATCCACACAAGGTGTTGCTAATCAACACTCATCATTTGTTGATCAACAAACTCACTTTTTGAACACACAGAGCAGAGTTTGTTCGATAAACTTTATTGGATGACACTCACACAGTATGAATTGATCCACACAAAGTATTGCTAATCAACACACATCATTGGTTGATCAACAAACTTCACTGTTTGAACACACAGAGCAGAGTTTGTTCGACACACTTTATTTGTTGACACTCACACATGATGTTTTGATCCACACAAGGTGTTGTTAATCAACACACATCATTGGTTGATCAACAAACCTCACTGTTTGAACACACAGAGCAGAGTTTGTTCGACACACTTTATTGGTTGAGGCTCACACAGTATGAATTGATTCACACAAGGTATTGCTAATCAACACACATCATTGGTTGACAACAAACTCCACTGTTTGATGCCACAGAGCAGTGTTTGTTCAACACACTTTATTGGTTGACACTCACACATGATGTTTTGATCCACGCAAGGTATTGCTAATCAACACACATCATTGGTTGATCAACAAATTCCACTGTTTGATGCCTCAGAGCAGAGTTTGTTCCACATACTTTATTGGTTGACACTCGCACAGTATGAATTGATCTACACAAGATATTGCTAACCAACACACATGATTTTTTGATCAACAAACTCTCTGTTTGATGCCTCAGAGTAGAGTTTGTTCGACACACTTTATTAGTTGACACTCACACAGTATGAATTAATCTACACATGGTTTTGCTAATCAACACACATCATTGGTAGATCAACAAACTTCACTGTTTGAACATACAGAGCAGAGTTTGTTCGACACACTTTATTGGTTGACACTCACACAGTATGAATTAATCTACACATGGTTTTGCTAATCAACACACATCATTGGTAGATCAACAAATTCCACTGTTTGATTCCTCAGAGCAGAATCTGTTCCACACACTTTATTGGATGACACTCACACAGTATGAATTAATCTACACAAGGTATTGCTAATCAACACAGTTCATTGGTTGACCAAAAAACTCACTGTTTGAACACACAGATCACAGTTCGTTCGACACACTTTATTAGTTGACACTGACACAGTATGAATTGATCCACACAAAGTATTGCTAATCAACACACATCATTGGTTGATCAACAAACTCCACTGTTTCAAAACACAGAGCAGTGTTTGTTAACACACTTTATTGGTTGACACTCACACAGTATGAATTGATCCACACAAGTATTGCTAATCAACACACATCATTGGTTGATCAACAAATTCCACTGTTTGATGCCTCAGAGCAGAGTTTATTCCACACACTTTATTGGTTGACACTCACACAGTATGAATTGATCTACACAAGGTGTTGTTAATCAACACACATCATTGGTTGATCAACAAACCTCAATGTTTGAACACACAGAGCAGTGTTTGTTCAACACACTTTATTGGTTGACACTCACACAGTATGAATTGATCTACACAAAGTGTTGCTAACCAACACACATCATTGGTTGATCAACAAACTCTCTGTTTGATGCCTCAGAGCAGAGTTTGTTCGACACACTTTATTAGTTGACACTCACACAGTATGAATTGATCTACACAAAGTGTTGCTAACCAACACACATCATTGGTTGATCAACAAACTCTCTGTTTGATGCCTCAGAGCAGAGTTTGTTCGACACACTTTATTAGTTGACACTCACACAGTATGAATTGATCTACACAAGGTGTTGCTAATCAACACACATCATTGGTTGATCACAAATTCCACTGTTTGATTCTTCAGAGCAGAGTTTGTTCCACACACTTTATTGGATGACACTCACACAGTATGAATTGATCTATACAAGGTTTTGCTAACCATCACACATCATTCGTTGATCAACAAACTCTCTGTTTGATGCCTCAGAGCAGAGTTTGTTCCACACACTTTATTGGTTGACACTCACACAGTATGAATTGTTCTACACAAGGTATTGCTAAACAACACACATCATTGGTTGATCAACAAACCTCACTGTTTGATGCCACAGTGCAGTGTTTGTTCGACACACTTTATTGGTTGACACTCACACAGTATGGCATGTTCCTTTCAAGTTTTTGCTATTCTTCACCCAACATTCTTTGTTTAGCAGACTTTGATGTATATAATTGTCTCTATGTACAAAGTTTATTGAATGAACTAGAACATCATCAGGGCTTATTTTTGGCATACAGGCGTATTTTGGCCTTGCTCGGAGAAGCTGAACTCGTGGACGTAAATTAACACTTAGCATGAAATTATTACGTAATTGTTACTTTTTGAAATTTTAAATTCAATCTAATAAATCATGACTCACACTCCATGGGTAATTGAAACGTGAACATCTGTTACATTCTGTAAATTAACGATACCAATATGTTGGTACAGTTAATTTACAGACCCAAAATACGAATGAGCTGACTAATTCTCAAAATGTGACGTCTTCAGGATAATACAAAATTTGACAAAATTATTTTATCCTCAAAATTCTTAATATGTTTCTCATTCATGAGGCACAAAGTGCTAAATGCAACATTCAACAACCATTTTGCCGTTGTTGTATGGGTTATTATACCTTGCTAGATCGCGAAGCGACCTAGCAAGGTATATCGAAGCTCTAGTAAGTTAATAAGTAGAATTATCCTGTAAACTTTAAAGTGTGTCTCCTGTATCAGCGAGAAGATACTTTGAAGCATTTTTCTTATATTCCTTTCGTAAAGCTTTTCGTTTCTCACATGAAGTTTCATCAACTTTTTCCGGGAATTGACAAGTGAGGAGAAAATAAATAAGTTCATAATATTTCGAATCTTCCATGAATTATTACAGAAATGCATCAGAATGCAAATTGATTCAAATTGACACCTAAGACCCCACAAACTAAAAATGTTGTCTACGCCCCTGTTCAGTAAGGTGTTTCGGAAGGCAACGACCCTTATAGTGGTGGTTATGTAAAGCTTATACTACTAGATAACACCTACCTTATTATAGGAAATTAACGCGATTTGGAGAATTTCGTGTTAATTTCATGGCGCGTTAATTTCCTATAATAAGGTATTTGATTGGTTATATTGAAAGCTGTGTTTCCTACAAAATTAAAACACATTTAACTATTAATCAAAATAGTAATTTAAATACTTAAAGATTTCTTACTCTCGACCTATTAAATTACAGCCTCGGTTAGGCATTCTATATGCACACTAACAATTGATAGAAAATCCTTTTATACTAATTGGATGCTAGCTGCTAATTCAAACTGGGACAACCCTCGAATTTAATTGGCTAAGCCATAATTTGATTAAATAGGTGTTAAAATTATTTGATCATAAATCGTAACCCCAGGTGCAAATTAGAAGGGCACTCCGCACCTACAAGCCAAGTTTCAGCTCTCTATGTATAAAGGTGTGGCCAGGGCACCGTCTACGGAGGAAAGAAAAATAATAGTATTAAAGGCAGTAAGATTAGAACTGGGCCACTATACCATAGTATAGTCGGCACAGTAAAAATGTGTTTGTGTTTTAACAGTTGCAACTTGTAACTATAACTTTTAGATTTAGAATGTAACGGTGTTGTAACTGTCATATTATTCGAGACATCACTCATGACTAAATTATCTTCAGGAATAAATAAATTGCCAAGTAATTCAAACGAGTTCTGCAACTATAACTTTTAGATTTAGAATGTAACTGTTATGTAACTGTCATATTCGAGAGCTCATTCAAAGAGTAAATTATGTTCAGAAATATATAATCGTCAAGTAATTCAACTAGTTAGGTATGTTGTGAATAAATATTAGAAATGGTATAGTGAAAATAAAAATATCCATGGTGGTGGGGGTGATTTTTTCACGGGGGGAATTTTTTCACAGCAACAGTACTAACTTAAATCTTAGTGAATACCAATCTTTATGAATATGTCATAAGTACATACTTTTCACTTACTAGCCAGTACCCGCGCTTCGCCGCGGTATTCAAATTCACGTGATTTCTTATAATGAGTAAATAAACATATTTACAATTTTACATATCTATCTATCTATCTATCTATATAAAAAGAGGAATTGTTGTCTGTTTGTTTGTTTGTTTGTTTGTTTGTTTGTCCAGAATTAATTGGAAAGACTACGAGTCCCAAAAAACTGAAAATTTGTATACAGGGGTAATTTTGTACTGCGACAACGATCTATTGGTTTTTGAAGAGAAATTTTCACATTTGAAGGTGACAAAATATGTTAGCCAATTAAATTCGAGGGTTTGTTGGATTAGCTAACTTATTCAATAATAAATGAGCCTGCAATCTAATTGATTGAAAATATTTTCTTATAACCAATCATTTGTGCCTCTAACACATTGCATGTATTTCTTTTAGTATGCCTGACTATAAATACTTACATTTCATCAGAACCTACATTTTTTTTTTACATTGTTGAATTAGATTCGATTCTTATTATGCCTCCAAAACGGAAGCCAGGGATTCAGGGGGGGAACAAATTTAAAACTCCGGCTGATCGGAAGCGTTGGGAGCGAGCCAACGAGACTCCAGAGCAGACCCGACTCCGTCTCGACACGCAAAGACAGCTTCAGTCTTCTAGACGAGATGGAGAGACGGAGAGTGAAAATGCAGCTAGGCGCCAAACGCAAAAGCAGATCCAGTCCTCTTACAGAGAGTCTCAGACTGACGGGGAAACTGCTGCGCGCCTCGATAATCAGAGGGAATACCAGTTTGCCTATTTAGGCTCTCAGACTGACGAGGAAACTGCTGCTCGCCTCGATAATCAGAGGGAATACCAGTCTGCCTATTTAGAGTCTCAGACTGACGGGGAAACTGCTGCGCGCCTCGATAATCAGAGGGAATACCAGTCGGCCTATTTAGAGGCTCAGACTGACGGGGAAACTGCTGCGCGCCTCGATAATCAGAGGGAATACCAGTCGGCCTATTTAGAGTCTCAGACTGACGAGCAAACTGCTGCGCGCCTCGATAATCAGAGGGAATACCAGTCGGCCTATTTAGAGTCTCAGACTGACGGGGAAACTGCTGCGCGCCTCGATAATCAGAGGGAATACCAGTCGGCCTATTTAGAGGCTCAGACTGACGGGAAAACTGCTGCGCGCCTCGATAATCAGAGGGAATACCAGTCTGCCTATTTAGAGTCTCAGACTGACGGGGAAACTGCTGCGCGCCTCGATAATCAGAGGGAATACCAGTCTGCCTACTTAGAGGCTCAGACTGACGAGCAAACTGCTGCTCGCCTCGATGATCAGAGGGAATATCGTAGCGTGCTGAGAGCAGGAGAGACAGCAGAGCAGCATGCTGAGCGTGTGCAGGAAAGGGTTGAGTTGTATGCTAATTTCCTCATTTCTAAGTCGGCCTTGAACTTAGCTAGGTCACAATCTGCCTGTGAAGTTGCTGATAACTTTAGCACTGAATTTTCAGTTGGCAGTATGACTTTTTCCTGCACTTTTTGTGAAGCGAAATTCTGGGAAAGTGAGAAATTATCCACTAGCACCAAATTATTACCCAAGTTTCCACTATGCTGTGGACAGGCCAAGGTTGTTCTTCCCTCTTTAGCTACGCCGCCTGACCTGCTTGCTCACTTGCTGACAGCGGGTGACACCAGAGGGAGAGCTTTCAGAGATAACATCCGAGCGTACAACTCTGCTCTTGCCTTCGCATCGCTCGGAGTTAACCTGGATAAGCAGCTCGCCAATGCTAAGAAAGGAGTGTACACATTCCGTATTCACGGGACTGTACACCATTACATTGGACAGCTCATGCCGAGAGAGGGACAGGCCCCGGCATTTGCCCAGATATATATCCATGACGGTACCCCTGAGGCTGAAGCGGAGTATCGCCAGCAGGGTCTGGGCGGGGCGTCCCTACCCGAGCTCCCGTGTCTACAGGCTATGCTGCATGAGGTCAATCCGTACGTCTCCTTCTTCAGACACGGAATAGACGTTATGCGAGAGCATGGAGGTGCAGACGTGAGGATGACGATTAGATCTGACGTCGCCTCTGATCCCCGTCGGTACAACGCCCCCACTGCACCTGAGATCGCCGTTATCATGCCTGGAGACGGATATAACGAGCTGGAAGCCAGCAGAGACATTGTCCTGCACGCGCGGAGTGGGGACTTGCAGCGCATTACCGAGATCCACCGCGCCTACGATTCCCTGCACTATGTGCTCCTATTCCCTCGAGGTAAGCACTGCTGATTGATTGACATATGTATTAGTGTGCACTGTTTATATTGCTTCTCTTAGGTGAGGATGGCTGGCGGCTTAAATTCCCTCACAGCAGAGGAAAGGGCTGCGTCACTCCGATGGAGTACTACTCCTACAGACTGATGGTCCGGAGCAGCCTGAGCTACCTGCACGTGTTCGGGAGACTGTTCCATCAGTACCTGGTGGATATGTACGCTAAGATAGAGCAGCAGAGACTGAACTACATAAAGTTCAACCAGAGGCAGATCAGGAGTGATCTCTACAGCGGTCTGGCTGACGCTCTGTCCTCAGGCGACACGGACGCCGGTGAGCTGGGACGCAGTATTATACTCCCCTCCTCTTACACAGGTAGTCCCAGACAAATGTTTGAACTCTATCAGGACTCTATGGCTATAGTCAGGAAATATGGTAAGCCAGACTTATTCATTACATTTACCTGTAATCCACAATGGGAGGAGATTACGTCCGCACTGCTATTAAATCAGAAAGCGAGCGATCGCCCTGATTTAATAGTTCGAGTCTTTCGCCTTAAACTGCGTGAATTACTGAGGGATATTACCATAAAGCACATTTTTGGTAAGCCTCTTGCTTATGTGTATACCATAGAGTTCCAAAAGCGGGGCCTACCCCATGCTCATATTCTAATTATACTTACTGATGAGGATAAGCCGCGAGACCCGTCTGCGTATGATAAGATAGTGTGTGCTGAGATCCCGGACCCAGTTCTTAAACCGAGGCTATATAACATTGTGAAGCACTGTATGATGCATGGTCCATGTGGTTTGTCTAACAAAAGCGCCGCTTGCATGCGTGATGGTAACTGCTCTAAGAGATTCCCGAAAGAATTTTCTTCCGTGACCAGCACTGCTAATAATGGGTACCCTAATTACCGCCGCAGGGATGATGGCCGTAGCGTGCGAGTAAGGAAAGCACTTCTTGACAATCGGTGGGTAGTCGCACACAATCCCTATTTGCTGTTGAAGTACAATGCGCACATTAATTTAGAGCTTTGTACCACAGTTACTGCTGTTAAGTACCTCTTCAAATATGTGTACAAGGGTCATGATAGAGCCATTGTAGAGTTCAGTTCCGGTGAAAATGCGAATACTAGCGTACCTAAGCGTAAGGACGAGGTCGCTAATTACGTCGAAGGTCGATACGTCTCTGCCACGGAAGCTTGCTACCGTATATTCGCCTTTGACCTTCATGGTAAATTCCCCAAAGTGGTCAGGCTAGCTCTCCATCTTGAGAATGAGCAGTCTGTGGTCTTTTCTGCGGACGCGGACATTGGAGATGTTCTGAGCAGACAGAAGCATACCACACTAACTGCTTGGTTCGAAGCTAATAAGAAATTCCATGCAGGGCTAGAACTCACTTACACGAATTTCGCTGACATGTTTGTGTGGGACAAAAATAAGCGTGAATGGAAACTTAGAGTTAAGGGGCATGGTAAAGTGATAGCCCGTATGTACTCAGCTCATCCAGGGGAGGGACCACGTTATTACCTAAGGATACTGCTGAACCATGTCACAGGTTGCACGAGCTTTCAGGACGTCCGTAATCTCCCTGATGGCACCGTCTGTGACACCTATAAGGAGGCATGTCTGAGACGAGGTCTGCTGGAGGATGATCAGGAAGTTGATCAGTGTTTGGCTGAGGGAGCTACCTGTTCTATGCCAGCACAGTTGCGTCAGCTATTCGTGACTATTCTCCTGTTTGTTGAGCCATCTATTCCGCTCGCTCTCTGGGATAAGTACAAACCCTCTTTCGCTGAGGACTTCCTGTGTCGTGCTAGAACTGTATTGGCTAATGTGGAACTCGACGAGCATATCTTAAATAGTGTATTGCTTGATCTTGAGTACCGACTGCAGAAACATGGAAAGTCCTTAGCTGACTACCCAGGAATGCCGATCCCTACTAATGTGAGGAATCCGTATGAGGAATCGCGTATCATTATGGATGAGCTTGATTATAATGTTAGTGAACAGAATGATATTGTGAGTGAAAACTTGCCTCTACTTAATGCTGACCAGTTGAGTATTTATAACATTATAATTGCAGCTGTTAACGATACTAATTCGTGCTCTAATGCATTCTTTATCGATGGACCTGGAGGGACCGGAAAAACGTTCCTTTATAACACGCTGTTATCCACGGTCCGTTCACAGGGTAATATAGCATTAGCCATGGCTTCATCCGGTATAGCAGCTCTGCTCCTACAGGGTGGTAGGACTGTTCACTTTAGGATGAAGGTCCCTATCCATTTGAATGAAATCTCTGTCTGCAGTATTTCCAAACAGAGCGCCTTAGCTAGGTTAATTCAGCGCACGAAACTGTTTGTTTGGGACGAGGCTCCTATGACACATAGACATGCTGCAGAGTGTATCGACCGTACATTGAGAGATCTCTGTTCATGCGATATCCCATTCGGTGGCAAAGTTATTGTGTTTGGAGGTGATTTCCGTCAAATATTGCCTGTAATCAGACATGGGACCGAAGCTGATGTTGTGTCAGCCTGTCTGAACAGATCGCCTCTCTGGAGTCATGTTAAGGTTCTTAAACTCTCTATAAACATGCGACTCCGTAATTTATCTTCAGGTGACGCGTCCCAAGTTAGTGACTTCTCCAAATTCCTTTTGAGAGTTGGAGAAGGCACTGAGCCCGAGGATGAGAATCATATGATTCACGTAGACAACAAATTCGTAGTAGCAGGCGAGTCAGTTTCTGATTTGGTTGCTGCTACTTACGGCGATATTAAAGTTAACTATAATAATCCAGATTATATTTCTCGCCGTAGTTTGATGTGTCCTAAGAATGACACCACTGAGTTTATAAATCAATACGTTATGGACCTGATACCTGGGGAAGCGAGCACGTTATTAAGCGCAGACTCGGTCGGTGAGGAGCAGGCAGGTATGTACCCCACTGAGTTCCTAAATTCTATTACACCAAATGGTTTGCCTCCTCACCGACTGTATCTTAAGGTTTACGCTTCTATTATTTTATTGCGTAGTCTTGACCCGACTCAAGGAATGTGTAACGGCACTCGGTTAACTGTAAAAGCATTCCTAAATCACATGATTGACGCTGAAATTGCTACAGGTGTTCATAAGGGTAAACGGGTTTTTATTCCCCGCATTCCCATGACTCCATCTGACTCAGACTATCCGTTTGTGCTCAGAAGGAGGCAGTTCCCTATTCGTCCTGCCTTTTGTATTACCATCAACAAAGGGCAAGGACAGAGTTTAGAAAATGTGGGCATATTCCTACCATCTCCGAATGCTATTTTCAGCCATGGACAACTTTATGTTGCATTAAGCCGAGTTCAAAACCCTGCCGGCTTAAAAATTATGGTTTGTGGCGGTACCCCCTCCTCATCCGGCGGAGCCTTGGTTAAGAATGTAGTATACCGTGAGGTATTCCAGAATCATTTGGGTAATGTAGTGCACTCCACTCAGGATACGTGTACCATGGATGTGTCTCTTCCATCCTCTCCCCTTTCGCAGTCTGATTCCGGAGACCCGGTCTTTAGTCCTGCGAAAAGGGTATTTGTACCAGGAGATTCTGAGCCACTCAGTAAGAAACCTAAGCTAACTGAATTCAGTGATAATATCCTCAGTCCATTCCTGGGTTCCCGATCTACTCAGTCTCCCATGAGTACTGATTTGCCTGATTTGATGTTTGATGGTATTATCACAGGCCCGGTACATACTATGGATATTAATTTGCTCAATTGTTCCATAAATAACTTGACTCCCCTTATGCAAAGGAGGATTGCCAGTAGTATTGGGTTAGATGTCGAACCAATTTTAATGACTAGAGAACCATTACTTCGCCCTCTTATTAATGATTACAAGGAATACTACTGTTCACTGGAAAATAGATTGACAAATACATTTCACATGAATATTTCTTTAGTACCAGTATTTGCCGATGGTAATTGTTTGTATCGAGCATTATCCCATATTATATTTGGTACTGAATCGAAATTTGAAATGCTAAAGCAGAATCTGATTGGTAGATTCATTTCGAGTCCACAACACTTTCCTAATGTTATGGAGAAATCGGGTTTGTACTCTGAGCAGGAATTGCATGAGCACGTACAACGCATTTCCGCTCCTCATGCATGGGGTACTGACGTAGAATTAAGAATGCTAGGAGCTTTAGCTGGCATAGACGTCGTCTCCATTATTGCAACCGATAGTGATTGCAATAAGTGGAGACTAGACCATGTGTATATCCATGGTCTACTAACAAGTCCAATGGTATGTGATCCAATCTACCATGGTAAAAAATTGGGGATAGTGTATCATTGCATAGACCACCATGTAGGTTCTGAACACTTTGATCCGTTTTACTTAGTAGCTCAATGAAATAACAACAGCGTCGAAATCCCCCCTGCTGTTCAAAATGGCGTGGCATGACTAACTGTATTCAAATGGCATGACAACTGTATTCAACATAACCTTAGTCAACAGAAGCAGTTTACTGCTTACTGAATGAAGCGTGATTCCGCTGAGGGATGGAACACTTTTGGCAAATGATACCCATATCATGCCAAGAGTGATTCTCTATTGGTGAGCAGCTGTCCAATATGTATTTATTGACAGCTAGAAGCTTTGCTTCCTTCAATGTAAGCTATCCCAGCATAGTGATGATTACAGTATATGTATACAGGTATATTGTGAGAGGATTCACTCATCCCAGTGTTACTTCATTAATTGAGCTACTAAGAAGTGCAGAAAGCAATATCAATATTTATTGTTTTCTGCCCCCCGAGACGACGGATCAAATTAGCGCTCAGGCGTAGGCTCGGGGAAAGGTACAGGACATGTCCCAAGTGTGTCCGTTCTATTATAGAATAGCCCTGAGGGAACGAACCTATAATTATTTGAATACATAATATACAGTCTTCCTGAGGCTGCAATCTGATTGATTGAAAATAAATTCATCTAACCAATGATTTGTGCACGTTTTACATTGTATGTTTTTCTTTTAGTACGCCTAACTATAAAAACTTTTTTTACTTATCTGAATAAAATGGATTTGCGAGACTACATTCAAGCCCGGGAGGACGACCGCGAGGAGGACCGCGACCACGAGGATGACCACGCCCGCGAGGAGGACCGGGACCGCGAGGAGGACCGGGACCACAAGGAAGACAGCGACCGTGACCGCGAGGAGGACCGCGAGGAGGACCGCGAGGAAGGTCCTCAGCGGCGGGGAGGACAGCGGGGAAGGTCCTCAGCGGCGGGGAGGACAGCGGGGACAGCAGGGACAGCGAGGACAGTGGGGACAGCGAGGACAGCGGGGACATCGGGGACAGCGAGGACAGCGGGGACAGCGGGGACAGCGGGGACAGCGGGGACAGCGAGGACAGCGGGGACAGCGAGGACAGCGGGGACAGCGAGGACAGCGGGGACATCGGGGACAGCGAGGACAGCGGGGACAGCGAGGACAGCGGGGACATCGGGGACAGCGGGGACAGCGGGGACAGCGGGGACAGCGAGGACAGCGGGGACAGTGGGGACCGCGGTGGACAGCGGGGACAGCGAGGACAGCGGGGACATCGGGGACAGCGGGGACAGCGAGGACAGCGGGGACATCGGGGACAGCGGGGACAGCGGGGACAGCGGGGACAGCGAGGACAGCGGGGACAGTGGGGACCGCGGTGGACAGCGGGGACAGCGGGGACAGCGGGGACAGCGAGGACAGCGAGGACAGCGGGGACAGCGGGGACCGCGGTGGACTCGCAGAGGGAGGGAGGAGAGGAGGGCCCAAGCCTGGAGGGCTAGGGTTATGGGGGTTTTAGAATACGTTATTAATTTAAATTAAAATATAATATATTGTAATCACAATAATTTTATTATTATACTATTATTATACTATGTATCATATTATATACTCACTATTCTTAATTTATAAATTAATAATAAAGACTATATCTACAATTTATTATAAATAATGGTGTGCTGAACACGATTTTCGCGGTTAAAATTTTCTAATATGAATATTTGTTGTTGTTTACACAAAATAGGTAACAAATTAATGAAAATTCAAAATCAACCTAGAAGTTAGCTTTCAACGGGTATTGTAGGTAAACAAGTATGCTGAACACGAATTTCGCGTTTAAATTTTATAATATGAATATTTGTTGTTGTTGTTGTTGTTTACTCAAAATAGGTAACAAATTAATGAAAATTCAAAATCAACCTAGAAGTTAGCTTTCAACGGGTATTGTAGGTAAACAAGTATGCTGAACACGAATTTCGCGTTTAAATTTTATAATATGAATATTTGTTGTTGTTGTTGTTGTTTACTCAAAATAGCTAAACAATTTAATGAAAATTCATAATCAACCAAGAAGTTAGCTTTCAATGGGTATTATAAGTAAACAAGTGTGCTGAACACGAATTTCGCATTTATAAAATTCTAATATGAGTATTTGTTGTTCTTGTTGTTTACACAAATAGGTAAACAAATTAATGAAAATTCAAAATCATAACGTCCCTTTCTACCATTTCCATGTTAGAAAATGTGAGGAGTAAGGCCGCACAGCGGCTGTTAACTTGAGGTGCGTAGCACCGATCTGTCGCAAAGCGACCGAGACCGAAGGGCTCGTGTTATTGATAGTATTACTAATAGCCGAAGCGCCGCCCTCCACCACAAAAAGGCTTCTTGGTAGTTCCTGCAAAATATCATTATGTTAAAACGAACTTGTTATATATGTACCTCTTTAGTGGTATTTCCACTTGGGAAGTACAGAAGATAACTGTATATTCGAAGTATCATTTGTCAGTATTGGGGCTTAAAGTGTTGTAAAATGAAACTTGAAATTTACGTGCTTCCTGACCTGACAGTACCAGAATTGTGCAGGGAAAATTATTCTGTCCTGTATAGTTAGATTAGTTGTAAGCTGTGAATTCCAGTTGGTTAGTATCTTGTTATACTTTGCCTCTGTATTATGTCATGGTGTCCTAGTTCTGGCATGGATTACGATATGATTTGAAAAATGACGGATGTGTAATGTGTAATATGACGGATATGAAATGTGAAATATGTGAAATGTGAAATATGTTAAGAATATTGTAAACAGTTGTATTAATATTACGGCACCATAGGAATGAGACTACTGACAACTCAATGCAAGCTGAAATTTTATTGGTTAAATCATGTCAGCTATAGTAGGGAAATTCAATTGTTGTTTTATTTCATACACAATTGACCCATTGAATTATCTATATATATAAAATACAATGTCTGTCTGTCTGTCTGTCTGTCTGTCTGTCTGTCTGTCTGTCTGTCTGTCTGTCTGTCTGTCCTCACATCTCCTCTGAGATGCCTGAACCGATCTGTACCAAATTTTGCATATTATCTAGGAATTATCTCACCACTCCAGATAAGGAATTTTTAAGAAAAATATTCACTTCTTCCCTCCTTAAAGGTGACAAAACCTTTAGCCAATTAAATTCGAGGGTTTTCCAGTATGGATTAGCATCTAGCATTCAATTAGTATAAAAGGATTTTTATGTCTCTATCAATTGTTAAGTGTGCAGTATAGAATGCCTACTGAGACTGTGATTTAATTGGGCGAGAGTAAATTAATTCATCCAATCAGTTATTTGTGTTCAGTATTCCATTATGATTTCCCATAATATAAACAACAATTGAATATACATATAGACCAATAAAATTCAACCTTACATTTATGTTGTTGGACAATTTAATAGTCATACCTATTGCTATACAGTCAGGTCTGTTTATTATGAACAAGAATTCGTCTTCTTAATGTGAAGATTTTTTATTATGAACAAGCCTTATGGTCCCAATTTAACAACTTACATAAGGTTTGTATTAAGTTGAGTTCGCTTATTATGAAGTCTCTCTATTATTAACACAATTTTTGGTCCCTTGAATGTTCATAATAAAAGAACCTGACTATATATAGATCGAGTTGACATATTTTGCCAACTTAAGTCATAATTTACATACAAAATCCAAACCTGTTATAAACTATACGTATGCCACTTAAAAAACGTTCGCATGTTGGTAATGATTGTAAACAAACGCCAAATACAGCGAGAAAGCGATTAAAACGTGAAAATGAAACTTACCACAAAATACAAAGCGGAGTAAAGCGTAGTAAACTAGCAGAAAAACGCCGCCCGGAGGGCAGCTTTTCGGCTAGTATATTTATATATGCGAAATTAATGTTTAGCATACTTGTTTACCTATTATAACATTAGAAGTTCTCAATTCTTTTCAATTCGATTCGCCACTCAATGGAGTTAAATATTCAGTACCACAGTTAATTCCATTTCTGAACGGTAATTACAGTTGTTCGCTAATTGTACGGTATTTCTCCCAGGAATAGCATGGAATATCATAGCTAAGGAAATATGCGCTCACTTCTTCAGAAAGTACGTGTTAATGCACCTGATTCTATTCATTTCCAAATTCAATGGATAAACACCCAGCAATATATGAAACAATGGGATGTCTCCTAATCAGATCCTTTTGTATCCTAGCCAGGAATTCATAAACTCTTTGCTTTCATTGTTTCTATTTTATTACAGGGCCTCTCTATTGATTCTCAATTTTACAGGAATGCAAACGTAGAAAATCCACACAAATACAATCTATTGTTCTAGGGAATTCTACTTTTGTAGGTATTCCGATATTGTCATTAGATGCACTAGCCTTGCGACGGATTAGTCGGCATAAACAGTTGGGATGCGATCCCCAATTATAGCCTCTTACAATTCTACGGGTTGCAGCTTAGCTGTTAAATACTTCCCGATATACAGTATTAGTCGTGTAGAGCCATTCCCGAGCTTTCTAACCAAACTGTATGGCACTCTTCCCTGCATATCCCTTCCTCCATGCTTTTGCCATCAGCGGTAGTTTTTATGCTTACTGGTTTATGACAAAGGATTGCCTCGGGTCACCAATGCGGGATCCAACAACGTTAATGTTATCCCCTCGAGGGACAACCATGCATTTTGGAATCTGCATTCGTTTTGCCTTGCAGTTTTATTACATTGCAGGTTTCAGTGTTGTTACGATCCTAAATATTGATCCTATCGCCTGTCAATATATTAGTAGTTAATTGCCACGTCGCTTTGCTGAAGTAATATGGAAATATTTTCATGATACATTTGTTACGGATATATAGTGGCTATTTACAGATTACTGATAACATATACTATATAAGTCATTATAGCAAGCCCACCTACAAAACTTCTTTATACGAGCCCTTCGGTCTCGGTCGCTTTGCGACAGATCGGTGCTACCCACCTCAAGTTAACGGCCGCTGTGCGGCCTTACTCCTCACACTTTCTACCATGGAAATGGTAGAAAGGGACGTTATGATTTTGAATTTTCATTAATTTGTTTACCTATTTGTGTAAACAACAACAACAACAAATACTCATATTAGAATTTTATAAATGCGAAATTCGTGTTCAGCACACTTGTTTACTTATAATTCCCATTGAAAGCTAACTTCTAGGTTGATTTTGAATTTTCATTAAATTGTTTAGCTATTTTGAGTAAACAACAACAACAACAAATATTCATATTATAAAATTTAAACGCGAAATTCGTGTTCAGCATACTTGTTTACCTACAATACCCGTTGAAAGCTAACTTCTAGGTTGATTTGAATTTTCATTAATTTGTTTACCTATTTTGTGTAAACAACAACAACAAATATTCATATTAGAAAATTTTAACCGCGAAATTCGTGTTCAGCACACTTGTTTACCTATAATACTCGTTGAAAGCTAACTTCTAGGTTGATTTTGAATTTTCATTAATTTGTTTACCTATTTTGTGTAAACAACAACAACAAATATTAATATGAGAAATTTATAAACGCGAAATTCGTGTTCAGCATACTTGTTTACCCCTTGTAACTTTTGTTTACCAATTATAACATTTGAAAGTTAGTTTATATCTCATATATAACTGCGGTTTCTATTCCCCCATCACTTTAATACAATCCGGACAAACAAACAAACACACACACACACACACACACAACAATCGAGATTTAATAATACGAGCCCTTCGCCTCGGTCGCTTCGCGACGGATCACTCTCTCACAAAAGTCGCTTCGCGACTTTTGTTCGTTCGTGTTAGGCACTACGCAATACAATTAACGGCCGCTTCGCGGCCTTTCCCTCCCCAAAAGCAATCACATTAATAATGAGTTTTAGTAGCTCAATAAATTTCAGTTGCACGATAAGAAAGCTCGAATCAAAATAATACTAAAAGAAAAACAGGCAATAGAATAGACAAATGATTGATTGGTTAAATGAATTTATTTTCAATCAATCAAATTGGAGCCTCAGAAAATATTTCTATTATGCACAATCTATTTATACTAATTGAAGAAATCTGCTAATCCATACTAATAAAGCCTCGAATTTAATTAGCTAACAATTTTTGTCACCTTCAAACATAGACTACTTAAATAGAAGGACTAGTATCTGACAACCTCGGATTGCGGAACTTGGGTCCCAAGTTCAATTTGGGTCCCATCATATCTTGGGTTGTACACATGCTAGAACCTTCATCTTGGTGTCTAACATGGGATTTTTAGGGATGAAAAATCAATTTATTACACTTTTGACCTTTTACGACGTCACCTAAAGGTCATTTTAACACAAATAGTCTTTATTAATATGCATATATTTCTATGATCAGAGTTGTTTGAAGAAACTACAAGACCTACGGGGCTAATTTTTTGCATGCAGGGGTATTTTGTGTCTGGCTCGGAAAAGTTCGAGTGTTAAACCAAAATTCACACCTACAATGTAATTATGACGTCATTGTCACCTTTTCGAAAATGTGAAAATCCATAAATTAGCTTATAACTCACGCTCCATGAGAGATAGAAACGTGAAAAATTAATACAACATGTATATTAACAGTACCTACATATCTCCCACCAACATATATCCCAAAAGAGGTAAAAGATTACTCATTTTCTAATCAAACGTATTTTCTAATTAATACGTCATCATGATAATGCAAAAATTGGAAAATAAGCAAGCATATTTGTGATTTTGGTGGGAGATATGTAGGTACTGTTAATATACATGTTGTATTAATTTTTCACGTTTCTATCTCTAATGGAGCGTGAGTTATAGGCTAATTTGTGGATCTTCACATTTTCGAAAAGGTGACAATGACGTCATAATTACATTGTAGGTGTGAATTTTGGTTTAACACTCGAACTTTTCCGAGCCAGACCCAAAATACCCCTGCATGCAAAAAATTAGCCCCGTAGGTCTTGTAGTTTCTTCAATCAACTCTGATCATAGAAATATATGCATATTAATAAAGACTATTTGTGTTAAAATGACCTTTAGGTGACGTCGTAAAAGGTCAAAAGTGTAATAAATTGATTTTTCATCCCTAAAAATCCCATGTTAGACACCAAGATGAAGGTTCTAGCATGTGTACAACCCAAGATATGATGGGACCCAAATTGAACTTGGGACCCAAGTTCCGCAATCCGAGGTTGTCAGATACTAGTCCTTCTATTTAAGTAGTCTATGCCTTCAAATGTAAATATTTCTCTTCAAAAACCAATAGATCGTTGCGCAGTACAAAATTACCCTTGTATACAAATTTTCAGCTTTCTAGGACTCGTAGTCTTTCCAATTAATTCTGGACAAACAAACAAACAAACAAACAAACAAACAAACAAACAAACAAACAAACAAACAAACAAACAAACAAACAAACAAACTCACAACAATTCCTCTTTTTATAGATAGATAGATACTACATTTCGAGTGTATTTTACATTAGTGCTCCCTATCTGAGGAATTTTCAGCTGCGCGAACTTCAGGATCAAGGAGTGTTTTTATTTTCAACATTTTATTGTGCCATAAACGATTTATGGCACACATTTCCTTAGGTCTATGTTGCATCTTCGATGAGTTGCCCGGGTTTGTAGAAGGTTCCATTGAATGTTTAACAAAAAATTTTTGTTTAAGTATGTGCAGGGACTTCAGTAATATAGGGACTGTAAACTTCGTTTGACGGTAAAATTAGCGTAGGCCTAAAACAGTATTGTTAATTATTGATATCCCGTAATCCGCTAATGCTAGACACAGGAAATGTATTATTGTCGTATAGGAAGTCATATTTTGGGAGTCCAACGGTCATATTGGTTTATCGAAAATATCTGTGGAATGTAAGTTATGCGATGTTCACACCTTTCCATATATGGTAATATTGTTAAAATCTCGAGATTAGTTAACTTTATACATAAGAAGAGAAATTTCATAATTAAATGTGACAAAATATGTTAGCGAATTAAAATCGAGAGTTTGTTAGTATGGATTAAGTAGACTTCATTCAATTAATATAAATAGACTGTGCATAATGGTTCGCCTTTTCGAGCGCTTTGGGGGATGGTTGAAAGGGCCCTAGCCATTACGATATTCAAAGTCTATATTGGGGAATCAAATCTAGGAATAATATCATATGAAAATAAAATGTATTTGAATAATGCAAATGGATAATGCACAAATGCGATCACAAGACAATGTAAGACGAAAATAGTGATGGTTTCCATACATAGACATTCTTGCTGAAACACTATATAAATACTAGTTACATAAGCAGATATAATCAGTTAATCACAACTAAACAGGTCTGGAATACACAAATATACCATAGATACACCATAGATATATTTATTCCCTCTTTCCATTAGAAATCAATACAGAATGAAGATATCTAAAGCAATTATCGTATTGGGAGTTGTCGCGATGGTGGCACTGCTGAACGCCAAAGAGTTTGGTGAGGAATATAATGCATTTGCATACAGTCGGATTACACAAAAAAGTGTCGAATTTTGATTCAATGGAATATTTAGACATCGAACAATTTAGCAAAATGATAGACGATCCAATTACTATCCTGTAAATGTTTCTCGTAAATATTATAATGCTTCGTTTATGATATCACCTTTGGTTAAATGCTGCTGGGACGTGTCAAATTTGGCAACTTTGCATAGCCTATATAATATGTTATTCCAATATTATATTTAAAAAGGCTATGAGAGTGGTATCCTCCAGACATGGGGTCAAGTTCTTTCAGAAGGGTTTAAGTCCAACTGGTCCAAGCCATTTTTCTAGGCCCTTTTTGAAAAAAGGGCCTAAGTCCAAGCATAAACCCTAGATAAAGGGCTTAAGTCTCTACTATAATCATTTAGAAATATAATTATTAGATTCCGTATTTTATTAAATAAGTGCCTTGAAAAGGGATTGAAGCTCATCTATAAAGGGCTTAAGTCCAAGTCCGGGCTTAAGCCCTTTTATTAAAGGAGGACTTAAGTCCGGATTTAAGCCCTCTCAAAAATGGGCTTAAGTCCAAAGGGCTTAAGCCCTTTGGGACTTGGCCCCATGCCTGAGTCTATCCTCACATATCAGGACTCATCAGGAGAGTAACTTTGACAACCATGGTATGCCGTAGATACCATGTTACCTATACCGTACTGTCCGTGTGTGCTTTCCAAATGTTGCTTTCCAGCCAACTTATGCAGGGCTCCCAATTGCACACTGCGAGGACAATGCATAATGGTCAATTTCGCATATTGGATATAAATAATCGTTTGTAAGGATACAAGTGAGAAAACTCGACTTTGTAATCGTTTAGAATCTAGATGGTTCCTATTAAAAAATCTCGCATATTGGGCCATAACATATACAATACTCACGTGTGTTGTATAATTTTATGATTTTTTCGTTTAGAAGAGGCAAGGAATCGTGAATTGTGAGTTACAAACTTTTCATTTGATTATCTTTACTACGCAATAATACAAGTATAAGTTAAAACAAATATCAACTTTAAAGTTCCTGTGAGTTAACATTTATGGTTAATTCTGCCCCATTCTGAAGGAGATATGAAATAATCTAAACATATCAAAATGTTGTTTGGAAAATAAACTGCTTTAACTGCCATGTTCATCAAATAATTTGGATAGATTGATTTAATATGCATTCGTCATCACGAATACGCTAAATATGGTTAATTGCAGAATGCTTCTCAATTCCTGCATTCGGGAAATCGATTAATCTGTTCAATATCGTGTACGGACAAAACGAAAATTCCCATAATCTCCTTTGCAAAATGAAAACTGCAATAAATTTGCACTTCTGGGATGCCTAATTTAGCGGCGGTGCTCTACTTGTGTTTGTAGGGAAGAAGGAAGAGTGAGAGAAGATACGCGTGACAATGAAATGGACTTGATAACTCTTGGGTAATTTACTAATCATAGTATAGCTATGATCATCTGCTATGATTAATGCATTTGCATTTGTTGTAGTGACGTCAGGACATTTGAGGTGTGTGCTGATCAATGCCCATCGTAAGTCCTTACTTCGTTATTCAATGATCCTGGTAATCAGAATAATTTTCTATAGTCTTTATAATGTGTAGATTATGTTATATTATATCAAAAGTTTGCTTTGTGTTGTAGGTCTGGATGGGCAGCCTGCGTAATTCGCTGTAGGAATGATGCCCACATTCAGCTCTTGCTCGCATAATATAATTAAGGAAGAATCACTAATCTAGATTATAATCAGTATATTTATGCTAGGCAGTATTTGGTAATATCATAGTATAGGATAGTATGTAATTCAGATAAGTAGACTAGAGTATCCATTCCTTATTATGCTATATGTGTTCTATTCAATATCATGGCTTTATTGGGTCATTCTATTACTTTTCATGGATAGTAACACAGTGTATTATGTAGGCATTTGTAAATACGCTCCTAATCCTGCTCAGATCCAATTTTCACACGCCTAAATCACAAATTAATGTTACGATATGGGAGAGGATTACAAATTTTCGCGCTCCTAATTCAAATTTCCAAAAATCATGCTCCAAAAGGAGCGTCTCGCGCTCCTGGTAATTCTTTATAGTAATGTAGTACGATAAGAACACGAATAATGAAAGCACTATCAATAGCTGCTATATGAAACTTGAGAGCCATTAATTTATCATAAGTGTTGGGAATAGCTAGCTGAGGAACGAAATATATTATTTGGCGCGTGCTACAAGCTTGTAAGCTCTTAATTTCAACAGAATTATTCTTGTCGCGCAGAAACATTAATGATTCCAAGTATTTACTGCAAGATGTGTAATTAAGGCACGTGTGAGAAATTAAATGTAGTCTCAACATAATCAGCTTGCATTAAGCATTCTTGCTGGATTGTACTTTAGATTTGCAAAATTACTAATTCTGCATTGGCAAAAGAGTATATTTTGAAATTGAGCCAATTGGAATGTAAAGATTGCTGCTGATACGACCCATTAGGTAAGGACGAAAATGATGTTAGATAATTCCCCATAATTATCCCGGACCCACTATAATATGTGTATAGTAACCAGAAGTACTTATGGATGAACCTCTAAGTTGCAGTATCCTAGAATTGAGGATAATATATTTGTTTGAATACATTCTGGTATACTGCATGCAGTGAACTTCCGCTATAACGAAGGATGCATAGCACTAATTGTACTCATTATCATCGCTGCGCCTCGAAAGAATAAGGATATCTACTGCAGGAAGTAGCAAGGAACAAGGAAAGAACTGAATTGACGGCACTCAAATTGCCTTCCACTATAAGGCTATACTGGTAACTATGACTATCCATTTAAGCGAATCAATTCAATGATGAAGGTTTGCACTATTTGAAGGCAAAAAGTTTCGAGGATTAGACTCTAGGCATCTGCTGTTCTGAGATGAAGTCAGCTTGGCACCATTTCCTCCACCGCCCCACTGCTCCAAGAGCTGCTGAGTCCAATGAGCAAACAGTTAACAGCAAATAGTATGTACAGTGGAACTCGCTTAGTACGTACTCGGCTTAAGACGTACTCTCGGATACTACGTACTGTTCTCTAATAACCGATTTTAATCCTATCTGATCTTTATGAATGATTCGGTTAATACGTACTCAGATAAGACATACCTCGGATATTACGTACCAATTTCCATTCCCAAGTTACTAAATTGTATGTATTTTAATTCGGATAGTACGTACTCTAGAGAAGTATCAGCAGAACTCAGTTATTATTTGGTTTAAGTGAGTAGGTGACAACTAAAATACTTTACTCACATAGTTAAGGGGAAAATTCCAAAAATACTCAAGTTTTTTAAAAATTTCCAAATATACTCAACAATACTCAACTAATTTGTAAATACACTCAAGTTTTTCCAAATATACTCAAGTTTTACCGGATTATTCCAAATATACTCAAGTTTTATTGGATTATTCCAAATATACTCAAGTTTTATTGGATTATTGAAACTAGTATGGAGATCCCAACCACAAAAAATATTTATTAATACAATCTGCTCGTCTACTCTACGCGCGTCCTTACGACTTGTGCTCGGGCCTACGGCCCTCGCTTGTATTTAAAGCATGTTCCTTTTCAAATTAAATATCGTTCTTGATTAGAGGCCGCTAGCTGTCTATTTATATCCGTTCATCCTAGCTACAGGTTTCTATAAGGACAGATTAAATAATTTGGATATTTATACAAATTTGAACAGAAAATTTTCTAGATATATAAGCTTGTCCGTGTATAATAATATACCAATTCCAAATATAAAATTAAATATCACTAAGAAACTGTACCAGTGGACCCTTAACTTTGTGATGTGGAGAAGTTATTGTATTGATTGATAATAATTTGATATCAAATAACACAATGGAATGTTATAAATGTATGGCTAGACAGACAGAACACAAATAACTGATTAGATGCCTGAATTTCCTCTCGACCAATTAGATTACAGTCTCAGTATTCCATAATGCACACTTAACATTTGACAGACACTAAAGCATTCAATTATATTAAAATAATTGGATGCTAGCTGCTAATCCATACTGGAACAACCCTCGAATTTAATTGGCTAAAGGTTTTGACACCTTTTGTGATGGAAGATATGAATATTTTTTAGATATTGAACTTGTTTGTACATACAGTATTCCCTACCCCACTGCCAAATTTTAGGTCTGTAGCTTTTACCAGTTCCTCAATCAATTCTGAACAAACACACAAACAAACGAACACAAAAACATTGTTATTTAATATATAAGATAGACTAAACATAGCCTTTCTAAACTTGAGTAGATCTGTGAATTTACTGAAAAGTTGAGTAGATTTGGAATTTTTTTAAAAAACTTGAGCAGAATTGGAATTATTCTGAAAAACTTGAGTAGATTCGGAAAGATCTAGTCATAGCCTACTCAATATATGGCCTGACAGTAGATGTACCAGGGATGCACAAGAAGATGGGAAATTTGAATGTTTTAATGTTTTCTATATTGAACTACTAAGTTCTTTATACGTCTCTAGGTCGTAAACAAACTGAGCCCTGCTAGCCCGTGATTAGTATTAGCTGTAATGAGAAGGGTGATTGGATTTTCATAATTTAATAGTAATAATAAACACAAACAGTACAATTTCTAATATTAATATACAGTGAATAAAACACAATTATTTGCTTTCTTTCCTCTCTCCTCTTTCTCTCTCTGGCTCTAGCAGTGACACACGACACACTTAACTACATAATAGAAATAAGAATAAACAGAGTAATACAAATACGTATGGTAAATACAAATAAGTAGACACACAATTAAGAGAATTTCTTAAATTTACGCTTTCTATACTTTTTGAAAGAACCAGCGAGTTATAATTCTTAACTTTGTTTGCAAGAAAGCAATTCGCTGCAGTAAAGACGAGCTTCGATAAGATGTTCCAACTAAACACACCTCAGCTAATACAAGTAGACTTCCAAATACTTGGATCACGATTATCGCTATCTTCCAAATACATCAACGTGAGTTCAACTAGTATTTTTCTAGAAGGTCCACTTACTAGCTTCGCCAACAGCTCTTTATTGTTTTCGATGGCACTAAAGGTCTTCCATATAACAAATATGGAATTTAAAACTGGCTCAGATGGATATTTAAGTCCGCCACGGTCCGTTAGCTGCAGAAGTTTATACTGAGAGACACTGAGAGTCCAGGTCTAAATCAAGGAGAAATTATTTATCAACTGTTAGCATATATAGACAGACATGACACGGTTTGTTTGTTTCAGGTACTGATGGACAGAATAGTCTGCAATAAAGGCTAATGACTGAAGCAACTGTGAACCACAATCAATTGTTGATAGATCATTAATCTCATCAAGAAATGGTTCCAAATTGAACTCACCATCAGTAGTGGAATACGCTATACGGACAAGAAAATGACTGAATAGATTGAAAGGAGTGTCTTGTTGGTCAGTATATATGTTTAATATGCTAGAAAGTTTAAGTCGACGCTCGGTTCAAGGATTTGAAGATAGGACAATACAAGCATGTCTAAAACTGGTGTATGTTTGTTTACTCAGTTTGCCAATTTTTTCTGGTAAAGTTTGCCAAGCATCTAACCAAAACTACACGAGTCAAAAATAGAAATCGCTCGTCATTAAAAGTCAAAGGTCTAGAAAAATCATCGTTCAAACGTATTCCTTTAAGAGAATACTTATCCACCGATCATCAGCGTTTGTATTAAAAAACCTCGCTACTTTCTACCGATTGTTTTTTTTATGTTTATAAAAAACATCATCGGTAGAAAGTAGCGAGGTTTTTTAATACAAACGCCGATGATCGGTGGATAAGTATTCTCTTCCTTTAAATGGTGTGTTAACGTTGAATAATTTCCAAACAGTAAGAAGGGTATCAACAAGCTCAGGAGTATTCTTTCTATATTCTGGATAACGCAATTCGTTCTGGATAGTTAGCGCAGATATTGTTAATTCGTTAACGACTTTTAAAACCAGTTTGACATTTTGACGCTCATTGCTAGACGGAAAACAGGACTCCATACTCAAATGAGGAGCTAACTTGGATAAACTTGTTCTTTCTGAATTATATAATTGACATACATCTTCAAAGGATGCACAACCGAACTTAAGGAACCACACCAACCAACTATTAAGTAAACAAATCAAGGTTAACTTATCTTTCAAGTCCTGTGGAGAGTTACCACAAACTTCTCTTTCTCTTGACTCTCGGATCTCAAGCTGAGTTGTAGTGTTTGGTTCATCAATTCGTCCTCTTTTGCATCGTATGAGAAGCGATTCTGTTTGGTAGGTTTAGTTGAGTAATATACCGGGCAGCGAGTTAGTAAACTTGGTACAGCGCCTTCCTTCAGCTTTGGCTCGCCCGCGGTACTTCAGTAAAAGTAGCATCTCCTCTTGGGACTTGGAAAGTGTAGTCTATGTCTTCTTTCTGAAAATGGTTGATACATACATAGACCACCTTCAGGTCACCGATATCCTCGCGACGAAGAGCGCATGTCCAACCATGATTCAGGATTGGTGGATTTTGAGGCATCTTGAACACAGGAACATGGTCATGTGGGTTGTAATTGCTCTTGCAACCGGGTACAGAACACGAGTTAGGCATGAATAGAAGCTAATATGAATAAAATACCAAAGCGAAGTTAAAAGGATGAGATTTTACGTCAATAGAAGAGTTTTGAATAAAATCTGATCAATAATTGTATATATTTCAAGTATATTTCTAATTAATGTGGTTGATTATGATTATTATTTTAGATATTAAATATTGTGGTTGGATAAATATTACCATCTTCTCCTTCATCCTTGGTCCACATTTTCTAGGTTACTGTCAGGCCATATATAGAGTAGGCTATGATCTAGTTTTATATTTGAGTATCAGTAAAAAGTTGAGTATATTTGGAAATTAAAAAAAAAATTGAGTATTTTTGGAATTTTTCCTATAGTTAAGTATGTTATATACTGTACTTGTATAACATATATCGTATTCATATGATTGAATAAGTCAGTATTTCGACTTGTGAATTATTAACACGGTTAAGACATACCTCGGTTAGTACGTACTTTCTTTGTCTCCCAGTTTGTCTCCAAGTCTTAACCGAGTTATACTGTAGTACAACGGCTGCTTCTCTATGACTAGCTTCGGCCACCAGGATGCCTCCGTACAGGGCTGGATCCCCAGCTTCAGGATTCAAGGCCAGGTACGATCATACGTCACGTTCGAGAACATGATTACGTACTATTATTTTGCAGGTATTTCACCGGATTGGCAGCCTTCTTCCACCTGAGGAAGCTCAACAAAGTTTCTGCAGGTCTACCTTTCGGAAACCTTCGCTGAGCTGGCTTCAGTTAGGAGCGGACGAGGCCTCAGTCAAGAGATCATCAGAAACCTCACCGATTGTTTGCACCACAAAAACCACTATGTTCGTGAGCTCAAGACGGCAAAGCAAATAATCGAGGAGGGAAACATCGAAGATCGTGATCCGAGAGGACAGACGCCCCGGAACATAGGCGTCGTGACCCGCCCGGAAATGTCCGGACAACCCGGCCTCGGAAGTGTTGCCCCTATGCTACTAATACTCTACGCGGATTTTACCCAGAGTTTTTTCGGAATTCTTTTGAATTCACGACGCCTATGCTCCAGGGCGAACACGAGCGACGCTACAATCACAGAAGGCTGCAGAAGTGTCAATCCTCATGGCTAATGAGCCAACAGAGAACAGAGATATCGTTATTCGCCTCAAGGATGGCCACCTCAAACGTATCTCCAGCTGCACCCAGGATACGACCCGCTGCAATACCCGCTGCTGTTCCCATATGGCACTGATGGCTACCACATCTACATGCAGGGGAGAAACGGGCGTAAGTAGCACAGCAGCAGTATTACTGCCTACACATGATGGTCAGGGACGGCAACTACCTGCTACAGGGTGCCCGTCTCTTCCAGCAGAACTTGGTCGATGCCTGCTGCAAGATCGCGAGCAGCAGACCCTCAGGACGGAAGCTAACGAGGCTCCGAGACAGCCTGCTGGCAGCAGACGGAGATTATGGCCAAGTCGGCCAGAGGGTGGTGCTCCCAGCTACACACACAGGTGGGCCGAGGTACATGCATGGGAACAGTGCGATGCCATGGCATATGTCCGACGCATGGGAGGGCTGACTTATTCATCACAATGACATGCAATCACAAGTGTGGCCCGAAATTGTGGATAACCTGCTGCCAAGCCAGGAGACAAGGGCCGGACTTAAGGCGGGGGGGCAAACAGGGAATTTTCCCCGAGGCCAATATATTCAAATTAGTGCATAATAACGTAATTTCAGGGCCCCACAGATTGATTGCCCCGGGGTCCCACAGATATAAATCCGGCCCTGAAGGATCACAGACAGGTTACAATTAGATGTTTGGAGTTTTCGTCAGAAACTTAAATAAATGATATTCTTGTTTAAGAATGACGCAATGGCAAACTCCGGACATGGCTGTACTCAATTGAGTACCAGAAACGTGGGCTCCCTCATGCTCACATCCTCACCTGGCTGGATCCGGAGGATAAGATTAGGTATATTCATAAAGCAAATCATTAAAAAAATAAAGGTTGTACAACCTTTGGGAGGTTATCTTTATATGCAATTTCAATGCAGGCCTGAAGAAATTGACCTGGTCATCTCTGCGGTGATCCCCCACATGACGCTCCACAAACTGGTCCTCTCTCATATGATCACGGTCCATGCGGCACTCTGAACAAGAACTCTCCCTGCATGGTAGACGGTCAGTGCACCAAGGGTTCCCCAATCAGTTCCTCCAATGCACAGAGCAAGGAACCGACAGCTGCCCAATATACCTCCGCCGCAAGCCAGATGACGGCCGCACCACAGGCACTATAAATATGCGCCAGTATGTCCAGCAGGTAGACAGGAGGTCACCAACCAGTGGTAGTGCCATACAATCCCTTCATGCTGCGTCAGTTCAACTGTCACATCAGCGTAGAGATCTGCAGCAGTATCAAAAGCATCTAGTCCGTACTGAAATACGTACGAAGGAAACGGGCCCAGCGGTGTTCGAACTGCAGCACACAGAGCAGGGAGATACCAAGAGCAGCCACACCAGCTCAGGGCAGCGGACGAGATCGCCCAGTTCCAGAATGCCAGGTATGTGGCAGCAGCGAAGCAGCCTGGCGCATCCTCTAACACACCACTCACGAGCACTTCTCGCCTGTGGTTGACCTCAGGGATTTATCCAGGAGCGCGCCATACGCCTAAAGGCGTATAAATTGGGAAGAGCTTTCGTTTAGGAGCGCGAAAACTACCGAAAGTCCCCATAGAGTTATACAAAACTAACCTTTTAGGCGTACCAAATTCATACTCTAGTGACCTTAGGACAGTTAGGAGTGTTCAATTCTAGACCTGTATAATACCCTGGTTGGCCTGGCAGTCACCTGGAGAACGGCCAAAGGGTGATGTTCTCCGAAACCAACGTCCTGGAGAGAGAGAGCACAAGGCCCACTCCCAACAGCTATCCTGACAGCCTTCTTTGAACTCTGCACCAAAGACAGCTTTGCAAATAGCTTAAATATCCCGAGTTTCCCCGAGCACTGTTGCGTCGGATTTTAACTCGTTACTATAGCAGTAACATGGATACTGTTCTGTTCCCGAGTTTTCCGAGTACTACACCTGGAACAAGGGCACCAAGAAGTGGGAGCTACGCAAGAGGATCAAGGTGACGACATCCGGAGGGTTCATGCCATTGGTATAATCTATACTATCAGTCTCAGAGCTTGAGATTGCTGCTACCTGCGGCTTTGTTCAACGAGGTGCCCGGTCCCACTTCTTTCCAGGACCTCAGAACAGTCAACAACAACATCTACAACACATTTCGGGAAGCCTGTCTGGTCAGAGGACTCTGGAAACGACCAACACCTGAGCCTGGCAATGGAGGAGGCCACTGTCACCCAGTCTCCTGCCAACCTATGGAGCCGCTTAGCCATCATCCTCTCCACATGCAGCCCAGCAATCCTGAGAAATGTGGAACCTCTTCACGGACAGCTCTCTGAGGACTTCTCCACCAGCACAGGCACTGTGTTAACAACCAAGAGGCCAACTGCAATAATGAAATATGCAGCCAGTTATGTGAGCATCATTTGATCACGATGGACATATTCTTGATCTTCTTAACCTTTTAGGCGCTCTGATCACTGGAGTACAAGGTGGCTTAAATGGGTGATCAGTCACTGCCAGTTTTTGGCCTACCTGGCCCTGAGAGAGTAGGCAATGGCCACCATACAGGAAAGTACCATAGAGACGAGGACTACGACCAAGAGGAGACACCAACACCAACACCAACACCAACACCAACAACAACAACAACAACAACAACGGGCCTATCCTCTCCACCTCCTCGCGGTGCCCTGTGGATACACTAAGGAGAGGAACTCAGCACCAGTCGCTGCTCCTCAAAGAGGATTCTGGACTGGGCGCGACCACACTTCAGAAAACCCGAGTTTTCGGAGGGCAGTGGAGGAGATCCAGCCTACCTCCACTGCCTGCTAATCAACAGGCTGGGAACATAGAAACTAATCCAGGGCCTGCCTGCACAGGCTGCAAAACAGGAGTGAGGACAACACAAAGTCCAATAACATGTGCACTATGCCACAGAGACTTCCATAACACATGCCCCAGGATATCAAGGATACAGCAACAAAAGCATCGGAGTGGCAGATAAAGTGGAAATGTCAAAACTGTACACAATCGTCAAGCTCTATAAGCCATCCAACAGAGACCCACCCAGCATCAGGAGCGGAAACATGCTGTGTATGTAACAAGAAAACCCGAAAGGTGAGGCAGCCGATGAGATGCCAAAGCACTTGTCATAAACAATGCAGCAAGACCACTTGGGAAAAACAACAAATGCACTGGGATAACAACAGCTGGCGCTGTCCTGGATGTTTCGCCAAGCAACGACTAAAGAATAGCAAAGAAAGGGACACAAGTGGCGAACATTGCGAGCGCGCGAACAAGTGAGGACAAAATAATTGGGGTATGTAAACCCGTACTCAACCTCATCCAATGAGACTGCGTCTAAACCAATATGGTAGTCCAGGTAAATATCAGATATGATCAGACAGCGGAACAGATTAGGAGAAAGATGAAGAAGCCAGGCATGAGTGTATATTGTACTGCAACAAGGTGAACGAGTTGATCAAAGAAACAAGGTAAAGATTATGGAGGGAACATGTCGAGGAAATGGACCCATTGAGTAAAATACAAAAACGTGGAAATTCATTCAAGCCCTGGATGAAAAAATCAAGAGGCAACAAGAATTCCAGAAAAATAATGTGTCACAACAACATAGAAAGAATTAAAGACAGGAGCAAAGCCAACGCATTCATCGCCCATTACGCAGTAATTAGCTCTTTGAAAGAGAACAGAGATGACAGATTTCTACACAAAGACAACTGCAAATTCCTGCGCACCCTAACAGTTGAGGGGATCGAAAGCCACGAATTCATAGGAACTGAATTGGATGGAACAAGCTGTTAGCAAACAAAAAGTTACCAAGGCAGACGGTCCTGATGAGATAGCTCAGAGATTTATCACATTCCTCCCCACAAGAGCACGAGAAAGATTATTGATGACATCAACTCCTCCTGGAACCAGGGAGACACACCAACATCTTGGAGGAGAGCAACCATCATTCGATTCATTCCTACACTAGAGAAGAATAAGGATACTGACAAGATAGAGTCATATAGAGTCATATAGACCTGTCAGCTTAATATCATGTCTGGGAAAAGTGATGGAGAGGATGCTGGTCAAGAGATTTATGCACATTATGGTGAAGAACGGCAAACTAAATCCGAACCTGGCAGGCTTCAGACCGCTACACTCCACAGAAGACCAAACCATCAGATTGTCACAACTGGTACACAGTGGCTTTCAAAATACTACACCATCTGGGAGAACTGTCCTGGCACTACTGGACTTAAGCATGGCTTTCGACTAGGTTTGGAGATCTGACTTGATTAACAAGCTAATAAAGCTAAGAATCCCGAAAAGGATGACAACCTGGATAAGAGGGTTCCTCAGAGACCGGAAAGCTTATGTGAGAGTCGGCAATAGCTTAAGCAAGTCAAGGAAATTTGCCCAAGGAGTACAGCAGTACTCAGCCCACTACTATTTATCGTATTTATAAACGACTTTACAGAAAGCATAGTCGGAAATGGAGGCATACACGTCAGTATGTTCGCAGACGACATCGCGTGCTGGGCCACACACACAGAGACAAAACAGTAGCCACCAGTAAGGTACAGCATGCAATAGACAAGGTGGCAGAATGGAGCATTAGATGGAAAATGTAACTATACCCTGACAAATGCGAAAGCATACTTCTTACCTAGGATCCGGGAGAGTTCCGATGGAAGAAGAATCTCCAGATTAATGGCAAATGCCTAACCCTACCTTCTCGGAGTGACCTACGACAGGTCACTAACCTTCACTGAACATACAAAGAGAGTCACATAAGAGATTAATAGAAGAAACTGCATTTTTAGTTAGCTATCCGGCACTGACTGGGGGTGGAAACCTGCCGAACTCAGGACGGTGTACCAGACAATGTGCAGGTCGATCATCGGATATTGTAGTTCTGCGTGGCAGCCTTGGCTCTCTGAAAATAACAGCAACAAACTAGAAAGAGCACAGAGGGACGCTGCTCGAGAATGTCAGGACTTCTACTGACTACACCGGTAGAAGCGTTACAAATCGAGGCAGACCTCACATCGCTGGAGACACTCGGGATAAGAGCTCAAGCAATTGCCTGGGAGAAATCCGTGAGATTAAGCGCGAACAACCCAAGGAGACACTTGACGGAAAATATTCCTAGAAACAGATTAAGAAAGAAGGCCGGGTGGGCAAACGACAGCAGAGAACTCACAAAGGAAAGGAACATCAATGAATGCAACAAGGAGGAATTAATGCTAGCAATAACTCATCCACCTTGGCTTACAGACTCCAACCTCGCCAACGTTAACATCAACACCGATTTCGTATCGAGAGAAACCCAGAGCTACAGGGAGCGGAGCACCGAGATTGAGAATAGTCACTTCCCATTAGACTATCCATGGCCTACTTAATATACGGCTAAATATGTTTCCGAGAAGGCCATGAAACGAGAAGGCCTATTTCTAATTTTAATTCTAAGCTAGACTATGCCTCATATTGTTAATATTTGCCTTGTATATGGGGTAATCAATCATCGCGAGTCCAATGGAACCACTTTTGAGAATCTGTGATTTGTGGTTAAGCTGTTTAGGCACCATTTAATGACTCGCCATGATTGATTACCCCATATACAATGCAAACTATAACAATAGGAGGCATAGTTTAGCTTAGAGTGAAATTAGAAACTGGCCTTCTCGTTTCATGGCATTCTCGTTTCATGGATCCATTAGGAGAGACAGCTCCTCAGTGATCTGAAATGGCAACCGGGAGGAAGTGACAGTGCTAAAAGGTCCCGCTGGACAAGTAACTATACCTTTACAAGCAGAGTTTGACGCTCTATGACTGGCGCTGGAGTGGCTGAAAGGCAGAGCCAGGACCCGAGTGCTGATACTAACAGACAGCAAGGGTATGCTAAAAACATTGCCAAGGGTTCTCTCAACTCAACATCATGCTCTCAGAGGGTTCATAACCTACTCCAACAAACTGAAGGCCATCTCTACCTGCAGTGGATACCGGGACACACAGGAATTAAAGACAACGAGAGGGCACATGTGGCAGCGATAGAAGCAAGTGAACTTCCACTGGAAGAAGTATCCAGGGCCGCATTAAGGGGGGTGCTATGGGTGCTGCAGCACCAGGGCCCAGGGCCTGAGGGGGCCCACTAGGGGCCCCGCGTAGCGGGCTTCTAGAGAATTCTCCCCTGAAAATTCGCAAATAGAAAAATATTAGGGCCCGGAGGTTGCACTTTGCTATATTACATACTGGATTATACTATACCAGGCAGGAATGTCTGGTCATGCTAACCCTTATGAGCATAGAGCACGAGATGTTGCGCAAGCTTGATTTGAATGCTGTGGGGTTGGTGGGATGTAAGACATATAGGGGCCCTGGAATTTTGGACAGCACCAGGGCCCAGACGACCCTTAATGCGGCCCTGGAAGTACAAGTCCCTTCCTAAGCGTGAGTAACCTCATCACCAAGAAGATGGTACACCCGATATATGTCACCGATCCTACAGGGAGTATACAGAACAAGAATAGACCGAAGGACTGAAAGGACATGGACAAATAGGGAATCGACTACCATTAGACAACTCAGAAGAAAAACAGGCAATAGAATAGACAAATGATTGATTGGTTAAAGGAATTTATTTTCAATCAATCAAATTGCAGCCTGAGAAAATCTTTCTATTATGCACAGTAATTGATGAAGTCTGCTAATTCATACTAACAAACCCTCGAATTTAATTGGTTAACATATTTTGTCACCTTTAAATGTGTTAATTCTCTTCAAAAACCAATAGATCGTTGTCACAGCACAAAATTACCCCTGTGTACAAATTTTAAGCTTTCTAGGACTCGTAGTCTTTCAAATTAATTCTGGACAAACACACACACACTGACACACACAAACACACACACACAAGAATTGCGCTTTTAATATACGAGCCCTTCGGTCTCGGTCGCTTTGCGACTGTTCGGCGCTTCACGCCTGAATTGACGGCCGCTGCGCGGCCTATCTCTGCCTTGAAACTAATCATAAATAATTATACATCTCTGTGGTGTATGTATACTATTAAAACACAAGGCTGGGTGTATATGTGTATGTATATATTCAGTGGCGGCGGAAGCTAATAAAAACTAGGGGGGCTAACCTGTGTAACTATGTCCACCTTCAAAAAGGAGAACGAAATATTTGGGCGACATATATACTCTATGACTTTTTGAGTATTGTAAATTTTACGATTGGCCACAAAATCACAATTAGTATTCGAAATAAGTATTTGCTACATTAAGTATATCAATGTATTTACCATTGTTTGAATAATAAATACTAGCCAAGTGACCCGTCGCCTTGCGACGAATTAGTCGGACAGTTGGGATGCGACCCCAATTATAGCCTCTTACAATGCTACGGGTTGCAGCTTGGCTGTTAAATACTTCCCGATATACAATATTAGTCGCATAGAGCCATTCCCGAGCTTTCTAACAAAACTGTATTGCACTCTTCCCTGCATATCCCTTCCTCCATGCTTCTGCCATCAGCGATAGTTTCTATGCTTCCTGGTTTATGACGAAAAGGATTGCCACGGATCACCAACGCGGAATCCAACAACGTTAATGTAAGCTCTCGAGGGGCAACCATGCATTTTGGAATCTGCATTCGTTTTGCCTTGCAGGCTTATTACATTGCAGGATTCAGGATTGTTATCAATCCGGCCGGCAACGGTGTGTGGGTGAACTGTCTGACTGGATTACGTTGCATGATGTAGTAAATGATTAAGTAAATTTAACAAATTGATTTATTTCAGGCACCGAAATTGGTAGTACACAATAGGATTAATATCCCAGTTAGCAGAAACCAATAGGATTTGTATCCCAGTTAGTAGTATCCAATAGGATTAATATCCCAGTTAGCAGTAACCAATAGGATTTGTATCCCAGTTAGTAGTATCCAATAGGATTAATATCCCAGTTAGAAGTAGCCAATAGGATTAGACCTTTAACAATAGGCTTATATATGCACATTAGTACATAAACACAAAATGCTGTGTAATTCTGGAACTAACACCTTTTAGTGGAACCCATTATATTTCCCGAGGTCTCGCTTGGAAGAGCTTTCGATTGATATTTATTTCGTAAAGATCGGGTAATGTAGCAAAGTGTTACAGGGGCGGACGGACGGACGGACCGAGCTTTCTTAATAATATAGATTCCAAGATCATAGCGAGGACTGACATTTCATTGTCATATTATAGTTTCACTAGCCGGGTGCCCGCGCTTCGCCGCGGTATTCAAATTCACGGGATGTCTTATAATGAGTTTATGATTTGAAATATGACGGATATCTAATATTACGGATGTGTAATATGACGGATGTGAAATGTGAAATATGACGGATATAACATAAGTTAACAATATTGTAAACAGTTGTATTAATATTACGGGGACCATAGGAATGAGACTATTGAGTATTGACAACTCATTGCAAGCTGAAATTTTAATGGTAAAATCATGTCAGCTATAGCAAGGGGCATTCAATTGTTGTTTTCTTTCATACACAATTAACCCATTGAATTATAGACCAATTAAACTCGAGTTAGAATAATGTGAAAACTCTGCAATCTGATAGGTCAAGGTCGGTACCCTCGTAAGTGTGATAAATATGCATATGGTAAATTGAAAATTATGCATTACATTGACTTTAAAATATCATATTTGGATTCCTCATACACTGAAATCTAGATTGCACGTTTGAAATGTTTTACTAGCAGCACTGTGAACTTTTGATAATTCCCATAGAAATGTATGGGAAGGTGCCAAAAAAACAACATCAACAAATACTACAAAATTGAATATCAAGTGGCTGGTGACACTCAGTGACGTAGCTAAGGTTTCGGGGGCCCGGTTCAAACGCATTTTGACGAAGTATGACTGAAGTATATCTGATGTCTGCATATGGATAATTTTGGAACCTTTCAGCATACCTGCCAACCCTACAGGGATTCCCTGTACAGTATATAATTCAATGCTTTCTCATTTCCAAAGTGATAATTTTTCCATATAAGTGTATAGAAATTCCCAGGACGAGCGAGCGCAGCGAGCGAGAACATTTTTGGGAGGTGTACATTGATTTAACCAATGATAGGGAAAAATTGGAGCCCTGTACAGGAATATGACTCAAATAGGTTGACAGATCATAGAATTGTAACACATTTGTTCAGATTAGCGAAGCTACCGAAGGTTCACTAAATACTTGAGATGTAACTTTGTGTAATCGGATTATCTAATACACATAGATACGATAATAACGCTCTTATATTGAGTAATAATGTAATAAGAATTGAGTGCTGAGGTTAAAAGTTTTGTCTTGGATATTTGTTAGAATAGATAAATAAGGATTTTAAATGAATATATTATTAACATGGAAATTCGAAAATATTAATTTGAATTAAATCTGACAATATTCAGAAAAAATTAGAGATTATTAAAATCGGTATACAGTGGAACCTCTTTTAAACGAACACCAACGGACTGAAATTTGTTCGCTATATCCGGAGTTCGAATTAATAGGGGTAATACCCATTGAATAGCTATTGTAGGGACCTGATTTTGTGGAACTTTTGTTCGTCTTATCCGGGAATTCGTATTAAATGTGTTCGACTAACGAGGTTCTACTGTATATCGAATTCTATGTATAATTGAATTAAACAGGGGGTAAAAGAAATTAATTTATTCACCAACAGAAATGAAAATAGATAATACATTTCTATATCTATAGAGTGTATATATACAATACACTGGAATATAGTAAATCATAAGTAGAAAAACAAGTTGGGAAGATGAATACTCATAACATTAGGTATCTCACAACAGTTTCACTTCAACAGAGAATAGCTCTGCTGTTTGCTGGAGTAGCTGTAGCGGGCTGGGATCGGGGAGAGAGAGCTCAGGCTTGTCTAGCGTGAGTAGGCGTAGATACGGGAGTGTGTGGATAAGCATGAAAATAGGCTCACACGAGTCGGAAGTTAGTTCGCAACCATAGATCGTTAAGCTACGAATAGCTGGGTGTTTATACAGACTCTTGCACAGTTCCATTAGTCCTGTGTCCTGCAAGGAGATAGCAAAGAGACTCAATTCCACAAGAGACTGAAGATAGGGGATAGCAGTGTCCCAGCAGCTGATATCATCTGAGGTGAATGGAATAGCAAATAGCTTTAGTGATACCAGATTACAACAGGATTGAATTGGGGAAAAGATGCTGGTACAGCTGTTCAATCCGACTGATGGTAAATGTTGTAAGCATATTTCCATCAATGAAGTGGTATTATTAGCAATTAGGTTTATGAGAAGGTCTTGATAATTCTCCCTAAGAGGAGGCTTAACAGTTGTTAATAGCGCTAGAGAACTGAGACTGTAGTTAGTCTGTAGGTTAGGAAGGACAGCGTAGGGATCCTTATTGTACCATTCTAACTCTTCCAGGGAGGAGAGGCCTGATAGTATGTCTGTTGTCTCTGGCAGGTATGATTTAGAATCCCATATGTACAGCCCCTTAATAGCTCTGTTGTTGGATATCAGTGGCAGCAGAATAGACCAATCAGAATCATCTGATTTGGGGAAATAGAATAGATTCTCAATGCTAGCAAACTGATTGGTCAAATGTGTCAGCATTTCATTGGATATTGCGGATTTGTGTAAACTAATGCTTCCAGTCAATGTATTGCTTGTTGTTAGGAAGAGAGGATTGGAATGCAGACTCTCTGTTAGATCACACTCATGGAGGCTAATACTGATCTTATAGTTAATTGGTGTATCAGCAGAGAATAGGAGGCTCGTATACGATTGGATTGTCTCTGTATCTGTTCCATAAAATGCAATGGCTAGGTAGTGTAGGCTGCAGGAGGAGAGCTGATGCAGTAGTAGACTGAACTGGTTAGGATTAATTAGAGATGTCTGAATATATAGGATTTCTAATTGGCAGAAGTAATTCAGTGACTGCAGAAAACAATGACATTCATTTGGTGCGATGGATCTATCGAAAATGAAGTTCACATGTTCTGGCAACAGAGCAATAAAATATTCGAAATACTCTTTCATTGAGCGAGAGTTAGTTTCCACTATTAGTGTGCAAATGAGTAGATAGACCTGAGTAAATTGACTCCAGTCAGAGACACCGATTATATTGGTTAAGTATCCGAGTTGATGTACCATAGGTATACCGATTAGTGGCATTGTATCTGGTATAATATTGCCGCAGATAATGGGCACGAGACAGGCAGCTCTATCCGATAGCAGACCGCATAGGAACCTCACTACCATCCTATACATTGCGAACACCTCCTCACTACTCACGATGAATCGAACTATTATGCATTCAACTGTCCATGTCTTGTTGCTGAGATGCACTGCAGCAATGTACTCTTGCAGTGTCAAGTGAGCAAAGGTCCAAACATTCACTTTCTGGCCTAGCTTTAGAACCTTCACTTGTACCTGCATAATGCCTAGTCGCTCAGTCTTGTGGTCTCGGGAGTCTACGCGAATCGACACATCCTCTTCTCTGCAGCTGAGCTCCCTGTGGAATATTCCTTCGTAGGCTTCCTTTCCTATGCAGTCTATGCAGGCTAGGATGGATGGATGGAATTGTGCCATGCGCTCTACCCGCGTTAATCGCTTCAGTCCCATGCGATGCAATTGCCGCCTTATTATGTACACAATCAGTGCGGAGTAGAGTTGTGTAAGTGTCTGAGATAGAATGTCGTTTGTGGCGTTAAATAGCGACGAGAAGAGACTAGCGTTAACTGGCACTAGTGACAACTGATTAATTTCATCGTGTCGGAAGAACAGCTCCTTTGTGTCTCTCAGTTTATCAACCGTGCTAATCCTCTTCTCAAAGTAGCTGTCTCTGTCTGGGGGAGAGAACCCCAGCACCTGGAAGCTGGAGTCCACGCTCAAGGCCTGACCGTGTTCCTCTCTGATGTCATTCCACGCGCCGGGCCTGCTGGTCACAAGTAGCGTTGCGCGGTTAAGGACACGTTTCTGCAGCAGGAAGTACAGCAGTGTCGTTTTGAATGGAACATCCTTGATGAATTCGTCCACTCCATCAATGATTATTAGGACACCTTCTCCTCCTGTCTTAGTCAGATGTTTCGCTAGGGATTTCGACCATTTGATGCCCATTGGCATTGCATATGAAAACCATTTCTGGATGAATTCTTGGTCGATTTCCTTCTCGGCGTCTTGTCTAGATTTCTCCATGCCGTGCCACTCCTCACTGCGACACTGTATCGATATGACGTAACTGAAATTAGTGTGGGTGGCATTTCCATACTGGAGGGCTAGGTATTTGCACAGGAATGTTTTGCCAGAACCAGGATTCCCTATCAGGCAAAATACTTTGGGTTCAGTCGGATCATGCTGGGAAATAATGGCAATGAAATCAACCACTTTCAAAGCCTTTTCTTTTTGGTTCATGGACCTTAGGAAAGCAATTTCGTTTAGGCTGGTCTCTTCATTTTCCTTAACTCTCATTATTTCCTCTTCCACAATGGTTAGAGGTGTATAGACGGATTCCAATTTGGTGCTTTCCTCATCATCAAAGTGTATGTACACATTTGCATTTTGCTGGACGGTATACTCCCTCAGTCTCTTAACCCAGTTTGTTTTAAACTCTTTTTCATCTGTTTCCAGTTCATTCAGTAATTTGCTCTCAAATTCAGCTTTTTTCATTCTATGGAACACTGGGGCGTATTGTTGAATTTTCTCAACAACATCATGCCGTTCTATTGCCACCATCATATTGCACAGGTCCTCTAGATTAGGGGTTATGAGCCCTTTCTCTATGGACAGTTGAAATGCAGTCTCGAAGTCGATTTTATTTGGTACTCTTTCGGATAGTCCTGTGTCAACGATAAGTTTCCACTCTTTGGATTCAACTTCCGTTCTTAGCAGGTTTACAAATGATTCGGGGGACAAAGCTGGTCCCATTACCTGCGTTTGTTTGGCCGAGATGATATTTAACCAGGAAAGCCCCTCTGCATATGGTTTCAGTTCGGGTCTTTCTATGGTGCCTAGTGCGTCGAGAAACATTTTGGGTTCAAACTGAAACTGACCATATTTCAAAGAAAATAGGAATTCCAAAGGGTCAGTTCCGGTTCTTTCGATTATAGCGGATGGAATCGCGAGCAAGGTCTGTAACATTTTGATATTTTGCGGCGTTAACTCGGAGGCTATCTTTTTCATTGTTTTGGTCTCATTCACGTTAATTTGTGCCATTTTCCTGTAAATGCAATTTGATTAATATTCAACATTTTACAATGCAGTTATTTTAATAACATCTATGAAGCTACTTTTATGATGCTAGACCAATTTTTATATGCATCATGTCGAAAATATTTACACAGGATATTTTCTAATTTACAATTATTTGTGTGACTATCATGAATTACATTATTCAATTATTACTGATGCACTTTGAATTTTACTCTGGAAACTGATATAAACAGTTGTGTTAGTGTGCATTACAATAAAATTTGAATTGTGAGTTAACGACAAGAGATTCCACTGGATCCCCAAGTTTCCAAACCGCTCAATATAGGTACTTTAACGCATATGATTCACCAATTAGACTCAATCGTGACCTACGTTATAATAAGGCCTGTTCACTAGTGTTAAATTTTGGACCATGGATGTCGTTTAAGTCCATTGATTCTTTTTAGAATAAATGTTATAGTCAGAGATAATTAACCAAGTAGTAATCCAGAAGAAGTAAAATATTATTGGGCTTAATACCAAGCACATTTGAGGTAAATGAATGTTGCAATAGTACAAAATATTAAAGAAAACATTAAAGTGAATATAAGTTTTTAGCAAATAAACATTTGAAGAACAATAACAACTAATTGGGTTTAACTTTCTTTATTTTTCGAGAATTTTCGACATTAACCGACTGCAAAGGTTGCAAGGCATTCATATTTTTTGTTCTAGATTTCTACTTGGTTAATTATCTCTGACTATAACATTTATTGTAAAAGAATCAATGGACTTAAACGACATCCATGGTCCAAAATGTAACACTAGTGAACAGGCCTTTTTTTAACGTAGGTCACGACTCAATCAATTTTTATCACATATTTCCCTATTTTGAGTCAAACGTTGGCTTCAGGCGACTATTCTTTGTGCCTTTTTTATACACTCAATTGATTTTAGTAAATCGTAACGTAATTACTAGTTAGTGATAAATGCAAATGATAATTTGAAGATGGACTAAATATATTTCTGACCCTGTCCATTCACTCATTTGGCCAGCCCATCCATGATACGAGGATACGAATCCCGGTAGAAACATGAATTTTCAGAAGAACTCAGAGTCAGACCAGAGGCACATCTATACACAGTCTCCGCACCACAAAGTTACCAATAGTAACGCAACTTTGTGTTCCAACCAACGGAGAAAAGCTTTGCCAAGATAGTTCAGTTTGTGAGACACCACGTCGAACAGAAAGAAGCCTCACTCGACTGTTCAATGTTTCGGCTAACACTCGCGATTAGGGAATCAAAAGGATTCAGTAGAGGCATGTGTAAACGCGCAGATGAAAATATCCGAGCCTTGCCAATTCGGGGATAGCATTCAAAAGATATAGTGGAAATGGTTCAAAAGACAAAAACCGGATATAGTTAGAATACCAAAATAAGAAATAGTTGGAATTTACTGTTGCTAAACCATGGATATGACAAAAACGACTTTGAATCCGGAATCAAACAATAATAAAATGAAAGTGCTACTATTTCCCATTTTGGTTCGAAATTTTCCAATCAAAGATTCGAACTATTTCCGCATTACCACCTTCAGGATATACAACGCGATCGCCTGATTAATGCGATAAAAGATGTCCAGAAAAAATACGATGACTGTCTGTGGAAAATGATGCTCATACGATGGAGGCAGGAGAAAGAAACGCTAAAATTCACTGAGGCAATCAACTTATTCAATCCACACATCAACCTCTTCTTTGATGGAGGGGCGATCTGGGACCTCAGAAGTCGACATTCTTCTTACATACAGGGCTCCAGACATTCACCGCCAAAGGTTCCCTTACACCCTTGGGTATGACTTCTGCACGGATATACGGTGATTACTCAAGTACAAAGTGTTTCGAATACTAGTAGATGTCATTCAAAATGGATGGAAGTTGCAGTAATTACATCAAAAACCACACAATCGACACTTGGAAAGTTTCGGATAATTATTCCACTCATGTGCCTCCGGATAACTTAATGTACATAATGGGAAAGCATTACAAGCACAGTATTGTGGACATTTAAAGAACGAAACTACATTGGGAAAATCGGGCAGTGCAATATCACTCCTATTCTAACGGCCAAGTTAAAAGTTAGTACGACATTCATAGAGGCCATTAAGAAAGCAAATACAGGTTCCATAGAGACAATAGTTTCCAAATTGACTTTAACTACAGTACTAAGCCTCACAACTCGACAGGGATATCAAACGAGGTGCTCATGATGGACAGGAAGCTCAAGTTACTTTTAAGCTTCTCTCGGGTACGAGTCAAGTGGCTAACAAACGAGAAGTTCCAAAGGAGGACATGACAAAATGGATTGGATAATTTTGGGATATTTCTCCCCATACAAATTTGTTCGCTAGTCTTGTACGCGACAGATGGGTTTCCCAGTCATTATAAGTTAGGTTAAAGAATTTCCGATGGTACGCCCACTATAGATCATCTACAGTTTCAAGGAATACAAGAGGGACTCTCGTTTGACTGTTTCCACCCCACATGAATTCGTATAACCAAATCCTGACCCAATGGCGAACCGGTGAGGGGAGATTCAAATGGAAAAGCTGACGCAACCCTTGCGTCAGTTCAACAGAACAAGCAAGCCTTCTGATCAGAAAAGTAGATTAGATCGTCCAACAACGTAGAGGGGATGGTTGTAATAAGTTATCACAAAGGATTTTATTTATGCTATTAGTTACTTGTTTTATATTTATGCTCTAGAGTCTAGACAATTAGGATTATGACTGTTTTAGATGAGCTATTGACTATTACATTATTTTCTGAAAGCATAGCAGCATGATTAACTACCATATGTTATGTTTACTAAGTTGTATTTCAGGAAAGAAGATTGATGTGTGCTACATCAATAATTCCTACACACAGAAGGAATCAGAATGGGAGAATGGAAACGTATTTCCCAGGAAGTTCCAAACAAATCTATGACAGAGAGTAGGACAGGAAAAGCAAGCAAATCCCTTGTGCCTGCTTCAACAGGAGAGCTGTTGATGGAGACCTGTGAGAGATAGACGCCTGAGAAAATTGGGTTTGCTTTCTTACTTTAGAGGAGAACCGCTATCCTGGACTATCTGTACTAAATACAACACCATCTGCGAATTAGGATTTAAACTCCAAGTTAATACCGAGCTAGTCGAATATGCGAACCTTCGGGAGAATATTGCTGAGTATTCGCAGAGATCAAAAATACTTGAGCTATCACATCAATGAAGAAACATGGATTCTACACCAGGAGTTCTCATCCAGTGAATCAGATCGCTCGGAGGGGATCACTGGATATGGACCGCGATTCATCACCGAAGATGCGTGCTTATGCCGAACTCAAAAGACTGTGCATATTATACGGACCTGTCCTTTTCTTCAAACTTGACGTATTCAACTTAAAAATTATTTTCTGGCAACGAGAGCAGTGTGGCATTATGTCTTTGTAGGAGACACGCGATATACAAGAGACTCAAGGATGAAGATTTAAGTGGAGATGAGATTGCCATCCCTATTTAGATGACATGTGAATGCATTCGGATAACGGTGATATTTCCCTTTGGTACAACACCAAATGCAGAGTGCATTAAAAAGGTAAACAACAACATACTGTTCGATCTGATAACTAGTTTTATTTCATTGGGTGGCTTACTTTCCTGGTCCGAACTATGATACTGAGGTTACTACTCAAGTATGGCTGCAAGAAGTCAACAATTCCCGATTCCCAGTGAATAGAAAGGCTAATTCCAATCTCACAACGCCAAATCCAGGATTGAAACAATTAAAGATGTAGCCTCCTACAACAAACGTACAGTTAAGAGTCACAGTTGTTTTTAAAAATGAACATTGGACAGAAGAATCCTATTTTCGTTGGTATTATCTTAACAAAGAGCGATTGGGAGCCAACGTAGGATCCAGATTAATGATAGGAAGCAAGGTTGCTCACATGATGAGTGTATGAAACTGAATTGCTAAGAGGACCCTACCGAATAGGGAGCCATGCAGACAGACTATACCAGAGGAGATACAATAGGGATAGGAGGCCTCCCCTCAGAAATAGAGACTAAGAGAGTATAATTATTCAAGGTAGCGTCGTTTAGCTCTTGCTCAATTTGAAATATATTAGTATGTGCGGAACTAGTTATTGCCATCCACTCCATTAGTATTTAGTTAGAATGAGCGTTAGATTATTTTCTCTATTTGTTTAGTTTAACTGTAAATTTAGCCCTTAGTTAAATATGTTAAATCTTGAATCAACATGTTGTTTACATACATTCGATAGTAGATTTAATCAATACGGGTATACGGTAGAACTCGGTTATAACGTGCCTGGAATAGTACCTACTTTTCCTTAGTATGTACTTCTATTTTTAACCAAACATCAGTATTTATTTATATGAGGGTAAACTCGGTTAGTATTATTCCCGAGGATACGTTATAACATAGTTCTGATGTATTAAATATTAATTGGAAATTTGAGCCCATTGTAACTGATAAAATTCGCAGGAAAATGCAATTATTGGTATCATTAGTTAGCTAACACATTATCATGGGAAATACATGTGAAATGTGTATCAAATATAATACCTGCCAACTTAGTCAAGACAAATCAATGGATGCCAAGAATTCCCTGGACACATTTCTACAGGCTCGAGGCTCTGAAATTTCGCTTGCTTGCTATACAGGCTCGATGTCATTATTAATGAACACATAATGAATGTATTTAGGAAGGCAATTAATTTAAAGAATATCTTTCAAATATGTTTCTATGGTGGAACATGTCCATGGGATTCCTGGAAAGTTCATTTGCAAAAACCAATATGTACGTATAACTATGCCACTGACAAATGGAGGAATTGAGTAAATACATGGACTACACGGTTGGCAGGTATAAATATATTCACAATATATACAATACAGTGGATACCTGGCTAAGAGAAATGTTCCAACTATAAACAGCATGTATGTATAGAGTATAATTAAACCGGATTTAAGAACATTAATGGATCTACAATACATTGATACAGTCGGGATAAGGTTTACTGTTACAAAACCGTCAGAATTAATTCAGAAAACCATGGTAAAGAAATTATTACCATATAATTTAAAATTAATTATAAAACTACTTACATCATGGCAGGAATCGGTTATCCGCTACCAATATCGGTTAGAGGTAGCAGATTGCATTAATCGGTTAATGGTATGTTAAATATTTAAAGTGTAATGCGTATTTCATGTAAAATATTAAAATTATCGAAATTTGTGAGAATATTATAAATTTACAAATAACTTATATAGAGCTCAGCTCTAGTAGAGTTCAGTTTTTCAGTATGTGTATTCAGGCACTGAGAAAGGTCAGTTTTTCCAGAGTTTGAAATTGATCTTTATAAAGTAAGCCTGGGCTTTTAGTAAGGAAAAAATCTGAACTCTACTAGAGCTCAGCTCTATATAAGGATTCTCATAAATGTAATTCCATTTAGGCAAGATTGTGTCTAATTATTAATGCACATATGGGTTATGTAATGCGTTATACTGCTGAGATTTATTCAGTATAGTATCATGAGCCGTTGTAATAACAATGTTAGCATTAAAACTTGAGAGTTATTACTGTGCCGACTATACTATAGTATAGTGGCCCAGTATTGGTCTTAGTGCTTTGGTTATTATTACTGTGCCGACTATACTATAGTATAGTGGCCCAGTTCTAATCTTAGTGCTTTGGTTAGTTATTATTACTGTGCCGACTATACTATAGTATAGTGGCCCAGTATTAGAATCACTGCCTTTATTATTATTTTTATTATTATTATTATTTCTCCGTAGCAGGTGCCCTGGCCACATCTGTATACATAGAGGGCTGAAACTTGGCATGTAGATTCGGAGTCGACGTCTAATTTGCACCTGGGGTTACGATTTTGTATTAACAAATTCTTGACACATCTTTAACACCTTTCAAAATTTGTCTGGTCCATAACTCAAAAAATGTTTTACTAAACCCCAAAATTTTATTTCACATTTGGATTCGCCATAAAATTCTGCGTCTGATGGGAGAAGAAATTTTTCAATAAAGGGGTCAATTTCTGCCATAAATGGGGGTTGAAATTTCTTTGTTTACTGACACTTCAATTTCAGTAAAGTGTTAAATCTAATTCTATTGTTTCAACTTGTAATAATTATATTGATTTAACTTGTTAAATCCTACTCTAGTGATTCAACTTGCGATAATTATATTGATTTAACTTATAAATTCCAGCTGGCTTCTATTTAATTTTAGTATTACTATACAATTGATTAAATTAAATAATATAATATAAGGAATTTGTTGACTCAACTCAACCAACCATGGATAACATTGCTAAAATAAATAACTAATAATATAATTTATTATCAATACATAATGAATGAATGGCATTAAACTCAAGATGGTTTATGATAGAAACAAACTTCAAATTTATCTCCCGTCCTTGTGGCTCGGATCAATTAACAAATGGATCATGACACCTTGAGGCGTTGATGACTTGGCGAAAAAAAATCCAAAATTGCAGATGTGCTGACAGCATGTTCTTTTGGAGGCACTATCAATGACCCACCAACAAAATATAGTGCCACCAAAGGAACATGCGTCGGCACAGGATGCAATTTTGGATTTTTTTATTTTTTCTCCGTAGACGGTGCCCTGGCCTGAGCTTTATAGTTGATGGGCTGAAACTTGGCATGTAGGTGCGTATGGACCGTCTAATTTGCACCTGGGGTTACGATTTTTTATTAACAAATTTTTGACACATCTTTAACACCTTTCAAAATTTGTCTGGTCCATAGCTAGAAAAATGTTTTACTAAACCCCCAAATTTTATTTCACATTTGGATCCACCATAAAATTCTGCGTCTGATGGGAGAAGAAAGTTTGTTAAAATTGGTTTAATTTCTGCCATAAATGGGGGTTGAAATTCCTTTGTTTACTCAACACTTCAATTTCAATAAAACTGTGAAATCTAATTCCATTGTTTCAACTTGTAATAATTATATTGATTTAACTTGTTAAAGCTTTCACTATTGTTTCAACTTGCGATAATTAAATTGATTCAACTTATAAATTCCAGCTGGCTTCTATTTAATTCTAGTATTACTATACAATGGATTAAATAAAATAATATAATATAAGGAATTTGTTGACTAAACTCAAATCACCGTGGATAACATTGCTAAAATAACTAACTAATAATATAATTCATTATCAATACATAATGAATGAATGGCATTGAACTCTAGATGGTTTATGATAGAAACAAACTTCAAATTTATCTACCGTTCCTTGTGACTCGGACCAAATAACAAATGCTTCTTCACACCTTGGGCGTTGATGACTTGGCAAAAAAAATCCAAAATTGCAGCCTGCGCCGACAGCATGTTCCTCTGGAGGCACTATCAATAAACAACACAAAAATAGAGTGCCACCAAAGGAACATGCGTCGGCGCAGGCTGCAATTTTGGATTTTTTTTTATTATTATTATTATTTTTATTTTTTCTCCGTAGACGGTGCCCTGGCCTGAGCTTTATAGTTGATGGGCTGAAACTTGGCATGTAGGTGCGTATGGACCGTCTAATTTGCACCTGGGGTTACGATTTTTTATTAACAAATTTTTGACACATCTTTAACACCTTTCAAAATTTGTCTGGTCCATAGCTAGAAAAATGTTTTACTAAACCCCCAAATTTTATTTCACATTTGGATTCACCATAAAATTCTGCGTCTGATGGGAGAAGAAAATTGGTTAAAATTGGTTTAATTTCTGCCATAGATGGGGGTTGAAATTCCTTTGTTTACTCAACACTTCAATTTCAATAAAACTGTGAAATCTAATTCCATTGTTTCAACTTGTAATAATTATATTGATTTAACTTGTTAAAGCTTTCACTATTGTTTCAACTTGCGATAATTAAATTGATTCAACTTATAAATTCCAGCTGGCTTCTATTTAATTCTAGTATTACTATACAATGGATTAAATAAAATAATATAATATAATGAATTTGTTGACTAAACTCAAATCACCGTGGATAACATTGCTAAAATAACTAACTAATAATATAATTCATTATCAATACATAATGAATGAATGGCATTAAACTCTAGATGGTTTATGATAGAAACAAACTTCAAATTTATCTACCGTTCCTTGTGACTCGGACCAAATAACAAATGCTTCTTCACACCTTGGGCGTTGATGACTTGGCGAAAAAAAATCCAAAATTGCAGCCTGCGCCGACAGCATGTTCCTTTGGAGGCACTATCAATAAACAACCAACAAAATATAGTGCCACCAAAGGAACATGCGTCGGCACAGGGTGCAATTTTGGATTTTTTATTATTATTTTTGGTCCGTAGATCGTCCACTGAACAGAGTTTAATTAACTAAGAACCCAAAATTTCAGGACAGGTGTCTCATGGGTTACAGATGTGCACCTGGGGTCACGATTTTTTACTACAGTTTTTTGGACACATTTTTGCACCTGTTTAATATTAGAAAAAGAACAATAAATAGTGCACAAATATTTAATTTATATGCATTCGATAGAGAATTAAATTCTACACCTTTTCACAGTGCACGAATTTTTAAATTGAGTTTCGTTTGTGCCACAATTGAGTTGCAAGTTTCCTTTGTTTACTAACACTTCAGTTCAATTGAAGTGTTAAATCGAATTCTATTGTTTCAACTTGTGATAATTACATTGATTCAACTTGTGAGATCGAGTAGGCTTCTATTTTCTAATTGAAAACTAAGATTTTACATTCCATAACAAGAACAGATTATGTGATTATATTTATTTCTGCTCAGAATATTCTTGAACAATGGATACATGAGATATTTAATTCTAATTAATTCGCTCTGTGTTTAGCTTAGAGAAACGGTTCCAATTAGATTATTAGGGTATCGAGTGCGCTGAATTCAAATATGATAGTGAAATTAAATTTAAATTAATTATTATAGCAAATAATTGAACTAATTTTATTTTGATGTAAATAATATTGGTGTTAAATTATCTTAGATTAATTAAATATTTATACTAATTATCTAAATTTCATTAATCTCAGAAATGATACAAGATAGAAACAAACTTTAAATTTATCAATTGGTCCTTATGGCACGTACCACCTATACAAGTGGATCTTGACACCTTGAGGTGATGATGACATCGTCAAAAAAATGTATTTTTACAATTTTGTGAATTATATTATTAAAATGGGTTAGTTGGAGTTGGGTGATGACCCAACACTCACATAAAAAATGCTGATTCATCACTTATTATATTCTACTGAAACTTGAATATCTTTGAAACGAAGTGAGCAAAATGGAAACTTCCACCACTCTAAGGGTCGTAGCCTTCTGAAACACCTTTCTGAAATAATTTAACACCTTTATAGTGATGATGACTTGGTGAAAAAAAAATCCAAAATTGCAGCCTGTGCCGACAGCATGTTCCATTGGAGGCACTATCAATAGACCACCACCAAAATATAGTGCCACCAAATGAACATGCGTCGGCACAGGCTGCAATTTTGGATTTTTTATTGGTCCGTAGATCCTCCACAGAACAGAGTTTTAGTAACTAAGAACTGAAATTTTCAGGATATGTGTCTCATGAGTTACAGATGTGCACCTGGGGTCACGATTTTTTATTACATTTTTTTGGACACATTTTTGCACCTGTTTAATATTAGAAAAATAACATTAAATAGTGCGAGAATATTTAATTTATATGCATTCGATAGAGAATTAAATTCTACACCTTTTCACAGTGCACGAATTTTCAAATTGCGCTTCGTTTGTGCCACAATTTAGTTGCAAAATCCCTTTGTTTACTAACACTTCAGTTCAATTGAAGTGTTAAATCTAATTCTATTGTTTCAACTCGTTATTATTATATTGATTCAACTTGTGAGATCGAGTAGGCTTCTATTTTCTGATAGAAAACTAAGATTCTACATTCCATAACAACGACAGATTATGTGATTATATTTATTTCTCCGTGAATATTCTTGCACAATGGATACATGACATATTTAATTATAATTAATTCGTTCTGTGTTTAACTTATAGAGACGGTTCCAATTAGATTATTGGTGTTATCGAGTGCGCTGAATTCAATTATTATAATGAAATGAAATTAAAATTAATAATAATTGCAAATAATTGAACTTCATTTATTTTGATATACATAATATTGGTGTTAAATTATTAATAAATTAATTAAATATTTATACTAATTAGCTAAATTTCATTAATCTCAGAAATTATATCAGATATAAACAAACTTTCAATTTATCAATTGGTCCTTATGGCACGCACCACCTATACAAGTGGGTCTTGACACCTTGAGGTGATGATGACATCGTTAAAAAAATGTGTTTTTTCAATTTTGTTAATTCGATATTTAAAATGGGTTAGTTGATGTTGGGTGATGAACCAACACTCACATAAAAAATGCTGAGTCATCATCTATTATATTCTACTCAAACTTGAATATCTCTAAAATGAAGTGAACTAAATGGAAACTTCCACCACTCTAAGGGTCGATGCCTTCTGTAACACCTTTTTGAAATAATTAACACCTTCATAGTGATGATGACTTGGCGGAAAAAAATCCAAAATTGCAGCCTGTGCCGACAGCATGTTCCTTTGGAGGCACTATCAATAACCCACCAACAAAATATAGTGCCACCAAAGGAACATGCGTCGGCACAGCTGCAATTTTGGATTTTTATACTCAGTCGTATTACTCTTTAGTACAGTACATAACGGATATAGTGATACATATATTGGAAATACCTTATTATAGGAAATTAACACGCCATGAAATTAACGCGAATTGCTCCAATTTGCGATAATTTCCATCGCGTTAATTTCATGGCTCGTTAATTTCTTATAATAAGGTAGTGATATATTGGATATAGTAATAATTTTGCAGCTCTAGGTGTGTCCCCGAGCAAATCCCATACAAATTTGATTGGTTTAGTGATCTCATTATTGGATATAGTGATAATTTGTGCACAGATTATAAAATAATATTGGATTTTGACATTCATTGTTCCCCATAATTTCTTATTTTACAGTATAAATATCGTTAGAGGTGAAAAAGATAAGGAATTTGATTATATATATGAGAATATAAGTATTGACAATGTATACAGTTATATATTAGACGCTGTGGATATAGTGATATATGGATATACTCATTTATTGGATATAGTGATAATTTGGACAAAAATACCATGTCATCACCATTATCACTATATCCATTATGTACTGCATAGTGCTGTCCACTTAATTTATATTTCACGAGAACTTACTGCGTGTGTCACTTAGTCTATAGCAATAGTAAATCAAAAGTTATATATGTTGTATTTATTATGTGCCGTTAAGCGGTTAACCGTAGCGAGAAATATAATCGTAAAACGCCACGCCACTCATGTCCAAATAATCGAATGTTCTTAATAGCGGAGTCTGAACAATTCAAACTAATATTAATACCCTCATTGGTTGTTATATTCGGTAACCGGTATCCACTGTACTCAACTCAATAATAACTCACTTGATACAGAATGGTTGGTGTGTTCGTCTGCAGTTTGTTAGTGTTTGATAGAGTCGATTCTACAAAATAATGCCATAAAAAGTAAATATCAATGAGTCTTTATTTAGCTGAAGCCTGTAAATAGTAATGCCGAATTTTCTATAATAGGGGTGGGCGTTTGTTAATATTTCAGGCTTCAGGAGGGATATTATTTGAGTTGGGCTACGGAAATATATTTTGTGAACAAAAAGGTAAACGTGATATAAGGAGGGAGTGTCAAATTTCTTATGATTTTGCCTTTCTTAACGTTTGTACGGCATCAAATTGGTCTAAATATTATTAAAGTTGTTGTAGAATTCATCAACAAATTATAAGTAATTCAAATACTAACTCACTTTGTATTCAGATAATACTTCACAGCAGTCAATTGTTAGTTCTGCGTTATTTGGAATATAATTGATTCTCGATTCTCGGTTATTGATTGATTCTTTTATTCTACAAATAGATACAAGCAATAATATAATGTTAATAATAATTAGATAACACAAATTAATAGTCAAGTGTTCATCTATGAAATCAATTGTTAATTAAAAATTTATCTTTGTAAATAATGTAGATATTTCATATTACAGGAATATCCTCTCAATTGTAATTCTGTTCTATAGTTTTGTATAATTAATCTCCATGGCATAAGTGATGTTCAATCAATTTACAACTATGCAAACCAGCATTTAATAATGCGACATAAATTAAATGTATAGATGATGTCAATAAATATAAAAATAACAGAATACAAAATGTGTTGAGATTGTTTCATAATTTAATGGAGTGGATTAATTTACATCTAATAGTCTTTGGAACAGTTCGCCTGAATTATATTTCACATTGATACGAATTTTAAATAGACTTATTTGTCAATTTGTCTACAGAATTTAGGCAAATATTATCTTAGTGACGGTGTGGTTCATAGGAATGCAGCAATTAGAATAGCTATAATTCAAAAGCATGTTATAGACTCTACTGGAGTTGTTTGTACTAGTCTCTGTAAGACGATATAGTTCAATGAGAATAAATTAATGAACCCTAAGTTGAAATAATTGTCTAAGAACATTCTGGAATTATAAAGTTCATTACGTAGAATAATTTGATACTAAGAGTGTATCGATGTCAATAATTATTTTAGTGTACTACACTTTGGTGAGCTCATTCAATGTATTACAAGTTACGATCTTTTACAGCAAGTAATTATATGGTAGCTCGAATGATAACTGTATATCTATAGTTAATTCAGAGGTAGTAGTGCGGTGAAGCGACCAGTAAACCGAAATATGCTATCTTGTGAGCAATAATATTCACTAAGCGAGTGATACCTACATATATTTAAGTAAGTACTTTGACACAATTACCGTGAATTTTACAGAATCTTTGATTTATTACATAATACAAATAACAAAATTATATAATATTCATTCCTAGAGTAACCAAATATGGACACGAATAACAAAACTTTGATGTATGTACTTAACCAAAGTTTGAATTATGTAAAAACCTGAAATTCCTTTCCATTTTCTAATAGCCTTTTAACTATAATTCTGCTACAGCGAAAAATGACCCAATTAAGCTGAACAGCAAAACATTACAACTTGATCATAATTGATTAATTAAAATATATTTTCAAGTTTGATGACGGAAAGAGTACGGAAATAATTTAGGCCAGGTAAAATAAATTAATTATTTATCATCCGGATTTTTTCAGAAAAATACGGACGGCAGACGGGATTTTATTTTATTTTTCATTTCCATTCATATGAAAATAACATTATCCTATGCCAAACAATAAATATTAATATTTAATTTAATTAGAAAATCACATGACAATGCCCAAATAATGCCCTAAAATACAAGATTAATTAAAAATTGACACATTAAGAGTACTTTTCACAAGTTTTTTAGCTAATATCTGTGCGATTATGTTCATAAGATAATAATAAAATATATTCGGACGGGGGGTAAAATTGGGCCTGAATGGGATGATAAACAAGTTATTTATTTTATATGGCATTATCAAGGAAACTACAAATAGTTTAATCGCACTACGGCCATGAAAAAGGCTTGTTAACTTGAAACTGACAATTAAATCTACATATTTAACTCACATTGTGCACAGTTTGTTTGCAAATCTCACTTCTAATGTAGTAGATCGTTACAAGCAGTGTTATTGAATTGTTATTATTGTTTGAGTTTGTTGTTACAGTTGAATTAGCGTTTAGTATTTTATGGCTACTATTAATCTAAGTATTCTTATACTCAGGATACACTAAGAGCTATGGCTATATCTGCATACTTATTCACAAGCTATGCGTTATCAGAAGCGTAGCACGTGGCACATTGAACTGTACCATGGAGCTGATACAGATAGTACTGTAGTACTAAGGCCAATTAACAGATAGTCTAACAGACTTTATAGTTATGTTCATAAAATAATAATAAAATATATCCGGACGGGGGTAAATATTGGGACGGACGGGGATGATGAACAAGTTATTTATTTTATATGGCCTAACAGACTTGTAAGCTAATTATATATGACCTCATAACCTCAGTGTAATCTCACAATGTGACCATCAGGACTTAATGATACAGGGCATTTCAATAAAGTGATTCGATCAAGTGGCGTACTTCACAAAATTCCTCCCCCTTTCGATCCAGTGTGGCACCGTAACATTATTCTTGCCCCCTACCCAAGCGTGAGATAATATGATAAAATAATACTGTTTAAAACATTTTACATTTATATAAATAAATTTTCTTGATTTCATACCTAAAATCCATTGATAATTTTATCAAAATTCCTAACATTAGTAATGTCTCTCTCTATGGATATAATTGTCAAACTCGTTATCCGAATTTGTCTCATTATGGGGTGACTAATTGTTGCTACCAACGGTAAAATTACGAATAAATATATACACATAGTTTAATTGATTTTTTCCGCCCCTTACAGTTAGGGCTTAAAATCTCGGGATCCCGAATCCCGGGATCCCGGGATTCCGATCCATTTCACCTCCGGGATTATGTCCCGGGATTTGTTTTTTTAATCCCGATCCCGTTTTCCACTCCCGGGATTATTTCTCAATCCCGGGATTCCGAAATTGGTATCTAATGGCTTTAATTGCAGTCAAAGAATGGGACAGGTTTGCTTGTATGATCCAAACATATTTAATTAGATTCCCTAGCTAGACAAACAATCATCCACTTGTAAGATGCATATAATTTCTTATCAACTCTTATTTGGATTCAGTGTTCAATGATAATCTTTGTGGTCATTGTTGTTAAATTTAACAAACGATGACTCGAAGATTCCTATTTAATTAAATTATGACTAATATTATAGAATTCTATAAATAAGAAATTATCTACCTAAATTCTATAAAGTACTAAATTTCAAAATTTTACTGGTGCAGAAATATGGAACATTTTCTGAGATCTGTATGTGGTAAGCTGGCTCAATGCAAAGCATGTAACAAAATATTAAAGTGTGAAGGTGGTTTATTAGGGACCCTTTTGTTTCTTTGTCTAATCCCGAAATCCAGGGATCCCGGGATTAGACAAATTTTAATCCCGGAATCCCGAATCCCGGGATTAGAAAAAAGGTCAATCCCGAAATCCCGGGATTGCAAAATATGTCCGGGATTGTAAGCCCTACTTACAGTACACTACTGATCCGATCATCAGATTTTCTCGCTAATCCCATGAGTTTGAAGAGGGCTAAACATATAAATGTATCGGTATAGAAAGTAGTACAGAGCTTGCCGCACGTCCAGCACTGGATGTTCTGCCACTGAATATGTACGTATTTATATGTGGGTAAACTTAGTACTTACAGTCGTGTGACCTATTTTATTTTGCCGAGGGGTACATAACCGTACATTAAAACCGAGTATACTTTAGTTTTTGCAATCTAATCAAAGAATTTCTAAACATACGTATATGTCAATTTAGCAATCTTATATATTAATTCACAATAGGTTTTTTATATGTCTATTAAGCAATTATCGTTGCAACTCACTTGATCTGATTTTCAGGAATGTTGATATTCGTTTTAATAAATCTATAGAATAGATTCGATATAATATTCTGCTTAAACAATGCAAATAATAATCGTTTATAAATCTGAATAAAAAGTTCTTTTTATATAAGCCTATACGTTTTAATAGATTCCCAACCAATGAAATCTCATTCTCAGATCCATTTATGGCCTATAGGGAATAGCTTTAACCTGATTGGGCAATGCATTAAAATAGATTTAATTGCGACTCCGACTCATAAGTTCTGCATGCATTCAATTATTGAATTTGTTTCACATTGTCTGTGAGCTTTCTTTTGCTACATATCTCCTATGCACTGCCCTACCAAAAGTATTCGAACACTATAGTCTTTCATTGAAACTATCAAATATATATCAAAGTTATATAAACTCATGATATATTCTTGCAGCACAAAGGCCTGTGTTAATGGTAATATTGTTTTCAGCTACTCTCACTATCATTATCTCATTATTTGATGACGACATAGTATAAAATAGTATTTGGACAAATATTCTAACTTTTTGAGTGCTAATTGACGAAGTATGCAATCTTGGGTAATAGTGCTTGTCTTAGTTCCTGAATTTTTGAATTATAATTACGCGCCTGGATGAAGCCCTGTATGGGAGCATGAAAATATTAATTAGAAGCGAAAAAATTTTAATCTCCTCCTATACCGTAGCATTAATGTGTGAATTAAGCATATGGAAATTGGATCAGAGTCAGACTAGGTCCCGTATTCACTGAGAAGTTAAGTACGTACTTAAGTACTAAGTATGTACATATTCACTAAGATTTAAGTGTGTACTTAAGTACATACTTAAGTACAAAACTTAAGTACCTACTAAGTTGACTTAACTTACAAGAATTTTCTTTTATTGACTCTTTAGACGTTGGTGTTTAATTAGAACATTGTAATAGATTTCCTTTACTTTAGGACAGGGGTCGGCAATTATGTTTCACTATAATATTACCCCATTTCAGTGCTCAGCACATCACTGTTACCCCGAATCCAGAAACTAAATTGAAAAACACAAAGAACAAGCTGTTTCATTTATAGACTAGACAACAACCGGAGTAAAACTACTGAATTAATTCTGTTCATAGCTTGTATAATGTCTAAAGTGGCACTTGCTACCCTAAATAATATCAGCAAACTGTGGCTGTATTTTGACAGTTGACATCTTATATCGCTTTCCGGAAGGTCTCGTTACCCCCAGAAAACCTGAAATTCGCCCCGATGAGGTAATTTACCCCTAATTACCGACCACTGCTTTAGGGGAAGTTTATGATTCTATTTTCAATATTTATTACAATTGGTTGTTGTTTTCTAAAAGTTTCTATTTTTTTCTCAAGCACGCATCGCAGTTCTTTTTAAAGTTAAAAGAATATAGCAAGCTATTACAATAGCATTCCATACACTAATATGCTATGCTATTAAATATAATTCAATAAATATAATTCAATTTCGTACTTAAGTACATACTTAGTAGTTAATTATGTACTTAAGTATAACAATATTTCTAGTGAATACGACTAAGCATGTACTAACTAAGTACAAACTTAGTACTTAAGTTACTAAGTAATCTTAGTGAATACGGGCCCAGGATTAGGAGCGTATTTACAAATGTCTGTATAATTATTACACTGACTAACCTGGCTGAGCGGATATAAGGGAGTGTTCATTTTGGTTAATTGACTCTTGAGGCCTAATCTATTGCTGCGATTCCAGTAGAAATAATATAGAAGTTTTTCTAACTCTTTAGTACGAACACCAGGGAGTCAATGAAAGGTTCACGCACGAACTTATTGAACTTGAACTGAACGAACTGAACGCAGGGCTTTTAACGGATTCACGGTGAACGGACTGAACGAACGCCAACGGTTTCCGAACGGAAATTGAACGAATTGAACGAACTTAATTGAACGGATTGAACGAATTCGGGCAGGGCCTACTTAATATACGGCTAAATATGTCACCGAGAAGGCCATGAAACGAGAAGGCCAGTTTCTAATTTTCATTTTAGGATAAACTATGCCTCTTTATTGTTGTTATTTGGGTTGTATATGGGGTAATCAACCATTGCGAGTCCAATGGAACCACTTTTGAGAATATCAGATTTGTGGTTAAGCTGTTTAGGCGCCATTTAATGATGATCCCGCGAGAAATCATTACCAAAAGTGTTCTAGATGTTTCCAGTCTATTTGAAAATTTAAGTCTAATTGATTCCATGACTTTAGGTGATTATATTTACGAGCAATCAGAAAGTAAACACTGGCCTGGAAATGAAATGACTTATCTAGTCGTATAATATAGTAGGCCATCTGGCCATGTGCACACTTAACAACTGATAGATACACTAAAACAGTGCTGCCAACCTAAAATATCCCAAAAGTGGGACCTGTGGCGGGAGTTTCATCTAAAAGCGGGAGGTAGATACTCTAAAAGCGGGAGAAAAAGCGGGAGGTCAGTATTTTAGTTAAATTAGCAAGAATACCTGAATAAAAGGCATTATAAAAACATTTCTCTACCTATCAATTAGTTTCTGCCCTCTAATATTGAATATAAGGTAGCAGTGAGCATTTTATTATTATTATAAAATATATAAATAAATAAAAATTTCCTAAATGATGTGTTGTAAAAATTCCCTAAATGAAGTGTCAGAATGGAAAATTGGAAATACAAGATAATATACAGAATTATGGTATTTAAAAAGAGACAAATTTGTTTCTGGGGTTAGAGTAAATTAGTTAAGTGAAGACTACTAAAATATATTGCTTGTAATTATAAAATTAAGATTCTAATATTTACATATACAATCATCGAAAAATCGGGAGGTTTGAGAGGGGAGGCGGGAGAGCGGGAGGGTTGGCAGCACTGACTAAAATCTATTTATACTAATTGAATGGTAACTGCTAATCGATACTGGGACAATCCCGAATTTCATTGGTTAAAATTTTGTCACCTTTAATATTCAGTATACCTACGTACGTATATCATAAATAGTTATAACCTCATCATAGCATATTTCGGTTAATTGGGTCAAACTTCCCTCGGGCCAAAGTGACCTGAAGTAAGCTGAGTTGAGTGTATTTATCTTATTTTCCCGAATCAAATTTAATTTAATATAATCTGTGTTTACATACTATAAAAGATATACGTAACGAATAAGTTAGTTATTAAGTTGTGTAATCTGTGTTGTGTTTGTTTATCATCTTTTCAATCAAATCAGAACGAAATGAATATTTTCGACTCTTCAACGCTTTCTTTATCTTCCTCATAAAGTAAAAACCCGTTAAGCACAGATAGGGAACAGTAATGATCAACAATGCCAAACTCATGGCGCCGCCTAAAATCATAACCAAGATTTGATCAACACTTAGTAGCACCCAATTATCCCATCTTACGAAATAGTCCATTGACACTGGTATATTGTATACACGGTTAAACCATTTCGGGTTGGTTAGAACGGTTAATACGATTGGATATAAGTCTTCAATAATGAATGCGATTAAATGAAAGAATAAAGAAGTTAACACAACTGTGCCACCGATTTTATATTCGAAGTGTATTTGTTTGTAATACATTACTACACTCGTATGATGGTTCTCGTGAAAGCGGGCGTCAAAATACCTTTGGTACAATAGCCGACACAGTTTATGGGACAACTTAATCAACCTAATATATTCATAGAAGAATAGGAATACTCCAACAACACGCTGGAATATCACCAGCTGGACGACAGAGCTCAATAGCATAATGACTAATATTTTAACGCCGAGACGAGTAAATCCATAACAAACAGGATGCTTGCACTTCGATGGATAGAAAGTGTAGCATTCAATGAAACACACTGTTATCATAGTGATAATGTCAAGCATGGAAATCACGACAGAGATAAAAAAACCTGACCGGAGTCTGTAATCGATTAAGATCAGATTGTTTAAAATATTTATGAACGGTTGTAGGACATACATATGGATTTGATAATTGATTTTAGATATTGAGGATCCCCACACTGAGATTACGGTGACTGATACTAGAATTTCAATAATGCACAAAAGAATCAGCAAGAAATTTGTGGTCCGTTTTAATTTGTAGTTCCTTTCTATGCAATTCCACGTGTTACTATCCATGACATACCTACTCTTAAACTGATACTTAAAGCTTTTCGACTTAGAATACACTTGTGATACTAAAATGACACACCAGATTATGGATAGGATGGCCCATAGTGTGAGAGAGAGAAGTCCCACGTATTCATAAATGTGGGAGAACTTGAGTGATATGGCATTCAGGAAATCAAAGGTTTTTTCTTCCGTTGACTTGTTCATGATATTACGGGAGACTTATTTCCATGTGTTCTATATACTATTTATACTTATGTGCAAGTGACTGATAACTATTAAAATAGTAAGTATAAGAGTGTGACATAAATAATGGGAGTTGGATAAATTTGCGTATAAGTTCTTAGAGGTAAGGAGCTTCACCTTACAGACACACATTCTAACAGTGTATTTATGAAATTGAATCCTCTTCAACTATGCCTTATGTAATTGTTATATGAGACTGAAAATGAATACTCAAGTAAAATTGTTAATCTTTTTAGCTTACTTGGAAAAAATAAATTTTGAATTTTGATTCTACATATACTGGGCACTCATTATTTCACCTTAGCACAATCGTTAACTATTTAATTTATTTTACATATTTTATAGATGCATGGAAATGGTTGGTATTCTGTTGAGTTCACATCGGAAACAAATATTTGTTCTGACTTTTAACCAACTTTATAATACTCACCTGCAGAAAGAGAGAATATATTTGTAGCTGAGTTATACTGTCACAGTATCTCAATTTAATACTTAAAATTCCTATTTACAATGGTTGGCTGGTTAAATCGTTTTTCAACCGGCAAGGCTAAATTTCCTTTTTTCAATTCCTTTTTAAAAAAAGGAGTATGTTATCCTAAAATGCTAAATTTTATTCATAATTTAGTTTTTGGAATTTGTTGAAGTTTAAACATATGTCAACTTAAAGTGGTTCCATTGGACTCGCAATGGTTGATTACCCCATATACAATCCAAATGACAACAATAGGAGGCATAGTTTATTCTAAAATGAAAATTAGAGACTGGTCTTCTCGTTTCATGGCCTTCTCGGTGGCATATTTAGCAGTATATTAAGTAGGCCATGTCGCGGGTTAGCCCGTGAACGAACTGAACGAACCAGGGCCCGATTAAGCTAGATGGGGGCCTGAGGCACAGCTCAATTTGGGGGCCCCTTAGACCTCCCGATAGAGGCTGGGGGGCCCTTAGACCTCCCGATAGAGCCCCTAGAGGCTGGGGGCCTGAGGCCTGTACCTCAGGTGCCTCATGGTTAATCGGGCACTGGAACGAACGCTTGTGAAGCTGAAGTTAGGAGGTGAACTTGAACGAACTGAATGTGCGTCAATTTGAGATGAACTGGATTGCGTCAATTCAGTTCGTTCGTGAACCTTTCATTCCCTGCTAGGGACCATAGGAATTTGTTCGTATTACATTGGTACTTGTATTGTATGACCCCTGTGTTTTATGGCATATTACTGATATTAGTATATAATTTACATTTTAATTTATGCGATTACTCTAATTTATAATCTAATCTTCTAAGGGTACATTATAATCAAATCCTTAGAAACACTGTTTTTGACACTTTAGGAACAGGTTTTATTGTATCCGGAAATTCGTTAACCGGATTCACTTGCATGCATTTATGTAGGTTAGGGTAATTAATATTAACTGATAATTAACCTATATTTCTCCATATCCATGTTCCTATTTAACGAAAAATACTGTATAGTGAACTCCCGTTATAATGAAGTCGGGTATTACAAATAACCGCTTATAACGAATGGAAATTTTCCCCCAGAGGATTAATTGCATTAATGATTATCCTCTTAAAACGAATATCCGGATATAAGGCCATATAAAATAAATACAGTCAGGTTCTTTTATTATGAACATTCAAGAGACCAAAATTGTGTTTATAATAGAGAGACTTCATAATAAGCGAACTCTACTGGATACAAACCTTATGTAAATTGTTAAATTGGGACCGTAGGGTTTGTTCATAATAAAAATCTTCATATTAAGCAGACGAAATCTTGTTCATAATAAGCAGACCTGACTGTAACTTGTTTATCATCCCCGTCCGTCCCAATTTTTACCCCCCGTCCGGATATATATTATTAACACCTTATGAACATAATCGCACAGATATTAGCTATAAACTTGTGTAAAATACTCTTAGTGTATCAATTAGTAATAATTCTTGATTTTAGAGCATTATTTGGGCACTGTCATGTGATTTTCTAATTATAGTAATTATAAATATTCATTGTTTGACATAGGATAATGTTATTTTCATATGAATGGAAATAAAAAATATGAATAAAATCCCGTCCGCCGTCCGTTTTTCTGAAAAAGTCCGGATTATAAACAATTAATTTATTTTACCTGGCCTAACGAAGAAATGTACAGGTCTCAAGTACTTTCGTTACTTTGTTCGGGCTTCTTGACAAGATAAAAAGGTCGTTAAAGCCAATGCCATAAAATTCAATGTTTGCTGTACTAATATTTAATAACTTTAATGACTTTATTCACATATTCACATATTCACTACACATACCAATATACAATATATCAAATGCTCTTGCAACAACCTCTGCTATTCTCTAGTGGATCATCTCCATAGACAGCCCGCAGTTTGAGGGAGGTATTAAACTCTGTGTGTTTCGGTTTCGCCATTAAGTTAACTATCATGTTTTCTAACTCAACCACACCTTGACCGGTTAGAGCTGACACCTTGATGGAGTGATCTACATCCGTTAGATCTTTGTTGCCGGAAATAAGACTGTCGATTTTGGGATTTTGACTCACTAAGTCGTATTTATTTCCCACCATGATCTTCCTAGCGAGGGGCATGTACTTAAGAATAGTGTCCCCTATAGTGTATAGGGTTTTAATGGAATCTACTTCGTTCAGTGAATACACTAGGAGAATAACCGAGGTTCCTCTACATAAACTGCCAGGAAGAATTGAACCACATGACTCGAATCCTTGTGTGTCTTGATAGTTAATAGTCACTGACCCTTGTTCTGTTTGGTACATTTTCTCGTTTACACATTCTGTCATTGTTACGTCCGGATGGTTAGGTGTTGTTTCGTATAATATTCTGTGGCATAAGCTGGTTTTACCCACCCCACTCTCACCAACTAGTGTAACCTTGTTTTCTAATGACATCTCTATTGATTAGTGCATGCTGTAGTCTATTATAGCTAAGCTTGAGACTATTGAGCGTATTTGCTGACATAATAATGTATCTGATTTCTCCTGTTACAACATTATATTGTACAAACTTATAAAATAACCTTTTTATTGTGATCAAAGCATTATTGCAATGAGCTTACATATTGTTAGTAATCTATATTAGAATAACGGAGTATCTAATTATATTTATTGGCAATAGTAAATTAACATAACTTAACATTTATAATTGTTATGCAATATTAAAGCAGTCCCAGTGCAAAGTATGTTAGGCCAGTGTTAATTAATTAATAGTAATACATCGAAACGGGTATTTTCTAACTATGTAAGTATTTACGTATTCTAAATGCTTAAGAAATTAATATTTTGTTTATTATCAATCGGTTTATCCTAACTGTCGTATTTTTATTACTTTATTTCCATGCAAAAAATTGGTTAGAAAACACGTTTAGGCTGTAGTTGTACATTGTTTCAGCACATGAAGTATATCTGAGTATGTAGGCCGGGTATACCAGACTATTTTCCGGTAAAATTAGGCCAAAACCTGGACATTTCTCAAAATTTCGACAAAGATCCTGGACACAGGTTATATAAAACTGGACGCTATTAGTTTATTGTGAGCGAATCGGAGACAATTGGAAGATAATACAAAACAACTACAAAAAAAACCTGGACAATTTAGAAAATTACTGGACATCGCACAATAATTGTAAAGAAAACTCGGTTCGGTACGCGTATTTTCAAGTCCGGTGTAAACGCGTTTTGGGGACCCCAGCGTTTTAGGGACCACGTCCCTAAATCGCTTGCGTTTTGGGCCCCTGGGCTTGCAATGGGTCCGGGGGGACATCTGACCCTCGATCCACAGTCCATCGAACTACAGTCCATCGTACCACAGTCCATCGATCCACAGTCCATCGTACCACAGTCCATCGAACCACATTCCATCGTACCACAGTCCATCGTACCACAGTCCATCGAACCAAGTCCATCGTACCACAGTCCATCGAACCAAGTCCATCGTACCACAGTCCATCGTACCACAGTCCATCGTACCACAGTCCATCGAACCAAGTCCATCGTACCACAGTCCATCGTACCACATTCCATCGTACCACAGTCCATCGTACCACAGTCCACCGTACCACAGTCCATCGTACCACAGTCCATCGTACCACAGTCCATCGAACCACATTCCATCGTACCACAGTCCATCGTACCACAGTCCATCGTACCACAGTCCATCGTACCACAGTCCATCGTACCACAGTCCATCGTACCACAGTCCATCGTACCACAGTCCATCGTACCACAGTCCATCGTACCACAGTCCATCGTACCACAGTCCATCGTACCACAGTCCATCGTACCACATTCCATCGTACCACAGTCCATCGTACCACAGTCCATCGTACCACAGTCCATCGTACCACAGTCCATCGTACCACAGTCCATCGTACCACAGTCCATCGAAACACAGTCCATCGTACCACAGTCCATCGTACCACAGTCCATCGTACCACAGTCCATCGTACCACAGTCCATCGTACCACATTCCATCGTACCACAGTCCATCGTACCACAGTCCATCGTACCACAGTCCATCGTACCACAGTCCACCGTACCACAGTCCATCGTACCACAGTCCATCGTACCACAGTCCATCGTACCACAGTCCATCGTACCACAGTCCATCGTACCACAGTCCATCGTACCACAGTCCATCGTACCACAGTCCATCGAACCAAGTCCACCGAACCACAGTCCATCGAACCACATTCCATCGTACCACAGTCCATCGTACCACAGTCCATCGTACCACAGTCCATCGTACCACAGTCCATCGTACCACAGTCCATCGTACCACAGTCCATCGTACCACAGTCCACCGTACCACAGTCCATCGTACCACAGTCCATCGTACCACAGTCCATCGTACCACAGTCCATCGTACCACAGTCCATCGAACCAAGTCCACCGAACCACAGTCCATCGAACCACATTCCATCGTACCACAGTCCATCGTACCACAGTCCATCGTACCACAGTCCATCGTACCACAGTCCATCGTACCACAGTCCATCGTACCACAGTCCATCGTACCACAGTCCATCGAACCAAGTCCACCGAACCACAGTCCATCGAACCACATTCCATCGTACCACAGTCCATCGTACCACAGTCCATCGTACCACAGTCCATCGTACCACAGTCCATCGTACCACAGTCCATCGTACCACAGTCCATCGTACCACAGTCCATCGAACCACAGTCCATCGAACCACAGTCCATCGTACCACATTCCATCGATCCACATTCCATCGATCCACAGTCCATCGTACCACAGTCCATCGTACCACAGTCCATCGTACCACAGTCCATCGTACCACAGTCCATCGAAACACAGTCCATCGTACCACAGTCCATCGTACCACAGTCCATCGTACCACAGTCCATCGTACCACAGTCCATCGTACCACATTCCATCGTACCACATTCCATCGTACCACAGTCCATCGTACCACAGTCCATCGTACCACAGTCCATCGTACCACAGTCCATCGTACCACAGTCCATCGTACCACAGTCCATCGTACCACAGTCCATCGTACCACAGTCCATCGAAACACAGTCCATCGTACCACAGTCCATCGTACCACAGTCCATCGTACCACATTCCATCGTACCACAGTCCATCGTACCACAGTCCATCGTACCACAGTCCATCGTACCACAGTCCATCGTACCACAGTCCATCGTACCACAGTCCATCGTACCACAGTCCATCGTACCACATTCCATCGTACCACAGTCCATCGTACCACAGTCCATCGTACCACAGTCCATCGTACCACAGTCCACCGTACCACAGTCCATCGTACCACAGTCCATCGTACCACAGTCCATCGTACCACAGTCCATCGTACCACAGTCCATCGTACCACAGTCCATCGTACCACAGTCCATCGTACCACAGTCCATCGAACCAAGTCCACCGAACCACAGTCCATCGAACCACATTCCATCGTACCACAGTCCATCGTACCACAGTCCATCGTACCACAGTCCATCGTACCACAGTCCATCGTACCACAGTCCATCGTACCACAGTCCATCGTACCACAGTCCATCGAACCACAGTCCATCGAACCACAGTCCATCGTACCACATTCCATCGATCCACATTCCATCGATCCACAGTCCATCGTACCACAGTCCATCGTACCACAGTCCATCGTACCACAGTCCATCGTACCACAGTCCATCGAAACACAGTCCATCGTACCACAGTCCATCGTACCACAGTCCATCGTACCACAGTCCATCGTACCACAGTCCATCGTACCACAGTCCATCGTACCACAGTCCATCGTACCACAGTCCATCGTACCACATTCCATCGTACCACAGTCCATCGTACCACAGTCCATCGTACCACAGTCCATCGTACCACAGTCCATCGTACCACAGTCCATCGAACCAAGTCCACCGAACCACAGTCCATCGAACCACATTCCATCGTACCACAGTCCATCGTACCACAGTCCATCGTACCACAGTCCATCGTACCACAGTCCATCGTACCACAGTCCATCGTACCACATTCCATCGTACCACATTCCATCGTACCACAGTCCATCGTACCACAGTCCATCGTACCACAGTCCATCGTACCACAGTCCATCGTACCACAGTCCATCGTACCACAGTCCATCGTACCACAGTCCATCGTACCACAGTCCATCGAAACACAGTCCATCGTACCACAGTCCATCGTACCACAGTCCATCGTACCACATTCCATCGTACCACAGTCCATCGTACCACAGTCCATCGTACCACAGTCCATCGTACCACAGTCCATCGTACCACATTCCATCGTACTACAGTCCATCGAACTACAGTCCATCGTACCACAGTCCATCGAAACACAGTCCATCGTACCACAGTCCATCGTACCACAGTCCATCGTACCACATTCCATCGTACCACAGTCCATCGGGCATTATCACGGTGTCCCGGTGGCCAATCCGCCACTGCCCATGCGTTGGCTGCGAAGTTTACTGCGTTGGCTGGATCCAAGAGTTAGAAGATCTGGATTACGGAGTTCGGTACGTATAAAAGGGGATCAACAACAGTGCGGCAGATTTTCTATCGGGACTAGAGTGCAGAGTGGATGAACGAGTTAATGACGAGTACGAATCCTGACGGTTACTCCCTCTTGGAGGAAATCATACCTGACAACCGTACAGGGATTTTGACCATTTTGGCTGGACCGTCAGGGATTTTTAAGCTAGGGAAAAATTATTGATTGTGAGTCTATTAATACCTAAACATGTCTACACCATCTAAAGATAGCATTTTGTTTTGTGTAAATAATCTGTTCCTATTCGAGCATACAGGGATTCCTTATACAGTCTATATAAACTAATGTTTTCACCTTTACAAGAAAGATTTCTGGGAGGTGTACACGGATATTTAAACAGGGATTCTGTCTAGCACAGTGTTACCTGCCCGTCTCATAACAAACTGTTGGTATACAATAGAACTCTGGAGACGATCCTGAGCTGCCTAGCACAGTGTTACCTGCCCGTCTCATAACAAACTGTTGGTATACATTAGAACTCTTGAGACGATCCTGAGCTGCCTAGCACAGTGTTACCTGCCCGTCCCATAACAAACTGTTGGTATACAATAGAACTCTTGAGACGATCCTGAGCTGTCTAGCACAGTGTAACCTGCCCGTCTCATAACAAACTGTTGGTATACAATAGAACTCTTGAGTCGATCCTGAGCTGTCTAGCACAGTGTTACCTGCCCGTCTCATAACAAACTGTTGGTATACAATAGAACTCTGGAGACGATCCTGAGCTGCCTAGCACAGTGTTACCTGCTCGTCTCACAACAAACTGTTGGTATACAATAGAACTCTTGAGGCGATCCTGAGCTGCCTAGCACAGTGTAACCTGCCCGTCTCACAACAAACTGTTGGTATACAATAGAACTCTTGAGGCGATCCTGAGCTGTCTAGCACAGTGTTACCTGCCCATCTCATAACAAACTGTTGGTATACAATAGAACTCTTGAGGCGATCCTGAGCTGCCTAGCACAGTGTTACCTGCCGTCTCATAACAAACTGTTTTATACAATAGAACTCTTGAGTCGATCCTGAGCTGCTTAGCTCAGTGTTACCTGCCGTCTCACAACAAACTGTTGGTATACAATAGAACTCTTGAGGCGATCCTGAGCTGCCTAGCTCAGTGTTACCTGCCCGTCTCATAACAAACTGTTGGTATACAATAGAACTCTTGAGGCGATCCTGAGCTGCCTAGCACAGTGTTACCTGCCGTCTCATAACAAACTGTTTTATACAATAGAACTCTTGAGTCGATCCTGAGCTGCTTAGCTCAGTGTTACCTGCCGTCTCACAACAAACTGTTGGTATACAATAGAATTCTTGAGACGATCCTGAGCTGTCTAGCACAGTGTTACCTGCCCGTCTCACAGCAAACTGTTGGTATACAATAGAACTCTTGAGGCGATCCTGAGCTGTCTAGCTCAGTGTTACCTGCCCGTCTCATAACAAACTGTTGGTATAAAATAGAACTCTTGAGACGATCCTGAGCTGTCTAGCTCAGTGTTACCTGCCCGTCTCATAACAAACTGTTGGTATACAATAGAACTCTTGAGGCGATCCTGAGCTGCCTAGCTCAGTGTTACCTGCCCGTCTCACAGCAAACTGTTGGTATACAATAGAACTCTTGAGTCGATCCTGAGCTGTCTAGCTCAGTGTTACCTGCCCGTCTCATAACAAACTGTTGGTATACAATAGAACTCTTGAGGCGATCCTGAGCTGTCTAGCACAGTGTTACCTGCCCGTCTCATAACAAACTGTTGGTATACAATAGAACTCTTGAGACGATCCTGAGCTGTCTAGCACAGTGTTACCTGCCCGTCTCACAGCAAACTGTTGGTATACAATAGAACTCTTGAGGCGATCCTGAGCTGTCTAGCTCAGTGTTACCTGCCCGTCTCATAACAAACTGTTGGTATAAAATAGAACTCTTGAGACGATCCTGAGCTGTCTAGCTCAGTGTTACCTGCCCGTCTCATAACAAACTGTTGGTATACAATAGAACTCTTGAGGCGATCCTGAGCTGCCTAGCTCAGTGTTACCTGCCCGTCTCACAGCAAACTGTTGGTATACAATAGAACTCTTGAGTCGATCCTGAGCTGTTTAGCTCAGTGTTACCTGCCCGTCTCATAACAAACTGTTGGTATACAATAGAACTCTTGAGACGATCCTGAGCTGTCTAGCTCAGTGTTACCTGCCCGTCTCACAATAAACTGTTGGTATACAATAGAACTCTTGAGGCGATCCTGAGCTGCCTAGCTCAGTGTTACCTGCCCGTCTCACAGCAAACTGTTGGTATACAATAGAACTCTTGAGACGATCCTGAGCTGTCTAGCTCAGTGTTACCTGCCCGTCTCATAACAAACTGTTGGTATACAATAGAACTCTTGAGTCGATCCTGAGCTGCCTAGCTCAGTGTTACCTGCCCGTCTCATAACAAACTGTTGGTATACAATAGAACTCTTGAGTCGATCCTGAGCTGTCTAGCTCAGTGTTACCTGCCCGTCTCACAGCAAACTGTTGGTATACAATAGAACTCTTGAGACGATCCTGAGCTGCCTAGCTCAGTGTTACCTGTCCGTCTCATAACAAACTGTTGGTATACAATAGAACTCTTGAGTCGATCCTGAGCTGCCTAGCTCAGTGTTACCTGCCCGTCTCATAACAAACTGTTGGTATACAATAGAACTCTTGACTACATTTGTAACTCAATTTATCTCTATTTAGGAAACTCATGTTGCTGAGACTCGGCAACATGAAAACAGTGACTATTCGAGAGAGAATGGTGGGAAATGGAAAACCAATAATGAGGTAGTGAATTAAGACAAAATCGGTCACCATTTTATTCTGTACAATGAAATGTTATACCTACTACAACAATTAGCATGACAGACATTGCCGACTGAGGGACTTTGAGGCCTTGAGGGAGCTCGTCCGGGAATACCGCGGCTGGGAGGTGAAGGCCCGGCTCGAAGCCAGGATGTATACAGGTAATTTCACTCATTCTAGCTATGGAGATTTCCTTTACACACTCGATCATAATTTATATTTAGATGAGAGAGAACGAGCTTCGCAGCTTCCGGGAGGCTGCCCTAGGATTAGGGGTTACCATCCTCCTCATCCTCCTGTGTGTAGCAGGGGGATGCTACCTCTGGGGGAGGAGATAAATCCCCAACAAGGCGGCGGAGGTGGATGACCTCTATGCATTAACAGGTTATAAATATTTATGCATACAATGTATGTTGCATTCTAAACTACCATTTATTATAGAATGAATATAGATGACATTCAATTAGCAATATTATTTTCCAACCTTACATATTTTACCTAAATTCTCAAAGGTTTTTCAAACCCCTTGAACTCAGGGGAAAGTTTCGGGCATTTCTGGAAGATCTATTTTTGTCAATATAGAACCTAGAATCAAAAACTCACTGGTTTTCGATAGCTCTCATGCACATACATCCTGGCTATTTATGGATTCATTTATTTTGAAATACTTCTTTAGTTTTATCAATTTTAGATCAATAGTTTTTCATTTTCAAACTGACACACTTAAAATTCTGGAAAACACATTTAAAAAGTTTTCCTCAATCGCTACATAGCAGCGTATAGCTACTCCAGATAAACATTATTATTCACAGTTCAACTTATTCATGTTGATCATTTCTTTGAATCTATTACATAAATATGTGAAAATCCGAAAGTGTATTTTGTCAATGTTACTTGAATATCAAATATTATTGCGTTTTTGGCATCTATGTGATGAACCAATTCGACTGTGAAAATTTCAGTTAAATCGGGTCATTCTTTCTCAAAAAGCGCTGGCAAGTATACAGGGACCTTAATCCGCACTAAACATCTAGTGTACTCCTTTAAATTACTTCCCTGAGACATATTTTTATACTACAATTTACGATTTTTCCCACATTGATTCGAATAATATTTTTATTTCTCCTTTTCGGATTAGCAGGGTCTACTGTTGTAATATCAGTGTCCTCGCTAGGCCTCTTTTGGGGGTGCAGTAGAAGGAGTAGAAGTATTTCGATTATGCGTCCCTCGATTGTACCTAAATAGACATAGTGTACCCCCCTATAGTGCCTAAACAAACCTAATGTTAGATGATACTATTTCAACTGAGAAAAGCGAAAGGGAGCGGAGCAGAGGACAAGTGGAAAGATGAAGAGGTACCCTCGTATCTGGCTCTAGCAGACCGGTTAACCGTTAACGCCACGCATTTCCCGATATGGGAGGTAAAACTTATAATCAAGAAGCCGCTCGGTTCAGAGATACGGACAGCGAACCTTTTTGAAGTGGAATTGATGTTAGGGCTCAGCGTTATTACATAGTTACCTCCTAGTGTAGTACTGTCACTGGAAAATTGGTCCCGAAAATATTGGTCCTGGGGACCAAAATGCTTTCCATGGAATATTGGTCCCCGGACTCCCCAATTTTTTCGGGTAAAATTGGTCCGGGAGACCAATAATCCATGGAAAATGGTCCTAGACTAAAATTTTTGGTCCCACCATGGGACCAATTTTCCAGTGACAGGCTTATTCATAAAAATTTGGTCCCAATAAGACAAAAGATCGCCTAGGCTACTATTCTAGTAAATACGGCAACTAATAAACACAAACCTCATAGGGACCAATTTTCCTCAGAAGGACCAAATTTCCAGTGACAGTACCACCAGGCTTTCATCTAGGCAAAATTTTCTGCGCGCCTAGATTAAGTTTGAGCTCACTCACACGCGCCTAAAATACTCAATTTGTATTACGTCTATGGGAGCATCTCTCGAATTACTCGCGCCTAGAAAAAGCGTACGCCTAGATGAAACCCTGAGTACCACCCATAGTGTTAGCCGTCGTAAGACTTCACAACTGTACTTACTTATTATTTATAGGGCAAGCTATTGATTGTGTTATTATTGTAGCCGTATCTTAATTTGGTATTCTATCATAATCTCTTAGTCGAAATCGGTTATTTTGTCCCCCAAATGCATGGAAAAAGAGGCAAAAAAACCCGATACGCAAAAAACCCCGTATTTAATTTAGCATTAGACAGTGCTATGAGGTTATGAAGAAACAAGGAGGCAAAGTAACCCGGAGAGGCAAAAAAACCCCGATTTCGACTATAATTCAATGATGCGGCACTATTTAAGGAGGTAAATTGCTACGGTGCACAAACAGTTGTTTATCCAAGCATTTCTAGACCAGAAAATCTGGCCATACACCTGGCAACTAATTCGAATCGAAAATCACCCACTTTTTCACCACAACTGAGGCCTGCCAGGCACCTAGATAAACCCCTGAATGCATGTAATGACCCGGTTAATATGAATTCCGGATAATACGAACAATTTCGACGGTGCCCTGGTATTCGTAAAGTACTGTAATATGCGTATAGTGTTGTCTGGTCGGAAAATATCCAATGAAATTTCCAAAAAACTGCCAAATTTCCGGAAATTTTAAATGGAAAAATTATTATTTATACGTACCTAGTTTTTTAATTTTGATAAACCATATCTATAATGTAGAGTTGTTACTGTGCGCTTGTTATTTCCCTCATGACAGTCTAACTTAAGTAGGAGAAAAATTTGGCAATTTCAAATAAAATTCCTAAGCATAATTTGAAATATATCCGGAAATTTCCATAGAAAACAAAAATTTTGGAAATTTGCAACACTAATGCGTAGAAAGGATTAATTCAGCGATACCCAACCTTTTAAACCGTAGACTACCTATAGCAAATACAGTATAACCTCGTTAGTAGGAACACCAGGTGACCGTCAAAATGCGTTCTCCTATTCCGGAATTCGTATTGCCCGACAGAATATCATTATTTGGTATTCGGTTACCCGAGCAAATATGATCAGTATTCATATTAGTTTTCCCATCCGAATATTCTAATTACGTGTATTCGTATTCGGTTAGGGCTGTTGTATGACAGTTTAACTACCTTGTATTATATAACCATGGATATTCTAGCCATGACAGTTTAACTACCTTGTATTATATAACCATGGATATTCTAGCCATGACAGTTTAACTACCTTGTATTATATAACCATGGATATTCTAGCCATGACAGTTTAACTACCTTGTATTATATAACCATGGATATTCTAGCCATGACAGTTTAACTAACACGAGCCCTTCGGTCTCAGTCGCTTTGCGACAGATCGGTGCTACGCACCTCAAGTTAACGGCCGCTGTGCGGCCTTACTCCTCACACTTTCTACCATGGAAATGGTAGAAAGGGGCGTTATGATTTTGAATTTTTTATTAATTTGTTTACCTATTTGTGTAAACAACAACAACAACAACAAATACTCATATTAGAATTTTATAAATGCGAAAATCGTGTTCATCATCTTGTTTACCTATTATAACCCGTTGAAAGCTAACTTCTAGGTTGATTTTGAATTTTCATTAATTTGTTTACCTATTTTGTGTAAACAACAACAAATATTCATATGAGAAATTTTTAAACGCGAAAATCGTGTTCAGCATACTTGTTTACCTATAATACTCGTTGAAAGCTAACTTCTAGGTTGATTTTGAATTTTCATTAATTTGTTTACCTATTTTGTGTAGACAACAACAAAAAATATTCATATGAGAAATTTTAAACGCGAAATTCGTGTTCAGCATACTTGTTTACCTATAATACTCGTTGAAAGCTAACTTCTAGGTTGATTTTGAATTTTCATTAATTTGTTTACCTATTTTGTGTAGACAACAACAACAAATATTCATATGAGAAATTTTTAAACGCGAAATTCGTGTTCAGCATACTTGTTTACCTATAATATCCGTTGAAAGCTAACTTCTAGGTTGATTTTGAATTTTCATTAATTTGTTTACCTATTTTGTGTAAACAACAACAACAAATATTCATATGAGAAATTTTTAAACGCGAAATTCGTGTTCAGCATACTTGTTTACCTATAATACCCGTTGAAAGCTAACTTCTAGGTTGATTTTGAATTTTCATTAATTTGTTTACCTATTTTGTGTAAACAACAACAACAAATATTCATATGAGAAATTTATAAACGCGAAATTCGTGTTCAGCATACTTGTTTACCTATTATAACATTTGTTTACCTATTATAACATTTGAAAGTTAGTTTATATCTCAATATTAATTGCGGTTTCTATTCCCCCAATCACTTTAATACAATCCGGACAAACAAACACACACACACACACACACACAAACAACAATCGAGATTTAATAATATAGATGTATTATATAACCATGGATTATCCAGCCATGACAGTTTAACTACAATGACAATTCTATAACTTCTTTGTATGACTTCCTCAACTTGTAGTTCCTATTGCATGATGACGCATTCTTCATAATAGTATTCTTTCAATCAACGCTATATATAATATACATACTATAAATCGCTGAGAAACAAATGATGGTCTAACTAACACAATCTTAAGAGCCTATCAAATTTATACGCCATTTGAAAGAACGCGTCATCATGCAATAGGAACTACAAGTTGAGGAAGTCATACAAAGAAGTTGTAGAATTGTCATGGTAGTTAAACTGTCATGGCTGGATAATCCATGGTTATATAATACATGTTAGTTAAACTGTCATGGCTAGAATATCCATGGTTATATAATACAAGGTAGTTAAACTGTCATGGCTAGAATATCCATGGTTATATAATACAAGGTAGTTAAACTGTCATGGCTAGAATATCCATGGTTATATAATACATGGTAGTTAAACTGTCATGGCTAGAATATCCATGGTTATATAATACATGTTAGTTAAACTGTCATGGCTAGAATATCCATGGTTATATAATACAAGGTAGTTAAACTGTCATGGCTAGAATATCCATGGTTATATAATACAAGGTAGTTAAACTGTCATGGCTAGAATATCCATGGTTATATAATACAAGGTAGTTAAACTGTCATACAACAGGGCAACCAAAGATTATCGGTATTCGTATTCGTTCTACCAACCTATTAGCGAATATCATCAGTATTCGTATTCGGTTACTCAACCGAAATCATTATCAGTATTCGGTAGGGCAACTATTCATGAATACTGATATTCGATTCGAGCGGTTTCAACCTTGGTAAAAACCAATATCATTTGTACTGAAAAGTCTTTGAAGGGGACTAAAATAGTGTTCATAATAACCGTGTTCGTACTAACGAGGTTCTACTCTATTCATACTATTATACTAGCTTTATCGGTATTAACAGAATGACAGAAGTTATTAATCTGTATTAATAGAGTTATACTATTATACTAGCTTTATATTATAAAGAATGACAGAAGTTGAGCTACGGGGTTTCCAGAAGATCTTCAATACTCACACAATAATAGGCAGAAGGAATGTTACTTTTGGCACATTTGGATCTCTGTTCGCTTTGTTTGTTGTGTACAAGCTTTTCAAGAAGAAGTAGTATTACATTACTGTCGATTTGTTATAGTTAGATAGTATACGGATTATCCTAATTAGTCTCTTAATATTACATTAAATACTACAGTGTATATGCCTTATACTTGCAATATTATATTAGATCTCACTATACTAATTACAATATACAGTCGACTCCGCTTAATAGAGCCACCGGTTAATAGAATTCACTGCTAAACGGGGTCAAATTTCACAGGATTTATGGGACGGAATTACATTTTGGCTGGCTTAAAATATTTTCGGTTAATAGATTTCTTGTTTAATCGGGTCAAAGCAACCTGGTCCCGAGGTGACTCTATTAAGCGGAGTCGACTGTACAGTCGAAACCGGGTTTTCTAACTAATTATTTCCATGGAAATAAAGTAAGATAAATCCTATAGTTAGAATAAACCAATTGAAACAAAATTGGAATTTGTACACATTTAGAATAAATAGTTACCTTATTATAGGAAATTAACGCGCCATGAAATTAACGCGAATTGGAGCTGAACATTTTCAAACACATGAAATTAACGCGAATAATTTTAGAAAAATTTCAAAATTATTAATCTCCTGATTGAATACTATTATTGTGCCCAAATAGGCTTCCAATCTATTAGATAGACATGGTATATCCTTTCAAACTAGTTGCACATCTGAAAATATGTAGCTCGGAAGTTTGTCCATCCATTGTATAATTTTGCTAAATAGCAGGAAATTAACGCTCCATGAAATTATCGCGAAGGAAATTAACGCGATTTGGAGAAATTCGCGTTAAATTTCATGGCGCGTTAATTTCCTATAATAAGGTAGTTAGAAAAAACCGGTTTCGACTGAATACAGAAAAACCTTTGCAAAGTGAACACTCTGGGGACCAGGCTAAAATGTTAACTTTTGAGAGGTGTCCACTTTTCTTGATCTATTATAACGTGTGTCTTGGGTAATGGAAAAATTTGGGACCGAGTAAAAGTGTTCATATTTTGGAGTTGTTCATTTCTGAAAGGTGTTCGCTTTTGGAGGTTTTACTGTAGACAGTAGACTTCACTTAATTAATGAAGCAATGGTAATTGGGTTGTATGCTTAATTAACACTGTTATATTTCACAGATTTACGGTCTTGATTACGTTCTACTTGGTTTGCAATATTTTTGGTTAATTCGGTCAAACACACTTAGGGGCCTTTCAAACGTTACATAACGCAAAATTACATTAACATTATTAGACGGTAATGCGGAAATAATTAGGAAATAGTTAGAACCAAAAGATATGGAATGGTTCGAACCAAAATAGTAAATAATTCGACTTTCATTTTTGTATTCTTGGACAATGGATTCAAGCCGGGATTTCTTATATCCATGGTGCAGCAACACTGCAAATTCGAACAATTTCCTATTTTGGTTATTCGAACTATTTGCGGTTTTGATTTTGTTTTTTTATACATTTTGGTTTTACATGAACATTAGATTAGACACCTCTATCTACGTCACGCTTTTCGACCTGTTTGTTATATAAGGATCGTCTGTTACACATTGGTTGCCTTCTCCCCTTGGTTCCAGTGTATTATACAGACATTTGTAAATACGCTCCTAATCCTGGTCTGATCCAATTTCCATATGCCTAAATCACAAATTAATGTTAAGGTATAGGAGAAAATTCCAAATTTTCGCTCTCCTAAATTCAAATTTTCCCAAAACCATGCTCCAAAAGGAGCGTCTCGCGCCTGGATAATTCCTTGCTTGAATGAGTTACGTAAGTTGAGTGTACGCATTATTACAGTGGATGCCGGTTATAAGAACATCGTCGGGAACTGCACTTAATGTGCTTATAACCGACATAAATTATACAGGGTATATGGCAACCGTTTTCCAACATAGTGTTCTTATATCCGATATGTTCTTATAACAGGTGTGCTTATATCCGACATCTACTTTATTATGATATATTGGATAGTTTGTATATTCCAATCTGCGATTTCTATATAATGTGTCCTGCCTTAGGCCAGTGTAAATATATCTTGTTTCTTCTACATAGGAATTATAGGATCTTATTACAGTATAACCTCGTTAGTACGAACACCAACGGACGGTAAAAAATTTGTTCGCTTTATCGGAGTTCGTATTAACCAGAGTAATACTCAATGAATAGCCATTGTAGGGACCTGATTTTGTGGAACTGTTTGTTCGTCTTATCCAGAATTCGTATTAACCGTGATCGTACTAACGAGGTTCTATTGTGTATTCCAATTTTCTATAATTTATCCATGGTTACTGGCTACAGTATAACCTCGTTAGTACGAAATTCAGGTTAATACAAACACTATTTCAGTCCCGTTCAAAGCCTTTCCCATACAAATGATATTGATTAAGACGAACACTATTCAATCCCCTTCAAAGCCTTTTCAATACAAACCAATTGATTAATACGAACGTATTTTGAGGGTCTCTGGTGTTAGTACTAACGAGGTTCTACTGTATTGCTCTAGAGAGTTAACTTAATTTATACAATGGATGGTTAGATAGATAGACTTAATAAAATGAATAAAATTTCTCAACCGAATACAGTCAAGTTCTTGTATTATAAAAATTCAAGAGACCAAAAATTGTGTTCGTAATAGAGAGACTTCACAATAAGCGAACTCAACTTAATACAAACCCTAGTAAGTTGTTAAGCGGGCTGCGATTATATGATGAAAGATTTAGCAAAAATTAAATGCCTATTAAATTCGACGAGTTTCCAAACAATGAGCGCTTAATATCGGATAAACATCGCAACGGGAGTTTCAAATTCCATAGTTTTAACCATACATACAGTTGAAGTAAATTCGAGTCTATTTACTAGTCTATTTACTACAAAAGCATAGAAATTTCCCCGATGTCCCCCCTGGCCAGGACGCCTCTGCACACGGTACCTCGACGCCCATCAGTTCCGGTTCGACTACGCATTCGACGAAGCGACTGACAACCGGACTGTGTACCGGTACACGGCCGCCCCTCGGGTGGAGAGCATATTCACGCGGGGAATGGCAACCTGCTTCGAGTACGGACAAACCGGTTCCGGAAAGACGCACACCATGAGCGGGCAGTTCTCCCCACGGTGGGAACAAGATCCCACTAACGGGATATACGCGCTAGCCACGCAGGACGTATTCCGCCTCCTCGGGACAGGGGACTGCCACAAACTGGAACTAACACCTCTATGTTCCTACTTCGAGATATATAGCGGGAAGGTGTATGACCTGCTTAGCGGCCGCGAGCGTTTAAAAATCCTAGAGGACGCACGGCACAAGTGCAAGTGGTCGGGTTAAAAGAGATGCGGGTTTCCAACCCGGGCGAGGTTCTACAGCTGATAGCACAGGGTAACACGCTACGCACTAGCGGCAAGACAGCTGTTAATCAGCATTCGTCTCGCTCGCACGCACGCACGCAGTGTACCAGATTATTATACGGCCACAGAACCGCAAACTGCACGGTAAGCTGTCCCTCATAGATCTCGCCGGTAACGAGAGAGGCGCCGACACAGCTCATTCCGACCGAATGGAAGGAGCAGATATAAACAAGAGTTTGTTAGCTCTAAAGGAGTGTATAAGGGCGTTAGGAAGAAAAGGAGCACAGCACACATCCCATTCAGAGCCAATATCCTTACGTTAGTCCTGAAGGAATCATTCGTAGGCGACAACTCACGTACCTGTATGATAGCTATGATAAGCCCTGGCCTGGGGTCGGTTGAGAACACACTTATCACTCTCAGGTATGCCGACAGGGTTAAAGAACTAGCGCCAATTGAAGGGGCAGGATTTAATGTCCCAGGGGCACAAAATGGTGTCGCTATTGATAGTAAGGTGTCGAGCAGTAAGAATGACCTTATTCAGACTTCAGAGGTTCATGCTAGGTCATCCAAAGAAGTCCTACAATTCCATATGTTCCTTAGTTACAATAAGAGACAAATGGTATTTGAACAAGAACTTATCCGCCAAAAGGCAGAGTTATACAAATCGGCAGATTATCCTGATTTTCCTATTGATGAGTACGTATCGACGCTAACTCAAATACTCGACAATCAGAAAGGGAATTTAGTGGAACAACAGGAAAAGTTGGAATCTTTTAAGGAGCGAATGACTGCTGAAGAAACAGCTAGCAAACGTAAAGCGTTGGCTTATTTAGTTTAGGTTGAAACTTAATCTCTATACTTAGGCTCTTTACGCTTATTGGTTGTAACATCTTATTATTAGCTTCTTTAGTGACGTAATAACTTAATAACTGTAATAACTTGTTATCCGTCGCAAAGCGACCGAGACCGAAGGGCTCGTAGCCATTGAATAGCCATTGTAGCCAATATTTGTAGGGACCTGATTTTGTGGATCTGTTTGTTCGGTAGGGACGTCGCCACGGGGGGGGGGCCTGGTAAATATTTTGTTGGTATTTCATTGCTCTGATCCATTCATGATATCTAGGCTGGATTGGGTTAACCGGCTAACGATTAGAGATTTTATTAACCAGTTAGCCGGTCTGTTGAATATCAGCAGAGTTATTTGGAAATTAATGTATAAAGTATTAACATTTTTGAATTTTATCAGAATATGTAGTCCTAATCCATTTCTCATCACCACTTAATTTATTTTCATAGAAAACATTCATTTAATTAAATTTACCTAAAGCACGAAATGTATCAGTTAATATACTTATGCGGTTATACTTTATACAGCTGAGTCTTATTCTGTAGTATAATCAAAATTCATAAAGGATTTATTGTATTGAGTAGGATGGGCGGTTAACCGGTTAACCGTGGCGAGAAATCGAATTGTAACCGTATCCTCAGATCGGTTAACCAACCCCACCCTTGATGATATTAAATTCGATTTAATAAGTTATCTTTAGTTCATACTTTGCCATCCCAATATGGCTGTACAAGGCTCCAATTTCCCTCAATCTCTTCTTCTTTCTGGTCATCACAACCAAAACACTCTCGCCAAGTCTCTTCAAAAGGAACTTTCAGTTCTTCAACGTTGAAATCCAAACATTTATCAACATTTCTAATTATCATTTCTTGAAACTTTTTCATACTCTCAGATAATTTAATCTCGGTTAAAACAGCTTTAATTTCAAATTTTAGCCAATCTTCATAAATTTTTCTTTCAATATAGACAAGTCTAGAAAGATTTAACCTCGATTCATTACAAACATGACTCATCTTCCTAAGTAGAGGTTCAGTTTGACATTTAGTATCATATCCAGCAAAACAACGATCTTGATATTGGTCCAAAACATCATCAAATTTGATCATTATCTTTGTCAATATTAGATTAGGATGGGATGGAGTGTCAATGGCATTAATTTCGAGTAAAAGAGTCTCTGTGTTTTCAAGGAATAGGTGTTTTGAAGATAAATATTTGTCTCCATTAGTTCTGAAACTATTTTGCCAAGGATGGTATTTGATTATTGTGTCCCAAATGGTGCCAGACATTACTATCCATGATTCATCGTGTCAAAAGCCGCTCTCTCCCCTACTGGCATATTATCCAGCTTGTTAATTATGGCCATTCTAAGATCTGCACACTTATCAGCGAAAGTGATAGTAGGAGATAGTTTGGTTACATTTTTGTTCTGAATTGAATGCAGAAGGAAGAATAAATAGATTTTCTTTTGATACCTGAATCAGATTGGAAATCTTGACTCCTTCTGTGTCCACTAACTCTGGCTGCTCATTCAATTTGTTTATCAGAATATTCATGGAGTCCAAGTGTTTGTCAGGATCAGGATCAGCCTGTTGGTTCAAAACAAGGAATATCTTAGGAGTAGGTACTTTTGTGACTTTAAGTCTGTTCAGATAATAAGCACACACTTGCAGTAGGTTTTGCATTTCACTGCCTATGTCTCCTATCACATTAATAATAACAACTTGGGACACAGCCAGGCTTGGGGCTGATTACGATTACAATCGTAATCGATTGTAATCAATTACAACTTTTCCTGTAATCGTAATCGTAATCATAATCAAGCTTTTCTTGAAGGATGTAATCGTAATCGTAATCGTAATCACCCCCTAGTAATCAGCCCCAGGTATGGCACCAGACCCCCCAAATTTTCCACAATAACTTTAAATAAGGATATAGTTTGAGGGTTCACTGATCTCATTGCACCTCCAAAGATATATCCGGCCCCTACAAATAATTCTTGGTGGCTACGCCCATGCACACGGGCATTATTTTTCGTGCGCATGAAACTCCGGGGCTTAATCGAAACAATCGTAATTGCATCGTAAAGAAAATGAATTGTAATCGATTACAACATTTCCTGTAATCGTAATCGTAATCATAATCAAGCTTTTTCTGAAGGATGTAATCGTAATCGTAATCGTAATCACTCACTAGTAATCAGCCCCAGGTCTGGACACAGCCATACAGAATAGCACCATAGTCCTGTCGAAATGGATATGTGAGGTATCTTTGATGTTTCCTCTCTCAATCGCATCCAGACCTTCCGTGTCCAGAATTAGGAAATAATTTGAGAGATTAACAGGCCGACTAAACCTGGAGAGAGACCCATAAATTCCTTTGGTGCATCTCCCAGCGCTGGTTAGGAACTTGCAACCAAAGCAGTAGTTAAGCAATGTAGACTTCCGGAGCTCTGTGGCCCGAATATACTCACTACAATAGGGGCCTGTTTTATTGGGAACGTTTGACCCTCATTTATTAGCTGTAACTCTTCAAATTGTTTATCATACAAATGAAATAAGAGATAATAAATTTCTTTGTTAAAGAACCGGAGATTATCACCATATATCAGCTCGAAAGGCTCTCCTCTCTCCACATGATTACTGAAGTTTTTCACGAATAATTGTAAATAAGAATTAACTTCATTATTGTCAAGTAAACCACCATAATGTTACGACAAGAAAGCCTCCCTCCAAATTATCTCTAATTTAAATAAATCGTTCTTTGACTTCATCTGTTTTGAGATAGCTTCCATAAAATAAATGTTGAATTCTTCTGTTTTAATATTTCATTAGAGTGTACTACTACTTCACCCATTCGAGTGCTTTTCAGCGCTTTTGAGACATCTGTACATTGGACATTGAGCTGATCAACCTTCTTCTGGTCAGTTTCAGCGGAGGCTCTGTGATAACAACTCATGTAACTGACTAAGAGAGGATAGTAAGGTAGGGAGAGATTACTGGGAATAAGGTTCATAATTATTTGGATTAACTGCTTGTCTGATCGAAGTTCCTCTAAGGCTAAGCTATTGGGATCAAGCTTCGCAATAACATTCTCTAGAAAGCTATCTGTAATAAGCTTAGGATTATCATATCTCAAATGTATAATTTCATAGCCAATTTCTTTCAATGATTTCTTCATTGAGTGGTTATTTGTTTTAGATCTTGTGAGATTAGGGATGAAAATTCTTTTAATTGATTGATTATAATACTATATTAGTATTCTTACTAATTATCTCTATTGAACTGCCCAATGAATACCAACTGGATTTGATAAGGAATTGTTGATAAATAATGTTAATAAGATGTGTCTAAATAACATGGTAACAAAGCCTAACTAATAAATCCTATTGTGTCACTTCATGCACAACACTAGTTCAATCAGTGCAAACAATTTTACATGGGCGAAAATTAACGTAAAATGATACACACGTAGCTTATAGCATATACGTTGTGTTTAACAATTTAATCAAATTCCACTCGATTCCACTATTCAGTCAAATTCCACTCGATTCCACTATTCAGTCAAATTCCACTCGATTCCACTATTCAGTCGGTTTATAGAAAATCCACTCGATTCCACCGTTCAGTCAATTCCACTAAAATATAGTAATTCCACTAGATTCCACTGGATTCCACCATTCAGTCACCCTAGATTCCACTAGGTTCCACTAGATTCCACTGGATTCCACCATTCAGTCACCCTAGGTTCCACTGGATTCCACTAGATTCCACTGGATTCCACTAGATTCCACTGGATTCCACCATTCAGTCACCCTAGGTTCCACTGGATTCCACTAGATTCCACTATTCAGTCAGCCCCGTCACGAAGTGCTTAGAGCACGACAAAGGTGAGTCACTCACAGGACATAGGCGTAGCACGCGGTCCGACCACTTTTCATTTATTCTACTATATTATATAGGAGGGTCCGGTTTTGGCCGGACCACTTTAACTGTTTAACCGGAGAGTTTTAGAGCCGTGCGACGCCCGTGCAGGAGGACTATGTGCTGCTGGAGCTGTGTAGACAGCGAGAGAGAGCAGGCCTAGCTGTGTCGCTACGGATTGAGGCAGTTCCCATCTGGTCGCTAGTCGGTCACAGAGGTAGCAGTGAGCGTTCCGAGGGTAGAGGACAGGACCAGCCTCCTGATGAGGCCTATGGAAACCCTAGAGTGGTGGCGGCACCGCTTGGACCACTTGAGCTGTCATGGTGGCAGCTTGATACAGTCAGGGTGAAAAGCTTCATGACATAGTATACATACTATTTTGCTGCAAAATTACCACTTTGACCGACTTATTGGAAAATACTGATTAATTATTGACTCTACTCTTACCGTTCTATATAATTTCTATTCCCATTCCCATGAATCCCATTTTATTCCCACAGGATTTATTTGCTGATTCATATGGGGATCCATGTGGGAATTCCCACAGAAATCCTGTAAGATTAGAGATTCCAATCTCGGGATCCTGGGACACCAATATTGTGGCAGGCCATCCTTTTGGTATTACAGAATTGTCAGAATGCGTATCATACTAAATCACTATAGTGATTTGGAGCCGTTAAAACCTTCCGTAATGCAAAATTACCTAAAATTAACACCCCAGTCACGCTCTTTTGATCATTTTGTAACACAAAAGAATCGTATCTAACATTGGATAATTACCCCCTCCCCCCTTTGAAGCGTAACGTCACAGTTGAACCGAGGAGGCCAAAACCGAAACCAAAATCACTAGCGATTTAGTTAGTAAATAGAGCCGTAAAAAAACGCAGGGATTTTGGACTTCAAAACGCGCTTACAAATACAACCCATATTGGTACAGCGAATTTCGTACCATTTCCATTGATCCCGGGCCTCAGATGCATTTCAGCGAATCATGCTTCTCTGTAGATCCTGCAATGAGCACCCTTGTGATGCAAGTTCACAGCAGGATGAATGCCTTCTGGGAATTCGCTATACAAGTCTAATACCATGCTCAGGCTCACGTATAAGTCATTAGTTATTATCAGTGATTCAAGCATGGATTTGTATGAATTATTTGATTAGCTTTTCGGACTGAATTATTTCAAATTCTTTCGATTACACTATAATTGATTGATTTTTGTAGTATGCATGTATAAATGTACCCCAAACTGTGAACGGTCTATTTAAATTGGGACCATAGGGTTTGTTCATAATAAAAAAATCTTCTTATTAAGCAGACGAAATCTTGTTCATTATAATCTTGTTCATACCTGACTGTAATTGCATTTCCACTGACCCTAGGTTATTATTAACAACTTGACTATACTATTATATATTCAATCTAATATTTAGCTACAATTAGGATAGTCAGATCTCCTTAGTTACCACCTAACACCCTGGAATGTCCCTACATATTACCCTATGCCTATGCCTAGTCTGTCTATATGTGTGCTATTCCCTGTCCCACCCCTCTGCAGACATGGCACTAGTGGAGTCCGGCCAGTTCCGCATGGGAACTGACTCCCCTGTGTTCCCCTGGGACGGGGAGGGGCCCGCCCGGACCCTGTTTGTACCCGCGTTCTACTTGGACCGACACGAAGTTAGGAATGCGGAGTTTGCGGCGTTCGTAGCGGCGACTGGGCATAGGACTGACGCGGAGCGGTTGGGAGATAGTTTCGTTATGTATAACTTGTTGTCGGAGCGGGTGAATAGCGAGATTAACCAGTCGGTAGCGGGCGCCCCCTGGTGGCTTAAGGTTCCGGGCGCCAGCTGGCACAGTCCGGAGGGGCCCGGGTCCGGTGTGGACCTGAGGCCGGGGCATCCGGTGACTCACGTGTCCTGGCGAGACGCTAGCGCCTATTGCGAGTGGAGAGAGGCGAGACTCCCCTCGGAGCGGGAGTGGGAACGCGCCGCGAGAGGGGGCCTGGCGGACAGACTGTACCCCTGGGGTAACAAGGCTATGCCGCAGGGACGGCACTACGCTAACGTGTGGCAGGGGGAGTTCCCGCATAGGAACAGTGGAGAGGACGGATATGTGGGCACTGCGCCCGTCGGAGAGTTCCCGCCCAACAAATTCGGACTCTTCGATATGGCCGGGAATGTGTGGGAATGGGTACAAGACGACTGGCACATTCCTAAGGGAGATATCCTGGATACCACAGATACTAGGCACATTCCTAAGGGAGATACCCTGGATACCACAGATGCTAGGCACATTCCTAAGGGAGATACCCTGGATACCACAGATGCTAGGCACATTCCTAAGGGAGATACCCTGGATACCACAGATGCTAGGCACATTCCTAAGGGAGATACCCTGGATACCACAGATGCTAGGCACATTCCTAAGGGAGATACCCTGGATACCACAGATGCTAGGTACATTCCTAAGGGAGATACCATAGATACCACAGATGCTAGACACATTCCTAAGGGAGATACCCTGGATACCACAGATGCTAGGCACATTCCTAAGGGAGATATTCTAGATACCACAGATACTAGGCACATTCCTAAGGGAGATATTCTAGATACCACAGATACTAGGCACATTCCTAAGGGAGATACCCTGGATACCACAGATGCTAGGCACATTCCTAAGGGAGATACCCTGGATACCACAGATGCTAGGCACATTCCTAAGGGAGATACCCTGGATACCACAGATGCTAGGCACATTCCTAAGGGAGATACCCTGGATACCACAGATGCTAGGCACATTCCTAAGGGAGATACCCTGGATACCACAGATGCTAGGCACATTCCTAAGGGAGATATTCTAGATACCACAGATGCTAGGCACATTCCTAAGGGAGATACCCTGGATACCACAGATGCTAGGCACATTCCTAAGGGAGATACCCTGGATACCACAGATGCTAGGCACATTCCTAAGGGAGATACCCTGGATACCACAGATGCTAGGCACATTCCTAAGGGAGATACCATAGATACCACAGATGCTAGACACATTCCTAAGGGAGATACCCTGGATACCACAGATGCTAGGCACATTCCTAAGGGAGATATTCTAGATACCACAGATACTAGGCACATTCCTAAGGGAGATATTCTAGATACCACAGATGCTAGGCACATTCCTAAGGGAGATACCCTGGATACCACAGATGCTAGGCACATTCCTAAGGGAGATACCCTGGATACCACAGATGCTAGGCACATTCCTAAGGGAGATACCCTGGATACCACAGATGCTAGGTACATTCCTAAGGGAGATACCATAGATACCACAGATGCTAGACACATTCCTAAGGGAGATACCCTGGATACCACAGATGCTAGGCACATTCCTAAGGGAGATATTCTAGATACCACAGATACTAGGCACATTCCTAAGGGAGATACCCTGGATACCACAGATGCTAGGCACATTCCTAAGGGAGATACCCTGGATACCACAGATGCTAGGCACATTCCTAAGGGAGATACCCTGGATACCACAGATGCTAGGCACATTCCTAAGGGAGATACCCTGGATACCACAGATGCTAGGTACATTCCTAAGGGAGATACCATAGATACCACAGATGCTAGACACATTCCTAAGGGAGATACCCTGGATACCACAGATGCTAGGCACATTCCTAAGGGAGATATTCTAGATACCACAGATACCCTTTATACTAAATACACTATGGACACTTTGGATACTAAAGATACTAAAGACACTATGGATACTAAAGACACTAAAGACACTATGGATACTAAAGACACTATGGACACTTTGGATACTAAAGATACTAAAGACACTATGGACACTAAAGACACTAAATACACTAAATACACTATGGATACTAAAGATACTAAAGACACTATGGACACTAAAGACACTAAATACACTATGGATGCTAAAGACACTATGGATACTAAAGACACTAAAGACACTATGGATACTAAAGATACTAAAGACACTATGGATACTAAAGACACTAAATACACTATGGATGCTAAAGACACTATGGATACTAAAGACACTAAAGACACTATGGATACTAAAGATACTAAAGACACTATGGATACTAAAGACACTAAATACACTATGGATGCTAAAGACACTATGGATACTAAAGACACTAAAGACACTATGGATACTAAAGATACTAAAGACACTATGGATACTAAAGACACTAAATACACTATGGATGCTAAAGACACTATGGATACTAAAGACACTAAAGACACTATGGATACTAAAGACACTAAAGACACTATGGATACTAAAGACACTAAAGACACTATGGATACTAAAGATACTAAAGACACTATGGATACTAAAGACACTAAATACACTATGGATGCTAAAGACACTATGGATACTAAAGACACTAAAGACACTATGGATACTAAAGATACTAAATACACTGCATACACTATGGATACTGGCGATAAGGTGATGAAGGGAGGCAGCTTCGCTTGCCATCGGGATTACTGCTACAGATACAGGTGTGCGGCCCGCAGTAAGAACACAGCGGACTCATCAGCTGTTCACATAGGCTTCAGGTGTGCCAGAGATCTGTAGATACTAACCGAGTGTTATAATCTAGTTGTATATATCTACTGCACTTATGTTGTTATTGTTGTAATCTTATCGCTTATTTCATATGTAAAGTATTCAATTAAATAAAGAAATAACTTGTGTATAGACCGTATATTTCTAGACCAGGTTTTCTTACATATACATTAGTACAGTAGAACCTCGTTAGTACGAACACGTTAACGCGAAATTCCGGTTAAGACGAACAAAAATTTTCACAAAATCAGGTCCCTACAATGGCTATTCAATGGGAATTACTCCGGTTAATACGAACTCCGGATAAAGCAAACATATTTATACCGTCCGTTGGTGTTCGTATTAACGAAGTTCTACTGCATTACCCATAGGGCTTTTGGTCTACAGAATATATAGACGGTCTACAAATTTTTGGCTTATTTGAATAGGCTTTTATAGACCCGTCTACATAAAGGATTCTCATAATTTAATTATCTATACAGTAGATGTCGGATATAAGCACACCGGTTATAAGAACATATAACCGGCATCCACAGTATTATTAAGACCGAACAGCCCGTAGGGAAACCGATCCCCCTGAAAATAATACTGTAGACTCCGATGATTATATATGCCTAGTAGTATTGCCTACATTGCCTAGGCCCTAGGTTTAGGTTTTCTAGGTTTTTAGGTTTTACTCCGCCCCATGCAATTCTCATAGCCCCACCCATTTGTAGCTGCTTTACGATGAAATATTTATTCTGGATTTGTTTAGCATATTTAGCGTGTAAACTAGTGTTGTAAAATTTCCAAAAATTTTGTTTTCCATGGAAATTTCTGGAAATTACATATTTCAAATTATGCTTAGGAACTTTATTTGAAATTGCCAAAATTTTTGTGCTACTTAAGTTAATTAATTCCGAGGAAAAATAACAAGCGCACAGTAACAACTCTACATTATAGATATGGTTTATCAAAATTTCAAAACTAGGTATATATATAATAATAATTTTTTCCATTTAAATTTCTGGGAATTTTTGGAAATTTCCGGTAAATTCCCGACTTACAAACACTAGTGTAAACTAAACCTGGACATTTCATAATTCTTCAACCCAGTGTATATTTTATCCTCTCTCTGTACATAAGCAGTGGTTCCCAACCCGACATCCACATAATACGTAATATATCAAAATATGTATTACGGTTAATGGGAGGTTAATGGACATTTCCCAGAATGTCTATTATTTGCCAAGTTTCAAAAATGTTGGGAATCGCTGCTCTATCTATCTATCTCTATATTAAAAGCGGAATTGTTGTTTGTGTGTGTGTTTGTCCAGAATTAATTGAAAATACTACGAGTCCCAAAAAGCTAAAAATTTGTATACAGGGGTAATTTTGTACTGCGACAACGATCTATTGGTTTTTGAAGAGAAATATTCACATTTAAAGGTGACAAAATATGTTAGCCAATTAAATTCGAGGGTTTATTAGTATGGATTAGCAGATTTCATCTATTAGTATAAATAGATTGTGCATAATAGAAATATTTTATGAGGCTCCAATTTGATTGATTGAAAATTAATTCATTTAACCAATCAATCATTTGTCTATTCTATTGCCTGTTTTTCTTTTAGTATTATTTTGATTCGAGCTTTCTTATCGTGAAACTGAAATTTATTGAGCTATTAAAACTCATTATTAATGTGATTGCTTTTGGGGAGGGAAAGGCCGCGAAGCGGCCGTTCATTGTATCGCGTAGTGCCTAACACGAACGAACAAAAGTCGCAAAGCGACTTTTGTGAGAGAGTGATCCGTCGCGAAGCGACCGAGACCGAAGGGCTCGTACTATTAAAAGCGCAATTGTTGTGTGTGTGTATGTGTTGGTCCAGAATTAATTGAAAAGACTACGAGTCCCAGAAAGCTGAAAATTTGTATACAGGGGTAATTTTGTACTGCGACAACGATCTATTGGTTTTTGAAACAAAATAACGGGATTATGACGTCATAAATGCACTTATTTGGGAATAACTCTTTCAGTTTTTATCCGATTCGCCCACAATTTTAGATTATAACACAACATACAATGAGACACACCTATACCGATTTATGGGAATTTGACGTCACGTAGGAACTACTTTGGATTCAGCTCTTACACTTTGGTTCAATCGTCAAACAATTTTGTCACATTATAAAACAGAATGTATTGCATGTCTCCAGAATTTTTATAATTTTCGCATTTAATCTGAGCCAGGCAATAACAAAATGTAACCTCCAATTGCTGCGTCATTGCACATATTGAGGTTTTATGATTTAATCTTCTCCTATATTATTTCCGAAATTGCATACTTGATTAATGAATTGCGTTTATTTTTTCAACAAAAATTAAAATATTTTTTTTTGAAAAAAACGATATTCATCTATCCAAAAAATGTATTTATTCAACAAAGGAATACAAATTAATCAAAAACGCAATATACAAATAACAAACAATCTACTTGTTATGAGGTTAATTGAAACAAAGAATCTATCTTCATAATCTCTGCAATTTGGTATTTATCAAAGCCAAATTCTTTGAGCTGTTTCTTTCGTGAACTATAGTCCCTACTACAGGAGTACCATGTATCCTTGTTTTTCTTTTTACTCTTCCTTTTCCGATATTTCAATCTTTCTTGTTTCAAAGTGCAATCAGTCTCTTTCATTTTTAATAAGAAATTTTGTTCTAAAAATTGATTGAACGCTTTCAGATCATCTCCCCTATAGGAATTATATTCAGCCATGTCAACACACAAATACAGCTCTCCTTCTGTTTTCTCGGTCCACACGGATTTATAATTATTTATAATTTCTTCATAATTATCGCTCACTCCTCTTATTCTGAATTTTTTAACATCAATTATTTTGCTTGCTTGTTCTGTTGAATTAACTTCTAATCCTGTAGTGCTATCTTGTATACAGCTAGTATAATATGGCATGCTAGATACTTCTGTCTGAATTTTACACTGGCCGTAATAAGAACAAGAGGATATTTCTCCCATGCAATGGTTTTCCTGATAAAATGCTTGATTCCTAACCCCATTGTTTTGAGGACAGTTATCATTAGAAATTTTCGGTCTGAAATTTTCGGTCTAACTTCAACAATTTTTGAGATAATGAGATTATTAAACTAAATTCTTTATATACACTCATTATCTCAAAAATTATTGAAGTTAGGCCTAGAAAATGTATTATCAATGAATAGGAAGTTACCGATTGCGAATATATCAGTACTAGCATAGTTTACATAAAATAGATAGTTTTTGAGTTATGGCTCATTTTAAGAAATATGCATTTCCCTGGCAACCGAGGAATTTGTCAACATTCCATTTATAATTTCGATATATTTCATTCAACGAATTATGGACATCCTCATGTTCCAATTTTGAACATTTATAACGCGTTTAACTATGTTAAAAATAGGCTATAAAAACACGATAATACCCACGAAAAATAGCGATTACGTAATCAAATGGTGATATATCACAATTCTAAAGGGTGTTATATATGCCTTGATATCATGTTCCTAACTTCCTATATAATTATAATGCATTTCTCAGGTCTGTCAATACTAGCTATTGAGATAAAGATATGTTAGCTAATAATCAATGGCCTTTAAGTAATCCATGGTCCAGCAAAATCTACTCAGTAGTAAGGCCTTATATAACGAAGGTCACGGTTTAACTTTCATTTCTAACTGCAGCGACCTCTATAATTATACAATTAGGAACAGTATATAATTGGGACAGGGATAAATATTCCTTAATTACTACATGTGTTTTACAGTATATAATATCTACAATGGTGTTCGTATAATAGCAAGTCGCATTTGGACGAAATTGCTTGAAATATATTAACATTAAATTCTGGATGAAAACTAACTTGTTAATACAGCGATTCCCAATATTTTTCAACATTGGTATTCATATAACAAAGACCAAACATCTGTGGACTCCCTCCCATTGACCGTAATACAATTTTTGAGATCTTGTGGACCCAAGTTGGGAACCACTGTGTTAATAGAACAATTGCTTTTAGGCGAACGTTACTGTAGTAAGTATATATATATTCCTATTTGCCTATAGTAATTCCTAAAGTTAGTTACTTATATATTAAATTTATTGCTTTGTATAGAATCTTACTCTGTGATTTGTAATTTTATACTCAATAGTTTTGGTTTGTAATCTATAAAACAAACTGTTACAGATCGAAATTATTGTTGATTCATATTTCAAAGCTAAAATATCGTCGAATAATATTGAAACTTGAAAGTAACATAGAAGTGCCTGAATTAAAATTACCTAAATATTGTCGTAATTGCAATTGCGCAAGCTTACTCGTAGGTATTGTTGCAATGAAATCCTAGACATAATTATTCACTATAAACTATGAATTAAATTCGGCTTACACTAAGCACAATATTCTCACAGAAATTTAACCATGGATTTACTATAATTTATGAAATATGATTATGGGCCGGATTTATATTATTAATTATGGACAAAATGTATTTAAATCACACGAAAACAATGGACTTGATTTGGATTGCAATCCAATGGATAATATAATAATCAAATATAGTCATACATCATATAATAATTCCTGAGAATACTTATCCACCGATCATCGGCGTTTGTATTAAAAACCTCGCTACTTTCTACCGATGATGTTTTTTATAAACATAAAAAAACAATCGGTAGAAAGTAGCGAGGTTTTTAATACAAACGCCGATGATCGGTGGATAAGTATTCCCATAATTCCTTGTATAGCACTACATATTATAGCTTTTAATTTAATTTAATTCTGAAATAGTGCGTTATCATGTTACAATCTCTCTACCAAGAGATTAATAGACCTTGTGGCAATTTAATATAGGGACTGTAAACTTCGTTTTACGGTAAAATTAGCGTAGGCCTAAAACAGTGTTGTTACTTATTGATATCCCGTAATCCGCTAATGCTAGACACAGGAAATGTATTATTGTCGTATAGGAAGTCATATTTTGGGAGTCCAACGGTCATATTGGTTTATCTAAAATATCTGTGGAATGTAATTTATGCGATTTTCACACCTTTCCATATATGGTAATATTGTTAAAATCTCGAGATTAGTTATCTTTATCCATATTAAATTTATTATTGGCGAATGGGAAATGGGAATTCATATTTAGGGACTCAGTAGATCACATTGATTTACCTAAGGCGTTCCCCTTAGCCAATATTATTATTTTGGCACTCTCCACAGGAGGATTGCCCCGACACTGTTTTGTAGTTTAGCTAATTATTACCTATCAGATATCTGTCATTATGTTGTTTATTAAAAAATCTTGATAAATTTCTTTCAAATCTATTCCTTTTTTTCTGACTAATCCTAATGATTATGATAGATAAATTAAGATAATAAATAACCCCATACATAGAGACCTATGCTGCCCCCCTGCAACGACGCCTATGGACACACGTATACCGATTTATGGGATTGTGACATCACGTAGGAACTAATTTAGATTCAGCTCTTACAATTTTGATTCAATTGACAAATAATTTTGTCACGTTCTAAAATATATTGTATTGCATGTGTCTACAAATTTTTATAATTTTCGCATTTATTCTGAGCCAGGCATTAACAAAAATGTAACCTCCTATTGCTGCGTCATTGCACATATTGAAGTTTGATGATTTTATCTACATTAATTCCGAATTTACATACTTGACTTCCATCAGTTTACTTCTATTGGCGATGTATTATTAATTTATTCCCTTACGTCAATCACATAAGTATGCATAATATTACTAACAAAGTTATTTCACTATTTACTACCCATATGCATATTTGACATATTGATGAGATTAATGCAGCGAATTAAAATAATAATCAAACAATTTAGAAATACATATACATTAGTATTACCCATAGACGGCAGGGGCTTTTGGTCTACAAAATTTATAGACGGTCTACAAATTTTTACTGTGCCGACTATACTTTATTATAGTGGCCCAGTATTGAAATCACTGCCTTATTTTTTATTTTTACTGTGCCGACTATACCAGGGTTTTTTTAAGGTTGAGGCCTTGATGTAACTCAACACTACAGAGGCCTAGGCCGACCCGAATCGTGGTGTAACTCCAAAGAATCTTGGTGCAAAATTTACACCAAGATCGGCCTTTAAAAAAATCCTTGACTATACTATAGTATAGTGGCCCAGTATTGAAATGACTGCCTTTATTATTATTATTATTAATATTTTTACTGTGCCGACTCAGTGTTTGGAAGCGCTGGACTTTTTGAAGCACGCTGCGCAGCGCTGCTAACTGTAATTTAAATATTCCGATGCGCTTCTCCGCTGCACTGGATTGCATTATAGATATAAAGGGACATCCCTAATTTCCGGAACGGGACGGTATGGAACGGTACCATTCCGGAAAATCAAAGTACCTAAATTACGGAATTGCGCGGAACGGTTCCGGAAAATATGAATACCTAATTTCCGGAACGAAATTATTCCGGAAATTTCGATTCCGTTAATTTTGATCCCTAATTTCCAGAACAAAGATACCTCCTTTCAGTTAACCCTCGATCGAAAGATATGTTCAATCCCGTCGAAGTATATGTGCTATCCCGAGACCCCGAGTAAACCAAAATAGAGATTCCAATTTCCTAACTTCCTTTCCCGTCTAAAATTCCTATTTTATTTCTTTACCCCCGGCCCTAATCACTAGCGTTTCAGGGCCAGCTTAGTCCGAAATCGCTAAATGTAAGGATCAATCCAGTGATATGGACTAGACCTCTGCGCGGGGCGGGTTAATAAAATTGGGTAAAAAAGGGTGCGGGTCAAAGGATCTGAATATTTTGTGGGCGGCACCCGCATACGAGTCGGATACGACCCCGCAGAGACCCCTTAAAATATTATATTATTATTGGAGCAAGTCATAGTAACTAAGTGTCGCACTCAGGAAGGAGGGCAGTGATACAATGTGCATTTAACAATGAGAGTTATCATTAAAAACGTATGCAAGTTCCTAAACTCTAAGTATGTATAAGTGACACGCAGGGCCGCCAAGAGGGGGGACAGTTGCCCCGGGGCCCGTGGGTCTAGGGGCCCCGTGAAAATTCCTAAGCAAAGTTATTAGTTTAAGAATGTAAGTATAACAAGGTGGTAAAGTTAGGGATACCAGGGTTTCATTTAGACATTGACTCAAGTGATGGCAAAATTATGGTTTTCAGGAATAAGGGATGGCGAGAGCCATCCCCCGCATACATTGTTAATTTAGGTACTTGAGCTGGTATAAAATCTATAGATCAACTAAAGAATGATTAGACCAGGGTTTTTTTTTAGGTTGAGACCTTGGTGCAACTCAGCGCAGCCTTGGTGTAATTCAACAATGCAGAGGCCGCTGCCGACCTGAATCGTGGTGTAACTCCAAAAGATCTTGGTGCAAATTTTACACCAAGATCGGCCTTAAAAAAACCCTGGATTAGACTATAACAATATATTCACTCTCTAACAAAACGCGGGATCCCTAAATCGCTTGTGATTTAGGGCACCACAAGAACACAATAGGTTAGCTATTTCGCCCCCTGGGTCCCTAAACGCGCTTACACCAGTTTGATTCAATTTATCTTCATAATTTAGCACATTTAGTACAAAATAGTATATCAGGATGCAAGACCAAATGTTGTTAAAGTCTATAATAACCAATACCTTGGGGGGCTATCCCGTTCCGTAATTTAGGTAATTATATTTCCCGGAATGGTACCGTTCCGGAAATTAAGTATGTCCATACAGGCTTTCTTCCAGACAAAAAATTCTGCGCGCCTAGATTTAGTTTGAGCTAGTTCATTTTTAATTTTGTACGCCTAGTTTGCACATTTTGTATTAAGTCTATGGGAGCATCTTTCGATATTGTACGCCTAGACACGATTTTTGTACGCCTAGACACGATTTTTGTACGCCTAGATTAAAATCCATCCAAATTACGCTCCTTTAGGAGCGCCCAATACGCCTGGATAACACTCTGGTCCATTCCATATAAAGATAGATAAATAGAAAGATAGATGTATGTACGCTGCTTATTGCGCTGCTTATTTCAAACTGCACTGCGATGCGCTGTGAACAGCGCTTCCAAACACTGTTGCAGAGTGGACCATGGGTCGATGGGTCATGGGTCATGGGTCAGATGGGTCACATAAATTGATGGGTCAGATGGGTCATGGGTCACGGCTCTGTGACCCATGACCCATGAACCATTTGGAATTTCGATGTTCGTCCAGTTATAGTACGAACCAAATTAACCCAGAAACATTACAGGGTATTTATTTGGTATTAGAAGTCTACCAAAGTTAATTGATTGACAAGCATCATACATATATTGCAAGTCGCATTGTGTTACATAATGTTTAGATATTAAAAATAGATATTTAAAAGGTCAATGGGTAACACGATGGGTCAAAGCGTTACTTGATGGGTCAATGGGTCACTCGATGGGTCATGGGTCCATGGGTCAATGGGTCAATGGGTCATGGGTCACAAATGCGATGGGTCAGATGGGTCATGGGTCACCAATGTTGACCCATGGTCCACTCTGCACTGTTGGGAGGGGACGGATGTGAAATTCATAAACTCCGCGGATGCAGATGTTAGGCATATGCGATAATTTTTAACTCCGCGGATTCGGATGTAAAGGAGGAGTTGAATAATTATGCGGAGCTCCGCGCAAGGGCCTTTTACTTGCCATGATTTTTATTTTGGTTTTTTCGTTTATCCTACTTGCTATACTTTTAGCTCATTAATTAACCATAGAAAAGACAATTAAATTCCAAAAAATTATTCGCGATGGACTTTCAAAAAGCTAGGATTTGTTATCGAACCCAATAATCTAGCAGAAGCCATCAATAATGACCCAGAAAGAGATGTTTGAGGCTGTTAGCGATATTGACGAACTTTGACTATATGGTACAACATTCAGTTGATAAATAATAAGTATACATAAATCATAGGACCTAATTCTTCTGGATATTTTGTTGATATTTGGTGTTAGAAACCTATCAATATTCAATGGATATCCACATAAAATGGTCTGGATATGGATATGGATGCGATTTTACATCTCCACGGCAACCTGCCAGGTAGCGTATATCAATCATATAGCATAAATTGATATGTGCATAATACGTATATCCCTCAGTTGATATGCTAAATCCAATTCGATTTAATATAAATGGATATAAATCTATACACATTGAAATAAATACAAGCTATATTTAAATCTATACAAATACCTGAATAAAACTGGTGAAAAATGAAACTTAAAAAAAAAGCATACTTATTTACCATTCTTCTAGGAATAGAGTATATCCAGAGGCGTAGCCAGGGTGCGGCACTTGGGGCACAGGCCGCACCCAAAAAAATTGTGCCCACAAGAATGTTCATTAGTATAATACTATAGTGCGGAAATGCCGCAACCATAATCTACCAGTGCCGCACCTACATGCAGGCCTAGCTACGCCTCTGAGTATATCATCATCATGGTGACTTTCCCTTTGCAAAAACCGCTTGTTTGTTCAAAAAAAGATCAGTACCTACTCTATATAATGGTAATGACAGCACCAGGCAGCACAGAGAATAGACAAATTATAAGAGAAACATGGCTGAATGAGGTGAAAAATAGTACTTATTTTATCCAATTCCATTTTTTTATTGGAACTAAAAATATGAGCGCAGAAGATGAGGATATTCTCATTAGAGAACAAACTGATTACAAAGACATCATTCTCTTGAGGAATGTAAAAGAGAAATATGAATTGACCACGTACAAACTATTGGAAATGATGAAGTGGGGATACCAACGCATAAACGCAGTATATTACTTCAAAACTGATGATGATTGTTATTTTTCAGTCGACAAATTTGTAAAAATACTCACCACTGAGGGATTACCTAAAGAGAAACTTCTATTTGGCAGTATCTTTTATCAAGCTCCAGTGTCGAAAACAGGGAAATGGGCAGATTTGGATTGGTCCATGTGCAGGACTTTCCTTCCCTATCCTTCGGGTGTGGGGTTTATGCTAACAAGGGACCTCGCAGCATTTATAGCGATTAATAGTAACAAACTAAGTTTTCATGCAAATGATGATACCGCGTTAGGAGTTTGGTTTGCAGGATTAAATGTAACATTTCAACACGATGTGAGAATAAATTATAATGAGGCAGCATGTCAAGAAGATACTTATTTGTTCCACAACTATAAAACGATCGGAATGAGAAGAATGTATCAAATGTGGGTTACACATGGAAAGACTTGCAACGAAACAATAAATTAAACTAAATTTAGATGGAGAGTAATGAGTTAGTATAAATTTTGAAAAAACAGTGTAATTATAACTCAGTTCAATATTTTGACAATTAATTTAACTAATGTACGTTGCTAAATTCTTGTTGGTTTGTTTTGTTTTTGTAAGCAACATATCATACTATAGACATACCTACCAACCTATTTAAGTATACCCATGGCAG